>OX336379.1:34708122-35345886 GCA_946902895.1 Fragum fragum | reverse complement strand
TTCTTTGAATTTGGAAAGGTAAAAAATTTCATTGTGTGGGAATGGGTTAAATCAAATTTTCACGCACAAGTTTTGAAAAGGGTCACATACTAAATATTTTTGCCAAATCTGCATAATGGTTTAGGAGGAGATGATTTTTAAAGAATTATTCCATGATTCTGATAAGCCTAGCCTTACCACGCTTGTATTTTTAACGTTTTTTCTTTTAAAGAAATACCGGTATTTCATATTGATCAACCGGAAACAAGTTCTCACGCATTTCCGCTCATTTCCACGCATGCTCATAAACGTGAAGTGAAAATCTATGTGATCGCCTCCATCACTGATGAAGAAAATAACTTACTTGCTGAATGCCAACAACCTCCCTTTAGTCATGAATATCCAGGAAAATGGTTTAAAACTTTGACTTAATATGGTAAATTGTCTAATGAGAGACATAATTTCCTTGTGTTTCAAGATAGAATCTAGGTCAGTGATGAGTGGAGATAGCGAATACGAAACTGTCTGTTGGTGTTTTGACCTGGCAGGGCTGAGCAAATTTACACCACGTATACACAGTATATGTAACATGTTACAACCCTGTTATAGACACGATTCAAGCGCCAATTAACCCCATCGAATACCTCTCGAATTTGACTAAATCTTTGAAACGGACATGTAGTACTTCAATTGTAATAATAATATGCTCAACGAAAAAATAATTGAATGTTAGCTTTGATTTCTTTACCTTTTATCATTTAACCTTTTACCACATAACCACAAATTTTCACCCTCTTAAGAAGAAAACTTTGCGATTAATTACAAGTAGTGATTTCGGTAAACAGTAATGGGTCATGATTGATTGAATAGCAACATTTAATAGTATTTCAGTTATATCAGCCGGCTGGAGCTTTGAACCATGGATTCCTGGTAATTCACACACCAGTACTACCACTACATCCTTATCGAGCCTCCAGCTGCTCCTCTTACTTAGGTGTACGATTTACCCTCTCATACTGATGAAATATGCTCGCATTATTGAGCGTGGTTACTGATAAACCAGCAAAACCGCTCTCAGGACTTTCAGTCCTTTGATTTGCAGTTTGGTCAATATGGACCAAACTTCGCTGAATTGTTCCTTCGATTATCCTTTTCAAAACTTATTTGGGAAATTTTGATTTGAAAAAAAAAAAAAAAAAATGGCGTGGCAAGACCGGACCAATCAAACTTAAGGAGATCATAGAATAATTCTTTAAAAATCTTCCCCTAAACCATTGGCACAATTTGTACTAAGATTGGCAGGTATATTCCTTTGGTAATAGTTGTTCCTAAAATTATGATTCCCCAAAATAATTCGCAATTGCAGGACTTGCCATATTAGACTTAGAGAAATCATTCTCAGGCGAGAGATTAAGGCCATTTTGGCTCTTGCGCTTAAGACTGATCCTACCCCACCGACTCTATTTAACATATAACATATTCAACATTTAACATATAACCACAAGATAGCAATTAGAGAGTAATAAAAGTAGAAGTTTGCTATGCACATGTTTACATAAATCTTAAATCATAATCACCAGCAAATATCTAGAATCTTTCTTCATTTAGAGCTTTAACTCTTTAAAATACCTTTGTGGTGTAACTTGTCTTAGATCTCGTTCAAGAACAGGTTCTAGGACTGGTTCAAGAATATTAAATGGCAGCTCAAGAATTCAACAGTCCTAGAACACCAAGTTCTGGAACTGCCATTTATGTTTTTGAATATTCAAGAACTAGTTTTAGAACTTGTTCTAGGATGTTCAAGAGTTTTCTCTTGAACTAGTTCTAGAACATTGAGTTCTTGAACTGCTATTTAATGTTCTTGAACATTCTTAAACTGAAGTTCTAGAATGTTCAAAACTAGTTTTTGGACTTTTTTGCAGCGGCATATATTTACTTGTTGTCTCCTACTCTTTGCATCAGGGCCAGGCTAAAAAAAATGTTGTCTTGTGGTTTACAAATAAAATTGTTTACAAATCAACTTTGCTTCCTCTAGACTGATTTTGTTTATTTCAACAATCAACAGTTCATAAATTTACAGTAGGCTTTAATGGGCATGAAGTCGCAACTACAGTTTTTAGCTCAGCTGATCACAAAGTGCGAGGTGAGCTATTGTAATCGGTCGTTGTCCGTCGATCGTCTGTCCACAATTTCTTTAAAAACCTTCTTCTCCCAAACCAGTAGGCCAAACAAGCTGAAACTTTGCAGGGATGTTCCTTGGGTGAATTTCTACAAAAGTTCTTAAAAAAATTTAATTCCGTCAAAAACTCTGGTTGCCACGGCATTTGAAAATGGGAATCTTTAGTAATTCTTTAAATATCTTTTAAAATCTTCTCCTCCTAAACAAGTAAGCCAATCAAGCTGAAACTTTGCAGGGATCTTCATTGGATGATGTTCTACAAAAATTGTTAAAAGAATTTAGTTCTGTCAAAAACTCAGGTTGCTGCTGCATTTGAAAATTGGAATCTTTAGTAATTCTTTAAATATCTTTAAAAATCTTCTCCTCCTAAACCAGAAGGCCAATCAGGCTGAAACTTTGCAGGAATGTTCTTTGGGTGAAGCTCTTCAAAAGATGTTAAAAGAAATTCATTCTGTGAAAAACTCCTGTAACCGCGGCATATAAAAATGGGAATTTTTTAGTAAATCTTTTTTGTTGTATTTTTCACAGACTGCAACGCCAAAGGACTTTATATTATATATGGAGCTTAATTATATGATTATCTACCAAATTTCTAAATATTAAATCTGGGGGGTCAAAAATGGCCCGCCCATGAGGTCTGAAGTTTGGAAAAATGCTTAATTAGAGCAATTTGAAAAGACTTCTCCTCTTAAACTATAAGGTCTAGGATATTCATATTTGGTATGTAGCATAACAGGATGGTTTTGTACTAGTTCACTAAAAGTTGTCCTCCTAGGGTCAAAAATGGCCCTGCACTAGGGGTCCAAAAATTGGGACAAATGCAAAATTTGAGTATGTTAAAAAAAGAATTCTTCATTTTAAGGCGGAGGACATTCATATTTTGAGCGTAGCATGCCTGGCTGTTATCTATCATTTGTGATTAAATTATGCCTGTTGGTTAAAAAATGCCCCTTCCCTGGGTGTCCAAAGTTCAAAAAAGTGCTCAATTAGACCATGTTCAACAGTCTTCTCCTCCATTTCTACAAAGTCTAAGGCATTCATATTTGGTATATAGCATAACCAGATGGTTCTCTACCATGTTAGCTAAAATCTTAGCCCTGGGATAAAACATGGCACTGCCCCAGAGGTCCAAAATTTTGGAAAACACCCAATAAGACCAACTTCAAAAGTCTTCTCCTTCTGAAATATAAGGTGAAGGGCATTTACATTTGGTATGAAGCATGACTAAATAATTTTGTACTATGTTACAGAAAAATATGCTCTTAGGATAAAAACGTCTCTGCTCCTGGGGTTGAAAATTGCGTAAAACGTATTGAAAGAATTCTTCTTCTTAAATAGAAATGGAGAAATTGCTTGTCACTCCCTTTCTCACAAGGCTTTTTAAACCTATTTTCTCTGAGGGTGACAGATTCTGGGATAGTTAAGTAATGGATTAAACTATAAATCCAAAGGCATTCATTTTTATTGTAAAGCATTACTGGATTGTTTTGTACAAAGCCCAAAATCTTATATTTGTTTTATTCATTTGCTCAAGTATACAAAAAAGTACTGTAATTTGCAGATGCCTCAGGTGAGCGATTTAAGACCATCATGGTCCTCTTGTAATAGGGTTGTGCTTGTGATGATTTGGTTTCTCATTATAGGTGTCTTGTCATGGTTTAGCTATTTTCAGTAATAGACTTTTCTCCTTTTCCCTTAATATTTCAGTTCTACAGTTATATAAGTGACAACACCCTCCACCCCCTTTTTTTAGCTCACATGAGCAAAACGTGCTCAAGGTGAGCTATTGTGATTGGTAATTGTCCCTTGTCCGTCTGTCCATCTGCCGTCTGTCCATCCGTCCGTCTGTCCATCCGTAAACAATTATTAAAAAATCTTCTCCTCCTAAACCATAAGGCCTGGAGCTTTAATATTTGGTACGATTCATCACCTATTGACTCTCTACCAAAATACTATAAAAAATTACTGTACTCTTAAAATTAGCCATTTTCTGTGCAATCCCTGATTTTACAAAGGAAATCTTTGAAAATCTTCTCCTCCTAAACAAAAGGCCCGAAGCTTTGATATTTGGTACAAATTATCATCTATTGACACTCTACCAAAATACTATAAAGAATTACTGTACTCTTAAAATTAGCCCTTTTCTGTGCAACCCCTGATTTTACAAAGGAAATCTTTGAAAATCTTCTCTTCCTAAACAAAAGGCCAAGAGCTTTGAAATTTGGTACAAATTATCACCTATTGACCCTCTACCAAAATACTTCAAAGAATTATCGTACCTGGAAAATCAGCCCTTCTTTGCAATCCCTGATGTAAAGGAATAAAGAAGGAAATATTTCCAAAATTGTCTTCTCCCAAACAATGAGGCTTAGAGCTTTGATAATTGGTATGTATCATCATCTATTGACCCTCTACCAAAATACTCCAAAGAATTACTGTATTCTGAAAATTAGCCCTCTTCTGTGCGATCCCTGATTTTACAAAGGAATAAAGAAGGATATCTTTACAAATCTTCTCCCAAACGATAAGGCCTAGCGCGTTGATATTTGGTTCATATCATCACCTATTGACCCCCTACCAAAATACATTAAAGAATAACTGTATTCTGAAGATAAACGCTTTTTCGGTGACCTGTTTTGACAAAGAAATGAAGAAGGAAATCGTTTAAATTCTTCTTCCAAGCAATTAGGCACATTTTTGAGTTGCGGCAAACCGAAGGTTTGAAGCTACTCATTGTCGTCGTTCGACTTAACTATCTCATGTATTCCTCCGATGGCCCGGGACAAATAACCTCCCTGACATTGACGTTTCTTAAATAGGCTCATTCTGTGTTACCAGCCCAAATTATAAATTTTTGGACACTCTTTTAAAAGATGGCATCATTTTTAAAGGTTTCATTACAAAATTATCCTATTTTTTCGAAACTTTTGATTTTACAAGCGAACTACATTCAACGCGTAAATAACCTCGAAATTGAGCATATACATACGATACTTGAAACACGCCGTATAAGTGATATGGGCCGTACAGCTTCGTATATATTAAATGGGTCCGTAGGGAATTGCATAGACGATATTAACTTATTTGGGTATTTTTAAGGATAAAATGCTATAATCTGTCGTTAATACTAACATCAATGTATCAAATATTGATTTTGTGAAGTTATTTGTGATTTCAAATATACTTGGGCAAATCTAACCTACTGAATGCACATTATTATCAACACTATTTGGAGTACGACGCATGCGAGCGCACTTGTTTATATCCTGCCCTGATACTAAACGAGAATGTTGATTCCTTATTTAAATCCGAGTGACAATCGATAAAGATTATTTAGTGACGAGTAAAGGCATTCACCCTCGAGACGATGGTTATATCCGAGATTAATGTCATATCTTCGATAGGCTGATTTGACTTACCTACCAGATGGATGGAAACGCCGAATTAGGTCATGGTTTTCTCAAGACGTCTTTTAGACTGGTGAACCTGTCCCATCTGCGCCGCTCTCCGATATTGTATCGTTAGATTAGGACAGGCTCGCCAGTCAACCGCAATTTCTGCGCTTCCTGTTAAAGGTTATAATTTGATTGCATTGTCTTGTACAAAAAATGTGTTTGTACCGCCCTGGCCCGGGCTTTCCCCAATTTAGTAAAATAATTTTTCGAACCGATTTTCTGTCATTCTCACACCGAACCTCCTCGCGTTGAATGCGATATAAGGAAATATACGTTTGAAATATTTACAACTTTGAAGCACAGGCTAATTAAGGCATATATTTTTCTAAAGATACCTGAAAATCTCTTAGTTACATACCCATATGAAGCAGAGAAAAGATTATTTTCATCACATCATGCGTACTCAAAATGTTCAACCTAAACCCTATTTATTTTTTTCCTAGATGATATGTACGAACCTTTTATTATATGGATTGAGGTTTATTTATTTTAGTATTCATTAAAAATTTCACCTGGGATTTGAAGTTCAATAATTTGTATAATCAAAGCTCTGAAAGTACCTCTGACGAGAAACAGAAACCAGATTTATAAAACTAGAAGTTCGTTTCTACCCAATTAACTCTATCTTCTGAATTTGCTATAGTGATTTAAAAACTGCTTTCCAGAGCTTGTTGTGCAACATTGAGAAGAAATATTCTCTGATGTCTATAATTATTGGGAAAATGTTCAATATTTCAAAACACAAATCACCTCAGATGATTTAATCCATGATTCTTTTAAGTAACCTGTGTGATATGAAGTCAATTGTAAGAAAATATTACCTAAATGCAAGATCCAATCACACTAGGCTTTAAAAATAGAACTCACACAGAATTAAATAAACAAAAATACACACACAGGATTTACTTTTAAGTGGATCAATCTCATTTGATCAGTCAAGGCCCAACAGACTTCAGTTTATGTTAAGTAATGAATTCCATACAGTCTGTCTGTTGTCGCAACTCTCAGGCCCTTCAGGGCTTTGATTTGAGTTATTGCCCTTTGTTATTTTTCCTTTAAATTTTTGTCCGAAGCATATTTCCTAAACCATAAGTGCTAGGAACTTGAAACTTTATACACTTATAGATCACACTGTTTTGTAGTGTCATGTTCAAGAACGGTAACTCTAGCCTGCCTTTTTTTCAGTTAGTGTTCTTTGTTGTTTTTTTCTTTGCATTTTTGTTCAGATCATACATCCTAAACCATAAGTGCTAGTAACTTGAAACTTTTCATACTTATAGCTCACAATGTGGAGAAGTGCTATGTGCAAGAACCATTACCCTGCCATGCCCATTGTTTGAGTTATTGCGCTTTGCTGTTTTAAGCCTTGTATTATAAGAACCGATACTTTCCTACGACTTATTTTTAGTAACTTTTAGTTTTTGTCCTTTTATTAGCTCACCTGAGCACGTAGTGCTCAAATGCGCTATTGTGATCCCGTCAACGTCCGTCAACAATTTCTTTAAACGACATTTCCTCCCAAACCACTGTGCCAATTTGAAGGCGTAGAGCCCTGATATTTTGCATGAAGCATCAGTATATTGACCTCTTTCAAAATAGCTAAAATCATGATCCTCGGGTCCCCAGGGGCGGAGCCCTAGGGGGGGGGGGCATTATATAGAAATAAAGGACAATTTTTTAAATGACATCTCCTCCCAAACCACTGGGCCGATTTGAACCAAATTTGGCAGAAATGTTCCTTAGGTGGTCCCCTTCAAATATAACTAAAAGAATTGAAATCCGTTAAAAACTCTGGTTGCCATGGCAACAAAAGTAAAATTTTAAATAATCTTTAAAAATCTTCTCCTCCTGACCCAGAAGGCGTAGAGCCTTGATATTTTGCATGAAGCATCAGTATATTGACCTCTTTCAAAATAGCTAAAATCATGATCCTCGGGTCCCCAGGGGCGGAGCCCCAGGGGCAGGGGTTTATATAGAAATAAAGAACGATTTTTTAAATGACATCTCCTCCAAAACCTCTGGGCCAATTTGAACCAAATTTGGCAGATGTTCCTTAGGTGGTCCCCCTTTAAATTAGCTAAAAGAATTGAAATCCGTTAAAAACTTTGGTTTCCATGGCAACAAAAGTGAAATTTCAAAATAATCTTTTAGAATCTTCTCTTCCTGACCAAGAAGGTGTAGAGCCTTGATATTTTGCATGAAGCATCAGTATATTGATCTCTTACAAAATAGCTAAAATCATGATCCTCGGGTCCCCAGGGGCGGACCGGGGGGGGGGAGGTATAGTACGAAAGACCGGTGGTGACATCATGCATTCACAGTTCACACTTCAAACTTCAAACATATTAAGTCTGAAGTGGGAAGTGTGAAATCTGAATTATGAGACCCGTGGTGACTTCTTAAATTCACAGTAAATAATCAAACCAAATTAAATATGAAAGTTGAAGTTTGAAGTTGGAAGTATGAAGTGTGAAGTTGGAAGTTTGAAGTGTGAAGTTTGAAGTGTGAAGTTTGAAGTGTGAAGTTGGAAGTGTGAAGTTGAAAGTGTGAAGTTGGAAGTTGGAAGTATGAAGTCGGAAGTTGGAAGTATGAAGTGTGAAGTATGAAGTGTGAAGTTGGAAATTTGAAGTGTGAAGTTGGAAGTAAGAAGTGTGAAGTTGGAAGTTTGAAGTGTGAAGTTGGAAGTATGAAGTCGGAAGTTGGAAGTATGAAGTGTGAACTTGGAAGTATGAAGTCTGAAGTGTGAAGTCGGAAGTTTGCAGTGTGAAGTTGGAAGTTTGAAGTGTGAAGTGTGAAGTTGGAAGCATGAAGTGTGAAGTGTGAAGTAGGAAGTATGAAGTTTGAAGTGTGAAGTTGGAAGTATGAAGTGTGAAGTTTGAAGTATGAAGTGTGAAGTTGGAAGTATGAAGTGTGAAGTGTGAAGTTGGAAGGTCCAAATTCACACTTCACACTTCCAAGTTCACACTTCAAACTTCCGACTTCATACTTCCAACTTCACACTTCATACTTCCAACTTCACACTTCAAGCTTCCGACTTCATACTTCCAACTTCACACTTCATACTTCCAACTTCACACTTCATACTTCCAACTTCATACTTCCAACTTCACACTTCAAACTTCCGACTTCAAACTTCATACTTCCAACTTCACACTTCAAACTTCCGACTTCATACTTCATACTTCCAACTTCAAACTTCCAACTTCACACTTCATACTTCCAACTTCACACTTCATACTTCCAACTTCACACTTCAAACTTCCGACTTCATACTTCATACTTCATACTTCCATCTTCATACTTCAAACTTCCAACTTCACACTTCCTACTTCACACTTCATACTTCCAACTTCACACTTCAAACTTCCGACTTCATACTTCCAACTTCACACTTCAAACTTCCGACTTCATACTTCCAACTTCACACTTCAAACTTCCGACTTCATACTTCCAACTTCTCACTTCAAACTTCCGACTTTATACTTCCAACTTCATACTTCAAACTTCCGACTTCATACTTCCAACTTCTCACTTCCAACTTCAAACTTCCGACTTCACACTTCAGAGTTACTATGTATGAAGTGTGAACTGTGAATTCTTGATGTCACCACCGGTCTTTTGTAGTATAGGCATAAATGCTCAGTTCACAGACTTCTTTCTTATTTCTGAAATTATAACCCATGGAAAAAGTTTATTCCTTCTTTCAAATCAGCACTAAAGCCTTGGAATTTGTAATTTAGTCTTTTGGATCCCCAGGTTCATAGTTTTTATATGTAATTGTTGCCCACTTGTTTCATAATCCTAACCTTAACATGAAATTAGACTGTTGAAAGAAAAAGAGCCTTTATCTCAGGTGAGCGCCCTAGGGCCAACGGCCCTCTTGTTATTTTAAATCTCAAATTCGCAATATTAAACAACCTTGATAAATCTTACACTGAAACAAAGAATTATCCTCTATTTAAACCTTTCACAAGCAATAAATTTTAAACTTCTCCAAAATTAAAGTGAAAAGAATTACTATAAAAAAGACTTTTTTAATCCGATGGGGCATAGCAATACGACATGCACCTGTTATTACTTAAGTTTGCCATGTCTATGAAAATGGATGTTACATACTGTCAATTCTGAAGAAGGCATTAGCCGAAAATTAATTAAATGAGCTAAATTGAACATTGTTTTAGATTAATTCCCTACCGTTTAGAATATTTTGTATCATTGGAATTTCACAGAATGATTGTACCTTCATAACGATTGTTACTTTCGAAAGTTGGTCTGATCTGTCAAGAAACACAGGAGGGCCTAATGAAAATTTAATCAAAGAAATCTTAGTTAATGCAATAAAATTCAGATTTCATTAGATTTTCTTCGTTCTCTCACAGAATAATTGTACTTTTGTAAGGATAGATCTTTTCGAAATTGGGTCTGATCCATGGGGCTGTTTGAAAATTTATTTAAAAAATCTTCGTTAACGCAATAAAACCCTCATATATATTCTTTATTTCCTCCGTTTCAGGAGAACTACAGTAATAAACATTTACAATATACAAAATTAAGTGAATTATATAAGTAATGGACATTGAACAATGAAAAACTATAAAAGAAAAATGGAAAGAAGACTTATGTAATAAATGTAATAAAGATGAGAAAAGGGGAACAGGAAAAGGAGGAATGAAAAGCCATTGTTAGAGAAATTCATGCAACTCGTTTTTGGAAAAGGAGAAATCATGGCTAATCCGCGACGTTCCTTATCAGCTCTGGAAGGTCATTCAATTAAAAAAAACGAAACTTTAAACGAAATCTATTGACACTTCCGACGTCGAATGGATAAGAAAAACGGTACGGGCCACGATACAAGTGACCAGATAAGTGAACAAGTCAAAAGCAGTACATGATATATGAATAAATACAGTTAAGTTGCTTTTTTCGACCTAAATTCGTTCCAGGCACGAGGAAGAAACATAAAAGAAATTTTCAGAAAACGTTCTTGAATTTCCTTGGTTAAATGAATATTATGAAAGCCTTTAAGTAATCAATTCTGTTAAAGCTACCCAGAATATTAAGGAAAACATGTCCAAATATAACTCTTAATAGATTGAAAAACGAAGACCGTATATTTCTAGTAGAAGCTCAATCTTTGACAATATGGGAAGTGAAATCACTATTTTCGCACGAAGTTCTACAATTCGAACATTCAGATTTAACGTACGCCAAATAGGCTACTAATTGAGCTACGGTTAAAAATAATTAAGCATACTTGGATATTTTTTTAGCAAACTTCCATATAAATGGATTATCAAAGAATGGTTGGATATGCTTGTAAAGTGTAAAATCTTTCGATTGAGTATTGATTTCCCATTCTAGTACATAATTATTATAAATTCGTTGCAAATAAAGATGTTTTCGTGTTGATTTGGAGGGAAATACTCCATTAATAAATTAATTACGGGTGTCGTCTCAGTTATACTGAGTTAAAAGGATTTGACACTTCTTGTATAAAACCATTTATTGAAACGCCAGCTTTATAAGAAAACAGACGAGATAAGGGCATGTGTTTTGCTGCAGAATCATTTTTGAGATTACACAGTTGCCCGAAGAAATTCAATTTCCGTTTTTAGCTCACCTGAGCACAACGTACTCAAGGTGAGCTATTGTTATCGGTTATTGTCCGGCGTCCGTCTGTCAGTCTGTCCGTCCGTAAACAATTATTAAAAAATCGTCTCCTCCTAAACCATAAGGCCTGGAGCTTTGATAATTGGTACATATCATCATCTATTGACCCTCTACCAAAATACTTCAAAGAATTACTGTACTCTTAAAATTAACAATTTTCTGTGCGATCCCTGATTTCACAAAGGAATAAAGAAGGAAATCTTTGAAAATTTTCTTCTCCAAAACCATAAGGCCTAGAGCTTTGATATTTGGTATGTATCATCACTTACTGACCCTCTACCAAATACTCCAAAGAATTATCGTAATCTGAAAATTAGCCCTTTTCTGTGCAATCTCAGATTTTACAAATGAATAAAGAAGGAAATCTTTTAAAGTCTTCTTTTCCCAGTTAGGCCCAGAGCTTTGATATTCGGTGCATATCATAAACTTTTTACCCTCTACCAATTTACTTTAAAGAACTACCGTATTCTGAAAATTAGCCCTTTTCTGTGGATCCCTAATTTTAGGTAGGAATAAATAATGATATCTTTGAAAACTTTGTTCTCCTAAACCATTAGGCCTCGAGCTTTTATACTTGGTATGTATTGATATCTATACTTCAAAGCATTACCATATTTAGGAAATTAGTGCTATATGATGGAAAAATTTATATACCTTGGATTTAAAGAGAAATCCTTAAACATCTTCTCCAAAATAATTAGACGGAGGGCTTTGCTATTTTGTTTATATCATAAAGCCATGAACCATCATACTCAGGGGAGCGATTTTTTATTATGGTCCTCTTGTTTAATTTGTGACATTATGGGTAAACTGCCAATCGATGCTAATACGATATATGTTCTTGACCTTACATTTAACCCCATTATATGTTTAGGACATAGTCGATTAGCTCTTTCCAAGATGAGCATTAGATCTGCATTAGAATTTATTATTAAGAACTCGGAACCAAAAAACGGCCATTGGAAGAACCATAGAATAATATATCTTACGACTTGTTAGTGTATCTAGGCCATTCGCGTATAGGCCAAATTTACTGATACCAAAGAAAGTCCGCCGAATCTTATTAGAGTAGGATTTAACCAACAATGATTATCATTGTATTCACTTAACAAAACACCAACATGAGTGATTTCTATAGATTCAACGATATTCTCATATCCTGTGGACCAGATTTTTGATCTCCTTTTAAAAGCATGTTTAGATCCATTGAAAACAACTATAAAGCATTTATCTGCATTACACTGGTATCTCCATTTATACGAATATGAGAAACAAATATTTAACATTATTTGTAGGGAAATTCGCGACAAGGAAAGTAGCGACATGTCATCTGCAAACGATGGTACACAAAAGTCATAGTTTTTTAGCGGTTTTGTAGGACAAAACCGGTATTTCATATCGATCAACCGGAAACAAGTTTCACGAATTTTCAATTTCCACGCATGCTCATAAACTTGAAGAGAAAATCTATGTGATCGCCCCCATCTTGTTTCATCGCTGATGAAGAAAATAACTTACTTGCTGAATGCCAACAGCCTTCTTTTAGTCATGAATATCAAGGAAAATCGTTTAAATATATCCATAGTAAATTTTCTAATGAACTGTCTAAATCAGACAAGTAATCTCCTCTCGTTTCAAGATAGAATGTAGGTGGTTAGTGGAGTTGGCGAATACATGTAAAACTCCTAACCCTGTCTCTTAGTTTTGACCTGGCAGGACTGAGCAAATTTACACCCCGTATACACAGTTTATGTTACAAGATAAAACCCTGTTATAGTCGCGATTCAAGCGCCTTTTTAACCCCATCGAATAAGACACCTTTTACCTCTCGAATTCGAAATAACATGTAGTACTGTTCTTCAATTGTACTAATAATATGCTCAAAGCAAAAAGAATTGAATGTAGCTTTGATTGCTTTACCTTTTATCATTTACCTTTCATCACACAACAACAAATTTTCACGCACTGATGAAATAATATTAAACAAAACATTGTAATGAAATCAAAAGAGCATTGTAGGTAAACAGTAAAAGGGTCATGATTGATTGAATGGGGTTTTAACGCAACTTTTAATAGTATTTAAGTTATATGGAGGCCGCTGGAGCTCCTAACCATTGATTCCTGGTAGTTCTTACACCAGTATTACCACTACATCCTTATCGAGCATCCAGATGCTCATCCCACTTAGGTGTTCGATTTATTTACTCATCTTGATACATTTTGGCATTATTGAGCGCGGTTACTGACAAGCCAGCAAGACCGCTCTCAGTCCTTTGATTTTATTTTAAATCCTAGCCGACTGTTTGATAATAACTCTAATAATTCAATTATGTATACTAAATACAAGAACGGGGACCAAATCCCGCCTTGTCTGGTTCCCTGTAAAATGGGGAGCTAGTCCGAGTAATAATAGCGATAGAAAACACGACTATGCATGTCGATATACATTGCGATTACATTCTTCAGTAATAAAATGTCTATACCATATGAGTATAATTTGAAAATAAGAACCTCGTGCCAGACTCTTTCAAATGCTTATTTGGCATCTAAGAAAGAAGAATATAACTTACTATTATTTTCTCGACAAAATTGTACGCTTTCATTCACTACGAAAGATGTCATAAGACTACTCATATTTTTCTGAAACCCGCCTTGTAATGGATTTAATTTTATGTTTATACTAACTTCTGGACGATTTAAAAGTACGCGCTCATATACTTTAAGAATTGCTGAAGATAACGTAATGGCTCGATAATTGCTAGGATTATCTTTGCGTTTTCCATTGCCATTATGCAACATAATTATAGTACCAAGTTTCATTGTTAAAATGACATTAGCCATACTGTACATCAAATTGAGTAATAAGGCAATGTTATGAATGAGCATGTCACCTCCAAAAATAAGATGTTCATTATATAAGCCATTTAGGCCACACATTTTCCCTCTTTTTCTAAATCATTGATGGATATCGCAATTTCTTGCGTTGAAAATTCGTCAAATCGCGCACAAGATGAGATATACGAAATTCTTATTAACAACTTTTTGATAATGCTCATCATCATAAGAGTCGTGCTCTGTATCAGTATACAAATTTGCGAAGTGTTTCCCCCATGCCTGGGCTATTTTCTCTGGACTTCTTAGCATATTATTGTCAAACATCCTTTCGATACCGACTGCAGAAATTTGCGCTTTCTGTTTAGATTGAAAAAGACGCCAAAAATGAGGACTATCATACCAGATGCGTCGTCTATGTCTGTTTATTTTCTCTAGATAGTAATGAGAACACATTCTATCAAATTTGCGAAATTGTGATTTTGCCTGTTTATAATTACAATAACTTCTGAATACATCACCCCTCGGTCGGTCTTCATTTAACCAAATTTTTCGTTTCTGCCTCATTTTGAAATGATAGGATTTGAGTTCTGTTGACCAATATGGCTTCAAATAATGCTTATATTTAGCTTTCGGGAAACAAATATCCGAGACAAAATTTACAGAAAGGATAATATTGTTATACAAATTATCTATAAATGCGTATTCATAATGAACAGGAACTTCGTCTGTCATTTTTATACGCCTATACGTATTATTTTATGGCCCCGGTCGTCCTTCCGTCTGTCCGTCCGTTAGCAATTTTTGTGAGCGCAACTCCTCCTAAACTATCAATGGGAATGAGCTGAAACGCGGCACAATTACTCCCTATGATGGCTTGAGTTATCTTAAATTATCTGCCCTTGAATTGAACGAAAATCACTGTTTCTTGTGTGCGCAACTCCTCCTAAACCATCGATTGGAAAGAGCTAAAACTTGGCATAATTACTTCCTATGATGTATAGTTGTGCATAAGGCCTTTGAAATTCAAATCGCCCCAGTCGTTCTTGAGTTATCTTGAATAATTTGCCCTTAAATTGAACGAAAAACCTCTTTATTCCTTGTGAGCTCACTTGCTTCTACATTTTGAATGTGAATGAACTGAAACTTGCCACAATGACTCTGTTTGATGTCTAGTTGTACTTAGGACTAAAATTTGTTTGGTATGTCAAGTTGGTTCTGAGTTATCTGCCCTGTACTTAACAAAATAGCTTAAAATTACAGTTTTAAGCTCCACTGGCTGAAAGCCAGCGAACTACTGTCAAGGCGTTGTGTCCGTCGTTCTTCCGAACGTGCGTCCGTCCGTCCGTAAATTCTTATGTTAAAAATATTCTCCTCAAAAAGTACTGAACAGAATTCATCCAAATTTTTCAGAAATGATCCTTGTGTGACCCTTTATCAGATTCCTTCAAAGATTTTTAATCGGATGAAAAATGTGGCTTTAATGGGCAGGGCTAATTTCCATATATGGTGAAACCTTAAAAAAATCTTCTTCTCAGAAATCTGTGGATGGATTTCAACCAAATTTACAGGAATGATCTTTGGGTGATCTTTATCAGATTCCTTCAAAAAATTTGATCGAATGAAAAACATTGCTTTAATGGGCGGGGCTAATTTCTATATATGGTTAAACAGAAAACATAGCTTTTATGGGCAGGGAATTATTTCCACATATGGTGAAAGCTCTGAAAATCTTTTTCTCAGAAACCAGTTGATGGATTTCTACAAAATTTCATCAGAATGATCCTTTGGTGACCCCTTATTAGATTGCTTAAAGCGAATTGATTGGCTGTTAACATTGCTTTAATTGATTGTGCTTATTTCCATTTATGGTAAACAGTGAAAAGCTATAATCTGCAGGATGGTTTTCAACCAAATTTCTCAGAAATGGAAAGTAAATTCAGGCCGGTGGAGCGAATCAGGCGCTCAAGCGCCTCCAGTTTTCAGATTCCAACAATTTTAATTTTGATTTGTTGAAAATATGGCTGTTATGCATGTGGCTTATGTCTATATATGGTATCCAGTGAGTTTTTTGAAACGACATTCTTGAATGGCAGATTATTACAATTATCTTAGTGGGGTGAATTGTGTTAATGGGTTAAAAGTTCGTAGTAAGTTTCTAAGACTTCAAGGGTTTTTGTGTATGTATACATGGATTGACTAATTCAACCCAATTTTCAAGGAGACTGTTGTAACCAAGATTACACCAGTTAGTTATTTACAGTAAACTCGATTGCATATTTTATATCTGAACACACTTAGATAAGATATTCCCCTTTGCAGTTCTAAATCAAGGAGATGCAAGGTTGTTAGAAAGTGGTAGAAAGTAGGGTTTTGTCTTACTGGTTACTGCTCTTGGATATGGAAGATAAAAGCTTATTATTATCAAGGGAAATGTGAATTATATGTTTAACCCATTACCAGACAACATAATTTAAGAATGGTTAAGATTGAAAGCAGTTAAATTGTTTGAATGAAGAAAATCTTTGTCTTTACAGATAAATGACATTGTTGTCAATGAAGAAATTACTTGTAACAAGTTAAAGTTGACCCTTTAACCCATTACATCACGACAAAATCTGAGACTGGTTCAAATTGAAAGAAGTTGGATATCACAATTTCAAGTTGCTGGAATTTAAAAAATCTTTACCGTTTTGGATAGTTTTTATTGTCCACATTGCTTTCCAAAGATCTTTTCTCGATATGCTTAAAAGCAGGATTGAGTTGGAATGGGTTAAATGCAAATACAGATACTTGAACTTGACATGCTTACTTTCAAGTTCCTTAACCTTTCAATCAAAACTGACATTGTAACAAATGTTTTTTATAGCTTATCCCATTCCCACACAGTGACACTTTTAAATGCCCCCTCTAAAACAATATGGGAAACAAATGTGTATAATGAAGCAATTTCCTCATTTTCATCAATGTTTTTTACCCAGAAAGTTGAATAAATAAATTTTAAGTTATCGTCTGTGACTCCTTTCAATTTGGACCAGTCTGAAAATTGGCCATCTGGTAATAGTGGATGGTAACTCTAAATTCATTTTCATTGAAATTTTGTGACTTAATCATCTGAGGTTTATTACTAACCTCGATCCTTTAAAACATTACAGTGCAGGTTCAGGTATCTGCAGACAAAATAAGTTTTTAGAAAACCAAAAGATAGTTATTGCAATAGCACTCTCATATTTACATTTCAAAATAACTGAATTAACTCAACACTTAACATTAAACCAATTCCAACACAACAAAATTTTAGACCAGTCAAAACTTAAAAAAAAATTGATCTGAATCTTGCCACAATGAATCTCTGATATTCAGTTGAGCATAAGACTTCAGAAATTCAAAAACCTCGGGTCTTTCTTGAATTATCTGCCATTGAATTGATTGAATTCAAATGTCAAGGTCATTTCAGGCTCTGAAAACCTAAAACTGAACCATTTTAATAGTTTATTTGTCAAGATCAGTTTGTCAAGGTCATGATTTTATTGCTTGTGGTAAGTACTTTCTGTTGAAACCTGTTTCAAGGTCATTTTTATGTCAATTATAATTTAACCATTGTACATAATGTTGAATGGTAAGTTATTATAAAACTGTCTCGTTTCTCGAGTATAAACAGTATTATTCAAGTGATAAGATTTTTCTATTGACAAAAATCATTAGCTACCATTCAAGCTCAGGTTACTGACAAGCCAAGGTTACTGACAAGCCCCATTCGGACGTATATGCGCCGCTCTGCGAAGCTCTTGTTTTTAAAGTCGAGTGCAGATGCTATGTGTACTTAATTTTTAGGTCATTAGTTAACTTATTCCATCGTATAGGTGCAGGTCTATTGATTTCATTTGGGTTTTGAATGAATAGCAATATTGATACAAAAAATAATAGGTCGATGAGACGATACATTTAAATATTCATCGTCAACGACAGAACAGTACGAAACTGAGTCACGTTATGCAATTGGCATCATAACATGATCAATTAACAACGTATATTTACCATCGTAAGTCATGTGGCTTGATTCAGATCCAGTAAAGATCTTATATAAAAGATATAATGACGTTATATCAGTAACATTCCATGTACAAAATTTTAGACTAGCCATAATGAATAAATGTACAGAGATCGACGAACAAAATTTCAAACAATCCCTTATTAGGGATTTTTATTCAAAATCAAAATAATATCTCTTGACATTTACATCAATATCACAAAAAGCTTTAAAATAGCATTTATCATATATACTACGCAATAATATTTAAAGTCCATACAGTAGATAATGATAAAAGAAAAAATGATGAGCCCGACATTTGTTATAGGCTTATTGTATAAACCACGTGACTCACACCTGAAATTTATGGTAGGATAACTCTTGCATCGATGCTTTATTACCATGTAACGAATATAGGTTAAGCGACCATAAAAAGGCGAATGTGTGCATACACAAATTGTATCACAGTATTTACGACCAGTCTAAAAAGTAATACAAATATATGTTTACATATAGTACAGATCGCGATTGAAACATTTTGCAGAATGACTTGTAATTACTAACGTGTACTCATACTAATATAACGATGAATATATCCGTCAAAAGTCAGTCTTAGGCTGTTTCACAGAGGTAACTATATCGTCCATCTGTACGGTAATTTCATCTGTCTGGATATCTCATCTCATCTGGGTCAATACTGTATATAGATGAAAGTACCTCCGTTACTCAGAGAGCACTGTCATTTCAATTTCCATAGAAGGAAGGCCTCGCATATGCCACTGTATTTATTACGATCGCATTGACCTTGATTCACATGCGCTCTCTGATTACCGGAGGTACTTTCATCCATATTCGTGACTCTATCACGCAATTCGAATAAAGCTTCCCATAGTGACTTTTCGATACTCAATGGCAGCAAGTCACCCCCTTAGGCCAAAATCCTTCTTCTGTTATTCAGCCGAATAATTAGGGAGCGCATCATTGTTACTTTGATATTACAGCGGCCTACTAGTTTGTAGGTAAGATCAGGCTTGAGTGAAGGTTTAAATCCGCCGATGTAAAACCGCTTGGTTATATGCTCAGTAAAATCGTCATAAACATAGTCGGCACCACACTCGTCAGGGCTATATTGATACGCACTTTGCTCCAATTTGTTTATGGTAAATTGTTGCTAGGCATACTATTATAATAATTGTTGTTTCTATTAACACTATTATTCGGACTTGTTCGATCATCGTTACTTCGTGTATTTTCTGACGAATCGTAATGCGACACTGGTTTAGGCTACTATTATACCTCTCACTTGGAAGCTTATTCTGATTACAAAGGTCTGTATTCATGTTATTATCCCCCGCCGTTTCGGCGAAGGGGATATAGTAATGGTCTCTGTCCGTCCTTCCGTCCTCCCGTCCTTCCGTCCTTCCATCATTCCGTCCTTCCGTCACTAAACTTGTCCGGAGCATATTTCTGAAAGTATAATTGCTACCAACTTGAAACTTCATAGGTCAATAGATGTCATTGAGGAGAAGGGCAGTGCACAAGAACAACAACTCTTGCTTGTTAATTTTGGAGTTATTGCCCTTTGTTGTTTTAAAGACTAAGATTTTGTCCGGAGCAAATTTCTGAAAGTATAAAAGCTATTGACTTGAAACTTCACAGGTGTATAGATGTCATTGAGGAGAAGTGCAGTGCACAAGAACCACAACTCTTGCTTGCATAATTTTGGAGTTATTGCCCTTTGTTATTTTAAAGACTAAGATTTTGTCCGGAGCATATCTCTTAAAGAATAAAAGCTATTGACTTGAACCTTCATAGTTGGATAGATGTCATTGAGGAGAAGTGCAGTGCACAAGAACCACAACTCTTGCTTGCATAAATTTGGAGTTATTGCCCTTTGTTTTTTTAAAAGATTTAGATTTTGTCCGGGGCATATCTCTGAAAGTATCATCGCTATTAACTTGAAACTTCAAAGGTTGATAGAAGTCATTGAGGATAAGTGCAGTGCAAAAGAACCACAACTCTTGCTTGCATAACTTTGGAGTTATTGCCCTTTGTTGTTTGAAAGACTTAGATTTTTTCCGGGGCATTTCTCTGAAAGTATAATAGCTTTTAACTTGAAACTTCATAGGTTGATAGAAGTCGTTGTGGATAAGTGCAGTGCACAAGAACCACAACTCTTGCTTGCATAATTTTGGAGTTACTGTCCTTTGTTGTTTTAAAGACTTAGATTTTGTCCGGGACATATCTCTGAAAGTATAATTGCTATTGACTTGAAACTTCATAGGTGTATAGATGTCATTGAGGATAAGTGCAGTGCACAAGAACCACAACTCTTGCTTGCATAATTTTGGAGTTATTGCCCTTTGTTATTTTAAAGACTTAGATTTTGTCCGGAGCATATCTCTAAAAGTATAAAAGCTATTGACTTGAAACTTCATAGGTGTATAGATGTCATTGAGGAGAAGTGCAGTGCATAAGAACCACAACTCTTGCTTGCATAATTTTGGAGTTATTGCCCTTTGTTATTTTAATGACTAAGATTTTGTCCGGAGCATATCTCTAAAAGTATAAAAGCTATTGACTTGAACCTTCATAGGTGTATAGATGTCATTGAGGAGAAGTGCAGTGCACAAGAACCACAACTTTTGCTTGCATAATTTTAGAGTAATTGCCCTTTGTTTTTTTTTTTTTTAAAGATTTAGATTTTGTCCGGGGCATATCTCTGAAAGAATCATCGCTATTAACTTGAAACTTCAAAGGTTGATAGAAGTCATTGAGGATAAGTGCAGTGCACAAGAACCACAACTCTTGCTTGCATAATTTTGGAGTTACTGTCCTTTGTTGTTTTAAAGACTTAGATTTTGTCCGGGGCATATCTCTGAAAGAATCATCGCTATTAACTTGAAACTTCATAGGTGGATAGAACTCTTTTTGGATAAGTGCAGTGCACAGAAACCATAACTCTTGCTTGCATAATTTTGGAGTTATTGCCCTTTGTTTTTTTAAAAGATTTAGATTTTGTCCGGGGCATATCTCTGAAAGTATCATCGATATTAACTTGAAACTTCATAGGTGGATTAGTGCAGTGCACTGGAACCATAACTCTTGCTTGCATAATTTGAGAGTTATTGCCCTTTGTTTTTTTTGAAGACTAAGATTTGTCCTGAGTATATCTCTGAAAGTATAATAACTATTATCGAACTCATTGACAAGAAATGCCGTGCCTAAATCAAATGGCTTTAGTTAACTATCAAGCTTTTTAGGCGGGGGATGGCCATGTCCAACATGGCTCTTGTTTTGATTACAATGGTTAACGAACATGCTTTCACGCAGAGTCCTCTGTTGTTGGGATTTGAATGTTACTCTCTGTGATGTTTTGTTATTTCCGCCGGGATGCATGCCAGAACCGATATGAAATGGTATGCTTTGTTACAACGCGTTTTGTAACAAATTCGCAAAATGTAACAAATATCACAGAACGCATTTGGGCTACATGAAATGTAACAAAAATATGCACAACGCATTTTGTAACAAAATTGAAAAATGTAATAATTTCTTTTATCATTAGATTAATATTATAAATGATTAGTAATGATTTATTTAAATGGCGCTTGATAGATTTGGAGAAAAAGTGTTATGATCTGAATATTTTATTTAACGTTTGTCTTTTTGTCATTTGGGTCATCTTTTAAGCTGTTTACAAGTAAGCTGATTCAAATAAGATACATTTGACTACAGTTGATTACAAATTCGAAAAAAAGTAATAAAAAACGCGTTGAGACTCCATGAAATGTAAAAACGCATTTTGTAAAAACCCTGCAAAATGTAAGGAAAATTTTCATGCATCTAAGCTTATCAATAAAAATGATTGCTTATGACTTACTTAGATTCCGCTTAATAAATGGGGGAAAAGTTATATAATCTATATATTCTATTTTACGTTGGTGTTTTTTTTTTTTTTTTTTTTTTTTCATTTAGTTTATCTCTTAAGCTTTCAAAAAATAAGTTGAATCAAATAAGATTCTTTTTACTACACTTGAAGATAAAATCGAAAGTCAAAATATTACAAAACGCGTTGAGACTCCATGAAATGTAACAAAAATAAGAACAACACAATTTGTAATTAATTTGCAAAAATGTAATTACCTTTTTTTTTTATCAATGTAAGATAATTATAAAAAATGGTAATTTATTTTTTACTTAGATAGCGCTTGATAAATTTGAGGGAAAGTGAACTGATATGAATTCTCCTAGCTAATGATTTTCTTTTTACACTGGGTTCATTTATAAAGCTATTTACAAATGAGTTGAATCAAATGAGATACTTTTGTCTACACTTGACGATGAAATCGAAAAATCAAAGTATTACAAAATGCGTTTAGACTCCATGAAATGTAACAAAAATATGCACACCGCACTATGTAATAAAGTTTCAAAATGTAATATTTTTATTTTTTTAAATCAATTTAAGAACAGAACAGATTCTTTATTCAATAATTTGACTTAAACACATACGGTTCATCGTCAAAATAAAACATGTACATACATAATGTATGAAAAAACATGTATGGGTACGGACGAGGAAAAAGAAAGCCACAAAAAACAATGACATATAAAAGATGTCGATTGCAGAAATAATGAAGTAAAAAGAGTCTTAATATTGGATTTAGAATGGAAAGGTTAAACTAGGCTTAGGAAAACAATTGTTAATAACTAATTAGATTTAACTCGGTTTTTCTATTGTGCATCGCTTTTGTATAGGTAAGTTTAATATTAAAAAAGATTACTAATCACTGACTTGAATTAAGTTCCTTAAACACTTGATTAAATTAAGGAAAACTTGATAGCCAGTCAGGCGTCTCAGGCACTCGTGGGCCTCTTGTTGACTAAATATAGTCCTATAACTCAAATGTTTTGAAATAGTTTAATGAATTTTTTTGTTTGAATGGGGTTTTATGCTGCTTTTAACTGTTTTTTTTTTCAGTCAGATTGCGGCAGCTGGAGCACCTAACAATGGATTCCTCGTATATATCGCACCAGTACAAGCATTACATTCTTTCCTAGCCTCCAGCTGCTATCCCACTTAGGTTTAAGATTTGCGATTTGTGGAGGACAAATGTCGGAAAGGAAATGTGCCGCCGTGGAGGATTGAACTCATGTCACCCTATGGTTGAAGATTAGGAATCTGATGCGATACAAACTGCAGAATGACGGCCCAAGTGACAAAAAAAAAAAAAAAAAAAAAAAAAGGAATATGATGGTCCTATATCGCTCCCCTGAGTATGATGACTTAAGTGTTTATGATATTTACAAAATACCGAAGGCCTACACCAAATCATGTTGGAGAAGTAGTTTTTATCTTTTAATCCTATGTATTTTAAAGTTCCCACCAAATAGCGACGATAATTCCTTGGAGTATTTTGGTAGAGGGTCGATAGGCATTGATACATACCAAATATAAAAACTCCAGGCATAAAAGTCTAGGATGAGAAGATTCTCAAAGATATCCTTTTTTATTCATTTCTGAAATTAGGAAAGGGCTTATTTTTCCAAATACGCTAATTCTATGAAGCATTTTGGTATTGTAGCCATAGGTCTTTTGACTTGGGAGAAAAGGATTTCAAAGATTTCCTTCTTTTTTTCTTTGTAAAATAAGGGATCACACAGAAAAGGGGCTAATTTTCAAGATAAGGAATTCTTTGAAGTATTTTGGTTAAGGGTCAATAGATGATTATTTATATTAAACATCAAAGCCCCAAGCCTTATTGTTTTGGGGGAGAAGATTTTCAAAAATGTCCATATACATTAATTCATAAATTTAGGGATCGTACAGAAAAGGGCTTATTTTCAGAGAACGGCAATTCCTTGATGATTTCAATAAAGGGTCAATAGATGGTGGTTTACCACAAATATCAAGGCTCTATGCCTTACGGTTTGGTAGGAGAAGACTTTCAAGGATTTTCTTCTTTATTTCTATGTAAAATCAGGGATAGCACAGAAAAGGACTAGTTTTAAGAATACGGCTATTCTAAGGTATTATGGAAGAGGGTGAACGGATGATGATTTATGCCAAATATCAAAGCTCTATGCCTAACGGTTTAGGAGAAGATGGTTTTCAAAGATTTTCTTTTTAAACTTCTATGTAAAATAAGGGATCGCTCAGAAAAGGGCTGATTTTCAGAGTACGTTAATTTTTTGGCGACAAAAGATGTTGATTTATAACAAATATCAAAGCTTTGTACCTTATGGTTTGGATGGAAAAGATTTTTCAAGTTTTTCCATTTGGTTGCCATGGCAAGTTGTTCGTGGATTTCAATTATTTGAAGTATTTTGAAAGAGCATAAACTAAGGATCATTTCTGTATACAACTGGTAGTTTGATTGAAATTTCATGGTTAGTTAAGGAGGAGAATATTTCTTGTAAATGTGAAAGGACGGACGGACGCCGGAGAATGGCCGACCAGAATAGCTAAATAAAGAAACGATTTTGAATAATTAAGATCAAATCACCTTTTATTCCGAATTATCAAGCACCTTTAAAGTAAGTTATTAGTAATCATTTTGAATATTTACTTTGAATGGATTAAAGAAAAAGGATGTTACAATTTGCAAAAGTTTATTACAAAATGCGTTGTGCATTTTTTCTTTTTTAAATTTCATGGGGTCTCAACGCGTTTGTAATACTTTGATTTTCGATATAAATGTATTCAAAAGTATCCTGTTTGAACCAACTTTCTTGTAAATAGCTTAAGAGATGAACCAAACGACAAAAAGACAAACAAAAGTTAATTAGAACACTTTGATCACATCACATTTTCCCATTTTAAGCGCCATCCAAGTTAGTCATAAGTTATAATTTCTAATGTTAACGTTTATTACATTTTGCGGTTCTATTTTTAGAATTTCTATTTTTAGTATATTGAATTCTTTCAACTACGGCAGTGACTCTTGTCCTTTTCAACCCTAGTGGAGAACTAATATTTTATTCGACTCTTACGGGATTCGAACCTACGCGGATACGGCAACGCCGCCTAGCGCTGCAATGTCCGACGTCCTTAACCTATGTCTATATACTATAAAAAGAAATAGAAATTCTAAAAATAGAACCCTTATACGGAGTGTGCTGCAGTGTCGGGAAGCTTTATATGCGTTATTTGAAAATCTTTTTTTGGGCATGTCTCGGTAGCGTAAATTGCAGCGCTAGGCGGCGTTGCCGTATCCGCGTAGGTTCGAATCCCGTAAGAGTCAAAAGTTTATAATATAGCTATAAATAATATGAATTGAAATCTGGCTATCTAATACACGCCCGGTAATCTCGGGCTTCATCTCTTTTTGGAGAACAGTACAAAAAGGAGTCAATGATATTTCCGATATGGAGCCAAGGACCGGAACTGAACAGAAAAGATAAGAAAAATAGTGCACCTCCCGTACAATTTGATCTCCTATTAACCTATTATGCATTTTCCCAAAACGTCCAGCGTTTCATACCACATAAAAATGATTATATTATCCGTTTGCGATGATAGATTTTTAATATAATTCCGTTTGTGAATAGAAGCTTGAATCAAAGTTTGGACATCGGACCGGATCAAACATGAAAATGCGTGTTGAAATCGTTCAAATCCATGCTATCAACAGTTTTGAAAGATTTAAATGGCGATGACTGTGAAATGAATGATAACGTGTTGATATGAAATAATGTAACAAAAAAGAACTGCGTTTTCCTACCCATTTAACGGATTTTCTTAGATGAGAAAGAGTCCAGGATGCGGTGCGGGAGACAAGATTCGGAGGGAGAGGAGATGCACATAAAAGAATACAATGAATGATTTTCTAGGACTGTAACTTTATGAATATTACAGAACACCTTTTCTTTCCCTTTTACAAAGTAAATGTGTCTCTCAGACTCTCTAGAACAGCCATATTTATATCAAAGCCGCAAGAATCGAGTTACACAACTCACCAGGTTACACTCCTGTCCGTTTTTGCCTCATTAAATAAAGAGCAAAAAGGGCCTATTTTCACAATCTGTAGCTGCCCCCAAAAGTTTCGTTGGGCCTTAAATCTTAGTCCGTCTTAAAGAGCAGACTTCAGTCTTAAATTACAGGCCAGGAAAATGGTATCATTAGGAATAAAAATTTTCGCAAATCTTCAGTCTGCACATCAACCCATGGAATTCTTTAGGCTCGGAAGTGAAAGTCTTGTAGGGTGCTACCTTCAAATGTCAGTTTCTACAAGGAAATAGTTCCCAGATAGATGCTTTGAATCACATGCATGACATGCAGCAGTGATCTCTCACTCTGCAGAACCTTACATCAAGCAACTTGCTGTTCATTAAACGTTAAAACAGCATGACAAAAGGAGAAGACATGTACAACCACCCGGAAGTAATTCCGGAGTGGAGTTGACCCTATATAAGACTTTTTTTTTGATTTTGACTAGTCTACGCAAATGCTAATTGCAACAATCCCTATTTCTAATTTTTTTTTCAAATATATGGCTTAGGAGTGAAATGACAGAAGAATTAGTACAAGGCCTCTTTTGCTTAAATTATCCCAAAAATGGGACAGTTTTGGTCTTCTTCTTATGGTCAACAGAAATGGTCATAACTTTTGTAATAACAGATGAATATTCATGAATAATAAAAAGTGTCCTATAGAAAAATGACATTCTCTTCACATCTAACCCTTTACGAGATGACTTTGTTAAAATTGCTTTTGAAATGTACAATATTGACCAAAAAAGTGCAATTTAAATTTTAAACCAAGTTAAATCATCTTTTAAAAAATAAATAAAAAATACACACAAAATCTTTTAAATTGGTGTTTGTAACAAATTTGGTATGTTTACAATAAGTCTAAGTAAAAAAACACACAGAAAAAGGTAAATAGGCTTAACAGGACAGTGTTCAAAAAGGGTATCCCATACACTAAAATATCAGAAACGGCCTTGGCACCTTCAAATTAATATAGCTGCAGTGTTTTTTTTGTTAACCCATTGCCAGACGACAAAATTTTAAACTGTTCCCAATTGAAAGGACTTACAGACGACAATTTAAAGCGTATGAAATTAAAAAAAAAGTAACTCTCTGGGTAGAAAACATTGTGGAAAGTGAAGAAATTGCTTGTAACAAGCAATTTCTTCATTTTCAACAATGTTTTTTAATTCTTAAATCTAAAGCTGATGAAATATTATATTTTTTCAACCTTCTAGGTCAAGAAAACATTGTGGAAAATAAAGTAATTGCTTATTACAAGCAATTTCTTGATTTTCAACTACATATATTTTTTCCTTATCGTTTTCCTTCCGGGCATCCGAAAGCGTCATTGTGCGGGAATGGGTTAAAGACATTAGATTTTCTGAAATGTTCACCCTTGCTGGTTGTTGTTGTGATGATTTAAGTTAAGAAGTTGCTGAATCCAACACTGGACCATTAATGATGCAGCAATGAAAAGGGGCTCTTTACAGGGTATACCCAAATAGGGTTAGGGTTTAGAAGGTTATCAACTTAATTTCAAGAGTGTCATAGGCTAGCAGCCAATCCAATCAATGCCTTTCTGGTCATGTGACTAAGAGGGTGCCATTGGTAGGGTAGGTATAAAAGAGGATGAAAATGCCTCTCTTGACCAAAATTAGTTACTCATTAGATACCTGCACATTAAAAGAAAATATTGAATTCACCCTGGTTAAACGGGAAAGACGGTTATCAACTTAATTTCAAGAGTGTCATAGGCTAGCAGCCAATCCAATCAATGCCTTTCTGGTCATGTGACTAAGAGGGTGCCATTGGTAGGGTAGGTATAAAAGAGGATGAAAATGCCTCTCTTGACCAAAATTAGTTACTCATTAGATACCTGCACATTAAAAGAAAATATTGAATTCACCCTGGTTAAACGGGAAAGACTTAGAAGAGTATCAGCAAACTGCTTTTACAAAAAAGGGAATACATTTCAGCTACTGAAAAGAAGGAAGCACCCAGGACTTTCACATGAAAAGGATGAAAGGGCCAATATCATTTTTGCTGCAGACCACAATGTTTCGAAAGAAAATAGCTATAATCTATGACCACACGTATGGCGACACAAAGTCGCAGCTTGGAATGCGGGACTTTTACAACTCCCTCTCGAAGAATTGAACGTGACAGGACATGCCGACCCAAACCATTTATCTGATAGCCAAGAACGAAAAGTATGTAATGTTCACTTCAGTGAAAGAATGTTTCCATTCAATACAAAGCGTTAGACAGACTGCACATGTAAAGATGTGATACGATATAAGAATGCAATGTAACACTGTCATTGCAGAAATGGCAAGAAGGGGACAGGGCGACATATCCAAAATGTTGAAGGACTTGCCCTTAATAAGAGCCTAAACCGTGGAATGTTACGCTGTAGATTGTAGTAACTGTGCCACTAATTCTCTTCTTTATGTCATTGGAGTTTCGGCTTGGATGCCTATTCAAAATTGCTCAGCCCTGCCAACATAACATATCTCTGCATGACTGAGAATGATATAGGCATTGTTAGAGGTAATCTTGCAGATGAGACTCAGTGAAGGTGCAATTTACAGTGTGAGTTTCAGGGCATCCACACAAAAGTGTGAAGCATCTAACAGCGCGGTATTAGCTACTCTAAGCAAAAGTGTAAGCTTCAGTCGGACCTTCACAGGAAGGCCGTCGGTCCTAAATTTGCATTCAAAAGATGCTTTCGACAAAGCGGTCATAATGAAAATATGGAAATAACAGGAACAGGGCTTGGAGTTTGGGAAAAAAGCATCTTTAACAGATCTCAGTACGCCAAATGAAGGCCAAGAAATACAGAAAAACTGACTGGTACAGAAAGAAGCGTCTTAGAAGAAGAGCCTTCATGGAATTTTAATACCATTAGGCTAGGAAAAACAGAAATGAAACAGGGTATATGGGCAATGATGACATACATAATTATGCACAGATTGTGTACTAGAGGCAAAAAGACAACAGATAGAGATTTGGTAAACAGAAAAATCAAGATGGGTTTAGAGATGACTGCACTTTCTGTCTGGTGGAAAGCAACACCACTGATGAGGCTTGATGTTAGCTGAAACAGAGTAAATACTGATGAAGCGCAATGTTAGCCCAAGGCTGGCCGTCTTGAGGTAAATTGTTGTCATTTGAAGTACTATCCAGGGGTAACAAGAGGTGCAGACGAGCTTTAATGACAACATTGGCCAAAAATGTTGCATTCTGGGGGATTAGAGTATTGCAAATAGGGTGAAAACTGAAATTTAAATGTTTTTTCAAAAATTTAAATCAAAATTTCACTTACCTAAGAAGAATTTTATTAAAATCCAATTCTACACTATCTATTCTATTTGTCTTAAAAATTTGAAAAGAAAATTCACAAAAATACAGCCAATATCACCGTTCTTGTATAACCGTCCCTGCTTCATATAGGTTATACTCTTGTCCGTTTTTACCTCATTAAATAAAGAGCAAAAAGGGCCCATTTTCACAATCTGTAGATGCTCCCAAAAGTTTCGTTGGGCCGTAAATCTAAGTCCGTCTTAAAAAGCAGTCTTTGGTCAAAATTATAGGCCAGGAAAATGGTATCATTAGGGATAAAAATTTTCGCAAATCTTCAGTCTGCACATCAACCCATGAAATTCTTTAGGCTCGGAAGTGAAAGTCTTGTAGGGTACCACCTTCAAATGTCAGTTTCTACAAGGAAATAGTTCCCAGATAAATGCTTTGAATCACATGCATGACATGCAGCAGTGATCTCTCACTCTGCAGAACCTAACATCAAGCAACTTGCTGTTCATTAAACGTTAAAACAGCATGACAAAAGGAGGAGATCAAATTTTCTTATTGGACTACTTTAGGGTACAACCACCCGGAAGTAATTCCTGAGTGGAGTTGACCCACCAATAAATTAATACAGAACCCACGCTTTGAGCTCATTACTTTCAGTCACAACGCTGCTACACACTGGTCTATTTTCTGCTGACTTGTGTCAACTTTGAGATCACACATGAAGTAGTTTGGCCAATCATAGAACATTATTTCAAAAGTCTTTATAATAGATACGGCCGACAGTATATCTAGCACTTTTATAACGACAATCATTTGCAGGGTAATGTCAAAAACAAATGACATTCATTTTATCTTCATAAGTCATTATTCAATAGGCCCTAAAATCCAACAAATTTTTGAAGTGATACCTATCGTGATACATTTACTGGTATTTCCAATTTACTGCCATCATTCCCGTATTATCATTCCCTCATAGTTAATAAAGAAGACGTATAATGTGGCCGGAAAAAAACTCATGAATTCATTCATCCGTTATCTCCCGACAGGTGACATTTTTCAAATACTGACCTATCTAATTTGAACATTCTGGGTAGTGTCATTCGTGACAACTCGGCCGATTCCGTCGAACTATATTCAAAATGTCAGCGCCCATGAAAAGCACGCTTCCTATTCTTGATGCAAGTTCTTGTAGTACGGGTAAGACATGAATGCTTTCGCAATTTAAAATAATTAGTTTTCTAATTAACTTGGGGCGACAATTAAATTTGATTTCTCCACAATTGTATTTGTTATTGCAATTATCCACTTGCTACTTTTTGGCGGTATACTTTGGAGTTATGCGTACGACGTAGTAATATTAATCCCAATCTGGATAAGTGATACAGTCCCGAAGACAGGTTAATCTTCGATGAATATGACATGCGCAGACAACGTTCATTCATCAGCATTGATAGTCACGTGGTCTTAGTATCATGCAGCGGTATTTGCGAAACAGACACTCACTGTAGGTCGCATTCATTTCTCATTTATCACGTCATCGTTTTCTCACCTGTAATATCTAATGTCAGAATGAAACGAAAGATTATAAAGACACCAATCTTTGTACTATTTCCTTTCAGTAATTTCAATATACTATATTCGTGTTGTTTTGATTTAGCCTTGGCGATTTTCTCTATTGGGTAGTAGTGCTAAAGAAAAATAAAAGAAAGAGTAAAGATTGTCTAGAGAAAATTCTATAGTCATTCTCTTGAAATATCGACACTTTGTGCGTGTCATAGTAACTTGGTCAATTGTTTTTTTTTTTTTTTTTTGGGGGGGGGGGGTTCTTTCAACAGTTAGAGTCGGCAATTAAAGTTTACGCGTGTGAATAACTGTATCCTAAAAAGGATTTAAGAAACAAATTTCATCATTAGATCAATAAACTGTCGTAACTTCAGCTTCTCAACACTTCTTTAAAAAGGGGAGTGTGTTAATTACAGGCTACAGATGACGGAAAAAGGGGGGGGGGACGAAGATTTACTTCGAATGCAAAGAGTAGATCAAAACCAAATGTGTTTCATGAATGGGATGATTTTACAGTAAACATAGTATTAAGTTAGTAACATCGTGAAATTGACAATCACATCGATCAAAACCATTCAAAATCACTCTCATAACGCTCCAAGTATTCATTCCAAACACTCACTCAAACCATTAAAACGCTCAAAATAGTTCAAAAACATTTAAAAACCGTCCAAAATGAGCAGCATTTCATTCAAATCGATAACAATTTTCCACAATTTTTATTTGCTGCTGTTGGTTTTTAAGCGTCTGATTGGTATATGAAGACACACTTACACAAAACCGTGTTTATTTTGATAAAGGGAGGTAATAAATATTTGGACGTTTTGGACGAAATTAGCGATCTTGGATTACACCCCTTTAATTTCATTCAAAATTCGCACCCCCACTCATTCAATTTCATTCCGAAATCATCCAAAAATTGTCAATTTCACGGTGTTATTAACTGTATCAGTGAAGCTTTTGATCTTTGACATAATCTAGGATACAGCGCCCTCTAAATATAAAAAAAAACTTAAAGCAAATCAATTGTGTAAGCATTGAACCATCACAAAAGCGGAATATTTGATTGAAAACATTTATATTCGCCCTCTATTGAATTCATTGTGGCATTGATTTGTTTGGGATTGGGTTTATTACAGGCTATAAGTTTTCAGAAAATCATACAAAAGGGTCGGTTGCTAGGGTTACATAAGAGTATGAGGTAGTGTTGGGCAATCGGTTTCAAATCATAATCGATCATCGGCCCACCACTAGTATGGGGTTCTGTTAGAAGTTTCACAGTGCATCGCCTCTCCCTCTGAATCTTGTCTCCCGCACCGCATCCTGGCCTCTATCTCATCTAAGAAAATCAGTAAAAATGGGTAGGAAAAGGCAGTCCTTCGTGGTAACATTATTTCATACCAACACGTTATCATTCTTTTCACAGTCATCGCCACTTAAATCTTTCAGAACTGTTGTTAGCATGGATTTGAACGATTTCAACACGCATTTTCGTGTTTGATCCGGTCCGATGTCCAAACTTTGATTCAAGTTTCTATTCACAAACGGAATTATATTTGAAATCTATCATCGCCAACGGATAATATAATCATTTCTATTTGGTATGAAACTCTGGAAGTTTTTGGGAAAATGCATAATAGGTTAATAGGAGATCGAATTGTACGCGAGGTGCCCTATTTTTCTTATCTTTTCTGTTCCTTCGGTCTCATCCAATAAGAAATACCTACACATGATTTTCGAACACTGTAACAACAAATAGAAAAAAACTCACTGTTGTAATATTCCCTATTTATTGCATTTTGCAACTTTATTACAAAATGCGTTGTGCATATTTTCGTTATATTTTTGCAGTTACAACGCGTTTTGTAATACTCTGGTTTTACAAAATTACAATAATGTTCCTCAGGGAACTGTTCAATCACTATACATAATCACTCTAGTTTTCAATATTTCGGCAAAAATGCCATTATAAAGAAAAAGAAAATAAATCTTATATCTAGAACATAACTTTACGATCACTCATTATAGTCATTTTGTTTTATTTGGTTTAAGTTTTGTCATCAAGTTAAGTCAAAGTATCGCATTTGAGTCAACCTACCTGTAAATATCTTATGATATGAACCACATGAAAAAAAAGACAAAGATTAGTTAGGAGATTAAGATCAAATCTCATTTTCCTCGAATTTATCAAGCGGCATCAAAGTAAGTCATAAGTAATCATTTTTATTGATAATCTTTAATTCACGAAACTTTATTACAAAATGCGTTGTGCACATTTTTGTTACATTTCATTGAGTCCCAACGCGTTTATAATACTTTGATTATAACAAATGTATTATAAAGAATCTTGTTTGAATCAACCTTCTTGTACATAGAACCGAATGTAAAAAAGTAAAACATCAGTTAGAAAATTAAGATCAAATAACCTTTTACCAAAATTAATCGAGCGGCATCCAGGTAAGTCATGAACGATAATTATAAATGTTTATCATAAAATGCATGAAAACGTTTATTACATTTTGCAGCTTTATTAAGTATGAAAATATGTGAAAATATATATTTAGTATGAAAAAATGTGAAAAAAATATTACTTTTTGGTGTATCTGCAGATCTTGCACTGTTTCTACTTTACTAAAAGCAAGCCTCTTATGGGCTATCATTTACCTTGTGGCTACTACTAGGATTTGAATTTTGCGTACAACGGCTTATTTTTAGTGAATTTGACGGCCATGTCAAATATGTGTGATTCATAAATTTCACACTGGTGTCATATTTGAATTTAAATCATGACATTTTCTTTTAAGCTTTACACTTCATTCATGCCAAGAAATTGTTTCTTTCGTTGCAGGTTATTGTTTGTGGGACTTAATTTTGGTTGAAAAGTGATTGGTGTGTTGCCAACTGGGACTTTGACTATTTTGCTACAGTCTGGGTCCTAACCGTACCAAACTTAACCTAACTCAAAATGTTTATTTCGGACAACACAAGCTGGTCACCGACAAACTATACATAATGTGTAGACGAGATGTTGATTAAGGCGTTTTTAAGTGCAAAACCGATGAAGAAATCTCGATTGTAGTAGTGTCCGATCATATATCTATCATAGCTTTATTTTAAACAGACAAACCTGTTGACCACAAAGCTCATTCTAAAAAAAGACTAGAATATCCTGCATGGCCGGAAACCTAGACCGGATACTAAACGACCGGTCCGTGATACAACAATTATTATTATAATAGATACAAGACCGCAAAATGCGAGTTTAGAGAACAGCAGAGATATCTATCCCAAATAGCACATACAAAAAATTGAGGAACCTGCAGATATTGATTCAAAGCTAATATTGAATCTAGTTAATAAAATCAAATGAACGATTAAGTATCTCGGTAAATAATCAGACTTTCCCATGATAACAGCCCTTGCTAATTGTCGCAATTATAAATTATCAGTCGGTCAAAATACCACCGAAAGTCTTCGTCGCTACAGCCTTGTTACCAAACAAAACCAATAGAATTTTTCTCCCTTACACCACATGAAGTGCAAGAGCAATATAAGGTCGTGATCGCCTAATTGTAGAACGTTAGTTTAGCCCTAGAACCTCTACGCTACAGCTAGATTAAACCGGTGGTTTTGGATAAGATTGAATGAGGTTTAACACCTCTTTTACAGAATATCAGTCATATCGCGGCGGCTGGAGTACCTTACAATGGATTCCAGGTATTTCTAATACAAGTTCTACCATTACATCCTTTTCTAGCCTTCATCAGCTATCCAATTTAGGTTTATGTTTAACCACCCATTGGTAAGAGACAAATGTCAGAAAGGATATGTGCTGCCGACGGGGATCGAACCCATGACATCCACTGGTTGAAGATAAGAAGTCTGGTGCGCTACCGAATGCGCTATGACGGCGGCCCAGTTTTGGAAAAGACAGTCAAAAAGTAATATGCAGATTGGAATATATGAAAACCGGTAAAAACCTCTTTTTAACCAAGATGCTTACTTCCGGAAGCAAGCGCTAAATTTGCATATACCTTATTTATATTCGCCCTCTATTGAATTCATTGTGGCATTGATTTGTTTGGGATTGGGTTTATTACAGGCTATAAGTTTTCAGAAAATGATACAAAAGGGTCGGTTGCTAGGGTTACATAAGAGTATGAGGTTGTGTTGGGCAATCGGTTTCAAATCATAATCGATCATCGGCCCACCACTAGTATGGGGTGTTGTTAGAAGTTTCACAGTGCATCGCCTCTCCCTCTGAATCTTGTCTCCCGCACCGCATCCTGGCCTCTATCTCATCTAAGAAAATCAGTAAAAATGGGTAGGAAAAGGCAGTCCTTCGTGGTAACATTATTTCATACCAACACGTTATCATTCTTTTCACAGTCATCGCCACTTAAATCTTTCAGAACTGTTGTTAGCATGGATTTGAACGATTTCAACACGCATTTTCGTGTTTGATCCGGTCCGATGTCCAAACTTTGATTCAAGTTTCTATTCACAAACGGAATTATATTTGAAATCTATCATCGCCAACGGATAATATAATCATTTCTATTTGGTATGAAACTCTGGAAGTTTTTGGGAAAATGCATAATAGGTTAATAGGAGATCGAATTGTACGCGAGGTGCCCTATTTTTCTTATCTTTTCTGTTCCTTCGGTCTCATCCAATAAGAAATACCTACACATGATTTTCGACCGGTCCGTGATACAACAATTATTATTATTATAGATACAAGACCGCAAAATGCGAGTTTAGAGAACAGCAGAGATATCTATCCCAAATAGCACATACAAAAAATTGAGGAACCTGCAGATATTGATTCAAAGCTAATATTGAATCTAGTTAATAAAATCAAATGAACGATTAAGTATCTCGGTAAATAATCAGACAGCCCTTGCTAATTGTCGCAATTATAAATTATCAGTCGGTCAAAATACCACCGAAAGTCTTCGTCGCTACAGCCTTGTAACCAAACAAAACCAATAGAATTTTTCTCCCTTACACCACATGAAGTGCAAGAGCAATATAAGGTCGTGATCGCCTAATTGTAGAACGTTAGTTTAGCCCTAGAACCTCTACGCTACAGCTAGATTAAACCGGTGGTTTTGGATAAGATTGAATGGGGTTTAACACCTCTTTTACAGAATATCAGTCATATCGCGGCGGCTGGAGTACCTTACAATGGATTCCAGGTATTTCTAATACAAGTTCTACCATTACATCCTTTTCTAGCCTTCATCAGCTATCCAATTTAGGTTTATGTTTAACCACCCATTGGTAAGAGACAAATGTCAGAAAGGATATGTGCTGCCGACGGGGATCGAACCCATGACATCCACTGGTTGAAGATTAGAAGTCTGGTGCGCTACCGAATGCGCTATGACGGCGGCCCAGTTTTGGAAAAGACAGTCAAAAAGTAATATGCAGATTGGAATATATGAAAACCGGTAAAAAACTCTTTTTAACCAAGATGCTTACTTCCGGAAGCAAGCGCTAAATTTGCATATACCTTATTTATATACATTATTTCAAAAAAGATCCACGAGATCCAACAATCAGATATTATTTTCATTTTTTCGTGTTTCTTATTTTTCGATGGAAATAATGACATGCTGTAACATGAAAGAAGTTTCAGACGACAATTGAATTCATGTGCAATTTGAAAAGTAACCAACCTACAGATTAGAAAAGATTGTGGGAAAAGAAGATTTCTTTCAACTTCTTCTTTTCCCTAAATGTTTTCTCAAGTATAAAATTACATGGAGGTAAAAAGCAGGGATTGTACTGGAAAGGGTTAAAGTCACATTTTGACTTTGACGCAAATGACGTTTTGACACTAATTATACTGTAGGAAACATTAGTGAGGTTAGAGATTTGATTTGAAGCATCGATACATTTTTCCAGGAAAAGCCAGAGAAGACTCCGCTTACGATAAATTTTCATTTTAAAAAGAAAACACGGCAAAAGTCATTTTTGAAAACAAACAAAAAAACATCAGTTAAACAAAGAATCAGTGACATCTTTTCACAAATTTAACAGTCAAATCTTTCTTATAAGAGAAGACTTAAGAGCCTAATTTTTTGCTACATATCAACATAAATCTTAATTCCACCCATTGTTTCGACCCTGTCCAGCTGATAGAAAATCTGAGACGGCTCCAGTTATGCACCAGTTGTAAGTACCCTATTTATCTAATTCTGCAGTGGAACCCGTGGGAAGCGGTCGGAATTTTTACACAACTTATGCGAATACCCGCTTTGATTTTACAGCTAAGTACTGTTTTAATTTTTCACTTGTCTATTCTTTTAGACTTTGGGGTCATTTGTCCGTTTGTTTTCCTTATCGTCTGCGGCTGTTGAGTTTTAAACCACTTTTCTAGAATTTGCATTTGTCGGTTTTCAGCTGACCTCATTTTTTTGTTTGAGCTCGATACGGGGCCTGGACAAGCCGTGTAATCTCTTGACCTCTTTTTGAAGCTGGTTTCTTCCCGCTGTGTGTTCATCCAGGGTATATGCAAGGTTTACACGTCATTGGTAAAGATGGCGACGTCTGTTGTACTTCTGGGCCACAGTTTTGTTTCACGTTTTCAGTTGTTTTGTAAGCGCAGAGGACTTGTTAATATCGGATTAAAGTCAAGCACGTTTTCGGTACCCTCACTTGGACATAGCGGACTTGTTTCAACGTGGCGAAGCCACATTACGGTCAGCGGACCTCGTTTTGATTGACATTGGTTCGAACGACTTGGCTGCTCGTTCCTATTCCCCGCTACAGTTTTCGCTGGACCTCTTGAGCTATTTTTCATTTATTTTCATTTTTAATCATCGGTCTTGATGTTAAAAAGGTGGTGATTTTGCAATTGTTGCTACGAGAACGAGCTCCTTTCCAATAATACAACGACCATGTACATGCTGCGAACTCTGCCATCCAAACATCCATAACTACAGCTTCTCTCCCAATTTATTTGTTGAAACATCGTGGCATGTGGAACTCTCAATTTTCTATTCTTTGTGCAGATGGTGTTCACTTGTCAGCGGGTATTGGATACCCGAAATATCTACGGAGTGTCCGGGATTACATCATTCGGGTGTCCCGATGGGTGTTTGTTGATGCATGTAAGTATTCCAATTCATCGTCTGTTGAATGGATTGACCGTTTCATGCATTTATTTGAAATCTTATCCGATCCTATTGACCAAATCTGAACCAGTATTGCGCTTTTTTGTTGTTGTTGTTGTCATTTGCCTGTATGGCTAATTCTGCCTTAAACGGCATCTCTTTAGTCCACATTACTGTGGGCATGGTCCTTGGTTCCTCGCATTCAACAGTATCCAGCAGAGGCATCACCACTATTGATGTATTTGAATATTATTCGTGACTTGAAGAGGGTTCACGTGTGCCAACGGCTTTTAATTTTTATATGATCAAAATTTTCGGTTACAAAGACAGGTGAAGCCAGTGCCTTGGTGGGCGTTACATCACGAACTGTGGATTAAGGCGACTACCCAGGCTCTGGCTTCTCAGACTAAATCTCAGTCCCAGTGCAAATATTGTTTCAAGTTCAATAAAAGCTAAGGCTGTTCAAACAATGCTTGTCTCAATCAACACGTCTGTAGTGTGTGCCGTAAACCACACCAAGCTTTTCGATGCTTTTCCAGACAAAAATCTTCAACATCCATGCCCACGTCCTCGAATGCTGTTTGCCTTTCTCCACACAACTAGACAAACCCAGCAACCAGTCCTTTCGTGCGCATAACAACTCCCGTCAAAAGTAATATTCTTTCTGACCTCTTCCAACGCGAGAAACTATTTTTAGTTTCTGGATTTGCGGAAGGATTTCGAGTGCCATTTTGGGGCGACCTGCCTCCCCGAGGTGTCTCGCGCAATCACCCTTCGGCACTGGCAAATAAGACTGAAGCTGCAGGAAGAACTGGCTGCTGGTAGAATTCTTGGCCCTCTTGCCCATAAACCTGAAAACCTCGTCTGTTCACCATTAGCCCTAGTGCCCAAGAAGGAGCCGGGCAAGTTTCGTGTCATACGGGATTTGTCCTTTCCAAAGGGAAAATCAATCAATGATGGCACTGATAGTAAATTTACCGAAGTGCGCTACGATACCATCGATGTAGTTGTTAGTAAAGTTAAGTCACAGGGCAGGTATGTCTTATGGCTAAAACTGACATCGAATTATTCCCATTCATCCTGATGATCGACATTTGCTTGGTTTCGCTTAGGCGCAGGACGATAATCTTGAATTTTATATAGACTCTTGTTTAGTAATGGGCCTTAGCATATTTTGTCAATTATTTAGTCGCTTTAGTGCCGCGTTGCGATGGTTCATGGAAACTCATCATCATGCAGTCATGAGCCATATACTTGATGACTTTTTCTTTGTCGGTGCCCCTAATTCGAATGAATGCCAGACTAACTTAGATAAATTCCTGTCTCTTTGCAAACTATTAACATTCCAATTAAAAGACGATCCTCCCCACAACTTGAATTACCATCTATCGCATTGAAGTCGATAGTCAGACAATGATGACCCGGCTGCCCGCAGAAAAGGTTGAAAATATTTGCAGTCGTTTCTCGAACTTTAAGAAAAAGTACGATTAAGAGAGAGCTACAATCTTTGCTGGGTCTTTTGAATTTTGCGACTTCATGTGTTGTTCCAGGTAGGACTTTTCTTAGAAGATTGTACGACTTGACAGTAGGTTGCAAGTCGCCCAACTTTTACATCCGTTTGACCAAGGATGCTCGCGCGGATCTTGACATGTGTTTTTTATGCACTCGTTTAATGGCAAATGCATGTTTCTTCATGATGATTGGGTTTCCGCGGACACGTTGAGTTTTGCAGCGGTGTATGGTCGTGAATGGTTCGCTGAACAATGGTCTCCTCAGTTCAAGTCTTTCCACATCAATATCATTGAACTTTTCCCGATTGTATTAGCAGTTGAACTTTGGGGTTTTAAGATGGCAAATCATAAAAACTCTCGCGCTCGTCATCATACTCAAGTGACCTCATTACAAAAGAAAGAAATGTCCATGTATAAATTTATATAGATATAATAATGCGCATGTATGCATATCAAAATAAAATGTGTGTGCGCATGCAATTGTATGTATATATGTGTAAGTATGCGTTAGTGTATATGTATGTATACGTGTGTGTCTGTGTTTATATGTATGTGACTTGCTAAGTGGTATAGCAGCTGAATGCTAGGAAAAAATATAATGGTGGTACCGTTGTAAGATATATCAGGAATCTATTGTTAGGTGCTTTATCCGCAACGATATGACTGAAAATTGTTTAAAGCGGCGTTAAACCCCATTCAAACAAAACAATACTCATAGAAATAGAATGAAATACGTCTCTACACAATTGTTCAGCAGTAAGAATTCGAACGGTTCCTTTCGCAATCATGAAAGTGCATATAACTCTCCCTTAATTGACCGTAGAAAGGTTTAATATAGCCATAGTATTTTTGAAACTTAACCTCCTTTTACAGTTTCTATTTCTTTTTATTTTGATGCAAACATTACCATCAATTTACAGTTTCACTACTTATACAACTACATCTATCGCCGTCGAAGCACAGTTGGTAGCGCGTCGGCCTGTCAATCTAGAAGGTCCCTGGTTCGATCCCCGACGGCGGCACTCACCCTTCCCGACTATTTGTCTCCCACCAATGTGTTGATAATCGTAGACCTATGTGGGATATCAGCCGAAGGCTAGGAAGGGATGTGATGGCGGTACTAGTGTGTGAAATACCAGGAATCCATTGTTAGGGTGTTTTAGCCGCCGCTATATAACGAAAGCGGCGTAAATTCCCATTCAAACAAACAAATCTCATTGTCTTTTGAACTTCTTTCCTTTTAATTATCTACCCTCTCTTATAACTTACTATTCTGTTAGTACATAATTCTCTGTCAGTTTATCATCGGGGCCCTGAGATTTCCTTTAAGTTCCGATATCCGTGTTTCAGTCGATGTTTACGCTCGTTTAACCCGCTATATGTACTGATATAGTTTCTAAATTTTTATGAAAATACTCATACATGTTATTAAAAATCGATATATCACGAACGCTTGGCCATTGTTTATTATTACCTTTCGTTCCCTACTCATGATAGTGCATCATGTATATTTAAAACATATAACGTACATTTTAAAATATGCACTTGTTTTTAAATGTAAAACCTTTTTATCTCTTCTCTTGTTACCTTCCGGAGATATAGAAAGTAATTCTGGTCCACAGCAATCTCAATTTGTAGTGAATGATAAAGGCGATTTATCGGTTTCGCATCTAAATATACGCAGCATTAGAGAAACAAACTTGATTGTTTAGCGAACAATCTCGTGGACTTCGACATCATAAGATTTACAGAAACTCATCTTGAGAGAAGAGTTCACTACATCGACCTGACGATTGACATTCATGACAGTACAATACACAGAAGTGACCATACCTGATATACAAGTGGAATCCTTTTACACTTTGACACGTTGGATGACTTAGAAATAGGATCAGTCCATGCTATTTGGATTAAAGAAAAGTATAAAATCGCAACATTTTTACTATGTACTCAACCAACAGATGCATATGTAGCATTTTGGTTCAATTTTAACGATGAGCTTAAAAGACTTTAATTCTAATATTATCATTGTAGGAAATTTAAACCAGGACTTACTTCTATGTCTATAAATGATCTTAAAAACGTGATAAACAAAACATATTTCATCACAATTTACTCGATCCTATTCTTGTTTCGTCTAATCTCGACGTATTACGTCTGACTCTTTAGACATTAAAAATGATATAAGTGATCATAAAGCAACAGTTGTTTTTATCAAATTCGAAAATTCTTTTCAACATCAAAGAGAAAAGTTTGGTATTTTGATAGAGCTGACTTTGAAAATTTTAATTATTTTGATAGAAAATGAAAACTGGGATTTTATTACAACTTATGACATTTATCAAGATTCTAATAGGTTTTCTGAAACTATACTTCATTTGGCATCTCAGTGTATACACACGAAAGAAATAACAATTCGACCGACAGATTAGCCGTTGTATGAATGTGAAGTAAGACGCTATAGTTGGTTGGCACTTAGTTTTTCAACTATAGCGATGTAGATAAAGCTTGATGTTTAGATAAATACACCACTTCAATTTCAACAATTGATGAAGAAAACCTATCTTTACCACAATTTTCTCTCGAATCATTGGATTGAAGACTTGGTGAAAGAAACATCACAAATATTGAAAGTATGAAAGGCTTTCTAGATACAAATATAGGAATTTTTCTTGATCAGATTAGTCACAAACTGCTCAAAGGTACAAAAAAAATCTATATCGAAACCACTTTGAATAGTGAAATTGGAAGTATGAAGTTTGAAGTCGGAATTGTGAACTCGAAAGTTGAAAGTTTAAAGTCGGAATACTTGAAGGTTGAAGTCGGAAATCGAAAGTTTGTGGTATGAAGTAGGACGTAAGAAATTTGAATTCTGAATCAGAAGAGCGAAGTCGGAAGTTTGAATTGAGAAATTCAGGGTTTTGAAATCAGAACAATTTAGTGTGACCTCGGAATAATGATGACTGAAATCTGAAGTGTGATTGCTAAGACGGAAAAATGAAATCGATGGTTTGGAGAGTGAAGTGAGATCGGAGGTATGAATTGTGAACTCGGAAGAAGGTAGATGTGATGTATAAACTTTGAAGTGAGATTTTTAAGTGTGAAGTAGATTGATTGAAGTCGAAACTTGGTATAGTGAAGTCAGAATTGTGAACAAGGAAGAAGTAAGTGTAAAATCGGATTCGTGAAGAAAGAAGTCGGAGATATGAAGTCGAAAGAATGAAGTGTCAAATGTAAACTCCGAAGTCGAAAGGGTTAATTATAAAGTCGGAAGTACTCAAATATTTATACTTCCGAAAAAAAACAACTTTACACTGCCGACTGCACAGTCCAACTTTACACTTCGCTATTTGCAATTGTGAAAGATCTAGAAATTACTTCTAATGAGATCTCTTCCTTTACCATAATGTTTTCGAATGTATTAGGAACTTTAAAAACGTGTGTACCCTTTTGCTTCATGTAATATTGTGCTACAATTTTCAGTCTATATAAAATTGAACATTACTTGTCAAATTCCCACGCAATTCCGTTTTTACAACCCCCATGAAGACGCATTGGAAAACATTGTCGAAAATAGATAAATAATATTTGTTAGAAGCAATGTTTTCATTATCCAGCATATTTTGTAGCTCAAGAGAATTTCTTAGAATTTGATGATCTGAAAGATTTCTTCTGCAATCTTCTTTCAATTTTGACTATTGCATCATTTTTATCATTTAGTAGAAAAGAATCAAAGTTTATTGTCACCATATTCTCAATTTTCCTTAGTGTATATTTTGTTGCATTTTGATTTCCTTCCAAAGTTGAAGTGTATTTAGGGCTTGTATTGTGACGAATATAAGCAAGTTATAGGCTACATTATTGAAACTAAACGCTTGAGAGCCTAATTCGCTCAACGGCCCGAAGTTTCCTCTGAAAGTTGGTTAAAAACCATCCTGCAGTTTGCAAGAATAAGATTTTCAAAATTTCACTATATACCTTATATGAATATACCCCCTCCCCCTTTGAAGCCATAATTTTCAGCTGAGCAATGGCTTATGAAGGAATTTGACAAAGAGTCACCAAAGGATCATTTTGAGAAATATTGTTGAAAACTAATAATCGTTTATTATCTGAGAAGATTGAATGTTTTCACTGTTTACCATATATAAAAACTTTCACAATCCATTAAAGCAATGTTTATAGCCAACCAGTTCTTTATTTAAACAATTTGATAAGGAGACGCCAAAGGATCATTCCAGGAAAATTCGGTTGCTTTCCATCCAATGGTATCTGAGAAGATTTTCAAAGCTTTCACAATACATTGAAATTAGCCCCGCCCATTAAAGCCATGTTTTCTGTCCTATTAAATTTCTTTGAATTTGGTAAAATTTGGTTGAAATCGATCCATTGGTTTCTGAGAAAAAGAATTTTAAATTCTTCACCGAATATAAAAATAAGCCATTCCAGCCATTTGACTTTAAATTGATAATAAGAAAACTACAAGCAATTTCTCATTGTCCGCTCGTTTTATACCAAACAAGATAGAGATAGTTGAACTTTCAGTATAAAGAATTGTCGCCTGAAACTTGACCAATCTAAAAAAAGTTTATCTGTAAATGGATGAAACCTGTCCAAATGTCTTCAGAGTGTATGAATTTTGGATCTAGACTGTATGTCTAGATATCCATAGCAAGCAAAAATCCAACTTGAAATATGTCTCGAATTACATAGTTGATTACCAGCGAACATACCACTAAAGCATAACTTGCCTAGTTGGGTGATTTTAGAATCAGTGTTAGGTCACTAATTGACCAGAGAAAATTAGGATACCGTTATGTTCTGGGTAGTTCCCTGAAACGAATTACATGCTATTTTCTAGACTGTAGAATCAAAGAACGGTTTCCTCAGTCGATCTGATCCCTTCAACGTTTTACCAACCAGATGAATTCGTTTTACTTTTTAATTCCAGAGTAATTGACGATGAGCTACAAATAATGTGTGACGAATTAAATTGCTATATCCTCAGCATAAATATTAAATGCATGCTCCGAATTTGAAAAATAACAGAACTGGCGGTCCAGACATAGTAATAAACGAATTTTTCAAATATGGTTCGAAGCAGCTTGAGCTGTCGACATTGGCTACTTTCCGTTTAAATGGACAGAAGGCTATATAATTTCTTTCTTCAAAATGGTAGACCCAGAGAAACCGGAAAATTTTAGAGGAATTACTCTACTTAGTACCCTCGGCAACCTATTGACGCGGATATTGAAAATGGGCAGAAGACTGACGCCCAAGCTTGTTTCCGTAAAAATATGGGCACAGTTGACAATATTTTCAATGTCCATGGTCTTATTAGCAAGTTAATAAGCGAAAATAAGAAATAATGTATATGCTTTATCGATTTCACAAAAGCATTTGATTTACTTAATAAAAGAAAATGTTTTTTAACAACTTATCCAATACGGAGTAAAAGGCAAAATTTTTAAATTGATTAAATCCTAGTACATGAACATGAAATCTCGCGTAAAACTCAGGAAAGATCTGAGCGATAGCTTCACTTGTTATCTAGGAGCGCCGAGAGCGAGTGTTTGTTACCTTTCGTTTTTGCTATATACCTGAATGATCTAGAGAAATACATGTCTTTAAACTAGTTTCGCGGCATTGAGCTAGAAATGTTAAAATTATATTTGCTTTTGTATGCAGACGACATCTTTTTATTTTCTGAAAGCGACACAGGCCTCCAAAACGGTGTAGAAACACTAAAATCATACTGTGATCAATGGAAATTAACTATTAATGTAAAAAAGACAAAAATTATGATCTTTCGTAAGATTGGGAAACTACCTAATTCTTTATCGTTTACTAACGACAATAATTCTTTTGAAATTGTGACTTATTTTTATATCTTAGGCATTACTTTTTCTTCTGGAGGGTCCTTAAACCGCTCATTTGAAATTATGGAAGACCAAGCACTCAAAGCTATTTTCACTCTTAAACAATATTTACAGCTTTTAAAGACATTTCAATAAGCCACATTTCAACTTTTTGATAAACATATATTTCCAGTACTTATCTATGGTAGAGAGGTCTGGGGATTTTCAGAAGCTGAGAGCTGAGAAAAAATTCTGCAAACATATTCTGAGTGTAAAAAATCAAACCCAAAACACGTTTATCTATGGTGAACTAGGAAGACTATCTTTAAAGTAAATAAGACCTTCATATATCATAAAATTTTGGCTCAAAATAACCAGAACAGAAAATTTAATTTCTATCACACAAAATCAACTTATCCTATCTTGTCCTTTTTTCGTTTCTGGAGAAGAGATTATCGTGGACAGTTTCTTAATTTGGTAACCTTGTAATTCAAAAATGTAAAGTTGACGGTACAGTATGCTACCGAAATTTTAAGTAGCATGCTGTTGAAATCACTTACTTAGCGAGGTACGTATGTCTCAGTATCCCTTTTTATGTGTATGTGTGATAGCGAAACTCGTATTAGTCTTTAGTATTGAATTGATTATATCTTTTCTCCATTACTTCACTGAAACATTCATACACGATTCTGCAAACAAATTCTGAGTGAAAAGTATGAAAAAAAAAAAACTTTATCATGATACGGGAACTTTGGTATACATATTGTTATTGGGCGATACATATAGTTTCTACACCCCACAATTTTCAAGTTTACATTTTAGGAGGCACACTTTCTTCATAAATACATTTACATTGCTTTTTTGGTGATCATATATCATCGTGTTGGTAATACAAGTAAATTCCATTCGCTGATTATTACTTGGCTATATTTATGCTCGAGAGTTGTTATAAACATGTACATTTTTATACGCTATATAATTTTCTGGCTTAGAGGACAAATTTACAGACGATTTCAATTTTTCATAATCTCATACCTTCATAGGAATGATTGTTTCATATAATGACAAAATAAAATGCAGTAATCTCTTAATTATGATACTTGGAATTTGGTGTACATATAGTAGTTGTGCGTCATATAGTTTAAACAAATATTAAGCTCAGATGCATCATTTAAGCAAATTTAATCTATAAACTGTCTATCAGTTCGTATTTGGCAAAGGAAATGCTTTAGCTTAGATCATTAACAACCAGAGTCGATGGTATGTTTATACAATATCCAATCATCATTAATGGCAATCTAATATATTGAATGTGTATTAGTTCGATGGTTGCACTTTGCTACTAGCTATTGGTTTTTAGAAATAATAGTAAATTTTCAATAATTCATATGCCTCACTATTTAAGATCTAATTTAAAGACTATTTCAATTTTTCATAATCTCATACCGAAAAAGGAATGGTTGTTTTATATAATGAAAAATTCTAAAATCTAAATCACTTAATTATAATACGTAAATTTGGTCTACATATTGTATTGGTGGGTAATATACAGTTCGTTTATCCCAAAATGTCAAGCACAAATGCCTCATTTTTTGCAATTAAATCTATTACTTTGTTGATTGCAATTGGTTACTAATTACTGGTTATTAATAATAATGGTACGTTTTACATATTCTATACGTCCCACAATTGTTGTTCAAATTAAAAGACGATTTAAAATTTCTTATATACTGTCGTGTGTTTTAAATCATTTTTTTCACTGCAATAAATTTAACATAAAATCTTTATAATCTTATACCCGCAAAGGAAAGGTTGTCTCATATAATAACATCATTAAAATAATCATCACTTTATCATAATACGGGAACTTTGGTATACATATTGTTATGTGGCGTTGTATATAGGTTATTTACCCCACAATTTTCAAGTTTACATTTAAAGGAAAAGAATGGACTTTGAAAATAACGATTTTCTCATAAAACGATATATAACATAGTAATCATTATAATCTAAGATTTCTTCTGAGTGGACCTGATCCGTATTGAGACAGGATAACATTGGAAGTTCGAACATCTTATGTGCTTCCTTAACTTTCTATTAAAAAGGAATTAAAGGCACTGCATACAGATGCCAACTCTCGGCGGTTTAAGTTATTTATAGAAAATTAATTTCAAGTTGAAAGAGGCAAACTATCTTCAAAAATACTCTACATTGCTCTTTTGGTAGTTAACATATATGCATGTGTTGGTAATACCAGAAATATTCAAAATGCCACAATCTTCAGACGACGACGCTGATTTTTACTTGGCTATGTTAATGTTTCTGCCTGTCTCCGAAAGCGCCGAAGCACATATAAGTAACGGCAATACTGCAAGCATACAGGAGGAAGCTGCTGAATGCTCTGCCTGATGAATAGCACCGTCACATTGGCTAATAATAATGGTACGTTTTGCATTTTTCTATACGCCCCACAATTTTATTACAATTTTAAAGACGTTTTAAAATTTCTTGATTGCAGTCATGTGTTTAAATCATTTTTTTAAACTGCAGTACATTTGACATAAAATCTTCATAATCTTATTCCCTGAAGGGAAAGGTTGTCTCATATAACGACAGCCTGAAAAAAATCATAACTTTATAACTCTGGTATACATATTGTTATGGGGCATTATATTGGTTAAACACCCCACAATTTTCAAGTTTCCATTTTAGGAAAAGAATCTATTCAACAGTCATGTGATTTGAAAATGACGACATAAAACGATATAAAACATATTAATCAATAATTCTCTGCCTTGTAACATGTAATTGTTCAGAACCTAACTCTGGTATACATATTGTTATGGGGCATTATATTGGTTATCAACCCCACAATTTTCAAGTTTCAATTTTAGGAAAAGAATCTATTCAACAGTCATGTGATTTGAAAATGACGACATAAAACGATATATAACATATTAATCAATAATTCCCTGCCTTGTAACATGTAATTGTTCAGAACCTTCAATTTAAGTGAATAATGTCAGGCATGCATAGCGCAGGGTAAAGCGTAAATTTTAACCTATATGTCAATTCAATCTTATTTAATCCAATATCAATTCTTCTTATGATAGACTCATCTAATATGACGCCAGTCAATTTTATATTGCGATCCTAAGTCCAAAAATCTTCTCCTCCTTAACCATTTGTACAAAAATGGGCAAGAATGTTCCTTAGGTGTCACTTGTTTTTTTTGATACCCCAAAATAAGTAGCAATCGCAAGCGAGAGATTTAGGGCCATTTTGGTCCTTGTTTAAAGAATGATCTTACCCAACCAACTCTATTTAACATATAACTGTCGCTATAACTAAACAACCTGGCCAATTTGAATTCAACATTGCAGGAATGTTTCTAAAAACATGTTAAAGAATTTTTGATTTTCGAAAATTTGGGGCATGGCAGGAGGATGGCATAACAGACTAAGAGAATAATGGGCGTGGCAGGGCTGGGCAGTTTTTGACTATGAAATCTTTATACATCTTCTCAGTAACAATTAGGTCAATTTCAACCAAACTTGGCATGAATGTTTCTTCGGTGACCCTTTTGAAAAAATGGTTGCAAAAATTTGATTGAAACCCAAATATAGGCATGGCAGGACAGTTTTTGACTTTGAAATCTTTAAATATCTTCTCCTCAACAACTATTTGAACGAACACACCTTAGGTTAACCTTTTAAAAAGTTGTTCGCGAAAATGCTATTGTTACCCAATTTAGGGCGTGGCAGGGCATGAATGTTCCTTGGTGGTCCCTTCACAAAATTTGTTCGTGAAATTTTGATTGACTAAAAAATGTGCGCGTGGCAGGGCGAGGCAGCTTTTCATTAGAAATTTTTGCAAATCTACTACTCAGTAACTATCTGTCCCATTTCAACCAAACTTGGCATGATTGCTCCTGAAAGTAAGAGCTCAAGGTCAAACATGTATGTCTTCCTAAAAAAATTCTTTTTTCAATCATCATAAATAAGTCAGGTAGCGATTTTATGGCCATTCTGACACTCTTGTTTAAATTCTTCTACTCCTTAACCAGTTAGCAAGTTGTACCAAACATGTCAGAAATTATCTGGAACTGACCCTGGCCAACTTGGACTTGGTTTTGAAATCTTTATTTGTAAAATAATGAGGTCTTCGCAAGCTTCTACATTGTCGATCAGGAGAATGTGAATGCTTTGTCAAATTTGGACACGACGCAAAAATTAGGGCTAATCAAATTGACATACACGGTAACGGAACATGCTGCCGTATGAGAAACTTTGCTGCGCGAGTACAATGACGCTTTCGAAGGAATAGGCCAGTTTGATGGCAAATGTTCTATCAAACTGAAAAACAATACCACGCCTGTAGTCACTACTTACGACATTTGCGACGCCATTCGGACGATTCAGGTATCACAGATTTCTGATGGGTCAACTATTTTGGTCACGTGATTACACACAAAGGATTGTCTGTAGACAATGACAAGGTATCCGCGATTTCGGATATGAAAACCCCAGAGTCTAGACAAGAGCTTGAAACAATATTAGGTATGTGAGCATACTTATCCAAGTTTGCTCCAAATCTTGCTGTCGAAACTAGCCCCATGCGCATGCTCCTAAAAAAGGACACCGAGTTCATTTGGGAACCTAAGCAAGACAAAGCATTCCACAGGGTTAAACAAATAATTACCGAAGCACCGGTTTTGACATACTTTGACCCTGCAAAACCAGTGACTTTGCAATTCAATGCAAGCTCTAAAGGCATTGGATGTGCAAGCCTGCAACACGGAAAGCCGATAGCATACCCCTCAAAAACATTGAATGAAAGCAAGAAATCCAGGGCACAAATTGAAAAAGAACAGTTGGTTATGCTGTTTGCATGTCTGAAATTTAATCAGTACATTTACGGCAAACGAACAATCGAAAGCGATTCTTAGCCCTTATCATCAATAATGAAAAAAAGCCTCTTCTACGCCGAGAGTCCAAAGAATGATGCTAATACTTCAACCGTTTGACATTGAAATTATTCACAAAAAGGGTACCAGCATTTCCTTAGGCGACGCTCTTAGCAGAAATTTTGTGTCCAAGACTTACTCAGATATGTTTGATGGGCTTGACACCCATGTACACACAGTACTCAAGCAACTACCGATTAGGTATCAAAGACTTGAAAAAATACGCGAAGTTTCGCGAACCGACCAACAAATTCAACTTGCCTGAACTTCGTCAAAACTGCCGAAAATTGATAGATAATTTTTAGAACCACAGAGACGTTTGAAGATGGGTTATTATTCAAAGGTCAAAATAGTAATCCCAAAATCATTGCGTTCAAACATGGTCAAGGCCGTACACACGACAACAGCCATCAAGGTTGTTATCAGGCCACGCGCCAAGCCTGTGACGTTAAGTTTTGGCCGGATATAAGTAAAGAACTGACAGACTACGTTCTTTCGTGCGAAAAGCATCGCTCCGCCTATGCGAAAGAAACCTTAATACCACAAAATATACCACAAAGACATATCTCATGTGATTTGTTTGCGTTTGAAAACCAGCAATATCTCATTACAGTTGATGTATATAGTCGACATTTTGAAATAGACTTGCTGCCATTAACAAAGAGTATTTCTGTTATTCGCAAACTAAAGGTTCACTATAGTCGATTTGGAATTCCTGAACAGTTGAAATCGGACAATGGACCGCAATTTACAACTTGTTAATTCTCACAATTTGCAAAAAAAGGGCATTACAATCATGTTACATCATGCCCCAACTATCAGTCTTCTAATTGGTTGAGTGTGATTTATGTGAAACATGCAAAACGATTTCTCAGAAAAGCAAAGGATGCCAACTGCGATCCTTACCTTCCACTTCTAGAATATCGAAATAAACCGTTACAATGTGGTTATTCACCAGCACAGCTTTTAATGTTAAGACGGTTCAAATAAGTCTTACCATAAACTGATCAGCAATTGACACCTTCGCCGGTGGACACCGAACAAGCCCGCGATAAAAATGTTTTGCTGCATGAAAAATCAAAATTCTATTACGAAAAAAAAAAAAAAAGACCCTTCCAAAAATCATGCCAGGTCAGCGCGTTATGTTTCAAAATAGTTGGGAACGTGCGAAAATATTGCAACAAAACACTGACAGGTCGTATGAAATACAGACCCCGGACGGTGCGACTTATAGGCGTAACCGCATTTTTATCAACAAAGCAAAACCGAAACACGAATCGAGTAACGGTAATAAAAACACCAAGCCGCCAATCCCTATCACCTAGCATAATGAACAGGTCTGGACGACAAGTTCACCACCAACGGTTTTACTCACAGGATGAATGGGAAACGTTAATGCTGAAATCTGATGCTATATTTGCAGTACTATGGAATTCCATTTATGTATAAAGACAACAACATCGACCCTTTTTTTTAAAATAAAGGGGATGTTACATACATGTATGCTATAGTGTGAATACATGTTAATAATATTGTTTGCGCATGCTCTTATATATTCCCGCCTATGTATCAAGGCTCTAGTTAGTTGTATATGAAAGGTTGAATGTTAAACACGCATTGTTTAATATCTTCCATATATATCCAAGCTTATAAACCACACTTGTGGTAAACAGAACTCGAAACAGACCAGACTAAAAAAATCATTTGGTAATGGATTTAATCTTGACAAATTGTTTCAGAGTGAATTGAATTTGGAATCTTGACTGCATGTCTGGATATCCACAACACGTGAACAAGTAGAAATGAGTATATTACACGATGTATATCTTACAAGTCCCACAATTTTCTAGTTGAAGTTTTTAGACGTATAACAGCGTTATAAAATAGCCATATGTTTTCATTAAATTGATTTTACCATACAACAATACATATTACAAACTTGTCTTTATAACCTCAGAAGTAACCTCTGTGATATTCTATTCGTATTACCAAATTGATAATTTTGAAAGTTCGAAATTATATTTAAATACATTCCCGCACTTTTCTAGTTTAACTAGATTGGGAAATAAACAACCTTTTGTTGTAAAAGAAATGGTTTTCTCATACCGACGAACTTTTTCTTGTAATGGTGATAAAAAGCATATTTTGATATTTAACTTTATAATGTACATTTCTAACATTAACTTTTAGAACACGCCTCTCATTGTGTCATGTCTGTTGTTATTGTTGTCAGGACCATGATGAAAATAAGAGTTTTATCTTTATCATGTTACTACAATGCAATATGTTCTATGTGTTTGCATAACGTATTCACCGTTTATACAAAATTAAATCAGTGATTCCCTTGTGTTTGATATACTGAAAGTTTACTAGGATTTCTATTTTTGAGGTTTATCTGAATCGACACTTGTCATATATATTTATTTATATTTATAAACATATAAAACAGAAAATACGCGAGGAGAAGGTGACTGTAGCTCATTGAAACCAATGTTTTAAACATTTATAATCAAAGTTTATTACGAAAATACGCCAATTCAATATGCAGTAAATTTTTCAGCAGTAAAAATGAAAATTTTCCGGGTTTTTTTTTTTTTTTTTTGCACTGTTAACTTTTTTCGATAGATCCCTCTTGGGAGTGTTGACCCCTCTGGGAAAAGTTTGTGAATCAGCGCATGTTTACTACTGGGGCCTCTATGGATAAGGTGAAGGAATTGGAGCAATATGAAAAATGTAATTTTTGCAGTTCCGATCAAAAAAAAAAAAAGAAAACAGTCGGACACTGATCACAATGCCCTGTTCGAGATGTGAAAATTATGCAGGTTGCCCAGGCTGCTTGCGGGATAATCTGTACGACAGCCGTACGAATAGTCTCATTCGGGCTGCACTTCATTTACACACACACGTCCAATAGTGCGATCTATAATGATATGCAAGGCGCACCTCTAAATTGGCATAGTACATGTACTCTTCTATAAGACTTATTATAAGGATGAAATGCTCATCTCCCATATTAAGTTTCAAAGTATTCAATTAGGCCCAATTTTCTGAAACCTTTATTAAAGTAATGCGTGCGATCGCAATCTATTGTGTGTTTATGATATTTACATGCCCACGGTTGCGTTGCCATGCATAACCCCCAGGCATTCTACAGGCCCTCAAGAAAATATGGTATTGAGCTCTCTTTCAAAATGACGATGGACTTGTAATAATCTCAAAGTCAAATGAATGAAGGCCTATTCACCAGGTAAGAGGACCACATGAAAGACTGGTACTCGTGCAAAATATCATGTCCTCCTGAAAAGTATCGATAATAATAAGAATAAGAATTATTATTATCATTATCATGATTATTATTTGTAGTAGTGGTAGTAATATTACTATTATTGTATGCGGTTTACATCGACAAGCGGTTGACCAAGCTTGTTTCTCCATTTATATAGTTTCCGCTGCAAAGAAAGGAACTGAAAAAAATGAAAAATTATAAACACCCCTGAAAAAACAGTCAGATAGAAGAACTTAAAAGAAGCTCTAAAAAACAAATAAACCCCACGAGGTAGCTCGTATTACGGTATTATTATGTGCATATATATTAACAAAGGAGTATAGGATCGGCATTTGGCATCGTTGGCCTGCGAGCCCAAAGACTATCTAAAATAATCCGGATAACAGATGAAATCAGCTGCTGGGAATTATAATCGTACAGAAATTTCGGCGACCTCTGTCACAACTGATACTTTACACATATCACAAATTCGGACAGTCAATCAGAAGACAGGGTTGAAATTCCTCGGTCGTACCCGGCTATATACAATGCATTGCAGGTGTTCAAGAAATAAAATTTTAATATTCTTCTACACTGGCTTGGTCACATTAAAAGATCTGGGTTACACATAATGACTTAGGATTCGTCAGTCTGACGGATCTCATTTATAAAAAATGAGTAATTCGTCGATTTAAGTATGGATTTTATCACAAAGAATCCTCAATAACACAGAACGACACACAAACGATATTACACAAGTAATATTAGCTTTTTCAAATACCGAAAACCGCGTTTAAATCCGTCTTATAGTCTCAAATTTACCTCGATTGAAAAATTTCCATCCGTTAAACTGTGTAGTCTCAATAGTGATATATTTAACGTGCAGTCGGTGTCAGTTCCGATTTGGCTCAATGTACGGTTAAACATGGTGATATAATGGAATTGCAATCATTTGTTTTTAAACAAAAAGGGAAATTAACACTATCTAGGAAAAAAGGTGTTTTTTTTTTTCGAAATATATTATTTAGTTGTAGTGAGTAATGAAATGTGAGTTTTGTCTTCACAAGTATGGACAAAATTGAGTTTTCATTACTTACCATAACTTGTGCATGTATGATGGTATAAAAAGGAAAAAGTTTAAGGGAAAATTAATGGTTGCAGACATGATCACAACACTATGAAAATGGCCCCAGTGGCTTTTGTTCAGTGGATCTACAAATTAAATGAAAGTACTGAGGAGACAAAGTGAACAAGATATGTTTGTGAAAAACAAGTGCCTCTGAAACGACAAATTTTCAGAAGTTTGACTTTTACATACGACCATGTCCTTGTCACATGACCTTAGTACCATGGAGATCTTTCTTTATGCCAAATATAAACATTGTAACTTGAAAAGGCTTTTTATTTTAAAGATCACTGATTATGCCAATTATATCCTTTGCTTTTTATCTTCATTTGGCACTGAAAACTTATGATTAAAGATAGAGAGTATGACTAACCACACATACCTTAAAGTATTGATAATGATGGATTATGATGGATTGATTAAATTAAAAGACACGTTTTTTATGATATGAATCAATCAAATTGATAGAACTCGTCGATATATGAACTTCCGCGAAGCATTTAATATGTAAAATGACGTCATTTCATTTGTTGTGGCGTCATTTTGGAAAAGGCGTTAACATAGGCTTCGAATTCATTTCGCATATCTATTACACTAGTGTAATATCACCCGTGGGATATCAAAAATACGGATTTATGTCAATCCCAGCTCGTAGGTCATATCATCAATTGGTTTCACCCTGTCAGATGAATCAAATCAGCCATTACGGTATAACTTAGATATTGTTAAAAGGATCTCCTTACAACATTCGAGTGAACTATTTAGCTGACCTAATATGAATGTGCTCTTTTATAAGAAGCAAACACTCAATTTAACGAATGAAACTGTGAAGGACTTAATTTAACGGCATCGCTAATCACTTTTCCTTGTTCGTCATGAAAAACGCTGTCTGAATTAGAGGAACATATCACCTAGAAAATGCTGTTACATCTGTGTAAAACTGACAAAAATCCATTTAGCGACTCAAAAGATGTATAAAATGGTAAAGGTAGTAAATAAGAATCTAAAATTTGAAATATCCTCTGAGAGGCTGTAACACATTATGGAAACTGAAGATATTTTTGTTATCTATCCCCTTATATTCTACCCATAACCTATTGCCACACAACTCGTCCCTTTTGCGCCCACAGGGAAAAAAGCCTAATATAAATCACGTGTCACCGATTCACAATTGGACAAAACTTTTTCGAGGTGGTGTCGCTTCAATATGGTAACTTCCTCCCCATTAAAATATCATTGATAGTGCTATTTAAGATATAGAAAGTATAAATGATCGCATTGTCTGTGTTAAGTTGACTCCTGAAAATCGACCATCTATGTCGTAAAAAGACTTCTAACCGTGTTCCAACAAACCACTAGAAATATATAATGCTGAAATTGATAAACAGTTTGATGGAAGTCGGAGTTCGGAAGTATGAATGGAAAGACGAAATTGAGAAGTCGCGAGTTTGAAGAGTGAGGGCGGAAGGATAAAGTGTTCTCGGAAGTGACAAGTCGGAAGACTTAAGTCGCAAGTGTGAAGTTTTAGGAATGAAGGTGAAGTATAAAATCCGAAGTTAGAAGTCGGAAATGTGAAATGTTAATTCGGAATTCGAAGAGTGAAGTCGGTAATTTGATGAGTGAAGTCGGAAGAGTGAAGTTTTTAGTCGTAAATTTGAACTGTCAAGTCGAAAGTTTGTCTTTAGAAATTGGAATTTTGAACTCGGAAGAAGGAAATTTAAAGGCGGAAAACGAGAAATATTAAGTTTGAAGTCGGAGGTTTTAAGTATGGAGTGTGAACTCGGAAGTATAGAGTGTGAAATCGGAAGTGTGAAGTCGAAAGTTGGTATGGTGAAGACGGAATTATGAACTTAAAAGTAGTAAGTGTTAAATTGGAATCGAGAATAAGGAAGACGGGCGTGTGAAGTCAAAAGATTGAAGTGTGAAGTATGAATTCCGAAGTAGAAGTCTGAAGTTTAAAGTATGAAGTTGGCAGTATGAAGAGTGATAACGGAAGAATGAAGTCTGAAGGTTGAACTCGGATGAATGAAGTGTGAAGGCAGAAGTTTGAAGTCTGAACCCAGACGTAGGGAGTGTGAAGTTAGAAGTATGAAGTGTGGGGTCGGAAGTTTAAGGTGACATATTTGAGGTATGAACTACGTATATTTGAAGTCAGAAATTTAAAATTTGAAATCGGACGTATAAAGAGGGAGGAATGAAGTTCCAAAACTTGAAGTATGAACTTGAGAGTATTGAGTGTGTTGAACGATGTGTTAAGTCGGAAGTGGGAAATGTGAAGTCGGAATTATAAACTCGAAAGTAGCAAGTTTAAAGTTGGAATACGTGCAGGTTGAAGTTTGAAATCGAAAGCTTTAAGTATGAAGTAGAACGTTGAAGTGTGATTGCTAACACGGAATCGTTAAATCAATGGTTTGAAGAGTGAAGTCGAAAGTATGAATTGTGAACTCGGAAGTAGGTAGACCGATGTGTGAAGTCGAAAATTTGAAGTGAGAACTCCGAAGTATGATGGAAGTTGGAAGAGTGAGGTCGAAAGTGTAGATGCTGAATCGAACTTGTGAAGTCTGCAGTCGAAAGTTTGTATCGTAAAGTGAGAAAGTCGGAATACCTGAATTATGGTGTGTGAAATCGGAAGTTTTAAGTGTGAAGTCGAAGGTGTGAAGTTGAAACTTAGTATTGTGAAGTCGGGATTATGAACGGGTAAGTAGGAAGTGTAAAATCGGTTTCGTGAGGAAGGAATTCCGAAGTCAGAAATCTGAAATAAAAAGTCGAAAGAATGAAGTGTCAAATGTGAACTCCAAAGTCGAATGGGATAATTATAAAGTCGGAAGTACTCCAATACGTGAAGTCAGGAAGTCGGAATACATGCATTATGAAGTGTAAAGTATGAAGTTTGAAGTAATAGGTTTGAAGTCGGATTCGTGAAGAAGGAAGTCGAAAATATGAACTCCGAAGTCGAAAGGGTTAATTATAAAGTCGGAAATATTACAAACTTCAAACTTCCGAAAAACGACTTTACATTTCAACTTCACATTCCAACTTCACACTTCATACTTCCGACATCACACTTCATACTTCACCAACGGCCTCTGGTAAAATACTGCCACATTGCTAATGCTGTCCCTGTACATGTATAAAGACACCGTTCGATATTTCTATATACACAATGTTATTTATTTGACTTTACAAATATGCTTTAAAGCCGCTTAATTTTAAGTGGGATTCAATCGAAACCACACAGGGAAAAGGCTATCGACGTGCCTAGAACGAACGATATCCATTATTAATAATAAAATGAACTCATGAAAAAATTGTGTAAATAATAACTGATCTGTTCGGTGTAACTTAACCGAAGAAATCAGTGAAAAAATATCTGAGGACTTAATGGTATGACAAAGTGAAAGAGTTTTATCACACACACACACACAAAAAAAAACGTTTGAGACAAATATGTATCACAAGCTGACGCGCTAGAGAAGATGATAGCTTTTATCCGATTAATTAAAGGGATACATCACTCTTACCAGCAATATCAAACATTTTGAAATTTGGTTACTTCAAAGATTAGAAAAAAATGACTTAAAGATTAAAACTGTGTCTCTGTTATTTTAAAAATAGTTTGAGAAAATAAAGAGATATGTAGCGCTATTAAAGATGTAGATAGTATAAGTGATCTCATTGTCTGTGTTTAGTTGACTCCTGAAAATCGACCATCTATGTCGTAAAAGACTTCTAACCGTGTTCCAACAAACCAATAGAAATATATAAAGCTGAAATTGATATACTGAAAAATGACTTCGAACTGGGAATGAGAAAGATATGTATCAAACTTAATCAAATGCCATCTAGAAGGAAGAGTTAACTAAAAGTGTAATATGTATTGGAAACATGTACACTTTTATGACCAGAACAAATGCTAAAAAATGTTAGATAGACCATTTCCTTAAAAGTTGACACATTACAAATCCTCGTAAAATTCTCTGTTCTCATTTCATACATATGAACTCGGAAGTATGAATTGTGAAGTCGGAAGTTTGAAGTGTGAAATCTACAGTTTGATAGAAGTCGAAATTCGGAAGTATGAAGTGGGAAGTCGAAATTGAGAAATTGGGAGTTTGAATGTGAAGGCGGAAGGATAAAGTGTGATCTCGGAAGTAAGAAGTCGGAAGTCAGAAGTGTGTAGTCGGAAATTTGAAATGTGAACTCTAAATTAGAAAGGTATGAAGTCTGAGCTGTGAAGTTGAAAGTATGAAATGTGAACTGGAGAGTGTAAAGTCGAAACTTCAAAATGTGAACTCGGAAAGTATGGAGTAGTGACCATCGGAAGTGTGAATGCGGACATATGAAGTGTGAAGTCGGAAGCATGAAGTTTGAAGTCTGAACTCGTAAGTATTGAGTGCGAAGTTGGAGGTAAATAATGTGAAGTGGTAAGTTCGAAGTGTGAATTCTGATGTTTGAAGTGCCAAGTCAAAAGTGTTAAGTCGGAAATTAAAAGTGTGAAGTTTGAGGAATGAATTTGAAATATAAAGTTCGAAGTTAGTAGTCGGAAATGTGAAATGTTGATTCGGAATTTGAAGAGTGAAGTCGGAAATTTGATGAGTGAAATCGGAAGAGTGAAGTTCGTAGTCGTAAATTTGAAAGGGTTCTTTTGACAATTTCATCTAGGATAAAGTGTGATCTCGGAAGTGAGAAGTCGGAAGACTGAAGTCGGAAGTGTGTAGTCGGAAATTTGTGAACTGGACAGTGTAAAGTCGAATGTTTAAAGTGTGAACTCTGAAAGTATGGAGTAGAGTACAATCGGAAGTGTGAATGCGGACATATGAAGTGTGAAGTCGGAAGCATGAAGTTTGAAGTCTGAACGCGCGTATGCAGTTCGAAGTCGGAGGAATAAAATGTAAAGTGGTAAGTTCGAAGTGTGAATTCTGAGGTATGTAGTGCGAGGTCAAAATGTAAAGTCGGAAATTCAAAGTGTAAAGTTTTAGGTATGAAGTTGAAGTAAATAGTCCGAAGTAAGAAGTCGGAAATAATAAAATGTTATTTCGGAATTTGAAGAGTGAAGTCGGAAATTTGAAGTGTCAAGTCGAAAGTTTGTATTTAGAAATTGGAATTATGAACTCGGAAGAAGGAAATTTATAGGCGAAAAACGAGAAATATTAAGAATGAGTCGGAGGTTTTAAGAATGGCGTGTGAACTCGGAAGTATAGAGTGTGAAATCGGAAGTGTGAAGTCGAAAGTTGGTATGGTGAAGACGGAATTATGAACTTGGAAGTAGTATGTGTTAAATTGGAATCCAGAATAAGGAAGTCGGTCGTGTAAAGTCAAAAAATTGAAGTGTGAAGTATAAATTCCGAAGTAGAACGTAATAATTATGAAGTCGAAAATTTTCCCAGCTTCACATATTATACTTCCGAATTCCGAAGTTACGAATCGGTTATGTGAAGTCGGAAGTTTAAAGAGTCTGGTTGGAAGTATGAAGTGTGAAAACGGAATTATGAAGTATGAAGTCTGAACTCGAATGAATGAAGTGTGAAATCGGAAGTCGGAAGTACTCCAATATGCATCCTTCCGAAAACAACTTTACACTACCGACTGCACATTCCAACTTCACCCTTCCACTTCCGACTTCACTCTTCATACATCCTACTTCAATCTTCACAAGTGTGCAGATGAAAGTTTGTTTCGTGAAGTCAGAAAGTTGGAATACGTGCATTATGAAGTGTAATATCAAAAGTTGATATTGTGAAGTAAGAATTATGAACAGGGAAGAAGGAAGTGTAAAATCGGATTCGTGAGGAAGGAAGTCGAAAATATGAAGTATGAAGTCGGAAGAATGAAATGTTAAGTGTGATCTCCGAATTCGAAATTGTTTATTATAAAGTCGGAAATATTACAAACTTCAAACTTCCGAAAAACGACTTTACATTTCAACATCACATTCCAACTTCACAGTTCATACTTCCGACATCACACTTCATACTTTACACTTTCGAAGTGTGAAGTTTTAGCATTGAAGGTGAAGTATAAAGTCCGAAGTTAGAAGTCCGAAATGTGAAATGTTAATTTGGAATTTGAAGAGTGAAGTCGGAAATTTGATGAGTGAAATCGGAAGAGTAATGTTCGAAGTCGTAAAATTGAACTGTCAAGTCGAAAGTTTGTATTTAGTAATTGGAATTATGAACTCGGAAGAAGGAAATTTATAGTCGGTAAACAAGAAATACTAAGTCTGAAGTCGGAAGCATAGAATGTAAAATCGGAAGTGTGAAATCTGAAATTGGTATGGCGAAGACGGAATTATGAACTTGGTTTTAGTTAGTGTGAAATCGGAATCGTGAAAAAGGAAGTTGGACGTGTCAAGTCAAAAGATTGAAGTGTTAAGTATAAATTCCGAATTAGAACGTATTAAGTATAAATTCCGAAGTAGAACGTATTAATTATGAGGTCGGAAATTTTCCCAGCTCCACATATTATACTTCCGAATTCCGACGTGACGAATCGGTAATGTGAAGTCGGAAGTTTGAAGTGTCAGGTTGGAAGTATGAAGTGTGAACCGGTAGTATGAAGTATGAAGTCTGAACTCGGATGAATGAATTGTGAAATCGGAATCGTAAATGAGGATGTCGGAAGTGTGAAGTCAAAAGATTGAAGTGTGAAGTATGAATTCCGAAGTAGAACGTATTATGAAGTCGGTAGTTTTCGAAGCTTCATATTTTAAACTTCCAAACTCCGAAGATACGAATCGGTTATGTTAAGTCGGAAGTTTGAAGTTTGAAGTATGAAAAAGGAAGTCTGAAGTTTTAACTCTGTTGAATGAAGTGTGAATGCAGAAGTGTGAAGTCTAAACTCAGACATAGGGAGTGTGAAGTTAGAAGAATGAGGTGTGAGGTCGGAAACTTGAGTTGAGATATCTGAGGTCTGAACTGCGAATACGTATAATTGAAGTCAGAAATTTGAAGAGTGAAATCGGACATATATAGAGGGAGGTATAAAGCTCCAAAAGTTGAAGTATGAAGTGTGTTGACCGAAGTGTGAAGTCGGAAAGTGGAAATGTGAAGTCGAAAGTTTGTTTTTTGAAGTCGAAATTATGAAGTGAGAACTCCGAAGTATGATGGAAGTTGAAGGGGTGAGGTCGAAAGTGTAGGTGCTGAATCGGAATTACGAAGTCTGCAGTCGAAAGTTTGTATCGTGAAGTGAAAAAGTCGGAATACCTGAATTATAAAGTGTAAATTCGAAGGTGTGAAGTCGAAACTTAGTATTGTGAAGTCGGAATTATGAACGGGTAAGTAGGAAGTGTAAAATCGGATTCGTGAAGAAGGAATTCGGAAGTCAGAAATCTGAAATAAGAAATCGAAAGAATGAAGTGACAAGTGTGAACTCCGAAAGCGAAAGGGATAATTATAAAGTCGGAAGTACTCCAATATGCATACTTCCGAAAACAATTTTACACTGCCGACTGCACATTCCAACTTCAGACTTCCTACTTCCGACTTCACACTTCATATATCCGACTTCACACTTCACAAGTCTGCAGTCGAAAGTTTGTATCTTGAAGTCAGAAAGTCGGAATACGTGCATTATGAAGTGTAAAATAGGAAGTTTGAAGTATGAAGTAGTAGGTGTGAAGTCAAAAGTTGGTATTGTGAAGTAAGAATTATGAACAGGAAAGAAGGAAGTGTAAAATCGGATTCGTGAAGAAGGAAGTCGGAAATATTAAGTACGAAGTAGAAAGAATGAAGAGTAAAGTGTGAACTCCGAAGTCGAAAGGGTTAATTATAAAGTCGGAAATATTACAAAATTCAAACTTCCGAATAACGACTTTACATTCCAACTTCACATTCCAACTTCACACTTCATACTTCCGACTTCACTTCATACTTTAAACTTCCGAATTAACACTTTATATTTCCGACTTCACTCTTCCGACTTCAAACTTTCTACCTTACACCCCCACTTCCGAATAGATACTTGATACTTTAGACTTTATTCTGCCGACTCTTTGTTTCCTACTTCACTCTTCCGACTTCTCACACTTCCGACTTCACAATTCATACTTTCCACTTAACACTTCCGGTTTCACACTTCCAACTTCACTTCCGAGTTCATACTTCCGCTTTTACATTTCCAACTTATAACTACATAATTCAGACTGTATGCTTCAAACTTCAGACTTCTGAGCGCACAGTTTAAACTTCCAAATTCACGCTTCATATTTAAAATGGTTTAATTGTGAACTAGGAATTAAAGATGTCCCCACGCGCCTCATATTTCATACTTCACACTTCAGAGTTGATATGCATGAAGAATGAAGTGTGAACTGTCATTTCTTGATGTAATCAACGGCCTCTTGTAAAATACTGCCACATTGTTGATGATGCCCTTGTACATGTATAAACCCACTCTTCGATAATTTCTATATGCTGTGAAGTTTAAAGCATGAGATGTGTTTACATTTCAACTTCACATTCCAACTTCACAGTTCATACTACCGTCATCAAACTTCATACTTTGCGATTTTACACTTTATACTTCCCTCTTCACTCTTCCGCCTTCACACTTTCTACCTTACACTCCCATTTTTATACTCCTTACTTCCGACTAGATACTTGATATTTTAGACTTTATTCTGCCGACTCTTTGTTTCCTACTTCACTCTTCCGACTTCTCATATTTATGTATTGACACTACCGACTTCAAAATTCATACTTTCCCCTTAACACTTCCGGTTTCACACTTCCAACTTCACTTCCGAGTTTCTACGTCCGAGTTTACATTTCAAATTCTAATAACATAATTCTGACTGTATGCTTCAAACTTCAGACTTCTGAGCGCACAGTTTAAACTTCCAAATTCACGCTTCATATTTAAAATGGTTTAATTGTTAACTGGGATTTTAAGATGCCCCCACGCGCCTCATATTTCATACTTCACACTTCAGAGTTGATATGCATGAAGAATGAAGTGTGAACTGTCATTTCTTGATGTCACCAACGGCCTCTGGTAAAATACTGTCTATAAACACAATGTTATTTATTTGACTTTACAAATATACTTTAAAGCCGCTTAATTTCAAGTGGTTTTCAATCGAAACCACACAGGGAAAAGGCTATCGACGTGCCTAGAACGAACAATATTCAATCTTAATAATAAGATGAACACACGAAAAATTTGTGTCAATAATGGTCTGACAAAGTGAAAGAGGTTCTATCACACACACACACACACACACACAAAAAACAACGTTGTAGACAAATATGTATCACAAGCTGTCACGCTAGACAAGATGATAGCTTTGATCCGATCAATTAAAGGGATACATCACTCTTACCAGCAATATCAAACATTTTGAAATCTGGTTACTTCAAAGATTAGAAAAAAATGACTTAAAGATTAAAACTGTGTCTCTGTTATTTTTAAAAAGTTTGAGGAAATAAAGAGATATATAGCGCTATTTAAGATATAGAAAGTGATCGCATAGTCTGTGTTAAATTGACTCCTGAAAATCGACCATCTATGTCGTACAAGACTAAGTACCGTGTTCTAACAAACCACTAGAAATATATAAAGCTGAAATTGATATACTGAAAAATGACTTCGAACTGGGGATGATAAAGATATGTATCAAACTTAATCAAATGCCATCTAGAAGGAAGAATTAACTGAATGTGTAATATGTATTGGAAACATGTACTCTTTTATGACCAGAACAAATACTGAGAAAAGTTAGATAGACCATTTTCTTATAAGTGGACACATTACAAATCCTCATAAAATTCTCTGTTCTCACTTCATACATATGAACTCGGAAGTATGAATTGTGAAATCGGAAGTTAGAAGTTTGAAATCTACAGTTTGATAGAAGTCGGAATTCGGAAGTATGAAGTGGGAAGACGAAATTGAGAAGTCGGGAGTTTGAAAGTGAAGGCGGAAGGATAAAGTGTGATCTCGGAAGTGAGAAGTCGGAAGACTGAAGTCGGAAGTGTGTAGTCGGAAATTTGAACTCTAAATTAGGAAGGTTTGAAGTCTGAGCTGTGAAGTTGAAAGTATGAAATGTGAACTGGACAGTGTAAAGTCGAAAGTTTAAAGTGTGAACTCTGAAAGTATGGAGTAGTGTACAATCGGAAGTGTGAATGCGGACATATGAAGTGTGAAGTCGGAAGCATGAATTTTGAAGTCTGAACTCGCGTATGCAGTTCAAAGTCGGAGGTATAAAATGTGAAGTAGTAAGTTCGAAGTGTGAATTCTGAGGTATGTAGTGTTAGGTCAAAATGTTAAGTCGGAAATTCAAAGTGTAAAGTTTTAGGTATGAAGTTGAAGTCGGAAATGTGAAATGTTAATTCGGAATTTGAAGAGTGAAGTCGGAAATTTGAAGTGTCAAGTCGAAAGTTTGTATTTAGAAATTGGAATTATGAACTCGGAAGAAGGAAATTTATAGGCGGAAAAACGAGAAATATTAAGTCTGAAGTCGGAGGTTTAAAGAATGGAGTGTGAACTCGGAAGTATAGTGTGTGAAATCGGAAGTGAGAAGTCGAAAGTTGGTATGGTGAAGACGGAATTATGAACTTGGAAGTAGTATGTGTTAAATTGGAATCCAGAATAAGGAAGTCGGACGTGTAAAGTCAAAAGATTGAAGTGTGAAGTATAAATTCCGAAGTAGAACGTAATAATTATGAAGTCGAAAATTTTCCCTGCTTCACATATATACTTCCGAATTCCGAAGTTACGAATCGGTAATGTGAAGTCGGAAGTTTGAAGAGTCAGGTTGGAAGTATGAAGTGTGAAAACGGAAGTATGAAGTATGAAGTCTAAACTCGGATGAATGAAGTGTGAAATCGTAATCGTAAATAAGGAAGTCGGACGTGTGAAGTCAAAAGATTGAGGTGTGAAGTATGACTTCTGAAATAGGTCGTATTAATTACAAAGTCGGTAGATTTCCGAGATTCACATATCATACTTCCGACTCCGAAGTTACGAATCGGTTATGAGAAGTCGGAAGTTTGAAGTATGAAGTTGGAAGTATGAAGTGATAAGGGAAGAAAGAAGTTTGAAGTTTGAACTCGATTGAATGAATTGTGAAGGCAGAATTTTGAAGTCTGAACCCAGACGTAGGGAGTGTGAAGTTAGAAGTATGAAGTTTGGGGTCGGAAGTTTGAGGTGACATATTTGAGGTATGAACTACGTATATTTGAAGTCAGAAATTTGAAATGTGAAATCGGACGTATAATGAGGGAGGTATGAAGTTCCAAAACTTGAAGTGTAAACTCGAGAGTATGAAGTGTGTTGAACGAAGTATGAAGTCCGAAGTGGGAAATGTGAAGTCGGAAATATGAACTCGAAAGTAGCAAGTTTAAAGTTGGACTACGTGCAGGTTGAAGTTTGAAATCGAAAGTTTTAAGTACGAAGTAGGACGTATGAAATAAGAACTCAGAATCGGAAGAGCGAGGTCGGAAGTTTGAAGTTCGAAATTTAGGGTTGTGAAATTAGAACAATAAAGTGTGAACTCGGAAGTTGGTTGACTGAAGTCTGAAGTGTGATTGCTAAGACGGAATCGTTAAATCAATGGTTTGAAGAGTGAAGTCGAATGTATGAATTGTGAACTCGGAAGTAGGAAGACCGATGTGTGAAGTCGAAAGATTGAAGTGAGAACTCCGAAGTATGATGGAAGCTGAAGGAGTGAGGTCGAAAGTGTAGGTGCTGAATCGGAATTGTGAAGTCTGCAGTCGAAAGTTTGTATCGTGAAGAGAGAAAGTCGGAATACCTGAATTATGAAGTGTGAATTCGGAAGTTTGAAGTGTGAAGTCGAAGGTGTGAAGGCGAAACTTAGTATGGTGAAGTCGGAATTATGAACGGGTAAGTAGGAAGTGTAAAATCGGATTCGTGAAGAAGGAATTCGGAAGTCAGAAATCTGAAATAAGAAGTCGAAAGAATGAAGTGTCAAGTGTGAATTCCGAAGTCGAAAGGGATAATTATGTGTGAAATCGGAATCGTGAAAAAGGAAGTTGGACGTGTCAAGTCAAAAGATTAAAGTGTTAAGTATAAATTCCGAAGTAGAACGTATTAAGTATAAATTCCGAAGTAGAACGTATTAATAATGAGGTCGGAAATTTTCCCAGCTCCACATATTATACTTCCGAATTCCGACGTTACGAATCGGTAATGTGAAGTCGGAATTTTGAAGTGTCAGGTTGGAAGTATGAAGTTTGAACCGGAAGTATGAAGTATGAAGTCTGAACTCGGATGAATGAATTGTGAAATCGGAATCGTAAATGAGGATGTCGGACGTGTGAAGTCAAAAGATTGAAGTATGAAGTATGACATCTTAAATAGGTCGTATTAATAATGAAGTCGGAAGATTTCCCAGCTCCACATATTATACTTCCGAATTCCGGCGTTACGAATCGGTAATGTGAAGTCGGAATTTTGAAGTGTCAGGTTGGAAGTATGAAGTTTGAACCGGAAGTATGAAGTATGAAGTCTGAACTCGGATGAATGAATTGTGAAATCGGAATCGTAAATGAGGATGTCGGACGTGTGAAGTCAAAAGATTGAAGCATGAAGTATGACTTCTGAAAAAGGTCGTATTAATAATGAAGTCGGAAGATTTCCCAGATTCACATATTATACTTCCGAACTGCGAAGTGGTAACGTGAAGTCGGAAGTTTGAAGTATGAAGTTTGAAGTATGAAGAGTGATTACGGAAGAATGAAGTCTGAAGTTTGAACTCGATTGAATGAAGTGAGAAGGCAGAAGTTTGAAGTCGGAAATGTGAAATGTTAATTCGGAATTTGAAGAGTGAAGTCGGAAATTTGAAGAGTGAAGTCGGAAGAGTGAAGTTCGAAGTCGTAAATCTGAAATGTCAAGTCGAAAGTTTGTATTTAGTAATTGGAATTATGAACTCGGAAGAAGGAAATTTATAGTCGGAAAACGCGAAATAGTAAGTCTGAAGTCGGAGGTTTTAAGAATGGAGTATGAATTCGGAAGTATAAAATGCAAAATCGGAAGTGTGAATTCTGAAATTGGTATGGCGAAGACGGAATTATGAGCTTGGTTTTAGTAAGTGTGAAATCGGAATCGTGAATAAGGAAGTTGGACGTGTAAAGTCAAAAGATTGAAGTGTGAAGTATGAATTCCGAAGTAGAACGTATAATGAAGTCGGTAGTTTTCCCAGCTTCACATAATAAAAACTTCCAAACTCCGAAGATACGAATCGGTTATGTTAAGTCGAAAGTTTGAAGTTGGAAGTATGAATAAGGAAGTCTGAAGCCTGAAGTTTTAACTCGGTTGAATGAAGTGTGAATGCAGAAGTGTGAAGTCTGAACTCAGACATAGGGAGTGTGAAGTTAGAAGAATGAAGTGTGAGGTCGGAAACTTGAGGTGAGATATTTGAGGTCTGAACTGCGAATACGTATAAATGAAGTCAGAAATTTGAAGTGTGAAATCGGACATATATAAAGGGAGGTATAAAGCTCCAAAAGCTGAAGTATGAAGTGTGTTGACCGAAGTGTGAAGTCGGAAAGTGGAAATGTGAAGTCGAAAGTTTGTTTTTTGAAGTCGAAATTATGAACTCGAAAGTAAGAAAGTAAAAAATCAGAAGAGCAAAGTCGGAAGTTTGAAGTTCGAAATTTAGGGTTATGAAAAAGAACAATGAAGTGTGAACTCGGATGTTGGATGACTGAAGTCTGAAGTGTGATTGCTAAGACGGAATCGTTAAATCAATGGTTTGAAGAGTGAAGTAGGATGTATGAATTGTGAACTCAGAAGTAGGAAGACCGATGTGTGAAGTCGAAAATTTGAAGTGAGAACTCCGAAGTATGATGGAAGTTGAAGGAGTGAGGTCGAAAGTGTAGGTGCTGAATCGGAATTGTGTAGTCTGCAGTCGAAAGTTTGTATCTTAAAGTGAGAAAGTCGGAATACCTGAATTATGAAGTGTGAATTCGGAAGTTTGAAGTGTGAAAGTCGAAGGTGTGAAGTCGAAACTTAGTATTGCGAAGTCGGGATTATGAACGGGTAAGTAGGAAGTGTAAAATCGGATTCGTGAGGAAGGAATTCGGAAGTCAGAAATCTGAAATAAGAAGTCGAAAGAATGAGTGTCAAATGTGAACTCCAAAGTCGAAAGGGATAATTAGTCGGAAGTACTCCAATATGCATACTTCCGAAAACAACTTTACACTGCCGTCTGCACATTCCAACTTCACAATTCCTACTCCCGACTTCACACTTCATACATCCGACTTCACACTTCACAAGTCTGCAGTCGAAAGTTTGTATCGTGAAGTCAGAAAGTCGGAATACATGCATAATGAAGTGTAAAGTATGAAGTTTGAAGTATAAAGTAATAGGTTTGAAGTAAAAAGATGGTATTGTGAAGTAAGAATTATGAACAGGGAAGGAGGAAGTGTAAAATCGGATTCGTGAAGAAGGAAGTCGAAAATATGAACTCCGAAGTCGAAAGGGTTAATTGTAAAGTATGAAATATTACAAACTTCAAACTTCCAAAGAACGACTTTACATTTCAACTTCACATTCCAACTTCACACTTCATACTTTCGACTTCACACTTCATACTTCCAACGGCCTCTGGTAAAATACTGCCACATTGTTAATGCTGTCCCTGTACATGTATAAAGACACCGTTCGATATTTCTATATACATAATGTTATTTATTTGACTTTACAAATATGCTTTAAAGCCGCTTAATTTTAGGTGGGATTCAATCGAAACCACACAGGGAAAAGGCTATCGACGTGCCTAGAACGAACGATATCCATTCTTAATAATAAAATGAACTCATGAAAAAATTGTGTAACTGATCTGTTCGGTGTAACTTAACCGAAGAAATCAGTGAAAAAATATCTGAAAACTTAATGGTATAACAAAGTGAAAGAGTTTTATCACACACACACACACACCAAAAAAAAAAAAAAAACGTTTTAGACAAATATGTATCACAAGCTGACGCGCTAGACAAGATGATAGCTTTCATCCGATTAATTAAAGGGATACATCACTCTTACCAGCAATATTAAACATTTTGAAATTTGGTTACTTCAAAGATTAGAAAAAAATGACTTAAAGATTAAAACTGTGTCTCTGTTATTTTAAAAATAGTTTGAGAAAATAAAGAGATATGTAGCGCTATTAAAGATGTATAAAGTATAAGTGATCGCATTTTCTGTGTTAAGTTGACTCCTGAAAATCGACCATCTATGTCGTAAAAGACTTCTAACCGTGTTCCAACAAACCACTAGAAATATATAAAGCTGAAATTGATATACTGAAAAATGACTTCGAACTGGGGATGAGAAAGATATGTATTAAACTTAATCAAATGCCATCTAGGAAGAAGATTTAACTGAAAATGTAATATGTATTGATAACATGTACTTTTTATGGCCAGAACAAAAAGTTAGATAGACAATTTCCTTATAAGTGGACTCATTACAAATCTTCGAAAAATTCTCTGTTCTCACTTGATACATATGAACTCGGAAGTATGAATTGTGAAGTCGGAAGTTTGAAGTGTGAAATCTACAGTTTGATAGAAGTCGGAATTCGGAAATATGAAGTGAAAAGACGAAATTGAGAAGTCGCGATTTGAAGAGTGAGGGCGGAAGGATGAAGTGTGATCTCGGAAGTGAGAAGTTTGAAGACTGAAGTCGGAAGTGTGTAGTTGGAAGTTTGAAATTTGAACTCTAAATTAGAACGTTCTGAAGTCTGAGCTGTGAAGTTGAAAGTATGAAATGTGAACTGGACAGTGTAAAAGCGAAAGTTTAAAATGTGAACTCGGAAAGTATGGAGTAGTGTACAATCGGAAGTGTGAATGCGGACATATGAAGTGTGAAGTCGGAAGTGTGAAGTTCGAAGTCGTAAATTTTAAGTGTCAAGTCGAAAGTTTGTTTTTAGAAATTGGAATTATGAACTCGGAAGAAGGAAATTTATAGGCGTAAAACGAGAAATATTAAGTCTGCAGTCGGAGGTTTTAAGTACGGGATTGATCTCGGAAGTATAGAGTGTGAAATCGGAAGTGTGAAGTCGAAAGTTGGTATGGTGAAGAAGGAATTATGAACTTGGAAGTAATTCTCAAAATAACTACAACAACACATGTAATTAGTATTATTATTCTTTCTTTTTCAAGTACCAACGTTTCGGCATACGCCTTCTTCAGAGTACATACGTTTATTGTTGCAACTTTGAGATTGGAATTCTACAAATTTGTCACCTTTAAATACTGAAGACATTAGAATGTCTTGCAAATTTTTAGGACGGTTAAATGCCACAATAGGTTAAGATGTGCCGAACATTTCTTTTACGACAGGTTAAGTAAACTCCAATATTTGTGGATAAATCTACCTATTTCTGGTAGAGAAGGATTGTATTCAACTGTTAAGGGAATCAAGGATTTTGATGTTTTAGGTTTTTTTTCGAGAGTCTGTTCTTGGGATAAATTGGAAACTTTGTTCACACAATAATCTAATACATCCTTCGGGTATCCTCGCTCAAGGAAATAACTCTTAAGGTTAGATAAAGAAGATTTGATTTCATCATTATTTGATATTATTCTTCTGTAGCGTTTTGACTGGCTATATGGAATTCCATCCTTACATGACTTAGGATGACACGATGTATAGTCCAAGTACTGGTGACTATCGGTTGGTTTTTCGTAAACATCCGTTTCTACGTGTAAAGAACTGCTTTTACTTATTTGGACATCAAGAAAAGGGATTGTCTGTTTCGATGCAGAATAGGTGAATTTTATGTTAGGGTAAAATCTGTTTATTTCTGCGATGAATGACTCAAGTTCTTCGAAAGAGTGATCCCAAATCATGAAAATATCATCTTAGAAACGGAACCATGCCGTAGGTGCGAGGGATCGCAAGCGTAAAAAAATCTTCTTCGAGTTTTCCCATGAACAATGATGCATACGAAGATGAATTTGAACTTCCCATAGCTGTTCCCAACTTTTGGAGATAATGGTTGTTTTCAAGAACTAACTTCATTTGTTGTTCTATCTTTTCAATTCTATTCGCATTTAAACCGTCTTTTACCAAAAAAGACATGCAAGCCTGAATTCCATCTTCATGGGGAATGTTAGTATAGAGTAAGGATACATCAAGGGTAACAAGGTAAGAGTCTTTGCTATTGAACTTGATGTCCTTTATCGTTTTTATGAAGTCTGTTGTGTCCTTTATGTAAGATGGCAGATTCACAACATAGGGTTTCAATATAGAATCTAACTATTTCGAGATATTCTCCGTTAATGAGTTACACGCAGAAACTATCGGTCTTCCAGGATATTTGATTGGTAAATCTTTGTTTGCTTCTTTGTGGGTTTTAGGAAGAACATAGAATACCGGAGTTCGAATATTTTCGAGGAAAGTGTCAAATTCCTTAGAAATAATGTCATTCTTTTTTGATAAAGTATCCATACATTCAATAATTTTCTTTTTAATAATTGGTGTAGGGACATTAGGCAATGCTTCGTAGTACTTTTCATCATCCAATTGCCTAAGGACCTCCTTCCGATAATCTTCTGTATTCATGATAACAATAGTATTAGATTTATCGGCCTTCTTGATAATAATACTCTGGTCTTTTAACAAATTTCTGAGTGATTCGAGTTCATATTTGGAGACGCTACTATAGCTCTTGTGTTTTGATTCATTATGTAGGATTTCCTCGTTAACTGCTGTAATGTAAAAGTCCAGATAAATATCCCTACCAGATGGTGGAGTGAATGTAGATTCTGATTTGTTGAAAAACGGTAAATGAGTATATGAACCTTCATTTTGATCATCAGAATTATCCTGTGAATCCTCCTCAGATAGTTTACGGGCGAAATATTCTTTTAGCCTGAGTCGTCTGGAAAATTTGAACACGTCCTTCGCAAGTTTTATTTTATCGTGGGACATGGTTTTAGGACAAAATTTTAGAACCTTACCTATAATATGTAATCGTCATCATTCAGTTTCTTTGAATATAAATTTAACACTACTTCCTTCCCTTTTTGAATCTTCTTGAGTCTTTTCTTTGTTTTTCTCCAGATATTTTTGTTTTTGACCCGGATAAACCGTCTTTGTTTAGCTTTTCGCCTGGGCGTCCCTCCAGAAGATTGGTCATCGTCGACATTGTTTGTACAAGATTTAGAACTGTTTGCTGTAACAGAATTGCCCCGTTTTTCACGGTCTCCGCATACGTTTGATTGCTGCCCGGGGCTCTCTCGTTTTTGAAACATGTTCACTCTCAGATGTGGTGTTGCCTTTACATGTTATGTTAGTTAGGTCAACCTGGGGAGAACTGGGAGTAGTTTTACTATTTCTAGGGTGATTTTCCTCATAAGTCGGCTTTATTTTCTTTTGTGTGTTTGGTTTGGTTGGCTTAGAACCGTTATGGGCAGGTATTTCTTCTTATCCTTTGGTTTTGACTTGTTCGTAATATCTTTCTTTGCTTTAGACTTGGTTTCTTTACCTATTCCCTTCTCCGACATATTGGGGGTAAGACATGTAGTTTTTTCTTGTGTTTTGCTTCATTCAATGTTGTCTTTTTTCTGTTCAGTTGAGCAATATATGGCCTGGTCAATTTCAAACAATTTTTCTTTGGTGACGTTTTTCTTTATACCATCTCTAACCTTTTCCATTTGTTTTTCAATTTCTAGTGAGTTATAATGTTGAAAGTGCTTTACACGTGAACAAATGTCTAGACTTACTTTGGTTAGTTGGTCGTCCACCGATTTTTGAAGATTTTCACTGTTTCCTCCAACATTTAGCTTCTGCTTTAGACGAAGTCCTTTGGGCACAATGTTGTCTGCCAAACAGTTCTCTAAGAATCTAGCATGGAGTGTGCTCTTCATTTGTTTTTCCGCTAAGTTCTCTAATTGGATAATACGTGGATCTGTAGATGCCATGTAATCCGAATTTAGGGTTTAGTGTGAAGTCGGAACTTGGAAGTAGTAAGTGTTTAATTGGAATCGAGAAGAAGGAAGTCGGACGTGTGAAGTCAAAAGATTGAAGTATAAATTCCGAAGTAGAACGTATTAATTATGAAGTCTGAAATTTTCCCAGCTTCACATATTATACTCTCGAATTCCGAAGTAAGGGGTTGGAAGTATGAAGTGTGAAAACGGAAGTATGAAGTCTGAAGTCTGAACTCGGATGAATGAAGTGTGAAATCGGAATCGTAAATAAGGAAGTCGGACGTGTGAAGTCAAAAGATTGAAATGTGAAGTATGACTTCTGAAAAAGGTCGTATTAATTGTGAAGTCGAAGGATTTCCCAGAGTCACATATTATACTTCCAAACTCCGAAGTTACGAATCGGTAATGTGAAACCTGAAATTTGAAGTATGAAGTATGAAGAGTGATAACGGAAGGATGAAGTCTGATGTTTGAACTCGGATGAATGAAGTGTGAAGGCAGAATTTTGAAGTCTGAACCCAGACGTAGGGAGTGTGAAGTTAGAAGTATGAATTGTGGGGTCGGTAGTTTGAGGTGATCTATTTGAGGTATGAACTACGTGTATTTGTTGTCAGAAATTTGAAATGTTAAATCGGACGTATAAAGAGGGAGGTATGAAGTTCCAAAACTTGAAGTGTGAACTCGAGAGTATGAAATTGTGTTGACAGAAGTGTGATGTCGGAAGTGGGAAATGTGAAGTCGAAAGTTTGTTTTTTGAAGTCGAAATTCGAAAGTAAGAAAGTAAGAGTCAGCAGAGGGAAGTCGGAAGTTTAAAGTTCGATATTTAGGGTTGTGAAATTAGAACAATGAAGTTCGAACTCGGAAGTTGGATGACTGAAGTCTGAAGTGTGATTGCTAAGACTGAATCGTTAAATCAATGCTTTGAAGAGTGAAGTCGAAAGTATGAATTGTGAACTCGGAAGTAGGAAGACCGATGTGTGAGGTCGAAAGATTGAAGTGAGAACTCCGAAGTATGATGGAAGTTGAAGGAGTGAGGTCGAAAGTTTAGGTGCTGAATCGGAATTGTGAAGTCGGAATTATGAACGGGTAAGTAGGAAGTGTAAAATCGGATTCGTGAAGAAGAAATTCGGATGTCAGAAATCTGAAATAAGAAGTCGAAAGAATGAAGTGTCAAGTGTGAATTCCGAAGTCGAAAGGGATAATTATAAAGTCGGAAGTACTCAAATATGCAGTCGAAAGTTTGTATCGTGAAGTCAGAAAGTCGGAATACGTGCATTATGAAGTGTAAAGTATAAAAATTTGAAGTATGAAATAGTAGGTGTGAAGTCAAAAGTTGGTATTGTGAAGTAAGAATTATGAACAGGGAAGAAGGAAGTGTAAAATCGGATTCGTGAAGAAGGAAGTAGAAAATGTGAAGTATGATGTCGAAAGAATGAAGTGTTAAGTGTGAACTCCGAAGTCGAAAGTGTGAATTATAAAGTCGGAAATATTTCAAACTTCAAACTTCCGAAAAACGACTTTACATTTCAACTTCACATTCAAATTTTCACAGATCATACTTCCAACATCACACTTCATACTTTACACTTGCGAATTTACACTTTATTCTTCCCTCTTCACTCTTCCGCCTTCACACTTTCTACCATACACTCCCATTTTTATACTCCTAACTTCCGACTAGATACTTGATTTTTTAGACTTTATTCTGCCGACTCTTTGTTTCCTTCTTCACTCTTCCGACTTCTCAAATTTTTGTATTGACACTTCGGACTTCACAATTCATACTTTCCACTTAACACTTCCGGTTTCACACTTCCAACTTCACTTCCGAGTTCATACTTCCGACTTTACATTTCCAACTTATAATTACATAATTCAGACTGTATGCTTCAAACTTCAGACTTCTGAGCTCACAGTTTAAACTTCCAAATTCACGCTTCATATTTAAAATGGTTTAATTGTTAACTGGGAATTAAAGATGTCCCCACGCGCCTCATATTTCGTACTTCACACTTCACAGTTGATATGCATGAAGAATGAAGTGTGAACTGTCATTTCTTGATGTCAACAACGGTCTCTGGTAAATTACTGTCTATAAAAACAATGTTATTTATTTCATATTACAAATATGCTTTAAAGTCGCTCAATTTCAAATGGGATTCAATCGAAACCACACAGGGAAAAGGCTATCGACGATCCTAGAACGAACAATTCTTAATAATAAGATGAACACACGAAAAAATTGTGTCAATAATAAATGATGTGTTCGGAAGAAATCAGTGAAAAAATAACTGAAGACTTAATAGTCTGACAAAGTGAAAGAGTTTTATCACACACACACACACACACACACACACAAAACGTTTTAGACAAATATGTATATGCTGTCGCGCTAGACAAGATGATAGCTTTGATCCGATCAATTAAAGGGATACATCACTCTTACCAGCAATATCAAACATTTTGAAATTTGGTTAATTCAAAGATTAGAAAAAAATGACGTCATTAAAGATTAAAACTGTGTCTCTGTTATTTTCAAAAAGTTTGAGAAAATAAAAAGATATGTAGCGCTATGACCAGAACAAATGCTAAAAATAGTTAGATAGACCATTTCCTTTGTAAGTGGACACATTACAAATCCTCGTAAAATTCTCTGTTCTCATTTCATACATATGAACTCGGAAGTATGAATTGTGAAGTCGGAAGTTTGAAGTGTGAAGGGGGAAGTCGAAATTGAGAAGTTGGGAGTTTGAAAGTGTATGCGGAAGGATAAAGTGTGATCTCGAAAGTAAGAAGTCGGAAGTCTGAAGTCGGAAGTGTGTAGTCGGAAATTTGAAATCTGAACTCTAAATTAGAAAGGTATAAAGTCTGAGCTGTGAAGTTGAAAGTATGAAATGTGAACTGGAGAGTGTAAAGTTTAAACTTCAAAATGTGAACTCGGAAAGTATGGAGTAGTGTACAATCGGAAGTGTGAATGCGGACATATGAAGTGTGAAGTCGGAAGCATGAAGTTTGAAGTCTGAACTCGTAAGTATTGAGTGCGAAGTTGGAGGTAAATAATGTGAAGTGGTAAGTTCGAAGTTCTGATGTATGAAGTGCCAAGTCAAAAGTGTTAAGTCGGAAATTAAAAGTGTGAAGTTTGTGGAATGAATTTGAAGTATAAAGTTCGAAGTTAGTAGTCGGAAATGTGAAATGTTGATTCGGAATTTGAAGAGTGAAGTCGGAAATTTGATGAGTGAAATCGGAAGAGTGAAGTTCGTAGTCGTAAATTTGAAAGGGTTCTTTTGACAATTTCATCTAGGATAAAGTGTGATCTCGGAAGTGAGAAGTCGGAAGACTGAAGTCGGAAGTGTGTAGTCGGAAATTTGTGAACAGGACAGTGTACAGTCGAATGTTTAAAGTGTGAGCTCTGAAAGTATGGGGTAGTGTACAATCGGAAGTGTGAATGCGGACATATGAAGTGTGAAGTCGGAAGCATGAATTTTGAAGTCTGAATTCGTGTATGAAGTTCGAAGTCGGAGGTATAAAATGTGAAGTAGTAAGTTCGAAGTGTGAATTCTGAGGTATGGAGTGCGAGGTCAAAATGTTAAGTCGGAAATTCAAAGTGTAAAGTTTTAGGTATGAAGTTGAAGTATATAGTCCGAAGTAAGAAGTCGGAAATGTGAAATGTTAATTCGGAATTTGAAGAGTGAAGTCGGAAATTTGAAGTGTCAAGTCGAAAGTTTGTATTTAGAAATTGGAATTATGAACTCGGAAGAAGGAAATTTATAGGCGGAAAACGAGAAATATTAAGTCTGAAATCGGAGATTTTAAGAATGGAGTGTGTACTCGGAAGTATAGAGTGTGAAATCGGAAGTGTGAAGTCGAAAGTTGGTATGGTGAAGACGGAATTATGAACTTGGAAGTAGTATGTGTTAAATTGGAATCCAGAATAAGAAAGTCGGACGTGTAAAGTCAAAAGATTGAAGTGTGAAGTATAAATTCCGAAGTAGAACGTATTAATTATGAAGTCGAAAATTTTCCCTGCTTCACATATTATACTTCCGAATTCCGAAGTTACGAATCGGTAATGTGAAGTCGGAAGTTTGAAGAGTCAGGTTGGTAGTATGAAGTGTGAAAACGGAAGTATGAAGTATGAAGTCTGAACTCGGATGAATGAAGTGTGAAACCGGAATCGTAAATGAGGATGTCGGACGTGTGAAGTCAAAAGATTGAGGTGTGAAGTATGACTTCTGAAATAGGTCGTATTAATTACAAAGTCGGAAGATTTCCGAGATTCACATATCATACTTCCGAACTCCGAAGTTACGAATCGGTTATGTGAAGTCGGAAGTTTGAAGTATGAAGTTGGAAGTATGAAGTGATAACGGAAGAATGAAGTCTGAAGTTTGAACTCGATTGAATGAATTGTGAAGGCAGAATTTGAAGTCTGAACCCAGACGTAGGGAGTGTGAAGTAAGAAGTATGAAGTTTAGGGTCGGAAGTTTGAGGTGACATATTTGAGGTATGAACTACGTATATTTGAAGTCAGAAATTTGAAATGTGAAATCGGACGTATAAAGAGGGAGGTATGAAGTTCCAAAACTTAAAGTGTGAACTCGAGAGTATGAAGTTTGTTGAACGAAGTGTGAAGTCCGAAGTGCGAAATGTGAAGTCGGAAATATGAACTCGAAAGTAGCAAGTTTATAGTTGGAATACGTGCAGGTTGAAGTTTGAAATCGAAAGTTTTAAGTATGAAGTAGGACGTATGAAATAAGAACTCAGAATCGGAAGAGCGAGGTCGGAAGTTTGAAGTTCGAAATTTAGGGATGTGAAGTTAGAACAATGAAGTGTGAACTCGGATGTTGGATGACTGAAGTCTGAAGTGTGATTGCTAAGACGGAATCGTTAAATCAATAGTTTGAAGAATGAAGTCGAATGTATGAATTGTGAACTCGGAAGTAGGAAGACCGATGTGTGAAGTCGAAAGATTGAAGTGAGAACTCCGAAGTATGATGGCAGTTGGAAGAGTGAGGTCGAAAGTTTAGGTGCTGAATCGGAATTGTGAAGAGTGCAGTCGAAAGTTTGTATCGTGAAGAGAGAAAGTCGGAATACCTGAATTATGAAGTGTGAATTCGGAAGTTTGAAGTGTGAAGTCGAAGGTGTGAAGGCGAAACTTAGTATGGTGAAGTCGGAATTATGAACGGGTAAGTAGGAAGTGTAAAATCGGATTCGTGAAGAAGGAATTCGGAAGTCAGAAATCTGAAATAAGAAGTCGAAAGAATGAAGTGTCAAGTGTGAATTTCGAAGTCGAAAGGGATAATTATAAATTCGGAAGAACTCCAATATGCATACTTCCGAAAACAACTTTACACTGCCGACTGTACATTTCAACCTCACCCTTCCACTTCCGACTTCACACTTCATACATCCGACTTCACACTTCACAAGTCTGCAGTCGAAAGTTTGTATCGTGAAGTCAGAAAGTCGGAATACGTGCATTATGAAGTGTAAAGTAGGAAGTTTGAAGTATGAAGTAGTAGGTGTGAAGTCAAAAGTTGGTATTGTGAAGTAAGAATTATGAACAGGAAAGAAGGAAGTGTAAAATCGGATTCGTGAGGAAGGAAGTCGAAAATATGAAGTATGAAGTCGGAGGATGAAATGTTTAGTGTGATCTCCGAATTCGAAAAGGTTTATTATGAAGTCGGAAATATTACAAACTTCAAACTTCCGAAAAACGACTTTACATTTCAACATCACATTCCAACTTCACAGTTCATACTTCCGACATCACACTTCATACTTTACACTTTCGAAGTGTGAAGTTTGAGCATTGAAGGTGAAGTATAAAGTCCGAAGTTAGAAGTCCGAAATGTGAAATGTTAATTTGGAATTTGAAGAGTGAAGTCGGAATTTTGATGAGTGAAATCGGAAGAGTGAAGTTCGAAGTCGTAAATTTGAACAGTCAAGTCGAAAGTTTGTATTTAGTAATTGGAATTATGAACTCGGAAGAAGGAAATTTATAGTCGGTAAACACGAAATAGTAAGTCTGAAGTCGGAGGTTTTAAGAATGGAGTATGAATTCGGAAGCATAGAATGTAAAATCGGAAGTGTGAAATCTGAAATTGGTATGGCGAAGACGGAATTATGAACTTGGTTTTAGTTAGTGTGAAATCGGAATCGTGAAAAAGGAAGTTGGACATGTCAAGTCAAAAGATTGAAGTGTTAAGTATAAATTTCGAAGTAGAACGTATTAAGTATAAGTTCCGAAGTAGAACGAATTAATTATGAGGTCGGAAATTTTCCCAGCTCCACATATTATACTTCCGAATTCCGAAGTTACGAATCGGTAATGTGAAGTCGGAAGTTTGAAGTGTCAGGTTGGAAGTATGAAGTGTGAAAACGGAAGTATGAAGTATGAAGTCTGAACTCGGATGAATGAAGTGTGAAATCGGAATCGTGAAAAAGGAAGTTTGACGTGTGCAGTCAAAAGATTGAAGTGTGAAGTATGACTTCTGAAATAGGTCGTATTAATTACAAAGTCGGATGATTTCCGAGATTCACATATCATACTTCCGAACTCCGAAGTTACGAATCGGTTATGTGAAGTCGGAAGTTTGAAGTATGATGTTGGAAGTATGAAGTGATAACGGAAAAATGAAGTCTGAAGTTTGAACTCGATTGAATGAATTGTGCAGGCAGAATTTGATGTCTGAACCCAGACGTGGGGAGTGTGAAGTTAGAAGTATGAAGTTTAGGGTCGGAAGTTTGAGGTGACATATTTGAGGTATGAACTACGTACATTTGAAGTCAGAAATTTGAAATGTGAAATCGAACGTATAAAGAGGGAGGTATGAAGTTCCAAAACTTAAAGTGTGAACTCAAGAGTATGAAGTGTGTTGAACGAAGTGTGAAGTCCGAAGTGGGAAATGTGAAGTCGGAAATATGAACTCGAAGGTAGCAAGTTTAAAGTTGGAATACGTGCAGGTTGAAGTTTGAAATCGAAAGTTTTAAGTATGAAGTAGGACGTATGAAATAAGAACTCAGAATCGGAAGAGCGAGGTCGGAAGTTTGAAGTTCGAAATTTAGGAATGTGAAGTTAGAACAATGAAGTGTGAACTCGGAAGTTGGATGACTGAAGTCTGAAGTGTGATTGCTAAGACGGAATCGTTAAATCAATGGTTTGAAGAGTGAAGTCGAATGTATGAATTGTGATCTCGGAAGTAGGAAGACCGATGTGTGAAGTCGAAAGATTGAAGTGAGAACTCCGAAGTATGATGGAAGTTGGAAGAGTGAGGTCGAAAGTTTAGGTGCTGAATCGGAATTGTGAAGTCTGCAGTCGAAAGTTTGTATCGTGAAGAGAGAAAGTCGGAATACCTGAATTATGAAGTGTGAATTCGGAAGTTTGAAGTGTGAAGTCGAAGGTGTGAAGTCGAAACTTAGTATGGTGAAGTCGGAATTATGAACGGGTAAGTAGGAAGTGTAAAATCGGATTCGTGAAGAAGGAATTCGGAAGTCAGAAATCTGAAATAAGAAGTCGAAAGAATGAAGTGTCAAGTGTGAATTCCGAAGTCGAAAGGGATAATTATAAAGTCGGAAGAACTCCAATAGGTATACTTCCGAAAACAACTTTACACTGCCGACTGCATATTCCAACTTCACCCTTCCACTTCCGACTACACACTTCATACATCCGACTTCACACTTCACAAGTCTGCAGTCGAAAGTTTGTATCGTGAAGTCAGAAAGTCGGAATACGTGCATTATGAAGTGTAAAGTAGGAAGTTTGAAGTATGAAGTAGTAGGTATGAAGTCAAAAGTTGGTATTGTGAAGTAAGAATTATGAACAGGGAAGAAGGAAGTGTAAAATCGGATTCGTGAGGAAGGAAGTCGAAAATATGAAGTATGAAGTCGGAGGATGAAATGTTAAGTGTGATCTCCGAATTCGAAAGGGTTTATTATAAAGTCGGAAATATTACAAACTTCAAACTTCCGAAAAACGCCTTTACATTTCAATATCACATTCCAACTTCACAGTCCATACTTCCGACATCACACTTCATACTTTACACTTTCGGAGTGTGAAGTTTGAGCATTGAAGGTGAAGTATAAAGTCCGAACTTAGAAGTCCGAAATGTGAAATGTTAATTTGGAATTTGAAGAGTGAAATCGGAAATTTGATGAGTGAAATCGGAAGAGTGAAGTTCGAAGTCGTAAATTTGAACTGTAAAGTCGAAAGTTTGTATTTGGTAATTGGAATTAAGAACTCGGAAGAAGGAAATTTATAGTCGGTTAACAAGAAATATTAAGTCTGAAGTCGGAGGTTTTAAGAATGGAGTATGAATTCGGAAGCATAGAATGTAAAATCGGAAGTGTGAAATCTGAAATTGGTATGGCGAAGACGGAATTATGAACTTGGTTTTAGTTAGTGTGAAATCGGAATCGTGAAAAAGGAAGTTGGACATGTCAAGTCGAAAGATTGAAGTGTTAAGTATAAATTTCGAAGTAGAAAGTATTAAGTATAAGTTCCGAAGTAGAACGTATTAATTATGAGGTCGGAAATTTTCCCAGCTCCACATATTATACTTCCGAATTCCGAAGTTACGAATCGGTAATGTGAAGTCGGAAGTTTGAAGTGTCAGGTTGGAAGTATGAAGTGTGAAACGGAAGTATGAAGTATGAAGTCTGAACTCGGATGAATGAATTGTGAAATCGGAATCGTAAATGAGGATGTCGGACGTGTGAAGTCAAAAGATTGAAGTATGAAGTATGTCTTCTGAAATAGGTCGTATTAATAATGAAGTCGGAAGATTTCCCAGATTCACATATTATACTTCCGATCTGCGAAGTTACGAATCGGTAACGTGAAGTCGGAAGTTTGAAATATGAAGTCGTTGTCAAAAGATTGAAGTGTGAAGTATAAATTTCGAAGAAGAACGTAATAATTATGAAGTCGAAAATTTTCCCTGATTCACATATTATACTTCCGAATTCCGAAGTTACGAATCGGTTATGTGAAGTCGGAAGTTTGAAGTGTCAGGTTGGAAGTATGAAGTGTGAAAACGGAAGTATGAAGTATGAAGTCTGAACTCGGATGAATGAAGTGTGAAATCGGAATCGTAAATGAGGATGTCGGACGTGTGAAGTCAAAAGATTGAGGTGTGAAGTATGACTTCTGAAATAGGTCGTATTAATTACAAAGTCGGAAGATTTCCGAGATTCACATATCATACTTCCGAACTCCGAAGTTACGAATCGGTTATGTGAAGTCGGAAGTTTGAAGTATGAAGTTGGAAGTATGAAGTGATAACGGAAGAATGAAGTCTGAAGTTTGAACTCGATTGAATGAATTGTGAAGGCAGAATTTGAAGTCTGAACCCAGACGTAGGGAGTGTGAAGTTAGAAGTATGAAGTTTAGGGTCGGAAGTTTGAGGTGACATATTTGAGGTATGAACTACGTATATTTGAAGTCAGAAATTTGAAATGTGAAATCGGACGTATAAAGAGGGAGGTATGAAGTTCCAAAACTTAAAGTGTGAACTCAAGAGTATGAAGTGTGTTGAACGAAGTGTGAAGTCCGAAGTGGGAAATGTGAAGTCGGAAATATGAACTCGAAAGTAGCAAGTTTAAAGTTGGAATACGTGCAGGTTGAAGTTTGAAATCGAAAGTTTTAAGTATGAAGTAGGACGTATGAAATAAGAACTCAGAATCGGAAGAGCGAGGTCGGAAGTTTGAAGTTCGAAATTTAGGGATGTGAAGTTAGAACAATGAAGTGTGAACTCGGAAGTTGGATGACTGAAGTCTGAAGTGTGATTGCAAAGACGGAATCGTTAAATCAATGGTTTGAAGAGTGAAGTCGAATGTATGAATTGTGATCTCGGAAGTAGGAAGACCGATGTGTGAAGTCGAAAGATTGAAGTGAGAACTCCGAAGTATGATGGAAGTTGGAAGAGTGAGGTCGAAAGTTTAGGTGCTGAATCGGAATTGTGAAGTCTGCAGTCGAAAGTTTGTATCGTGAAGAGAGAAAGTCGGAATACCTGAATTATGAAGTGTGAATTCGGAAGTTTGAAGTGTGAAGTCGAAGGTGTGAAGGCGAAACTTAGTATGGTGAAGTCGGAATTATGAACGGGTAAGTAGGAAGTGTAAAATCGGATTCGTGAAGAAGGAATTCGGAAGTCAGAAATCTGAAATAAGAAGTCGAAAGAATGAAGTGTCAAGTGTGAATTCCGAAGTCGAAAGGGATAATTATAAAGTCGGAGGAACTCCAATACGCATACTTCCGAAAACAACTTTACACTGCCGACTGCACATTCCAACTTCACCCTTCCACTTCCGACTTCACACTTCATATATCCGACTTCACACTTCACAAGACTGCAGTCGAAAGTTTGTATCGTGAAGTCATAAAGTCGGAATACGTGCATTATGAAGTGTAAAGTAGGAAGTTTGAAGTATGAAGTAGTAGGTGTGAAGTCAAAAGATGAATGAAGTCTGAAGTGTGATTGCTAAGACGGAATCGTTAAATCAATGGTTTGAAGAGTGAAGTAGGAAGTATGAATTGTGAACTCGGAAGTAGGAAGACCGATGTGTGAAGTCGAAAATTTGAAGTGAGAACTCCGAAGTATGATGGAAGTTGAAGGAGTGAGGTCGAAAGTTTAGGTGCTGAATCGGAATTGTGAAGTCTGCAGTCGAAAGTTTGTATCGTGGAGTGAGAAAGTCGGAATACCTGAATTATGAAGTGTGAATTCGGAAGTTTGAAGAAATTGAGAAGTCGGGAGTTTGAAAGTGAAGGCGGAAGGATAAAGTGTGATCTCGGAAGTGAGAATTCGGAAGACTGAAGTCGGAAGTGTGTAGTCGGAAATTTGAAATTTGAACTCTAAATTAGAAAGGTTTGAAGTCTGAGCTGTGAAGTTGAAAGTATGAAATGTGAAGTGGACAGTGTAAAGTCGAAAGTTTAAAGTGTGAACTCTGAAAGTATGGGGTAGTGTACAATCGGAAGTGTGAATGCGGACATATGAAGTGTGAAGTCGGAAGCATGAATTTTGAAGTCTGAACTCGCGTATGAAGTTCGAAGTCGGAGGTATAAAATGTGAAGTAGTAAGTTCGAAGTGTGAATTCTGAGGTATGTAGTGCGAGGTCAAAATGTTAAGTCGGAAATTCAAAGTGTAAAGTTTTAGGTATGAAGTTGAAGTATATAGTCCGAAGTAAGAAGTCGGAAATGTGAAATGTTAATTCGGAATTTGAAGAGTGAAGTCGGTATTTGAAGTGTCAAGTCGAAAGTTTGTATTTAGAAATTGGAATTATGAACTCGGAAGAAGGAAATTTATAGGCGGAAAACGAGAAATATTAAGTCTGAAATCGGAGATTTAAAGAATGGAGTGTGTACTCGGAAGTATAGAGTGTGAAATCGGAAGTGTGAAGTCGAAAGTTGGTATGGTGAAGACGGAATTATGAACTTGGAAGTAGTATGTGTTAAATTGGAATCCAGAATAAGGAAGTTGGACGTGTAAAGTCAAAAGATCGAGGTGTGAAGTATAAATTCCGAAGTAGAACATAATAATTATGAAGTCGAAAATTTTCCCTGCTTCACATATTATACTTCCGAATTCCGAAGTTACGAATCGGTAATGTGAAGTTGGAAGATTGAAGAGTCAGGTTGGAAGTATGAAGTGTGAAAACGGAAGTATGAAGTATGAAGTCTGAACTCGGATGAATGAAGTGTGAAATCGGAATCGTAAATAAGGAAGTCGGACGTGTGAAGTCAAAAGATTGAGGTGTGAAGTATGACTTCTGAAATAGGTCGTATTAATAACAAAGTCGGAAGATTTCCGAGATTCACATATCATACTTCCGAACTCCGAAGTTACGAATCGGTTATGTGAAGTCGGAAGTTTGAAGTATGAAGTTGGAAGTATGAAGTGATAACGGAAGAATGAAGTCTGAAGTTTGAACTCGATTGAATGAATTGTGAAGGCAGAATTTGAAGTCTGAACCCAGACGTAGGGAGTGTGAAGTTAGAAGTATGAAGTTTGGGGTCGGAAGTTTGAGGTGACATATTTGAGGTATGAACTACGTATATTTGAAGTCAGAAATTTGAAATGAGAAATCGGACGTATAAAGAGGGAGGTATGAAGTTCCAAAACTTAAAGTGTGAACTCAAGAGTATGAAGTGTGTTGAACGAAGTGTGAAGTCCGAAGTGGGAAATGTGAAGTCGGAAATATGAACTCGAAGGTAGCAAGTTTGAAGTTGGAATACGTGCAGGTTGAAGTTTGAAATCGAAAGTTTTAAGTATGAAGTAGACCGTATGAAATAAGAACTCAGAATCGGAAGAGCGAGGTCGGAAATTTGAAGTTCAGAATTTAGGGATGTGAAGTTAGAACAATGAAGTGTGAACTCGGAAGTTGGATGACTGAAGTCTGAAGTGTGATTGCTAAGACGGAATCGTTAAATCAATGGTTTGAAGAGTGAAGTCGAATGTATGAATTGTGATCTCGGAAGTAGGAAGACCGATGTGTGAAGTCGAAAGATTGAAGTGAGAACTCCGAAGTATGATGGAAGTTGGAAGAGTGAGGTCGAAAGTTTAGGTGCTGAATCGGAATTGTGAAGTCTGCAGTCGAAAGTTTGTATCGTGAAGAGAGGAAGTCGGAATACCTGAATTATGAAGTGTGAATTCGGAAGTTTGAAGTGTGAAGTCGAAGGTGTGAAGTCAAAACTTAGTACGGTGAAGTCGGAATTATGAACGGGTAAGTAGGAAGTGTAAAATCGGATTCGTGAAGAAGAAATTCGGAAGTCAGAAATCTGAAATAAGAAGTCGAAAGAATGAAGTGTCAAGTGTGAATTCCGAAGTCGAAAGGGATAATTATAAAGTCGGAAGTACTCCAATATGTATACTTCCGAAAACAATTTTACACTGCCGACTGCACATTCCAACTTCACCCTTCCACTTCCGACTTCACACTTCATACATCCGACTTCACACTTCACAAGTCTGCAGTCGAAAGTTTGTATCGTGAAGTCAGAAAGTCGGAATACGTGCATTATGAAGTGTAAAGTAGGAAGTTTGAAGTATGAAGTAGTAGGTGTGAAGTCAAAAGTTGGTATTGTGAAGTAAGAATTATGAACACGGAAAAAGGAAGTGTAAAATCGGATTCGTGAGGAAGGAAGTCGAAAATATGAAGTATGAAGTCGGAGGATGAAATGTTAAGTGTGATCTCCGAATTCGAAAGGGTTTATTATAAAGTCGGAAATATTACAAACTTCAAACTTCCGAAAAACGCCTTTACATTTCAATATCACATTCCAACTTCACAGTCCATACTTCCGACATCACACTTCATACTTTACACTTTCGAAGTGTGAAGTTTGAGCATTGAAGGTGAAGTATAAAGTCCGAAGTTAGAAGTCCGAAATGCGAAATGTTAATTTGGAATTTGAAGAGTGAAGTCGGAAATTTGATGAGTGAAATCGGAAGAGTGAAGTTCGAAGTCGTAAATTTGAACTGTCAAGTCGAAAGTTTGTATTTAGTAATTGGAATTATGAACTCGGAAGAAGGAAATTTATAGTCGATAAACAAGAAATATTAAGTCTGAAGTCGGAGGTTTTAAGAATGGAGTATGAATTCGGAATCATAGAATGTAAAATCGGAAGTGTGAAATCTGAAATTGGTATGGCCAAGACGGAATTATGAACTTGGTTTTAGTTAGTGTGAAATCGGAATCGTGAAAAAGGAAGTTGGACATGTCAAGTCAAAAGATTGAAGTGTTAAGTATAAATTTCGAAGTAGAACGTATTAAGTATAAGTTCCGAAGTAGAACGAATTAATTATGAGGTCGGAAATTTTCCCAGCTCCACATATTATATTCCGAATTCCGAAGTTACGAATCGGTAATGTGAAGTCGGAAGTTTGAAGTGTCAGGTTGGAAGTATGAAGTGTGAAAACGGAAGTATGAGGTATGAAGTCTGAACTCGGATGAATGAATTGTGAAATCGGAATCGTAAATGAGGATGTCGGACGTGTGAAGTCAAAAGATTGAAGTATGAAGTATGACTTCTGAAATAGGTCGTATTAATAATGAAGTCGGAAGATTTCCCGGTTCACATATTATACTTCTGAACTGCGAAGTTACGAATCGGTAACGTGAAGTCGGAAGTTTGAAGTATGAAGTTTGAAGTATGAAGAGTGATTACGGAAGAATGAAGTCTGAAGTTTGAACTCGATTGAATGAAGTGTGAGGGCAGAATTTTGAAGTCGGAAATATGAAATGTTAATTCGGAATTTGAAGAGTTAAGTCGGAAATTTGATGAGTGAAGTCGGAAGAGTGAAGTTCGAAGTCGTGAATTTGAACTGTCAAGTCGAAAGTTTGTATTTAGAAATTGGAATTTTGAACTCGGAAGAAGGAAATTTATAGTCAGAAAACGCGAAATAGTAAGTCTGAAGTCGGAGGTTTTAAGAATGGAGTATGAATTCGGAAGTATAAAATGTAAAATCGGAAGTGAGAAATCTGAAATTGGTATGGCGAAGACGGAATTATGAGCTTGGTTTTAGTAAGTGTGAAATCGGAATCGTGAATAAGGAAGTTGGACGTGTAAAGTCAAAAGATTGAAGTGTGAAGTATGAATTCCGAAGTAGAACGTATTAATTATGAAGTCGGTAGTTTTCCCAGCTTCACATATTAAACTTCCAAACTCCGAAGATACGAATCGGTTATGTTAAGTCGGAAGTTTGAAGTTTGAAGTTGGAAGTATGAAAAAGGAAGTCTGAAGTCTGAAGTTTTAACTCGGTTGAATGAAGTGTGAATACAGAAGTGTGAAGTCTGAACTCAGACATAGGGAGTGTGAAGTTAGAAGAATGAAGTGTGAGGTCGAAAGCTTGAGGTGAGATATTTGAGGTATGATCTGCGAATACGTATAATTGAAGTTAGAAATTTGAAGTGTGAAATCGGACACATATAGAGGGAGGTATATATAGAGGGAGGTATAAAGCTCCAAAAGTTGAAGTATGAAGTGTGTTGACCGAAGTGTGAAGTCGGAAAGGGGAAATGTGAAGTCGAAAGTTTGTTTTTTGAAGTCGAAATTATGAACTCGAAAGTAGGAAAGTAAAAATCAGAAGAGCAAAGTCGGAAGTTTGAAGTTCGAAATTTAGGGTTATGAAATTAGAACAATGAAGTGTGAACTCGGAAGTAAGATGAATGAAGTCTGAAGTGTGATTGCTAAGACGGAATCGTTAAATCAATGGTTTGAAGAGTGAAGTAGGAAGTATGAATTGTGAACTCGGAATTAGGAAGACCGATGTGTGAAGTCGAAAATTTGAAGTGAGAACTCCGAAGTATGATGGAAGATGAAGGAGTGAGGTCGAAAGTGTAGGTGCTGAATCGGAATTGTGAAGTCTGCAGTCGAAAGTTTGTATCGTGGAGTGAGAAAGTCGGAATACCTGAATTATGAAGTGTGAATTCGGAAGTTTGAAGAAATTGAGAAGTCGGGAGTTTGAAAGTGAAGGCGGAAGGATAAAGTGTGATCTCGGAAGTGAGAAGTCGGAAGACTGAAGTCGGAAGTGTGTAGTCGGAAATTTGAAATTTGAACTCTAAATTAGAAAGGTTTGAAGTCTGAGCTGTGAAGTTGAAAGTATGAAATGTGAAGTGGACAGTGTAAAGTCGAAAGTTTAAAGTGTGAACTCTGAAAGTATGGGGTAGTGTACAATCGGAAGTGTGAATGCGGACATATGAAGTGTGAAGTCGGAAGCATGAATTTTGAAGTCTGAACTCGCGTATGAAGTTCGAAGTCGGAGGTATAAAATGTGAAGTAGTAAGTTCGAAGTGTGAATTCTGAGGTATGTAGTGCGAGGTCAAAATGTTAAGTCGGAAATTCAAAGTGTAAAGTTTTAGGTATAAAGTTGAAGTATATAGTCCGAAGTAAGAAGTCGGAAATGTGAAATGTTAATTCGGAATTTGAAGAGTGAAGTCGGAAATTTGAAGTGTCAAGTCGAAAGTTTGTATTTAGAAATTGGAATTAAGAACTCGGAAGAAGGAAATTTATAGGCGGAAAACGAGAAATATTAAGTCTGAAATCGGAGATTTTAAGAATGGAGTGTGTACTCTTAAGTATAGAGTGTGAAATCGGAAGTGTGAAGTCGAAAGTTGGTATGGTGAAGACGGAATTATGAACTTGGAAGTAGTATGTGTTAAATTGGAATCCAGAATAAGGAAGTCGGACGTGTAAAGTCAAAAGATTGAAGTGTGAAGTATAAATTCCGAAGTAGAACGTAATAATTATGAAGTCGAAAATTTTCCCTGCTTCACATATTTTACTTACGAATTCCGAAGTTACGAATCGGTAATGTGAAGTCGGAAGTTTGAAGAGTCAGGTTGGAAGTATGAAGTGTGAAAACGGAAGTATGAAGTATGAAGTCTGAACTCGGTTGAATGAAGTGTGAAATCTTAATCGTAAATAAGGAAGTCGGACGTGTGAAGTCAAAAGATTGAGGTGAGAAGTATGACTTCTGAAATAGGTCGTATTAATTACAAAGTCGGAAGATTTCCGAGATTCACATATCATACTTCCGAACTCCGAAGTTACGAATCGGTTATGTGAAGTCGGAAGTTTGAAGTATGAAGTTGGAAGTATGAAGTGATAACGGAAGAATGAAGTCTGAAGTTTGAACTCGATTGAATGAATTGTGAAGGCAGAATTTGAAGTCTGAACCCAGACGTAGGGAGTGTGAAGTTAGAAGTATGAAGTTTGGGGTCGGAAGTTTGAGGTGACATATTTGAGGCATGAACTACGTATTTTTGAAGTCAGAAATTTGAAATGTGAAATCGGACGTATGAAAAGAGGGAGGTATGAAGTTCCAAAACTTAAAGTGTGAACTCAAGAGTATGAAGTGTGTTGAACGAAGTGTGAAGTCCGAAGTGGGAAATGTGAAGTCGGAAATATGAACTCGAAGGTAGCAAGTTTAAAATTGGAATACGTGCAGGTTGAAGTTTGAAATCGAAAGTTTTAAGTATGAAGTAGGACATATGAAATAAGAACTCAGAATCGGAAGAGCGAGGTCGGAAATTTGAAGTTCAGAATTTAGGGATGTTAAGTTAGAACAATGAAGTGTGAACTCGGAAGTTGGATGACTGAAGTCTGAAGTGTGATTGCTAAGACGGAATCGTTAAATCAATGGTTTGAAGAGTGAAGTCGAATGTATGAATTGTGATCTCGGAAGTAGGAAGACCGATGTGTGAAGTCGAAAGATTGAAGTGAGAACTCCGAAGTATGATGGAAGTTGGAAGAGTGAGGTCGAAAGTTTAGGTGCTGAATCGGAATTGTGAAGTCTGCAGTCGAAAGTTTGTATCGTGAAGAGAGGAAGTCGGAATACCTGAATTATGAAGTGTGAATTCGGAAGTTTGAAGTGTGAAGTCGAAGGTGTGAAGTCAAAACTTAGTACGGTGAAGTCGGAATTATGAACGGGTAAGTAGGAAGTGTAAAATCGGATTCGTGAAGAAGAAATTCGGAAGTCAGAAATCTGAAATAAGAAGTCGAAAGAATGAAGTGTCAAGTGTGAATTCCGAAGTCGAAAGGGATAATTATAAAGTCGGAAGTACTCCAATATGTATACTTCCGAAAACAATTTTACACTGCCGACTGCACATTCCAACTTCACCCTTCCACTTCCGACTTCACACTTCATACATCCGACTTCACACTTCACAAGTCTGCAGTCGAAAGTTTGTATCGTGAAGTCAGAAAGTCGGAATACGTGCATTATGAAGTGTAAAGTAGGAAGTTTGAAGTATGAAGTAGTAGGTGTGAAGTCAAAAGTTGGTATTGTGAAGTAAGAATTATGAACACGGAAGAAGGAAGTGTAAAATCGGATTCGTGAGGAAGGAAGTCGAAAATATGAAGTATGAAGTCGGAGGATGAAATGTTAAGTGTGATCTCCGAATTCGAAAGGGTTTATTATAAAGTCGGAAATATTACAAACTTCAAACTTCCGAAAAACGCCTTTACATTTCAATATCACATTCCAACTTCACAGTCCATACTTCCGACATCACACTTCATACTTTACACTTTCGAAGTGTGAAGTTTGAGCATTCAAGGTGAAGTATAAAGTCAGAAGTTAGAAGTCCGAAATATGAAATGTTAATTTGGAATTTGAAGAGTGAAGTCGGAAATTTGATGAGTGAAATCGGAAGAGTGAAGTTCGATGTCGTAAATTTGAACTGTCAAGTCGAAAGTTTGTTTTTAGTAAGTGGAATTATGAACTCGGAAGAAGGAAATTTATAGTCGGTAAACAAGAAATATTAAGTCTGAAGTCGGAGGTTTTAAGAATGGAGTATGAATTCGGAATCATAGAATGTAAAATCGGAAGTGTGAAATCTGAAATTGGTATGGCGAAGACGGAATTATGAACTTGGTTTTAGTTAGTGTGAAATCGGAATCGTGAAAAAGGAAGTTGGACATGTCAAGTCAAAAGATTGAAGTGTTAAGTATAAATTTCGAAGTAGAACGTATTAAGTATAAGTTCCGAAGTAGAACGAATTAATTATGAGGTCGGAAATTTTCCCAGCTCCACATATTATACTTCCGAATTCCGAAGTTACGAATCGGTAATGTGAAGTCGGAAGTTTGAAGTGTCAGGTTGGAAGTATGAAGTGTGAAAACGGAAGTATGAGGTATGAAGTCTGAACTCGGATGAATGAATTGTGAAATCGGAATCGTAAATGAGGATGTCGGACGTGTGAAGTCAAAAGATTGAAGTATGAAGTATGACTTCTGAAATAGGTCGTATTAATAATGAAGTCGGAAGATTTCCCAGATTCACATATTATACTTCTGAACTGCGAAGTTACGAATCGGTAACGTGAAGTCGGAAGTTTGAAGTATGAAGTTTGAAGTATGAAGAGTGATTACGGAAGAATGAAGTCTGAAGTTTGAACTCGATTGAATGAAGTGTGAGGGCAGAAGTTTGAAGTCGGAAATATGAAATGTTAATTCGGAATTTGAAGAGTTAAGTCGGAAATTTGATGAGTGAAGTCGGAAGAGTGAAGTTCGAAGTCGTGAATTTGAACTGTCAAGTCGAAAGTTTGTATTTAGAAATTGGAATTTTGAACTCGGAAGAAGGAAATTTATAGTCAGAAAACGCGAAATAGTAAGTCTGAAGTCGGAGGTTTTAAGAATGGAGTATGAATTCGGAAGTATAAAATGTAAAATCGGAAGTGTGAAATCTGAAATTGGTATGGCGAAGACGGAATTATGAGCTTGGTTTTAGTAAGTGTGAAATCGGAATCGTGAATAAGGAAGTTGGACGTGTAAAGTCAAAAGATTGAAGTGTGAAGTATGAATTCCGAAGTAGAACGTATTAATTATGAAGTCGGTAGTTTTCCCAGCTTCACATATTAAACTTCCAAACTCCGAAGATACGAATCGGTTATGTTAAGTCGGAAGTTTGAAGTTTGAAGTTGGAAGTATGAAAAAGGAAGTCTGAAGTCTGAAGTTTTAACTCGGTTGAATGAAGTGTGAATACAGAAGTGTGAAGTCTGAACTCAGACATAGGGAGTGTGAAGTTAGAAGAATGAAGTGTGAGGTCGAAAGCTTGAGGTGAGATATTTGAGGTATGATCTGCGAATACGTATAATTGAAGTTAGAAATTTGAAGTGTGAAATCGGACACATATAGAGGGAGGTATATATAGAGGGAGGTATAAAGCTCCAAAAGTTGAAGTATGAAGTGTGTTGACCGAAGTGTGAAGTCGGAAAGGGGAAATGTGAAGTCGAAAGTTTGTTTTTTTAAGTCGAAATTATGAACTCGAAAGTAGGAAAGTAAAAATCAGAAGAGCAAAGTCGGAAGTTTGAAGTTCGAAATTTAGGGTTATGAAATTAGAACAATGAAGTGTGAACTCGGAAGTAAGATGAATGAAGTCTGAAGTGTGATTGCTAAGACGGAATCGTTAAATCAATGGTTTGAAGAGTGAAGTAGGAAGTATGAATTGTGAACTCGGAAGTAGGAAGACCGATGTGTGAAGTCGAAAATTTGAAGTGAGAACTCCGAAGTATGATGGAAGTTGAAGGAGTGAGGTCGAAAGTGTAGGTGCTGAATCGGAATTGTGAAGTCTGCAGTCGAAAGTTTGTATCGTGGAGTGAGAAAGTCGGAATACCTGAATTATGAAGTGTGAATTTGGAAGTTTGAAGAAATTGAGAAGTCGGGAGTTTGAAAGTGAAGGCGGAAGGATAAAGTGTGATCTCGGAAGTGAGAAGTCGGAAGACTGAAGTCGGAAGTGTGTAGTCGGAAATTTGAAATTTGAACTCTAAATTAGAAAGGTTTGAAGTCTGAGCTGTGAAGTTGAAAGTATGAAATGTGAAGTGGACAGTGTAAAGTCGAAAGTTTAAAGTGTGAACTCTGAAAGTATGGGGTAGTGTACAATCGGAAGTGTGAATGCGGACATATGAAGTGTGAAGTCGGAAGCATGAATTTTGAAGTCTGAACTCGCGTATGAAGTTCGAAGTCGGAGGTATAAAATGTGAAGTAGTAAGTTCGAAGTGTGAATTCTGAGGTATGTAGTGCGAGGTGAAAATGTTAAGTCGGAAATTCAAAGTGTAAAGTTTTAGGTATGAAGTTGAAGTATATAGTCCGAAGTAAGAAGTCGGAAATGTGAAATGTTAATTCGGAATTTGAAGAGTGAAGTCGGAAATTTGAAGTGTCAAGTCGAAAGTTTGTATTTAGAAATTGGAATTAAGAACTCGGAAGAAGGAAATTTATAGGCGGAAAACGAGAAATATTAAGTCTGAAATCGGAGATTTTAAGAATGGAGTGTGTACTCGGAAGTATAGAGTGTGAAATAGGAAGTGTGAAGTCGAAAGTTGGTATGGTGAAGACGGAATTATGAACTTGGAAGTAGTATGTGTTAAATTGGAATCCAGAATAAGGAAGTCGGACGTGTAAAGTCAAAAGATTGAAGTGTGAAGTATAAATTCCGAAGTAGAATGTAATAATTATGAAGTCGAAAATTTTCCCTGCTTCACATATTATACTTCCGAATACCGAAGTTACGAATCGGTAATGTGAAGTCGGAAGTTTGAAGAGTCAGGTTGGAAGTATGAAGTGTGAAAACGGAAGTATGAAGTATGAAGTCTGAACTCGGTTGAATGAAGTGTGAAATCTTAATCGTAAATAAGGAAGTCGGACGTGTGAAGTCAAAAGATTGAGGTGAGAAGTATGACTTCTGAAATAGGTCGTATTAATTACAAAGTCGGAAGATTTCCGAGATTCACATATCATACTTCCGAACTCCGAAGTTACGAATCGGTTATGTGAAGTCGGAAGTTTGAAGTATGAAGTTGGAAGTATGAAGTGATAACGGAAGAATGAAGTCTGAAGTTTGAACTCGATTGAATGAATTGTGAAGGCAGAATTTGAAGTCTGAACCCAGACGTAGGGAGTGTGAAGTTAGAAGTATGAAGTTTGGGGTCGGAAGTTTGAGGTGACATATTTGAGGTATGAACTACGTATTTTTGAAGTCAGAAATTTGAAATGTGAAATCGGACGTATAAAGAGGGAGGTATGAAGTTCCAAAACTTAAAGTGTGAACTCAAGAGTATGAAGTGTGTTGAACGAAGTGTGAAGTCCGAAGTGGGAAATGTGAAGTCGGAAATATGAACTCGAAGGTAGCAAGTTTAAAGTTGGAATACGTGCAGGTTGAAGTTTGAAATCGAAAGTTTTAAGTATGAAGTAGGACGTATGAAATAAGAACTCAGAATGGGAAGAGCGAGGTCGGAAGTTTGAAGTTCGTAATTTAGGGATGTGAAGTTAGAACAATGAAGTGTGAACTCGGAAGTTGGATGACTGAAGTCTGAAGTGTGATTGCTAAGACGGAATCGTTAAATCAATGGTTTGAAGAGTGAAGTCGAATGTATGAATTGTGATCTCGGAAGTAGGAAGACCGATGTGTGAAGTCGAAAGATTTAAGTGAGAACTCCGAAGTATGATGGAAGTTGGAAGAGTGAGGTCGAAAGTTTAGGTGCTGAATCGGAATTGTGAAGTCTGCAGTCGAAAGTTTGTATCGTGAAGAGAGAAAGTCGGAATACCTGAATTATGAAGTGTGAATTCGGAAGTTTGAAGTGTGAAGTCGAAGGTGTGAAGTCGAAACTTAGTATGGTGAAGTCGGAATTATGAACGGGTAAGTAGGAAGTGTAAAATCGGATTCGTGAAGAAGAAATTCGGAAGTCAGAAATCTGAAATAAGAAGTCGAAAGAATGAAGTGTCAAGTGTGAATTCCGAAGTCGAAAGGGATAATTATAAAGTCGGAAGTACTCCAATATGTATACTTCCGAAAACAATTTTACACTGCCGACTGCACATTCCAACTTCACCCTTCCATTTCCGACTTCACACTTCATACATCCGACTTCACACTTCACAAGTCTGCAGTCGAAAGTTTGTATCGTGAAGTCAGAAAGTCGGAATACGTGCATTATGAAGTGTAAAGTAGGCAGTTTGAAGTATGAAGTAGTAGGTGTGAAGTAAAAAGTTGGTATTGTGAAGTAAGAATTATGAACAGGGAAGAAGAAAGTGTAAAATCGGATTCGTGAGGAAGGATGTAGAAAATATAAAGTATGAAGTCGGAGGATGAAATGTTTAGTGTGATCTCCGAATTCGAAAAGGTTTATTATGAAGTCGGAAATATTACAAACTTCAAACTTCCGAAAAACGACTTTACATTTCAACATCACATTCCAACTTCACAGTTCATACTTCCGACATCACACTTCATACTTTACACTTTCGAAGTGTGAAGTTTGAGCATTGAAGGTGAAGTATAAAGTCCGAGGTTAGAAGTCCGAAATGTGAAATGTTAATTTGGAATTTGAAGAGTGAAGTCGGAAATTTGATGAGTGAAATCGGAAGAGTGAAGTTCGAAGTCGTAAATTTGAACAGTCAAGTCGAAAGTTTGTATTTAGTAATTGGAATTATGAACTCGGAAGAAGGAAATTTATCGGCGGAGGTTTTAAGAATGGAGTATGAATTCGGAAGCATAGAATGTAAAATCGGAAGTGTGAAATCTGAAATTGGTATGGCCAAGACGGAATTATGAACTTGGTTTTAGTAAGTGTGAAATCGGAATCGTGAAAAAGGAAGTTGGACATGTCAAGTCAAAAGATTGAAGTGTTAAGTATAAATCCGAAGAAGAACGTATTAAGTATAAGTTCCGAAGTAGAACGTATTAATTATGAGGTCGGAAATTTTCCCAGCTCCACATATTATACTTCCGAATTCCGAAGTTACGAATCGGTAATGTGAAGTCGGAAGTTTGAAGTGTCAGGTTGGAAGTATGAAGTGTGAAACGGAAGTATGAAGTATGAAGTCTGAACTCGGATGAATGAATTGTGAAATCGGAATCGTAAATGAGGATGTCGGACGTGTGAAGTCAAAAGATTGAAGTATGAAGTATGACTTCTGAAATAGGTCGTATTAATAATGAAGTCGGAAGATTTCCCAGATTCACATATTATACTTCTGAACTGCGAAGTTACGAATCGGTAACGTGAAGTCGGAAGTTTGAAGTATGAAGTTTGAAGTATGAAGAGTGATAACGGAAGAATGAAGTCTGAAGTTTGAACTCGATTGAATGAAGTGTGAGGGCAGAAGTTTGAAGTCGGAAATATGAAATGTTAATTCGGAATTTGAAGAGTTAAGTCGGAAATTTGATGAGTGAAGTCGGAAGAGTGAAGTTCGAAGTCGTGAATTTGAACTGTCAAGTCGAAAGTTTGTATTTAGAAATTGGAATTTTGAACTCGGAAGAAGGAAATTTATAGTCGGAAAACGCGAAATAGTAAGTCTGAAGTCGGAGGTTTTAAGAATGGAGTATGAATTCGGAAGTATAAAATGTAAAATCGGAAGTGTGAAATCAGAAATTGGTATGGCGAAGACGGAATTATGAGCTTGGTTTTAGTAAGTGTGAAATCGGAATCGTGAATAAGGAAGTTGGACGTGTAAAGTCAAAAGATTGAAGTGTGAAGTATGAATTCCGAAGTAGAACGTATTAATTATGAAGTCGGTAGTTTTCCCAGCTTCACATATTAAACTTCCAAACTCCGTTGATACGAATCGGTTATGTTAAGTCGGAAGTTTGAAGTTTGAAGTTGGAAGTATGAAAAAGGAAGTCTGAAGTCTGAAGTTTTAACTCGGTTGAATGAAGTGTGAATGCAGAAGTGTGAAGTCTGAACTCAGACAAAGGGAGTGTGAAGTTAGAAGTATGAAGTGTGAGGTCGGAAGCTTGAGCCGAGATATTTGAGGTATGAACTGCGAATACGTATAATTGAAGTTAGAAATTTGAAGTGTGAAATCGGATACATATAGAGGGAGGTATATATAGAGGGAGGTATAAAGCTCCAAAAGTTGAAGTATGAAGTGTGTTGACCGAAGTGTGAAGTCGGAAAGGGGAAATGTGAAGTCGAAAGTTTGTTTTTTGAAGTCGACATTATGAACTCGAAAGTAAGAAAGTAAAAATCAGAAGAGCAAAGTCGGAAGTTTGAAGTTCGAAATTTAGGGTTATGAAATTAGAACAATGAAGTGTGAACTCGGAAGTAAGATGAATGAAGTCTGAAGTGTGATTGCTAAGACGGAATCGTTAAATCAATGGTTTGAAGAGTGAAGTAGGAAGTATGAATTGTGAACTCGGAAGTAGGAAGACCGATGTGTGAAGTCGAAAATTTGAAGTGAGAACTGCGAAGTATGATGGAAGTTGAAGGAGTGAGGTCGAAAGTTTAGGTGCTGAATCGGAATTGTGAAGTCTGCAGTCGAAAGTTTGTATCGTGGAGTGAGAAAGTCGGAATACCTGAATTATTAAGTGTGAATTCGGAAGTTTGAAGAAATTGAGAAGTCGGGAGTTTGAAAGTGAAGGCGGAAGGATAAAGTGTGATCTCGGAAGTGAGAAGTCGGAAGACTGAAGTCGGAAGTGTGTAGTCGGAAATTTGAAATTTGAACTCTAAATTAGAAAGGTTTGAAGTCTGAGCTGATAATTGAAAGTATGAAATGTGAAGTGGACAGTGTAAAGTCGAAAGTTTAAAGTGTGAACTCTGAAAGTATGGGGTAGTGTACAATCGGAAGTGTGAATGCGGACATATGAAGTGTGAAGTCGGAAGCATGAATTTTGAAGTCTGAACTCGCGTATGAAGTTCGAAGTCGGAGGTATAAAATGTGAAGAAGTAAGTTCGAAGTGTGAATTCTGAGGTATGTAGTGCGAGGTCAAAATGTTAAGTCGGAAATTCAAAGTGTAAAGTTTTAGGTATGAAGTTGAAGTATATAGTCCGAAGTAAGAAGTCGGAAATGTGAAATGTTAATTCGGAATTTGAAGAGTGAAGTCGGAAATTTGAAGTGTCAAGTCGAAAGTTTGTATTTAGAAATTGGAATTATGAACTCGGAAGAAGGAAATTTATTGGCGGAAAACGAGAAATATTAAGTCTGAAATCGGAGATTTTAAGAATGGAGTGTGTACTCGGAAGTATAGAGTGTGAAATCGGAAGTGTGAAGTCGAAAGTTGGTATGGTGAAGACGGAATTATGAACTTGGAAGTAGTATGTGTTAAATTGGAATCCAGAATAAGGATGTCGGACGTGTAAAGTCAAAAGATTGAAGTGTGAAGTATAAATTCCGAAGTAGAACGTAATAATTATGAAGTCGAAAATTTTCCCTGCTTCACATATTATACTTCCGAATTCCGAAGTTACGAATCGGTAATGTGAAGTCGGAAGTTTGAAGAGTCAGGTTGGAAGTATGAAGTGTGAAAACGGAAGTATGAAGTAAGAAGTCTGAACTCGGTTGAATGAAGTGTGAAATCTTAATCGTAAATAAGGAAGTCGGACGTGAGAAGTCAAAAGATTGAGGTGTGAAGTATGACTTCTGAAATAGGTCGTATAAATTACAAAGTCGGAAGATTTCCGAGATTCACATATCATTCTTCCGAACTCCGAAGTTACGAATCGGTTATGTGAAGTCGGAAGTTTGAAGTATGAAGTTGGAAGTATGAAGTGATAACGGAAGAATGAAGTCTGAAGTTTGAACTCGATTGAATGAATTGTGAAGGCAGAAATTGAAGTCTGAAACCAGACGTAGGGAGTGTGAAGTTAGAAGTATGAAGTTTGGGGTCGGAAGTTTGAGGTGACATATTTGAGGTATGAACTACGTATATTTGAAGTCAGAAATTTGAAATGTGAAATCGGACGTATAAAGAGGGAGGTATGAAGTTCCAAAACTTAAAGTGTGAACTCAGGAGTATGAAGTGTGTTGAACGAAGTGTGAAGTCCGAAGTGGGAAATGTGAAGTCGGAAATATGAACTCGAAGGTAGCAAGTTGAAGTTTGAAATCGAAAGTTTTAAGTATGAAGTAGGACGTATGAAATAAGAACTCAGAATGGGAAGAGCGAGGTCGGAAGTTTGAAGTTCGTAATTTAGGGATGTGAAGCTAGAACAATGAAGTGTGAACTCGGAAGTTGGATGACTGAAGTCTGAAGTGTGATTGCTAAGACGGAATCGTTAAATCAATGGTTTGAAGAGTGAAGTCGAATGTATGAATTGTGATCTCGGAAGTAGGAAGACCGATGTGTGAAGTCGAAAGATTGAAGTGAGAACTCCGAAGTATGATGGAAGTTGGAAGAGTGAGGTCGAAAGTTTAGGTGCTGAATCGGAATTGTGAAGTCTGCAGTCGAAAGTTTGTATCGTGAAGAGAGAAAGTCGGAATACCTGAATTATGAAGTGTGAATTCGGAAGTTTGAAGTGTGAAGTCGAAGGTGTGAAGTCGAAACTTAGTATGGTGAATTCGGAATTATGAACGGGTAAGTATGAAGTATAAAATCGGATTCGTGAAGAAGAAATTCGGAAGTCAGAAATCTGAAATAAGAAGTCGAAAGAATGAAGTGTCAAGTGTGAATTCCGAAGTCGAAAGGGATAATTATAAAGTCGGAAGTACTCCAATATGTATACTTCCGAAAACAATTTTACACTGCCGACTGCACATTCCAACTTCACCCTTCCATTTCCGACTTCACACTTCATACATCCGACTTCACACTTCACAAGTCTGCAGTCGAAAGTTTGTATCGTGAAGTCAGAAAGTCGGAATACGTGCATTATGAAGTGTAAAGTAGGCAGTTTGAAGTATGAAGTAGTAGGTGTGAAGTAAAAAGTTGGTATTGTGAAGTAAGAATTATGAACAGGGAAGAAGGAAGTGTAAAATCGGATTCGTGAGGAAGGAAGTCGAAAATATAAAGTATGAAGTCGGAGGATGAAATGTTTAGTGTGATCTCCGAATTCGAATAGGTTTATTATGAAGTCGGAAATATTACAAACTTCAAACTTCCGAAAAACGACTTTACATTTCAACATCACATTCCAACTTCACAGTTCATACTTCCGACATCACACTTCATACTTTACACTTTCGAAGTGTGAAGTTTGAGCATTGAAGGTGAAGTATAAAGTCCGAAGTTAGAAGTCCGAAATGTGAAATGTTAATTTGGAATTTGAAGAGTGAAGTCGGAAATTTGATGAGTGAAATCGGAAGAGTGAAGTTCGAAGTCGTAAAAAATTTGAACAGTCAAGTCGAAAGTTTGTATTTAGTAATTGGAATTATGAACTCGGAAGAAGAAAATTTATAGGCGGAGGTTTTAAGAATGGAGTATGAATTCGGAAGCATAGAATGTAAAATCGGAAGTGTGAAATCTGAAATTGGTATGGCGAAGACGGAATTATGAACTTGGTTTTAGTAAGTGTGAAATCGGAATCGTGAAAAAGGAAGTTGGACATGTCAAGTCAAAAGATTGAAGTGTTAAGTATAAATCCGAAGAAGAACGTATTAAGTATAAGTTCCGAAGTAGAACGTATTAATTATGATGTCGGAAATTTTCCCAGCTCCACATATTATACTTCCGAATTCCGAAGTTACGAATCAGTAATGTTAAGTCGGAAGTTTGAAGTGTCAGGTTGGAAGTATGAAGTGTGAAACGGAAGTATGAAGTATGAAGTCTGAACTCGGATGAATGAATTGTGAAATCGGAATCGTAAATGAGGATGTCGGACGTGTGAAGTCAAAAGATTGAAGTATGAAGTATGACTTCTGAAATAGGTCGTATTAATAATGAAGTCGGAAGATTTCCCAGATTAACATATTATACTTCTGAACTGCGAAGTTACGAATCGGTAACGTGAAGTCGGAAGTTTGAAGTATGAAGTTTGAAGTATGAAGAGTGATAACGGAAGAATGAAGTCTGAAGTTTGAACTCGATTGAATGAAGTGTGAGGGCAGAAGTTTGTTGTCGGAAATATGAAATGTTAATTCGGAATTTGAAGAGTTAAGTCGGAAATTTGATGAGTGAAGTCGGAAGAGTGAAGTTCGAAGTCGTAAATTTGAACTGTCAAGTCGAAAGTTTGTATTTAGAAATTGGAATTTTGAACTCGGAAGAAGGAAATTTATAGTCGGAAAACGCGAAATAATAAGTCTGAAGTCGGAGGTTTTAAGAATGGAGTATGAATTCGGAAGTATAAAATGTAAAATCGGAAGTGTGAAATCTGAAATTGGTATGGCGAAGACGGAATTATGAGTTTGGTTTTAGTAAGTGTGAAATCGGAATCGTGAATAAGGAAGTTGGACGTGTAAAGTCAAAAGATTGAAGTGTGAAGTATGAATTCCGAAGTAGAACGTATTAATTATGAAGTCGGTAGTTTTCCCAGCTTCACATATTAAACTTCCAAACTCCGAAGATATGAATCGGTTATGTTAAGTCGGAAGTTTGAAGTTTGAAGTTGGAAGTATGAAAAAGGAAGTCTGAAGTCTGAAGTTTTAACTCGGTTGAATGAAGTGTGAATGCAGAAGTGTGAAGTCTGAACTCAGACAAAGGGAGTGTGAAGTTAGAAGTATGAAGTGTGAGGTCGGAAGCTTGAGCCGAGATATTTGAGGTATGAACTGCGAATACGTATAATTGAAGTTAGAAATTTGAAGTGTGAAATCGGACACATATAGAGGGATGTATATATAGAGGGAGGTATAAAGCTCCAAAAGTTGAAGTATGAAGTGTGTTGACCGAAGTGTGAAGTCGGAAAGGGGAAATGTGAAGTCGAAAGTTTGTTTTTTGAAGTCGAAATTATGAACTCGAAAGTAAGAAAGTAAAAATCAGAAGAGCAAAGTCGGAAGTTTGAAGTTCGAAATTTAGGGATGTGAAGTTAGAACAATGAAGTGTGAACTCGGAAGTAAGATGAATGAAGTCTGAAGTGTGATTGCTAAGACGGAATCGTTAAATCAATGGTTTGAAGAGTGAAGTAGGAAGTATGAATTGTGAACTCGGAAGTAGGAAGACCGATGTGTGAAGTCGAAAATTTGAAGTGAGAACTCCGAAGTATGATGGAAGTTGAAGGAGTGAGGTCGAAAGTGTAGGTGCTGAATCGGAATTGTGAAGTCTGCAGTCGAAAGTTTGTATCGTGGAGTGAGAAAGTCGGAATACCTGAATTATGAAGTGTGAATTCGGAAGTTTGAAGAAATTGAGAAGTCGGGAGTTTGAAAGTGAAGGCGGAAGGATAAAGTGTGATCTCGGAAGTGAGAAGTCGGAAGACTGAAGTCGGAAGTGTGTAGTCGGAAATTTGAAATTTGAACTCTAAATTAGAAAGGTTTGAAGTCTGAGCTGTGAAGTTGAAAGTATGAAATGTGAAGTGGACAGTGTAAAGTCGAAAGTTTAAAGTGTGAACTCTGAAAGTATGGGGTAGTGTACAATCGGAAGTGTGAATGCGGATATATGAAGTGTGAAGTCGGAAGCATGAATTTTGAAGTCTGAACTCGCGTATGAAGTTCGAAGTCGGAGGTATAAAATGTGAAGTAGTAAGTTCGAAGTGTGAATTCTGAGGTATGTAGTGCGAGGTCAAAATGTTAAGTCGGAAATTCAAAGTGTAAAGTTTTAGGTATGAAGTTGAAGTATATAGTCCGAAGTAAGAAGTCGGAAATGTGAAATGTTAATTCGGAATTTGAAGAGTGAAGTCGGAAATTTGAAGTGTCAAGTCGAAAGTTTGTATTTAGAAATTGGAATTATGAACTCGGAAGAAGGAAATTTATAGGCGGAAAACGAGAAATATAAAGTCTGAAATCGGAGATTTTAAGAATGGAGTGTGTACTCGGAAGTATAGAGTGTGAAATCGGAAGTGTGAAGTCGAAAGTTGGTATGGTGAAGACGGAATTATGAACTTGGAAGTAGTATGTGTTAAATTGGAATCCAGAATAAGGAAGTCGGACGTGTAAAGTCAAAGATTGAAGTGTGAAGTATAAATTCCGAAGTAGAACGTAATAATTATGAAGTCGAAAATTTTCCCTGCTTCACATATTATACTTCCGAATTCCGAAGTTACGAATCGGTAATGTGAAGTCGGAAGTTTGAAGAGTCAGGTTGGAAGTATGAAGTGTGAAAACGGAAGTATGAAGTATGAAGTCTGAACTCGGATGAATGAAGTGTGAAATCGGAATCGTAAATAAGGAAGTCGGACGTGTCAATTCAAAAGATTGAGGTGTGAAGTATGACTTCTGAAATAGGTCGTATTAATTACAAAGTCGGAAGATTTCCGAGATTCACATATCATACTTCCGAACTCCGAAGTTACGAATCGGTTATGTGAAGTCGGAAGGTTGAAGAATGAAGTTGGAAGTATGAAGTGATAACGGAAGAATGAAGTCTGAAGTTTGAACTCGATTGAATGAATTGTGAAGACAGAATTTGAAGTCTGAACCCAGACGTAGGGAGTGTGAAGTTAGAAGTATGAAGTTTGGGGTCGGAAGTTTGAGGTGACATATTTGAGGTATGAACTACGTATATTTGAAGTCCGAAATTTGAAATGTGAAATCGGACGTATAAAGAGGGAGGTATGAAGTTCCAAAACTTAAAGTGTGAACTCAAGAGTATGAAGTGTGTTGAACGAAGTGTGAAGTCCGAAGTGGGAAATGTGAAGTCGGAAATATGAACTCGAAGGTAGCAAGTTTAAAGTTGGAATACGTGCAGGTTGAAGTTTGAAATCGAAAGTTTTAAGTATGAAGTAGGACGTATGAAATAAGAACTCAGAATCGGAAGAGCGAGGTCGGAAGTTTGAAGTTCGAAATTTAGGGATGTGAAGTAAGAACAATGAAGTGTGAACTCGGAAGTTGGATGACTGAAGTCTGAAGTGTGATTGCTAAGACGGAATCGTTAAATCAATGGTTTGAAGAGTGAAGTCGAATGTATGAATTGTGATCTCGGAAGTAGGAAGACCGATGTGTGAAGTCGAAAGATTGAAGTGAGAACTCCGAAGTATGATGGAAGTTGGAAGAGTGAGGTCGAAAGTTTAGGTGCTGAATCGGAATTGTGAAGTCTGCAGTCGAAAGTTTGTATCGTGAAGAGAGAAAGTCGGAATACCTGAATTATGAAGTGTGAATTCGGAAGTTTGAAGTGTGAAGTCGAAGGTGTGAAGGCGAAACTTAGTATGGTGAAGTCGGAATTATGAACGGGTAAGTAGAAAGTGTAAAATCGGATTCGTGAAGAAGAAATTCGGAAGTCAGAAATCTGAAATAAGAAGTCGAAAGAATGAAGTGTCAAGTGTGAATTCCGAAGTCGAAAGGGATAATTATAAAGTCGGAAGTACTCCAATATGTATACTTCCGAAAACAATTTTACACTGCCGACTGCACATTCCAACTTCACCCTTCCACTTCCGACTTCACACTTCATACATCCGACTTCACACTTCACAAGTCTACAGTCGAAAGTTTGTATCGTGAAGTCAGAAAGTCGGAATACGTGCATTATGAAGTGTAAAGTAGGAAGTTTGAAGTATGAAGTAGTAGGTGTGAAGTCAAAAGTTGGTATTGTGAAGTAAGAATTATGAACAGGGAAGAAGGAAGTGTAAAATCGGATTCGTGAGGAAGGAAGTCGAAAATATGAAGTATGAAGTCGGAGGATGAAATGTTTAGTGTGATCTCCGAATTCGAAAAGGTTTTTTATGAAGTCGAAAATATTACAAACTTCAAACTTCCGAAAAACGACTTTACATTTCAACATCACATTCCAACTTCACAGTTCATACTTCCGACATCACACTTCATACTTTACACTTTCGAAGTGTGAAGTTTGAGCATTGAAGGTGAAGTATAAAGTCCGCGTGTTAGAAGTCCTAAATGTGAAATGTTAATTTGGAATTTGAAGAGTGAAGTCGGAAATTTGATGAGTGAAATCGGAAGAGTGAAGTTCGAAGTCGTAAATTTGAACAGTCAAGTCGAAAGTTTGTATTTAGTAATTGGAATCATGAACTCGGAAGAAGGAAATTTATAGTCGGAGGTTTTAAGAATGGAGTATGAATTCGGAAGCATAGAATGTAAAATCGGAAGTGTGAAATCTGAAATTGGTATGGCGAAGACGGAATTATGAACTTGGTTTTAGTTAGTGTGAAATCGGAATCGTGAAAAAGGAAGTTGGACATGTCAAGTCAAAAGATTGAAGTGTTAAGTAAAAATTCCGAAGTAGAACGTATTAAGTATAAGTTCCGAAGTAGAACGTATTAATTATGAGGTCGGAAATTTTCCCAGCTCCACATATTATACTTCCGAATTCCGAAGTTACGAATCGGTAATGTGAAGTCGGAAGTTTGAAGTGTCAGGTGGGTAGTATGAAGTGTGAAACGGAAGTATGAAGTATGAAGACTGAACTCGGATGAATGAATTGTGAAATCGGAATCGTAAATGAGGATGTCGGACGTGTGAAGTCAAAAGATTGAAGTATGAAGTATGACTTCTGAAATAGGTCGTATTAATGATGAAGTCGGAAGATTTCCCAGATTCACATATTATACTTCTGAACTGCGAAGTTACGAATCGGTAACGTGAAGTCGGAAGTTTGAAGTATGAAGAGTGATTACGGAAGAATGAAGTCTGAAGTTTGAACTCGATCGAATGAAGTGTGAGGGCAGAAGTTTGAAGTCGGAAATATGAAATGTTAATTCGGAATTTGAAGAGTTAAGTCGGAAATTTGATGAGTGAAGTCGGAAGAGTGAAGTTCGAATTCGTAAATTTGAACTGTCAAGTCGAAAGTTTGTGTTTAAAAATTGGAATTTTGAACTCGGAAGAAGGAAATTTATAGTCGGAAAACGCGAAATAGTAAGTCTGAAGTCGGAGGTTTTAAGAATGGAGTATGAATTCGGAAGTATAAATTATAAAATCGGAAGTGTGAAATCTGAAATTGGTATGGCGAAGACGGAATTATGAGCTTGGTTTTAGTAAGTGTGAAATCGGAATCGTGAATAAGGAAGTTGGACGTGTAAAGTCAAAAGATTGAAGTGTGAAGTATGAATTCCGAAGTAGAACGTATTAATTATGAAGTCGGTAGTTTTCCCAGCTTTACAATTTAAACTTACAAACTCCGAAGATACGAATCGGTTATGTTAAGTCGGAAGTTTGAAGTTTGAAGTTGGAAGTATGAAAAAGGAAGTCTAAAGTCTGAAGTTTTAACTCGGTTGAATGAAGTGTGAATGCAGAAGTGTGAAGTCTGAACTCAGACATAGGGAGTGTGAAGTTAGAAGTATGAAGTGTGAGGTCGGAAGCTTGAGGTGAGATATTTGAGGTATGAACTGCGAATACGTATAATTGAAGTTAGAAATTTGAAGTGTGAAATCGGACACATATAGAGGGAGGTATATATAGAGGGAGGTATAAAGCTCCAAAAGTTGAAGTATGAAGTGTGTTGACCGAAGTGTGAAGTCGGAAAGGGGAAATGTGAAGTCGAAAGTTTCTTTTTTGAAGTCGAAATTATGAACTCGAAAGTAAGAAAGTAAAAATCAGAAGAGCAAAGTCGGAAGTTTGAAGTTCGAAATTTAGGGTTATGAAATTAGAACAATGAAGTGTGAACTCGGAAGTAAGATGAATGAAGTCTGAAGTGTGATTGCTAAGACGGAATCGTTAAATCAATGGTTTGAAGAGTGAAGTAGGAAGTATGAATTGTGAACTCGGAAGTAGGAAGACCGATGTGTGAAGTCGAAAATTTGAAGTGAGAACTCCGAAGTATGATGGAAGTTGAAGGAGTGAGGTCGAAAGTGTAGGTGCTGAATCGGAATTGTGAAGTCTGCAGTCGAAAGTTTGTATCGTGGAGTGAGAAAGTCGGAATACCTGAATTATGAAGTGTGAATTCGGAAGTTTGAAGAAATTGAGAAGTCGGGAGTTTGAAAGTGAAGGCGGAAGGATAAAGTGTGATCTCGGAAGTGAGAAGTCGGAAGACTGAAGTCGGAAGTGTGTAGTCGGAAATTTGAAATTTGAACTCTAAATTAGAAAGGTTTGAAGTCTGAGCTGTGAAGTTGAAAGTGTAAATGTGAAGTGGACAGTGTAAAGTCGAAAGTTTAAAGTGTGAACTCTGAAAGTATGGGGTAGTGTACAATCGGAAGTGTGAATGCGGACATATGAAGTGTGAAGTCGGAAGCATGAATTTTGAAGTCTGAACTCGCGTATGAAGTTCGAAGTCGGAGGAATAAAATGTGAAGAAGTAAGTTCGAAGTGTGAATTCTGAGGTATGTAGTGCGAGGTCAAAATGTTAAGTCGGAAATTCAAAGTGTAAAGTTTTAGGTATGAAGTTGAAGTATATAGTCCGAAGTAAGAAGTCGGAAATGTGAAATGTTAATTCGGAATTTGAAGAGTGAAGTCGGAAATTTGAAGTGTCAAGTCGAAAGTTTGTATTTAGAAATTGGAATTATGAACTCGGAAGAAGGAAATCTATAGGCGGAAAACGAGAAATATTAAGTCTGAAATCGGAGATTTTAAGAATGGAGTGTGTACTCGGAAGTATAGAGTGTGAAATCGGAAGTGTGAAGTCGAAAGTTGGTATGGTGAAGACGGAATTATGAACTTGGAAGTAGTATGTGTTAAATTGGAATCCAGAATAAGGATGTCGGACGTGTAAAGTCAAAAGATTGAAGTATGAAGTATAAATTCCGAAGTAGAACGTAATAATTATGAAGTCGAAAATTTTCCCTGCTTCACATATTATACTTCCGAATTCCGAAGTTACGAATCGGTAATGTGAAGTCGGAAGTTTGAAGAGTCAGGTTGGAAGTATGAAGTGTGAAAACGGAAGTATGAAGTATGAAGTCTGAACTCGGTTGAATGAAGTGTGAAATCTTAATCGTAAATAAGGAAGTCGGACGTGTGAAGTCAAAAGATTGAGGTGTGAAGTATGACTTCTGAAATAGGTCGTATAAATTACAAAGTCGGAAGATTTCCGAGATTCACATATCATTCTTCCGAACTCCGAAGTTACGAATCGGTTATGTGAAGTCGGAAGTTTGAAGTATGAAGTTGGAAGTATGAAGTGATAACGGAAGAATGAAGTCTGAAGTTTGAACTCGATTGAATGAATTGTGAAGGCAGAATTTGAAGTCTGAACCCAGACGTAGGGAGTGTGAAGTTAGAAGTATGAAGTTTGGGGTCGGAAGTTTGAGGTGACATATTTGAGGTATGAACTACGTATATTTGAAGTCATAAATTTGAAATGTGAAATCGGACGTATAAAGAGGGAGGTATGAAGTTCCAAAACTTAAAGTGTGAACTCAAGAGTATGAAGTGTGTTGAACGAAGTGTGAAGTCCGAAGTGGGAAATGTGAAGTCGGAAATATGAACTCGAAGGTAGCAAGTTTAAAGTTGGAATACGTGCAGGTTGAAGTTTGAAATCGAAAGTTTTAAGTATGAAGTAGGACGTATGAAATAAGAACTCAGAATCGGAAGAGCGAGGTCGGAAGTTTGAAGTTCGAAATTTAGGGATGTGAAGTAAGAACAATGAAGTGTGAACTCGGAAGTTGGATGACTGAAGTCTGAAGTGTGATTGCTAAGACGGAAGCGTTAAATCAATGGTTTGAAGAGTGAAGTCGAATGTATTAATTGTGATCTCGGAAGTAGGAAGACCGATGTGTGAAGTCGAAAGATTGAAGTGAGAACTCCGAAGTATGATGGAAGTTGGAAGAGTGAGGTCGAAAGTTTAGGTGCTGAATCGGAATTGTGAAGTCTGCAGTCGAAAGTTTGTATCGTGAAGAGAGAAAGTCGGAATACCTGAATTATGAAGTGTGAATTCGGAAGTTTGAAGTGTGAAGTCGAAGGTGTGAAGGCGAAACTTAGTATGGTGAAGTCGGAATTATGAACGGGTAAGTAGGAAGTGTAAAATCGGATTCGTGAAGAAGGAATTCGGAAGTCAGAAATCTGAAATAAGAAGTCGATGGAAAGAAGTGTCAAGTGTGAATTCCGAAGTCGAAAGGGATAATTATAAAGTCGGAAGAACTCCAATATGCATACTTCCGAAAACAACTTTACACTGCCGACTGCACATTCCAACTTCACCCTTCCACTTCCGACTTCACACTTCATACATCCGACTTCACACTTCACAAGTCTGCAGTCGAAAGTTTGTATCGTGAAGTCAGAAAGTCGGAATACGTACATTATGAAGTGTAAAGTAGGAAGTTTGAAGTATGAAGTAGTAGGTGTGAAGTAAAAAGTTGGTATTGTGAAGTAAGAATTGTGAACAGGGAAGAAGGAAGTGTAAAATCGGATTCGTGAGGAAGGAAGTCGAAAATATGAAGTATGAAGTCGGAGGATGAAATGTTTAGTGTGATCTCCAAATTCGAAAAGGTTTATTATGAAGTCGGAAATATTACAAACTTCAAACTTCCGAAAAACGACTTTACATTTCAACATCACATTCCAACTTCACAGTTCATACTTCCGACATCACACTTCATACTTTACACTTTCAAAGTGTGAAGTTTGAGCATTCAAGGTGAAGTATAAAGTCCGAAGTTAGAAGTCCGAAATGTGAAATGTTAATTTGGAATTTGAAGAGTGAAGTCGGAAATTTGATGAGTGAAATCGGAAGAGTGAAGTTCGAAGTCGTAAATTTGAACAGTCAAGTCGAAAGTTTGTATTTAGTAATTGGAATTATGAACTCGGAAGAAGGAAATTTATAGGCGGAGGTTTTAGGAATGGAGTATGAATTCGGAAGCATAGAATGTAAAATCGGAAGTGTGAAATCTGAAATTGGTATGGCGAAGACGGAATTATGAACTTGGTTTTAGTTAGTGTGAAATCGGAATCGTGAAAAAGGAAGTTGGACATGTCAAGTCAAAAGATTGAAGTGTTAAGTATAAATTCAGAAGAAGAACGTATGAAGTGTGAGGTCGGAAGCTTGAGGTGAGATATTTGAGGTATGAACTGCGAATACGTATAATTGAAGTTAGAAATTTGAAGTGTGGAATCGGACACATATAGAGGGAGGTATATATAGAGGGAGGTATAAAGCTCCAAAAGTTGAAGTATGAAGTGTGTTGACCGAAGTGTGAAGTCGGAAAGGGGAAATGTGCAGTCGAAAGTTTGTTTTTTGAAGTCGAAATTATGAACTCGAAAGTAAGAAAGTAAAAATCAGAAGAGCAAAGTCGGAAGTTTGAAGTTCGAAATTTAGGGTTATGAAATTAGAACAATGAAGTGTGAACTCGGAAGTAAGATGAATGAAGTCTGAAGTGTGATTGCTAAGACGGAATCGTTAAATCAATGGTTTGAAGAGTGAAGTATGAATTGTGAACTCGGAAGTAGGAAGACCGATGTGTGAAGTCGAAAGATTGAAGTGAGAACTCCGAAGTATGATGGAAGTTGAAGGAGTGAGGTCGAAAGTTTAGGTGCTGAATCGGAATTGTGAAGTCTGCAGTCGAAAGTTTGTATCGTGGAGTGAGAAAGTCGGAATACCTGAATTATGAAGTGTGAATTCGGAAGTTTGAAGAAATTGAGAAGTCGGGAGTTTGAAAGTGAAGGCGGAAGGATAAAGTGTGATCTCGAAAGTGAGAAGTCGGAAGACTGAAGTCGGAAGTGTGTAGTCGGAAATTTGAAATTTGAACTCTAAATTAGAAAGGTTTGAAGTCTGAGCTGTGAAGTTGAAAGTATGAAATGTGAAGTGGACAGTGTAAAGTCGAAAGTTTAAAGTGTGAACTCTGAAAGTATGGGGTAGTGTACAATCGGAAGTGTGAATGCGGACATATGAAGTGTGAAGTCGGAAGCATGCATTTTGAAGTCTGAACTCGCGTATGAAGTTCGAAGTCGGAGGTATAAAATGTGAAGTAGTAAGTTCGAAGTGTGAATTCTGAGGTATGTAGTGCGAGGTCAAAATGTTAAGTCGGAAATTCAAAGTGTAAAGTTTTAGGTATGAAGTTGAAGTATATAGTCCGAAGTAAGAAGTCGGAAATGTGAAATGTTAATTCGGAATTTGAAGAGTGAAGTCGGAAATTTGAAGTGTCAAGTCGAAAGTTTGTATTTAGAAATTGGAATTATGAACTCGGAAGAAGGAAATTTATAGGCGGAAAACGAGAAATATTAAGTCTGAAATCGGAGATTTTAAGAATGGAGTGTGTACTCGGAAGTATAGAGTGTGAAATCGGAAGTGTGAAGTCGAAAGTTGGTATGGTGAAGACGGAATTATGAACTTGGAAGTAGTATGTGTTAAATTGGAATCCAGAATAAGGAAGTCGGACGTGTAAAGTCAAAAGATTGAAGTGTGAAGTATAAATTCCGAAGTAGAACGTAATAATTATGAAGTCGAAAATTTTCCCTGCTTCACATATGATACTTCCGAATTCCGAAGTTACGAATCGGTAATGTGAAGTCGGAAGTTTGAAGAGTCAGGTTGGAAGTATGAAGTGTGAAAACGGAAGTATGAAGTATGAAGTCTGAACTCAGGTTGGAAGTATGAAGTGTGAAAACGGAAGTATGAAGTATGAAGTCTGAACTCGGTTGAATGAAGTGTGAAATCTTATTTAATTACAAAGTCGGAAGATTTCCGAGATTCACATATCATACTTCCGAACTCCGAAGTTACGAATCGGTTATGTGAAATCGGAATGTTGAAGAATGAAGTTGGAAGTATGAAGTGATAACGGAAGAATGAAGTCTGAAGTTTGAACTCGATTGAATGAATTGTGAAGGCAGAATTTGAAGTCTGAACCCAGACGTAGGGAGTGTGAAGTTAGAAGTATGAAGTTTGGGGTCGGAAGTTTGAGGTGACATATTTGAGGTATGAACTACGTATATTTGAAGTCAGAAATTTGAAATGTGAAATCGGACGTATAAAGAGGGAGGTATGAAGTTCCAAAACTTAAAGTGTGAACTCAAGAGTATGAAGTGTGTTGAACGAAGTGTGAAGTCCGAAGTGGGAAATGTGAAGTCGGAAATATGAACTCGAAGGTAGCAAGTTTAAAGTTGGAATACGTGCAGGTTGAAGTTTGAAATCGAAAGTTTTAAGTATGAAGTAGGACGTATGAAATAAGAACTCAGAATCGGAAGAGCGAGGTCGGAAATTTGAAGTTCAGAATTTAGGGATGTGAAGTTAGAACAATGAAGTGTGAACTCGGAATTTGGATGACTGAAGTCTGAAGTGTGATTGCTAAGACGGAAGCGTTAAATCAATGGTTTGAAGAGTGAAGTCGAATGTATGAATTGTGATCTCGGAAGTAGGAAGACCGATGTGTGAAGTCGAAAGATTGAAGTGAGAACTCCGAAGTATGATGGAAGTTGGAAGAGTGAGGTCGAAAGTTTAGGTGCTGAATCGGAATTGTGAAGTCTGCAGTCGAAAGTTTGTATCGTGAAGAGAGGAAGTCGGAATACCTGAATTATGAAGTGTGAATTCGGAAGTTTGAAGTGTGAAGTCGAAGGTGTGAAGTCGAAACTTAGTATGGTGAAGTCGGAATTATGAACGGGTAAGTATGAAGTGTAAAATCGGATTCGGGAAGAAGAAATTCGGAAGTCAGAAATCTGAAATAAGAAGTCGAAAGAATGAAGTGTCAAGTGTGAATTCCGAAGTCGAAAGGGATAATTATAAAGTCGGAAGTACTCCAATATGTATACTTCCGAAAACAACTTTACACTGCCGACTGCACATTCCAACTTCACCCTTCCACTTCCGACTTCACACTTCATACATCGGACTTCACACTTCACAAGTCTGCAGTCGAAAGTTTGTATCGTGAAGTCAGAAAGTCGGAATACGTGCATTATGAAGTGTAAAGTAGGAAGTTTGAAGTATGAAGTAGTAGGTGTGAAGTCAAAAGTTGGTATTGTGAAGTAAGAATTATGAACACGGAAGAAGGAAGTGTAAAATCGGAATCGTGAGGAAGGAAGTCGAAAATATGAAGTATGAAGTCGGAGGATGAAATGTTAAGTGTGATCTCCGAATTCGAAAGGGTTTATTATAAAGTCGGAAATATTACAAACTTCAAACTTCCGAAAAACGCCTTTACATTTCAATATCACATTCCAACTTCACAGTCCATACTTCCGACATCACACTTCATACTTTACACTTTCGAAGTGTGAAGTTTGAGCATTGAAGGTGAAGTATAAAGTCCGAAGTTAGAAGTTAGAAGCGAAATGTTAATTTGGAATTTGAAGAGTGAAGTCGGAAATTTGATGAGTGAAATCGGAAGAGTGAAGTTCGAAGTCGTAAATTTTAACTGTCAAGTCGAAAGTTTGTATATAGTAATTGGAATTATGAACTCGGAAGAGGGAAATTTATAGTCGGAAAACGCGAAATAGTAAGTCTGAAGTCGGAGGTTTTAAGAATGGTATATGAATTCGGAAGCATAGAATGTAAAATCGGAAGTGTGAAATCTGAAATTGGTATGGCCAAGACGGATTTTTGAAATTGGTTTTAGTTAGTGTGAAATCGGAATCGTGAAAAAGGAAGTTGGACATGTCAAGTCAAAAGATTGAAGTGTTAAGTATAAATTTCGGAATAGAACGTATTAAGTATAAGTTCCGAAGTAGAACGAATTAATTATGAGGTCGGAAATTTTCCCAGCTCCACATATTATACTTCCGAATTCCGAAGTTACGAATCGGTAATGTGAAGTCGGAAGTTTGAAGTGTCAGGTTGGAAGTATGAAGTGTGAAACGGAAGTATGAAGTATGAAGTCTGAACTCGGATGAATGAATTGTGAAATCGGAATCGTAAATGAGGATGTCGGACGTGTGAAGTCAAAAGATTGAAGTATGAAGTATGACTTCTGAAATAGGTCGTATTAATAATGAAGTCGGAAGATTTCCCAGATTCACATATTATACTTCTGAACTGCGAAGTTACGAATCGGTAACGTGAAGTCGGAAGTTTGAAGTATGAAGTTTGAAGTATGAAGAGTGATTACGGAAGAATGAAGTCTGAAGTTTGAACTCGATTGAATGAAGTGTGAGGGCAGAATTTTGAAGTCGGAAATATGAAATAGTAATTTGGAATTTGAAGAGTTAAGTCGGAAATTTGATGAGTGAAGTCGGAAGAGTGAAGTTCGAAGTCGTGAATTTGAACTGTCAAGTCGAAAGTTTGTATTTAGAAATTGGAATTTTGAACTCGGAAGAAGGAAATTTATAGTCGGAAAACGCGAAATAGTAAGTCTGAAGTCGGAGGTTTTAAGAATGGAGTATGAATTCGGAAGTATAAAATGTAAAATCGGAAGTGTGAAATCTGAAATTGGTATGGCGAAGACGGAATTATGAGCTTGGTTTTAGTAAGTGTGAAATCGGAATCGTGAATAAGGAAGTTGGACGTGTAAAGTCAAAAGATTGAAGTGTGAAGTATGAATTCCGAAGTAGAACGTATTAATTATGAAGTCGGTAGTTTTCCCAGCTTCACATATTAAACTTCCAAACTCCGAAGATACGAATCGGTTATGTTAAGTCGGAAGTTTGAAGTTTGAAGTTGGAAGTATGAAAAAGGAAGTCTGAAGTCTGAAGTTTTAACTCGGTTGAATGAAGTGTGAATACAGAAGTGTGAAGTCTGAACTCAGACATAGGGAGTGTGAAGTTAGAAGTATGAAGTGTGAGGTCGAAAGCTTGAGGTGAGATATTTGAGGTATGATCTGCGAATACGTATAATTGAAGTTAGAAATTTGAAGTGTGAAATCGGACACATATAGAGGGAGGTATATATAGAGGGAGGTATAAAGCTCCAAAAGTTGAAGTATGAAGTGTGTTGACCGAAGTGTGAAGTCGGAAAGGGGAAATGTGAAGTCGAAAGTTTGTTTTTGAAGTCGAAATTATGAACTCGAAAGTAGGAAAGTAATAATCAGAAGAGCGTAATCGGAAGTTTGAAGTTCGAAATTTAGGGTTATGAAATTAGAACAATGAAGTGTGAACTCGGAAGTAAGATGAATGAAGTCTGAAGTGTGATTGCTAAGACGGAATCGTTAAATCAATGGTTTGAAGAGTGAAGTAGGAAGTATGAATTGTGAACTCGGAAGTAGGAAGACCGATGTGTGAAGTCGAAAATTTGAAGTGAGAATTCGAAGTATGATGGAAGTTGAAGGAATGAGGTCGAAAGTGTAGGTGCTGAATCGGAATTGTGAAGTCTGCAGTCGAAAGTTTGTATCGTGGAGTGAGAAAGTCGGAATACCTGAATTATGAAGTGTGAATTCGGAAGTTTGAAGAAATTGAGAAGTCGGGAGTTTGAAAGTAAAGGCGGAAGGATAAAGTGTGATCTCGGAAGTGAGAAGTCGGAAGACTGAAGTCGGAAGTGTGTAGTCGGAAATTTGAAATTTGAACTCTAAATTAGAAAGGTTTGAAGTCTGAGCTGTGAAGTTGAAAGTATGAAATGTGAAGTGGACAGTGTAAAGTCGAAAGTTTAAAGTGTGAACTCTGAAAGTATGGGGTAGTGTACAATCGGAAGTGTGAATGCGGACATATGAAGTGTGAAGTCGGAAGCATGCATTTTGAAGTCTGAACTCGCGTATGAAGTTCGAAGTCGGAGGTATAAAATGTGAAGTAGTAAGTTCGAAGTGTGAATTCTGAGGTATGTAGTGCGAGGTCAAAATGTTAAGTCGGAAATTCAAAGTGTAAAGTTTTAGGTATGAAGTTGAAGTATATAGTCCGAAGTAAGAAGTCGGAAATGTGAAATGTTAATTCGGAATTTGAAGAGTGAAGTCGGAAATTTGAAGTGTCAAGTCGAAAGTTTGTATTTAGAAATTGGAATTATGAACTCGGAAGAAGGAAATCTATAGGCGGAAAACGAGAAATATTAAGTCTGAAATCGGAGATTTTAAGAATGGAGTGTGTACTCGGAAGTATAGAGTGTGAAATCGGAAGTGTGAAGTCGAAAGTTGGTATGGTGAAGACGGAATTATGAACTTGGAAGTAGTATGTGTTAAATTGGAATCCAGAATAAGGAAGTCGGACGTGTAAAGTCAAAAGATTGAAGTGTGAAGTATAAATTCCGAAGTAGAACGTAATAATTATGAAGTCGAAAATTTTCCCTGCTTCACATATGATACTTCCGAATTCCGAAGTTACGAATCGGTAATGTGAAGTCGGAAGTTTGAAGAGTCAGGTTGGAAGTATGAAGTGTGAAAACGGAAGTATGAAGTATGAAGTCTGAACTCAGGTTGGAAGTATGAAGTGTGAAAACGGAAGTATGAAGTATGAAGTCTGAACTCGGATGAATGAAGTGTGAAATCGGAATCGTAAATAAGGAAGTCGGACGTGTGAAGTCAAAAGATTGAGGTGTGAAGTATGACTTCTGAAATAGGTCGTATTAATTACAAAGTCGGAAGATTTCCGAGATTCACATATCATACTTCCGAACTCCGAAGTTACGAATCGGTTATGTGAAATCGGAATGTTGAAGAATGAAGTTGGAAGTATGAAGTGATAACGGAAGAATGAAGTCTGAAGTTTGAACTCGATTGAATGAATTGTGAAGGCAGAATTTGAAGTCTGAACCCAGACGTAGGGAGTGTGAAGTTAGAAGTATGAAGTTTGGGGTCGGAAGTTTGAGGTGACATATATGAGGTATGAACTACGTATATTTGAAGTCAGAAATTTGAAATGTGAAATCGGACGTATAAAGAGGGAGGTATGAAGTTCCAAAACTTAAAGTGTGAACTCAAGAGTATGAAGTGTGTTGAACGAAGTGTGAAGTCCGAAGTGGGAAATGTGAAGTCGGAAATATGAACTCGAAGGTAGCAAGTTTAAAGTTGGAATACGTGCAGGTTGAAGTTTGAAATCGAAAGTTTTAAGTATGAAGTAGGACGTATGAAATAAGAACTCGGAATCGGAAGAGCGAGGTCGGAAATTTGAAGTTCAGAATTTAGGGATGTGAAGTTAGAACAATGAAGTGTGAACTCGGAATTTGGATGACTGAAGTCTGAAGTGTGATTGCTAAGACGGAAGCGTTAAATCAATGGTTTGAAGAGTGAAGTCGAATGTATGAATTGTGATCTCGGAAGTAGGAAGACCGATGTGTGAAGTCGAAAGATTGAAGTGAGAACTCCGAAGTATGATGGAAGTTGGAAGAGTGAGGTCGAAAGTTTAGGTGCTGAATCGGAATTGTGAAGTCTGCAGTCGAAAGTTTGTATCGTGAAGAGAGGAAGTCGGAATACCTGAATTATGAAGTGTGAATTCGGAAGTTTGAAGTGTGAAGTCGAAGGTGTGAAGGCGAAACTTAGTATGGTGAAGTCGGAATTATGAACGGGTAAGTAGGAAGTGTAAAATCGGATTCGTGAAGAAGAAATTCGGAAGTCAGAAATCTGAAATAAGAAGTCGAAAGAATGAAGTGTCAAGTGTGAATTCCGAAGTCGAAAGGGATAATTATAAAGTCGGAAGTACTCCAATATGTATACTTCCGAAAACAACTTTACACTGCCGACTGCACATTCCAACTTCACCCTTCCACTTCCGACTTCACACTTCATACATCGGACTTCACACTTCACAAGTCTGCAGTCGAAAGTTTGTATCGTGAAGTCAGAAAGTCGGAATACGTGCATTATGAAGTGTAAAGTAGGAAGTTTGAAGTATGAAGTAGTAGGTGTGAAGTCAAAAGTTGGTATTGTGAAGTAAGAATTATGAACACGGAAGAAGGAAGTGTAAAATCGGAATCGTGAGGAAGGAAGTCGAAAATATGAAGTATGAAGTCGGAGGATGAAATGTTAAGTGTGATCTCCGAATTCGAAAGGGTTTATTATAAAAGTCGGAAATATTACAAACTTCAAACTTCCGAAAAACGCCTTTACATTTCAATATCACATTCCAACTTCACAGTCCATACTTCCGACATCACACTTCATACTTTACACTTTCGAAGTGTGAAGTTTGAGCATTGAAGGTGAAGTATAAAGTCCGAAGTTAGAAGTTAGAAGCGAAATGTTAATTTGGAATTTGAAGAGTGAAGTCGGAAATTTGATGAGTGAAATCGGAAGAGTGAAGTTCGAAGTCGTAAATTTTAACTGTCAAGTCGAAAGTTTGTATATAGTAATTGGAATTATGAACTCGGAAGAAGGAAATTTATAGTCGGTAAACAAGAAATATTAAGTCTGAAGTCGGAGGTTTTAAGAATGGAGTATGAATTCGGAATCATAGAATGTAAAATCGGAAGTGTGAAATCTGAAATTGGTATGGCCAAGACGGAATTTTGAACTTGGTTTTAGTTAGTGTGAAATCGGAATCGTGAAAAAGGAAGTTGGACATGTCAAGTCAAAAGATTGAAGTGTTAAGTATAAATTTCGAAGTAGAACGTATTAAGTATAAGTTCCGAATTAGAACGAATTAATTATGAGGTCGGAAATTTTCCCAGCTCCACATATTATACTTCCGAATTCCGAAGTTACGAATCGGTAATGTGAAGTCGGAAGTTTGAAGTGTCAGGTTGGAAGTATGAAGTGTGAAAACGGAAGTATGAGGTATGAAGTCTGAACTCGGATGAATGAATTGTGAAATCGGAATCGTAAATGAGGATGTCGGACGTGTGAAGTCAAAAGATTGAAGTATGAAGTATGACTTCTGAAATAGGTCGTATTAATAATGAAGTCGGAAGATTTCCCAGATTCACATATTATACTTCTGAACTGCGAAGTTACGAATCGGTAACGTGAAGTCGGAAGTTTGAAGTATGAAGTTTGAAGTATGAAGAGTGATTACGGAAGAATGAAGTCTGAAGTTTGAACTCGATTGAATGAAGTGTGAGGGCAGAAGTTTGAAGTCGGAAATATGAAATGTTAATTCGGAATTTGAAGAGTTAAGTCGGAAATTTGATGAGTGAAGTCGGAAGAGTGAAGTTCGAAGTCGTGAATTTGAACTGTCAAGTCGAAAGTTTGTATTTAGAAATTGGAATTTTGAACTCGGAAGAAGGAAATTTATAGTCAGAAAACGCGAAATAGTAAGTCTGAAGTCGGAGGTTTTAAGAATGGAGTATGAATTCGGAAGTATAAAATGTAAAATCGGAAGTGTGAAATCTGAAATTGGTATGGCGAAGACGGAATTATGAGCTTGGTTTTAGTAAGTGTGAAATCGGAATCGTGAATAAGGAAGTTGGACGTGTAAAGTCAAAAGATTGAAGTGTGAAGTATGAATTCCGAAGTAGAACGTATTAATTATGAAGTCGGTAGTTTTCCCAGCTTCACATATTAAACTTCCAAACTCCGAAGATACGAATCGGTTATGTTAAGTCGGAAGTTTGAAGTTTGAAGTTGGAAGTATGAAAAAGGAAGTCTGAAGTCTGAAGTTTTAACTCGGTTGAATGAAGTGTGAATACAGAAGTGTGAAGTCTGAACTCAGACATAGGGAGTGTGAAGTTAGAAGAATGAAGTGTGAGGTCGAAAGCTTGAGGTGAGATATTTGAGGTATGATCTGCGAATACGTATAATTGAAGTTAGAAATTTGAAGTGTGAAATCGGACACATATAGAGGGAGGTATATATAGAGGGAGGTATAAAGCTCCAAAAGTTGAAGTATGAAGTGTGTTGACCGAAGTGTGAAGTCGGAAAGGGGAAATGTGAAGTCGAAAGTTTGTTTTTTTAAGTCAAAATTATGAACTCGAAAGTAGGAAAGTAAAAATCAGAAGAGCAAAGTCGGAAGTTTGAAGTTCGAAATTTAGGGTTATGAAATTAGAACAATGAAGTGTGAACTCGGAAGTAAGATGAATGAAGTCTGAAGTGTGATTGCTAAGACGGAATCGTTAAATCAATGGTTTGAAGAGTGAAGTAGGAAGTATGAATTGTGAACTCGGAAGTAGGAAGACCGATGTGTGAAGTCGAAAATTTGAAGTGAGAACTCCGAAGTATGATGGAAGTTGAAGGAGTGAGGTCGAAAGTGTAGGTGCTGAATCGGAATTGTGAAGTCTGCAGTCGAAAGTTTGTATCGTGGAGTGAGAAAGTCGGAATACCTGAATTATGAAGTGTGAATTTGGAAGTTTGAAGAAATTGAGATGTCGGGAGTTTGAAAGTGAAGGCGGAAGGATAAAGTGTGATCTCGGAAGTGAGAAGTCGGAAGACTGAAGTCGGAAGTGTGTAGTCGGAAATTTGAAATTTGAACTCTAAATTAGAAAGGTTTGAAGTCTGAGCTGTGAAGTTGAAAGTATGAAATGTGAAGTGGACAGTGTAAAGTCGAAAGTTTAAAGTGTGAACTCTGAAAGTATGGGGTAGTGTACAATCGGAAGTGTGAATGCGGACATATGAAGTGTGAAGTCGGAAGCATGAATTTTGAAGTCTGAACTCGCGTATGAAGTTCGAAGTCGGAGGTATAAAATGTGAAGTAGTAAGTTCGAAGTGTGAATTCTGAGGTATGTAGTGCGAGGTCAAAATGTTAAGTCGGAAATTCAAAGTGTAAAGTTTTAGGTATGAAGTTGAAGTATATAGTCCGAAGTAAGAAGTCGGAAATGTGAAATGTTAATTCGGAATTTGAAGAGTGAAGTCGGAAATTTGAAGTGTCAAGTCGAAAGTTTGTATTTAGAAATTGGAATTAAGAACTCGGAAGAAGGAAATTTATAGGCGGAAAACGAGAAATATTAAGTCTGAAATCGGAGATTTTAAGAATGGAGTGTGTACTCGGAAGTATAGAGTGTGAAATAGGAAGTGTGAAGTCGAAAGTTGGTATGGTGAAGACGGAATTATGAACTTGGAAGTAGTATGTGTTAAATTGGAATCCAGAATAAGGAAGTCGGACGTGTAAAGTCAAAAGATTGAAGTGTGAAGTATAAATTCCGAAGTAGAATGTAATAATTATGAAGTCGAAAATTTTCCCTGCTTCACATATTATACTTCCGAATTCCGAAGTTACGAATCGGTAATGTGAAGTCGGAAGTTTGAAGAGTCAGGTTGGAAGTATGAAGTGTGAAAACGGAAGTATGAAGTATGAAGTCTGAACTCGGTTGAATGAAGTGTGAAATCTTAATCGTAAATAAGGAAGTCGGACGTGTGAAGTCAAAAGATTGAGGTGAGAAGTATGACTTCTGAAATAGGTCGTATTAATTACAAAGTCGGAAGATTTCCGAGATTCACATATCATACTTCCGAACTCCGAAGTTACGAATCGGTTATGTGAAGTCGGAAGTTTGAAGTATGAAGTTGGAAGTATGAAGTGATAACGGAAGAATGAAGTCTGAAGTTTGAACTCGATTGAATGAATTGTGAAGGCAGAATTTGAAGTCTGAACCCAGACGTAGGGAGTGTGAAGTTAGAAGTATGAAGTTTGGGGTCGGAAGTTTGAGGTGACATATTTGAGGTATGAACTACGTATTTTTGAAGTCAGAAATTTGAAATGTGAAATCGGACGTATAAAGAGGGAGGTATGAAGTTCCAAAACTTAAAGTGTGAACTCAAGAGTATGAAGTGTGTTGAACGAAGTGTGAAGTCCGAAGTGGGAAATATGAAGTCGGAAATATGAACTCGAAGGTAGCAAGTTTAAAGTTGGAATACGTGCAGGTTGAAGTTTGAAATCGAAAGTTTTAAGTATGAAGTAGGACGTATGAAATAAGAACTCAGAATGGGAAGAGCGAGGTCGGAATTTGAAGTTCGTAATTTAGGGATGTGAAGTTAGAACAATGAAGTGTGAACTCGGAAGTTGGATGACTGAAGTCTGAAGTGTGATTGCTAAGACGGAATCGTTAAATCAATGGTTTGAAGAGTGAAGTCGAATGTATGAATTGTGATCTCGGAAGTAGGAAGACCGATGTGTGAAGTCGAAAGATTGAAGTGAGAACTCCGAAGTATGATGGAAGTTGGAAGAGTGAGGTCGAAAGTTTAGGTGCTGAATCGGAATTGTGAAGTCTGCAGTCGAAAGTTTGTATCGTGAAGAGAGAAAGTCGGAATACCTGAATTATGAAGTGTGAATTCGGAAGTTTGAAGTGTGAAGTCGAAGGTGTGAAGTCGAAACTTAGTATGGTGAAGTCGGAATTATGAACGGGTAAGTAGGAAGTGTAAAATCGGATTCGTGAAGAAGAAATTCGGAAGTCAGAAATCTGAAATAAGAAGTCGAAAGAATGAAGTGTCAAGTGTGAATTCCGAAGTCGAAAGGGATAATTATAAAGTCGGAAGTACTCCAATATGTATACTTCCGAAAACAATTTTACACTGCCGACTGCACATTCCAACTTCACCCTTCCATTTCCGACTTCACACTTCATACATCCGACTTCACACTTCACAAGTCTGCAGTCGAAAGTTTGTATCGTGAAGTCAGAAAGTCGGAATACGTGCATTATGAAGTGTAAAGTAGGCAGTTTGAAGTATGAAGTAGTAGGTGTGAAGTAAAAAGTTGGTATTGTGAAGTAAGAATTATGAACAGGGAAGAAGAAAGTGTAAAATCGGATTCGTGAGGAAGGATGTAGAAAATATAAAGTATGAAGTCGGAGGATGAAATGTTTAGTGTGATCTCCGAATTCGAAAAGGTTTATTATGAAGTCGGAAATATTACAAACTTCAAACTTCCGAAAAACGACTTTACATTTCAACATCACATTCCAACTTCACAGTTCATACTTCCGACATCACACTTCATACTTTACACTTTCGAAGTGTGAAGTTTGAGCATTGAAGGTGAAGTATAAAGTCCGAGGTTAGAAGTCCGAAATGTGAAATGTTAATTTGGAATTTGAAGAGTGAAGTCGGAAATTTGATGAGTGAAATCGGAAGAGTGAAGTTCGAAGTCGTAAATTTGAACAGTCAAGTCGAAAGTTTGTATTTAGTAATTGGAATTATGAACTCGGAAGAAGGAAATTTATCGGCGGAGGTTTTAAGAATGGAGTATGAATTCGGAAGCATAGAATGTAAAATCGGAAGTGTGAAATCTGAAATTGGTATGGCCAAGACGGAATTATGAACTTGGTTTTAGTAAGTGTGAAATCGGAATCGTGAAAAAGGAAGTTGGACATGTCAAGTCAAAAGATTGAAGTGTTAAGTATAAATCCGAAGAAGAACGTATTAAGTATAAGTTCCGAAGTAGAACGTATTAATTATGAGGTCGGAAATTTTCCCAGCTCCACATATTATACTTCCGAATTCCGAAGTTACGAATCGGTAATGTGAAGTCGGAAGTTTGAAGTGTCAGGTTGGAAGTATGAAGTGTGAAACGGAAGTATGAAGTATGAAGTCTGAACTCGGATGAATGAATTGTGAAATCGGAATCGTAAATGAGGATGTCGGACGTGTGAAGTCAAAAGATTGAAGTATGAAGTATGACTTCTGAAATAGGTCGTATTAATAATGAAGTCGGAAGATTTCCCAGATTCACATATTATACTTCTGAACTGCGAAGTTACGAATCGGTAACGTGAAGTCGGAAGTTTGAAGTATGAAGTTTGAAGTATGAAGAGTGATAACGGAAGAATGAAGTCTGAAGTTTGAACTCGATTGAATGAAGTGTGAGGGCAGAAGTTTGAAGTCGGAAATATGAAATGTTAATTCGGAATTTGAAGAGTTAAGTCGGAAATTTGATGAGTGAAGTCGGAAGAGTGAAGTTCGAAGTCGTGAATTTGAACTGTCAAGTCGAAAGTTTGTATTTAGAAATTGGAATTTTGAACTCGGAAGAAGGAAATTTATAGTCGGAAAACGCGAAATAGTAAGTCTGAAGTCGGAGGTTTTAAGAATGGAGTATGAATTCGGAAGTATAAAATGTAAAATCGGAAGTGTGAAATCTGAAATTGGTATGGCGAAGACGGAATTATGAGCTTGGTTTTAGTAAGTGTGAAATCGGAATCGTGAATAAGGAAGTTGGACGTGTAAAGTCAAAAGATTGAAGTGTGAAGTATGAATTCCGAAGTAGAACGTATTAATTATGAAGTCGGTAGTTTTCCCAGCTTCACATATTAAACTTCCAAACTCCGTTGATACGAATCGGTTATGTTAAGTCGGAAGTTTGAAGTTTGAAGTTGGAAGTATGAAAAAGGAAGTCTGAAGTCTGAAGTTTTAACTCGGTTGAATGAAGTGTGAATGCAGAAGTGTGAAGTCTGAACTCAGACAAAGGGAGTGTGAAGTTAGAAGTATGAAGTGTGAGGTCGGAAGCTTGAGCCGAGATATTTGAGGTATGAACTGCGAATACGTATAATTGAAGTTAGAAATTTGAAGTATGAAATCGGACACATATAGAGGGAGGTATATATAGAGGGAGGTATAAAGCTCCAAAAGTTGAAGTATGAAGTGTGTTGACCGAAGTGTGAAGTCGGAAAGGGGAAATGTGAAGTCGAAAGTTTGTTTTTTGAAGTCGACATTATGAACTCGAAAGTAAGAAAGTAAAAATCAGAAGAGCAAAGTCGGAAGTTTGAAGTTCGAAATTTAGGGTTATGAAATTAGAACAATGAAGTGTGAACTCGGAAGTAAGATGAATGAAGTCTGAAGTGTGATTGCTAAGACGGAATCGTTAAATCAATGGTTTGAAGAGTGAAGTAGGAAGTATGAATTGTGAACTCGGAAGTAGGAAGACCGATGTGTGAAGTCGAAAGATTGAAGTGAGAACTCCGAAGTATGATGGAAGTTGAAGGAGTGAGGTCGAAAGTTTAGGTGCTGAATCGGAATTGTGAAGTCTGCAGTCGAAAGTTTGTATCGTGGAGTGAGAAAGTCGGAATACCTGAATTATGAAGTGTGAATTCGGAAGTTTGAAGAAATTGAGAAGTCGGGAGTTTGAAAGTGAAGGCGGAAGGATAAAGTGTGATCTCGGAAGTGAGAAGTCGGAAGACTGAAGTCGGAAGTGTGTAGTCGGAAATTTGAAATTTGAACTCTAAATTAGAAAGGTTTGAAGTCTGAGCTGATAATTGAAAGTATGAAATGTGAAGTGGACAGTGTAAAGTCGAAAGTTTAAAGTGTGAACTCTGAAAGTATGGGGTAGTGTACAATCGGAAGTGTGAATGCGGATATATGAAGTGTGAAGTCGGAAGCATGAATTTTGAAGTCTGAACTCGCGTATGAAGTTCGAAGTCGGAGGTATAAAATGTGAAGTAGTAAGTTCGAAGTGTGAATTCTGAGGTATGTAGTGCGAGGTCAAAATGTTAAGTCGGAAATTCAAAGTGTAAAGTTTTAGGTATGAAGTTGAAGTATATAGTCCGAAGTAAGAAGTCGGAAATGTGAAATGTTAATTCGGAATTTGAAGAGTGAAGTCGGAAATTTGAAGTGTCAAGTCGAAAGTTTGTATTTAGAAATTGGAATTATGAACTCGGAAGAAGGAAATTTATAGGCGGAAAACGAGAAATATAAAGTCTGAAATCGGAGATTTTAAGAATGGAGTGTGTACTCGGAAGTATAGAGTGTGAAATCGGAAGTGTGAAGTCGAAAGTTGGTATGGTGAAGACGGAATTATGAACTTGGAAGTAGTATGTGTTAAATTGGAATCCAGAATAAGGAAGTCGGACGTGTAAAGTCAAAGATTGAAGTGTGAAGTATAAATTCCGAAGTAGAACGTAATAATTATGAAGTCGAAAATTTTCCCTGCTTCACATATTATACTTCCGAATTCCGAAGTTACGAATCGGTAATGTGAAGTCGGAAGTTTGAAGAGTCAGGTTGGAAGTATGAAGTGTGAAAACGGAAGTATGAAGTATGAAGTCTGAACTCGGATGAATGAAGTGTGAAATCGGAATCGTAAATAAGGAAGTCGGACGTGTCAATTCAAAAGATTGAGGTGTGAAGTATGACTTCTGAAATAGGTCGTATTAATTACAAAGTCGGAAGATTTCCGAGATTCACATATCATACTTCCGAACTCCGAAGTTACGAATCGGTTATGTGAAGTCGGAAGGTTGAAGAATGAAGTTGGAAGTATGAAGTGATAACGGAAGAATGAAGTCTGAAGTTTGAACTCGATTGAATGAATTGTGAAGACAGAATTTGAAGTCTGAACCCAGACGTAGGGAGTGTGAAGTTAGAAGTATGAAGTTTGGGGTCGGAAGTTTGAGGTGACATATTTGAGGTATGAACTACGTATATTTGAAGTCAGAAATTTGAAATGTGAAATCGGACGTATAAAGAGGGAGGTATGAAGTTCCAAAACTTAAAGTGTGAACTCAAGAGTATGAAGTGTGTTGAACGAAGTGTGAAGTCCGAAGTGGGAAATGTGAAGTCGGAAATATGAACTCGAAGGTAGCAAGTTTAAAGTTGGAATACGTGCAGGTTGAAGTTTGAAATCGAAAGTTTTAAGTATGAAGTAGGACGTATGAAATAAGAACTCAGAATCGGAAGAGCGAGGTCGGAAGTTTGAAGTTCGAAATTTAGGGATGTGAAGTAAGAACAATGAAGTGTGAACTCGGAAGTTGGATGACTGAAGTCTGAAGTGTGATTGCTAAGACGGAATCGTTAAATCAATGGTTTGAAGAGTGAAGTCGAATGTATGAATTGTGATCTCGGAAGTAGGAAGACCGATGTGTGAAGTCGAAAGATTGAAGTGAGAACTCCGAAGTATGATGGAAGTTGGAAGAGTGAGGTCGAAAGTTTAGGTGCTGAATCGGAATTGTGAAGTCTGCAGTCGAAAGTTTGTATCGTGAAGAGAGAAAGTCGGAATACCTGAATTATGAAGTGTGAATTCGGAAGTTTGAAGTGTGAAGTCGAAGGTGTGAATTCGAAACTTAGTATGGTGAAGTCGGAATTATGAACGGGTAAGTAGGAAGTGTAAAATCGGATTCGTGAAGAAGAAATTCGGAAGTCAGAAATCTGAAATAAGAAGTCGAAAGAATGAAGTGTCAAGTGTGAATTCCGAAGTCGAAAGGGATAATTATAAAGTCGGAAGTACTCCAATATGTATACTTCCGAAAACAATTTTACACTGCCGACTGCACATTCCAACTTCACCCTTCCACTTCCGACTTCACACTTCATACATCCGACTTCACACTTCACAAGTCTGCAGTCGAAAGTTTGTATCGTGAAGTCAGAAAGTCGGAATACGTGCATTATGAAGTGTAAAGTAGGAAGTTTGAAGTATGAAGTAGTAGGTGTGAAGTCAAAAGTTGGTATTGTGAAGTAAGAATTATGAACAGGGAAGAAGGAAGTGTAAAATCGGATTCGTGAGGAAGGAAGTCGAAAATATGAAGTATGAAGTCGGAGGATGAAATGTTTAGTGTGATCTCCGAATTCGAAAAGGTTTTTTATGAAGTCGAAAATATTACAAACTTCAAACTTCCGAAAAACGACTTTACATTTCAACATCACATTCCAACTTCACAGTTCATACTTCCGACATCACACTTCATACTTTACACTTTCGAAGTGTGAAGTTTGAGCATTGAAGGTGAAGTATAAAGTCCGTGTGTTAGAAGTCCTAAATGTGAAATGTTAATTTGGAATTTGAAGAGTGAAGTCGGAAATTTGATGAGTGAAATCGGAAGAGTGAAGTTCGAAGTCGTAAATTTGAACAGTCAAGTCGAAAGTTTGTATTTAGTAATTGGAATTATGAACTCGGAAGAAGGAAATTTATAGTCGGAGGTTTTAAGAATGGAGTATGAATTCGGAAGCATAGAATGTAAAATCGGAAGTGTGAAATCTGAAATTGGTATGGCGAAGACGGAATTATGAACTTGGTTTTAGTTAGTGTGAAATCGGAATCGTGAAAAAGGAAGTTGGACATGTCAAGTCAAAAGATTGAAGTGTTAAGTAAAAATTCCGAAGTAGAACGTATTAAGTATAAGTTCCGAAGTAGAACGTATTAATTATGAAGGCGAAAATTTTCCCAGCTCCACATATTATACTTCCGAATTCCGAAGTTACGAATCGGTAATGTGAAGTCGGAAGTTTGAAGTGTCAGGTTGGTAGTATGAAGTGTGAAACGGAAGTATGAAGTATGAAGACTGAACTCGGATGAATGAATTGTGAAATCGGAATCGTAAATGAGGATGTCGGACGTGTGAAGTCAAAAGATTGAAGTATGAAGTATGACTTCTGAAATAGGTCGTATTAATGATGAAGTCGGAAGATTTCCCAGATTCACATATTATACTTCTGAACTGCGAAGTTACGAATCGGTAACGTGAAGTCGGAAGTTTGAAGTATGAAGAGTGATTACGGAAGAATGAAGTCTGAAGTTTGAACTCGATCGAATGAAGTGTGAGGGCAGAAGTTTGAAGTCGGAAATATGAAATGTTAATTCGGAATTTGAAGAGTTAAGTCGGAAATTTGATGAGTGAAGTCGGAAGAGTGAAGTTCGAAGTCGTAAATTTGAACTGTCAAGTCGAAAGTTTGTGTTTAATAATTGGAATTTTGAACTCGGAAGAAGGAAATTTATAGTCGGAAAACGCGAAATAGTAAGTCTGAAGTCGGAGGTTTTAAGAATGGAGTATGAATTCGGAAGTATAAATTATAAAATCGGAAGTGTGAAATCTGAAATTGGTATGGCGAAGACGGAATTATGAGCTTGGTTTTAGTAAGTGTGAAATCGGAATCGTGAATAAGGAAGTTGGACGTGTAAAGTCAAAAGATTGAAGTGTGAAGTATGAATTCCGAAGTAGAACGTATTAATTATGAAGTCGGTAGTTTTCCCAGCTTTACAATTTAAACTTACAAACTCCGAAGATACGAATCGGTTATGTTAAGTCGGAAGTTTGAAGTTTGAAGTTGAAAGTATGAAAAAGGAAGTCTAAAGTCTGAAGTTTTAACTCGGTTGAATGAAGTGTGAATGCAGAAGTGTGAAGTCTGAACTCAGACATAGGGAGTGTGAAGTTAGAAGTATGAAGTGTGAGGTCGGAAGCTTGAGGTGAGATATTTGAGGTATGAACTGCGAATACGTATAATTGAAGTTAGAAATTTGAAGTGTGAAATCGGACACATATAGAGGGAGGTATATATAGAGGGAGGTATAAAGCTCCAAAAGTTGAAGTATGAAGTGTGTTGACCGAAGTGTGAAGTCGGAAAGGGGAAATGTGAAGTCGAAAGTTTGTTTTTTGAAGTCGAAATTATGAACTCGAAAGTAAAAATCAGAAGAGCAAAGTCGGAAGTTTGAAGTTCGAAATTTAGGGTTATGAAATTAGAACAATGAAGTGTGAACTCGGAAGTAAGATGAATGAAGTCTGAAGTGTGATTGCTAAGACGGAATCGTTAAATCAATGGTTTGAAGAGTGAAGTAGGAAGTATGAATTGTGAACTCGGAAGTAGGAAGACCGATGTGTGAAGTCGAAAATTTGAAGTGAGAATTCGAAGTATGATGGAAGTTGAAGGAATGAGGTCGAAAGTGTAGGTGCTGAATCGGAATTGTGAAGTCTGCAGTCGAAAGTTTGTATCGTGGAGTGAGAAAGTCGGAATACCTGAATTATGAAGTGTGAATTCGGAAGTTTGAAGAAATTGAGAAGTCGGGAGTTTGAAAGTGAAGGCGGAAGGATAAAGTGTGATCTCGGAAGTGAGAAGTCGGAAGACTGAAGTCGGAAGTGTGTAGTCGGAAATTTGAAATTTGAACTCTAAATTAGAAAGGTTTGAAGTCTGAGCTGTGAAGTTGAAAGTGTAAATGTGAAGTGGACAGTGTAAAGTCGAAAGTTTAAAGTGTGAACTCTGAAAGTATGGGGTAGTGTACAATCGGAAGTGTGAATGCGGACATATGAAGTGTGAAGTCGGAAGCATGAATTTTGAAGTCTGAACTCGCGTATGAAGTTCGAAGTCGGAGGAATAAAATGTGAAGAAGTAAGTTCGAAGTGTGAATTCTGAGGTATGTAGTGCGAGGTCAAAATGTTAAGTCGGAAATTCAAAGTGTAAAGTTTTAGGTATAAAGTTGAAGTATATAGTCCGAAGTAAGAAGTCGGAAATGTGAAATGTTAATTCGGAATTTGAAGAGTGAAGTCGGAAATTTGAAGTGTCAAGTCGAAAGTTTGTATTTAGAAATTGGAATTATGAACTCGGAAGAAGGAAATCTATAGGCGGAAAACGAGAAATATTAAGTCTGAAATCGGAGATTTTAAGAATGGAGTGTGTACTCGGAAGTATAGAGTGTGAAATCGGAAGTGTGAAGTCGAAAGTTGGTATGGTGAAGACGGAATTATGAACTTGGAAGTAGTATGTGTTAAATTGGAATCCAGAATAAGGATGTCGGACGTGTAAAGTCAAAAGATTGAAGTGTGAAGTATAAATTCCGAAGTAGAACGTAATAATTATGAAGGCGAAAATTTTCCCTGCTTCACATATTATACTTCCGAATTCCGAAGTTACGAATCGGTAATGTGAAGTCGGAAGTTTGAAGAGTCAGGTTGGAAGTATGAAGTGTGAAAACGGAAGTATGAAGTATGAAGTCTGAACTCGGTTGAATGAAGTGTGAAATCGGAATCGTAAATAAGGAAGTCGGACGTGTGAAGTCAAAAGATTGAGGTGTGAAGTATGACTTCTGAAATAGGTCGTATAAATTACAAAGTCGGAAGATTTCCGAGATTCACATATCATTCTTCCGAACTCCGAAGTTACGAATCGGTTATGTGAAGTCGGAAGTTTGAAGTATGAAGTTGGAAGTATGAAGTGATAACGGAAGAATGAAGTCTGAAGTTTGAACTCGATTGAATGAATTGTGAAGGCAGAATTTGAAGTCTGAACCCAGACTTAGGGAGTGTGAAGTTAGAAGTATGAAGTTTGGGGTCGGAAGTTTGAGGTGACATATTTGAGGTATGAACTACGTATATTTGAAGTCAGAAATTTGAAATGTGAAATCGGACGTATAAAGAGGGAGGTATGAAGTTCCAAAACTTAAAGTGTGAACTCAAGAGTATGAAGTGTGTTGAACGAAGTGTGAAGTCCGAAGTGGGAAATGTGAAGTCGGAAATATGAACTCGAAGGTAGCAAGTTTAAAGTTGGAATACGTGCAGGTTGAAGTTTGAAATCGAAAGTTTTAAGTATGAAGTAGGACGTATGAAATAAGAACTCAGAATCGGAAGAGCGAGGTCGGAAGTTTGAAGTTCGAAATTTAGGGATGTGAAGTAAGAACAATGAAGTGTGAACTCGGAAGTTGGATGACTGAAGTCTGAAGTGTGATTGCTAAGACGGAAGCGTTAAATCAATGGTTTGAAGAGTGAAGTCGAATGTATGAATTGTGATCTCGGAAGTAGGAAGACCGATGTGTGAAGTCGAAAGATTGAAGTGAGAACTCCGAAGTATGATGGAAGTTGGAAGAGTGAGGTCGAAAGTTTAGGTGCTGAATCGGAATTGTGAAGTCTGCAGTCGAAAGTTTGTATCGTGAAGAGAGAAAGTCGGAATACCTGAATTATGAAGTGTGAATTCGGAAGTTTGAAGTGTGAAGTCGAAGGTGTGAAGGCGAAACTTAGTATGGTGAAGTCGGAAAAATGAACGGGTAAGTAGGAAGTGTAAAATCGGATTCGTGAAGAAGGAATTCGGAAGTCAGAAATCTGAAATAAGAAGTCGAAAGAATGAAGTGTCAAGTGTGAATTCCGAAGTCGAAAGGGATAATTATAAAGTCGGAAGAACTCCAATATGCATACTTCCTAAAAAACAACTTTACACTGCCGACTGCACATTCCAACTTCACCCTTCCACTTCCGACTTCACACTTCATACATCCGACTTCACACTTCACAAGTCTGCAGTCGAAAGTTTGTATCGTGAAGTCAGAAAGTCGGAATACGTGCATTATGAAGTGTAAAGTAGGAAGTTTGAAGTATGAAGTAGTAGGTGTGAAGTCAAAAGTTGGTATTGTGAAGTAAGAATTATGAACAGGGAAGAAGGAAGTGTAAAATCGGATTCGTGAGGAAGGAAGTCGAAAATATGAAGTATGAAGTCGGAGGATGAAATGTTTAGTGTGATCTCCGAATTCGAAAAGGTTTTTTATGAAGTCGAAAATATTACAAACTTCAAACTTCCGAAAAACGACTTTACATTTCAACATCACATTCCAACTTCACAGTTCATACTTCCGACATCACACTTCATACTTTACACTTTCGAAGTGTGAAGTTTGAGCATTGAAGGTGAAGTATAAAGTCCGTGTGTTAGAAGTCCTAAATGTGAAATGTTAATTTGGAATTTGAAGAGTGAAGTCGGAAATTTGATGAGTGAAATCGGAAGAGTGAAGTTCGAAGTCGTAAATTTGAACAGTCAAGTCGAAAGTTTGTATTTAGTAATTGGAATTATGAACTCGGAAGAAGGAAATTTATAGTCGGAGGTTTTAAGAATGGAGTATGAATTCGGAAGCATAGAATGTAAAATCGGAAGTGTGAAATCTGAAATTGGTATGGCGAAGACGGAATTATGAACTTGGTTTTAGTTAGTGTGAAATCGGAATCGTGAAAAAGGAAGTTTGACATGTCAAGTCAAAAGATTGAAGTGTTAAGTATAAATTCCGAAGTAGAACGTATTAAGTATAAGTTCCGAAGTAGAACGTATTAATTATGAAGGCGAAAATTTTCCCAGCTCCACATATTATACTTCCGAATTCCGAAGTTACGAATCGGTAATGTGAAGTCGGAAGTTTGAAGTGTCAGGTTGGTAGTATGAAGTGTGAAAACGGAAGTATGAAGTATGAAGTCTGAACTCAGGTTGGAAGTATGAAGTGTGAAAACGGAAGTATGAAGTATGAAGTCTGAACTCGGATGAATGAAGTGTGAAATCGGAATCGTAAATAAGGAAGTCGGACGTGTGAAGTCAAAAGATTGAGGTGTGAAGTATGACTTCTGAAATAGGTCGTATTAATTACAAAGTCGGAAGATTTCCGAGATTCACATATCATACTTCCGAACTCCGACGTTACGAATCGGTTATGTGAAATCCCATTGTTGAAGAATGAAGTTGGAAGTATGAAGTGATAACGGAAGAATGAAGTCTGAAGTTTGAACTCGATTGAATGAATTGTGAAGGCAGAATTTGAAGTCTGAACCCAGACGTAGGGAGTGTGAAGTTAGAAGTATGAAGTTTGGGGTCGGAAGTTTGAGGTGACATATTTGAGGTATGAACTACGTATATTTGAAGTCAGAAATTTGAAATGTGAAATCGGACGTATAAAGAGGGAGGTATGAAGTTCCAAAACTTAAAGTGTGAACTCAAGAGTATGAAGTGTGTTGAACGAAGTGTGAAGTCCGAAGTGGGAAATGTGAAGTCGGAAATATGAACTCGAAGGTAGCAAGTTTAAAGTTGGAATACGTGCAGGTTGAAGTTTGAAATCGAAAGTTTTAAGTATGAAGTAGGACGTATGAAATAAGAACTCAGAATCGGAAGAGCGAGGTCGGAAATTTGAAGTTCAGAATTTAGGGATGTGAAGTAAGAACAATGAAGTGTGAACTCGGAATTTGGATGACTGAAGTCTGAAGTGTGATTGCTAAGACGGAAGCGTTAAATCAATGGTTTGAAGAGTGAAGTCGAATGTATGAATTGTGATCTCGGAAGTAGGAAGACCGATGTGTGAAGTCGAAAGATTGAAGTGAGAACTCCGAAGTATGATGGAAGTTGGAAGAGTGAGGTCGAAAGTTTAGGTGCTGAATCGGAATTGTGAAGTCTGCAGTCGAAAGTTTGTATCGTGAAGAGAGGAAGTCGGAATACCTGAATTATGAAGTGTGAATTCGGAAGTTTGAAGTGTGAAGTCGAAGGTGTGAAGTCGAAACTTAGTATGGTGAAGTCGGAATTATGAACGGGTAAGTATGAAGTGTAAAATCGGATTCGTGAAGAAGAAATTCGGAAGTCAGAAATCTGAAATAAGAAGTCGAAAGAATGAAGTGTCAAGTGTGAATTCCGAAGTCGAAAGGGATAATTATAAAGTCGGAAGTACTCCAATATGTATACTTCCGAAAACAACTTTACACTGCCGACTGCACATTCCAACTTCACCCTTCCACTTCCGACTTCACACTTCATACATCGGACTTCACACTTCACAAGTCTGCAGTCGAAAGTTTGTATCGTGAAGTCAGAAAGTCGGAATACGTACATTATGAAGTGTAAAGTAGGAAGTTTGAAGTATGAAGTAGTAGGTGTGAAGTCAAAAGTTGGTATTGTGAAGTAAGAATTATGAACACGGAAGAAGGAAGTGTAAAATCGGAATCGTGAGGAAGGAAGTCGAAAATATGAAGTATGAAGTCGGAGGATGAAATGTTAAGTGTGATCTCCGAATTCGAAAGGGTTTATTATAAAAGTCGGAAATATTACAAACTTCAAACTTCCGAAAAACGCCTTTACATTTCAATATCACATTCCAACTTCACAGTCCATACTTCCGACATCACACTTCATACTTTACACTTTCGAAGTGTGAAGTTTGAGCATTCAAGGTGAAGTATAAAGTCCGAAGTTAGAAGTCCGAAATGTGAAATGTTAATTTGGTATTTGAAGAGTGAAGTCGGAAATTTGATGAGTGAAATCGGAAGAGTGAAGTTCGAAGTCGTTAATTTGAACTGTCAAGTCGAAAGTTTGTATATAGTAATTGGAATTATGAACTCGGAAGAGGGAAATTTATAGTCGGAAAACGCGAAATAGTAAGTCTGAAGTCGGAGGTTTTAAGAATGGTATATGAATTCGGAAGCATAGAATGTAAAATCGGAAGTGTGAAATCTGAAATTGGTATGGCCAAGACGGAATTTTGAAATTGGTTTTAGTTAGTGTGAAATCGGAATCGTGAAAAAGGAAGTTGGACATGTCAAGTCAAAAGATTGAAGTGTTAAGTATAAATTTCGAAGTAGAACGTATTAAGTATAAGTTCCGAAGTAGAACGAATTAATTATGAGGTCGGAAATTTTCCCAGCTCCACATATTATACTTCCGAATTCCGAAGTTACGAATCGGTAATGTGAAGTCGGAAGTTTGAAGTGTCAGGTTGGAAGTATGAAGTGTGAAACGGAAGTATGAAGTATGAAGTCTGAACTCGGATGAATGAATTGTGAAATCGGAATCGTAAATGAGGATGTCGGACGTGTGAAGTCAAAAGATTGAAGTATGAAGTATGACTTCTGAAATAGGTCGTATTAATAATGAAGTCGGAAGATTTCCCAGATTCACATATTATACTTCTGAACTGCGAAGTTACGAATCGGTAACGTGAAGTCGGAAGTTTGAAGTATGAAGTTTGAAGTATGAAGAGTGATTACGGAAGAATGAAGTCTGAAGTTTGAACTCGATTGAATGAAGTGTGAGGGCAGAATTTTGAAGTCGGAAATATAAAATAGTAATTTGGAATTTGAAGAGTTAAGTCGGAAATTTGATGAGTGTAGTCGGAAGAGTGAAGTTCGAAGTCGTGAATTTGAACTGTCAAGTCGAAAGTTTGTATTTAGAAATTGGAATTTTGAACTCGGAAGAAGGAAATTTATAGTCGGAAAACGCGAAATAGTAAGTCTGAAGTCGGAGGTTTTAAGAATGGAGTATGAATTCGGAAGTATAAAATGTAAAATCGGAAGTGTGAAATCTGAAATTGGTATGGCGAAGACGGAATTATGAGCTTGGTTTTAGTAAGTGTGAAATCGGAATCGTGAATAAGGAAGTTGGACGTGTAAAGTCAAAAGATTGAAGTGTGAAGTATGAATTCCGAAGTAGAACGTATTAATTATGAAGTCGGTAGTTTTCCCAGCTTCACATATTAAACTTCCAAACTCCGAAGATACGAATCGGTTATGTTAAGTCGGAAGTTTGAAGTTTGAAGTTGGAAGTATGAAAAAGGAAGTCTGAAGTCTGAAGTTTTAACTCGGTTGAATGAAGTGTGAATACAGAAGTGTGAAGTCTGAACTCAGACATAGGGAGTGTGAAGTTAGAAGTATGAAGTGTGAGGTCGAAAGCTTGAGGTGAGATATTTGAGGTATGATCTGCGAATACGTATAATTGAAGTTAGAAATTTGAAGTGTGAAATCGGACACATATAGAGGGAGGTATATATAGAGGGAGGTATAAAGCTCCAAAAGTTGAAGTATGAAGTGTGTTGACCGAAGTGTGAAGTCGGAAAGGGGAAATGTGAAGTCGAAAGTTTGTTTTTGAAGTCGAAATTATGAACTCGAAAGTAGGAAAGTAAAAATCAGAAGAGCGTAATCGGAAGTTTGAAGTTCGAAATTTAGGGTTATGAAATTAGAACAATGAAGTGTGAACTCAAGAGTAAGATGACTGAAGTCTGAAGTGTGATTGCTAAGACGGAATCGTTAAATCAATGGTTTGAAGAGTGAAGTAGGAAGTATGAATTGTGAACTCGGAAGTAGGAAGACCGATGTGTGAAGTCGAAAATTTGAAGTGAGAACTATGAAGTATGATGGAAGTTGAAGGAGTGAGGTCGAAAGTGTAGGTGCTGAATCGGAATTGTGAAGTCTGCAGTCGAAAGTTTGTATCGTGGAGTGAGAAAGTCGGAATACCTGAATTATGAAGTGTGAATTCGGAAGTTTGAAGAAATTGAGAAGTCGGGAGTTTGAAAGTGAAGGCGGAAGGATAAAGTGTGATCTCGGAAGTGAGAAGTCGGAAGACTGAAGTCGGAAGTGTGTAGTCGGAAATTTGAAATTTGAACTCTAAATTAGAAAGGTTTGAAGTCTGAGCTGATAATTGAAAGTATGAAATGTGAAGTGGACAGTGTAAAGTCGAAAGTTTAAAGTGTGAACTCTGAAAGTATGGGGTAGTGTACAATCGGAAGTGTGAATGCGGATATATGAAGTGTGAAGTCGGAAGCATGAATTTTGAAGTCTGAACTCGCGTATGAAGTTCGAAGTCGGAGGTATAAAATGTGAAGTAGTAAGTTCGAAGTGTGAATTCTGAGGTATGTAGTGCGAGGTCAAAATGTTAAGTCGGAAATTCAAAGTGTAAAGTTTTAGGTATGAAGTTGAAGTATATAGTCCGAAGTAAGAAGTCGGAAATGTGAAATGTTAATTCGGAATTTGAAGAGTGAAGTCGGAAATTTGAAGTGTCAAGTCGAAAGTTTGTATTTAGAAATTGGAATTATGAACTCGGAAGAAGGAAATTTATAGGCGGAAAACGAGAAATATAAAGTCTGAAATCGGAGATTTTAAGAATGGAGTGTGTACTCGGAAGTATAGAGTGTGAAATCGGAAGTGTGAAGTCGAAAGTTGGTATGGTGAAGACGGAATTATGAACTTGGAAGTAGTATGTGTTAAATTGGAATCCAGAATAAGGAAGTCGGACGTGTAAAGTCAAAGATTGAAGTGTGAAGTATAAATTCCGAAGTAGAACGTAATAATTATGAAGTCGAAAATTTTCCCTGCTTCACATATTATACTTCCGAATTCCGAAGTTACGAATCGGTAATGTGAAGTCGGAAGTTTGAAGAGTCAGGTTGGAAGTATGAAGTGTGAAAACGGAAGTATGAAGTATGAAGTCTGAACTCGGATGAATGAAGTGTGAAATCGGAATCGTAAATAAGGAAGTCGGACGTGTCAATTCAAAAGATTGAGGTGTGAAGTATGACTTCTGAAATAGGTCGTATTAATTACAAAGTCGGAAGATTTCCGAGATTCACATATCATACTTCCGAACTCCGAAGTTACGAATCGGTTATGTGAAGTCGGAAGGTTGAAGAATGAAGTTGGAAGTATGAAGTGATAACGGAAGAATGAAGTCTGAAGTTTGAACTCGATTGAATGAATTGTGAAGACAGAATTTGAAGTCTGAACCCAGACGTAGGGAGTGTGAAGTTAGAAGTATGAAGTTTGGGGTCGGAAGTTTGAGGTGACATATTTGAGGTATGAACTACGTATATTTGAAGTCAGAAATTTGAAATGTGAAATCGGACGTATAAAGAGGGAGGTATGAAGTTCCAAAACTTAAAGTGTGAACTCAAGAGTATGAAGTGTGTTGAACGAAGTGTGAAGTCCGAAGTGGGAAATGTGAAGTCGGAAATATGAACTCGAAGGTAGCAAGTTTAAAGTTGGAATACGTGCAGGTTGAAGTTTGAAATCGAAAGTTTTAAGTATGAAGTAGGACGTATGAAATAAGAACTCAGAATCGGAAGAGCGAGGTCGGAAGTTTGAAGTTCGAAATTTAGGGATGTGAAGTAAGAACAATGAAGTGTGAACTCGGAAGTTGGATGACTGAAGTCTGAAGTGTGATTGCTAAGACGGAATCGTTAAATCAATGGTTTGAAGAGTGAAGTCGAATGTATGAATTGTGATCTCGGAAGTAGGAAGACCGATGTGTGAAGTCGAAAGATTGAAGTGAGAACTCCGAAGTATGATGGAAGTTGGAAGAGTGAGGTCGAAAGTTTAGGTGCTGAATCGGAATTGTGAAGTCTGCAGTCGAAAGTTTGTATCGTGAAGAGAGAAAGTCGGAATACCTGAATTATGAAGTGTGAATTCGGAAGTTTGAAGTGTGAAGTCGAAGGTGTGAATTCGAAACTTAGTATGGTGAAGTCGGAATTATGAACGGGTAAGTAGGAAGTGTAAAATCGGATTCGTGAAGAAGAAATTCGGAAGTCAGAAATCTGAAATAAGAAGTCGAAAGAATGAAGTGTCAAGTGTGAATTCCGAAGTCGAAAGGGATAATTATAAAGTCGGAAGTACTCCAATATGTATACTTCCGAAAACAATTTTACACTGCCGACTGCACATTCCAACTTCACCCTTCCACTTCCGACTTCACACTTCATACATCCGACTTCACACTTCACAAGTCTGCAGTCGAAAGTTTGTATCGTGAAGTCAGAAAGTCGGAATACGTGCATTATGAAGTGTAAAGTAGGAAGTTTGAAGTATGAAGTAGTAGGTGTGAAGTCAAAAGTTGGTATTGTGAAGTAAGAATTATGAACAGGGAAGAAGGAAGTGTAAAATCGGATTCGTGAGGAAGGAAGTCGAAAATATGAAGTATGAAGTCGGAGGATGAAATGTTTAGTGTGATCTCCGAATTCGAAAAGGTTTTTTATGAAGTCGAAAATATTACAAACTTCAAACTTCCGAAAAACGACTTTACATTTCAACATCACATTCCAACTTCACAGTTCATACTTCCGACATCACACTTCATACTTTACACTTTCGAAGTGTGAAGTTTGAGCATTGAAGGTGAAGTATAAAGTCCGTGTGTTAGAAGTCCTAAATGTGAAATGTTAATTTGGAATTTGAAGAGTGAAGTCGGAAATTTGATGAGTGAAATCGGAAGAGTGAAGTTCGAAGTCGTAAATTTGAACAGTCAAGTCGAAAGTTTGTATTTAGTAATTGGAATTATGAACTCGGAAGAAGGAAATTTATAGTCGGAGGTTTTAAGAATGGAGTATGAATTCGGAAGCATAGAATGTAAAATCGGAAGTGTGAAATCTGAAATTGGTATGGCGAAGACGGAATTATGAACTTGGTTTTAGTTAGTGTGAAATCGGAATCGTGAAAAAGGAAGTTGGACATGTCAAGTCAAAAGATTGAAGTGTTAAGTAAAAATTCCGAAGTAGAACGTATTAAGTATAAGTTCCGAAGTAGAACGTATTAATTATGAAGGCGAAAATTTTCCCAGCTCCACATATTATACTTCCGAATTCCGAAGTTACGAATCGGTAATGTGAAGTCGGAAGTTTGAAGTGTCAGGTTGGTAGTATGAAGTGTGAAACGGAAGTATGAAGTATGAAGACTGAACTCGGATGAATGAATTGTGAAATCGGAATCGTAAATGAGGATGTCGGACGTGTGAAGTCAAAAGATTGAAGTATGAAGTATGACTTCTGAAATAGGTCGTATTAATGATGAAGTCGGAAGATTTCCCAGATTCACATATTATACTTCTGAACTGCGAAGTTACGAATCGGTAACGTGAAGTCGGAAGTTTGAAGTATGAAGAGTGATTACGGAAGAATGAAGTCTGAAGTTTGAACTCGATCGAATGAAGTGTGAGGGCAGAAGTTTGAAGTCGGAAATATGAAATGTTAATTCGGAATTTGAAGAGTTAAGTCGGAAATTTGATGAGTGAAGTCGGAAGAGTGAAGTTCGAAGTCGTAAATTTGAACTGTCAAGTCGAAAGTTTGTGTTTAATAATTGGAATTTTGAACTCGGAAGAAGGAAATTTATAGTCGGAAAACGCGAAATAGTAAGTCTGAAGTCGGAGGTTTTAAGAATGGAGTATGAATTCGGAAGTATAAATTATAAAATCGGAAGTGTGAAATCTGAAATTGGTATGGCGAAGACGGAATTATGAGCTTGGTTTTAGTAAGTGTGAAATCGGAATCGTGAATAAGGAAGTTGGACGTGTAAAGTCAAAAGATTGAAGTGTGAAGTATGAATTCCGAAGTAGAACGTATTAATTATGAAGTCGGTAGTTTTCCCAGCTTTACAATTTAAACTTACAAACTCCGAAGATACGAATCGGTTATGTTAAGTCGGAAGTTTGAAGTTTGAAGTTGAAAGTATGAAAAAGGAAGTCTAAAGTCTGAAGTTTTAACTCGGTTGAATGAAGTGTGAATGCAGAAGTGTGAAGTCTGAACTCAGACATAGGGAGTGTGAAGTTAGAAGTATGAAGTGTGAGGTCGGAAGCTTGAGGTGAGATATTTGAGGTATGAACTGCGAATACGTATAATTGAAGTTAGAAATTTGAAGTGTGAAATCGGACACATATAGAGGGAGGTATATATAGAGGGAGGTATAAAGCTCCAAAAGTTGAAGTATGAAGTGTGTTGACCGAAGTGTGAAGTCGGAAAGGGGAAATGTGAAGTCGAAAGTTTGTTTTTTGAAGTCGAAATTATGAACTCGAAAGTAAAAATCAGAAGAGCAAAGTCGGAAGTTTGAAGTTCGAAATTTAGGGTTATGAAATTAGAACAATGAAGTGTGAACTCGGAAGTAAGATGAATGAAGTCTGAAGTGTGATTGCTAAGACGGAATCGTTAAATCAATGGTTTGAAGAGTGAAGTAGGAAGTATGAATTGTGAACTCGGAAGTAGGAAGACCGATGTGTGAAGTCGAAAATTTGAAGTGAGAATTCGAAGTATGATGGAAGTTGAAGGAATGAGGTCGAAAGTGTAGGTGCTGAATCGGAATTGTGAAGTCTGCAGTCGAAAGTTTGTATCGTGGAGTGAGAAAGTCGGAATACCTGAATTATGAAGTGTGAATTCGGAAGTTTGAAGAAATTGAGAAGTCGGGAGTTTGAAAGTGAAGGCGGAAGGATAAAGTGTGATCTCGGAAGTGAGAAGTCGGAAGACTGAAGTCGGAAGTGTGTAGTCGGAAATTTGAAATTTGAACTCTAAATTAGAAAGGTTTGAAGTCTGAGCTGTGAAGTTGAAAGTGTAAATGTGAAGTGGACAGTGTAAAGTCGAAAGTTTAAAGTGTGAACTCTGAAAGTATGGGGTAGTGTACAATCGGAAGTGTGAATGCGGACATATGAAGTGTGAAGTCGGAAGCATGAATTTTGAAGTCTGAACTCGCGTATGAAGTTCGAAGTCGGAGGAATAAAATGTGAAGAAGTAAGTTCGAAGTGTGAATTCTGAGGTATGTAGTGCGAGGTCAAAATGTTAAGTCGGAAATTCAAAGTGTAAAGTTTTAGGTATAAAGTTGAAGTATATAGTCCGAAGTAAGAAGTCGGAAATGTGAAATGTTAATTCGGAATTTGAAGAGTGAAGTCGGAAATTTGAAGTGTCAAGTCGAAAGTTTGTATTTAGAAATTGGAATTATGAACTCGGAAGAAGGAAATCTATAGGCGGAAAACGAGAAATATTAAGTCTGAAATCGGAGATTTTAAGAATGGAGTGTGTACTCGGAAGTATAGAGTGTGAAATCGGAAGTGTGAAGTCGAAAGTTGGTATGGTGAAGACGGAATTATGAACTTGGAAGTAGTATGTGTTAAATTGGAATCCAGAATAAGGATGTCGGACGTGTAAAGTCAAAAGATTGAAGTGTGAAGTATAAATTCCGAAGTAGAACGTAATAATTATGAAGGCGAAAATTTTCCCTGCTTCACATATTATACTTCCGAATTCCGAAGTTACGAATCGGTAATGTGAAGTCGGAAGTTTGAAGAGTCAGGTTGGAAGTATGAAGTGTGAAAACGGAAGTATGAAGTATGAAGTCTGAACTCGGTTGAATGAAGTGTGAAATCGGAATCGTAAATAAGGAAGTCGGACGTGTGAAGTCAAAAGATTGAGGTGTGAAGTATGACTTCTGAAATAGGTCGTATAAATTACAAAGTCGGAAGATTTCCGAGATTCACATATCATTCTTCCGAACTCCGAAGTTACGAATCGGTTATGTGAAGTCGGAAGTTTGAAGTATGAAGTTGGAAGTATGAAGTGATAACGGAAGAATGAAGTCTGAAGTTTGAACTCGATTGAATGAATTGTGAAGGCAGAATTTGAAGTCTGAACCCAGACTTAGGGAGTGTGAAGTTAGAAGTATGAAGTTTGGGGTCGGAAGTTTGAGGTGACATATTTGAGGTATGAACTACGTATATTTGAAGTCAGAAATTTGAAATGTGAAATCGGACGTATAAAGAGGGAGGTATGAAGTTCCAAAACTTAAAGTGTGAACTCAAGAGTATGAAGTGTGTTGAACGAAGTGTGAAGTCCGAAGTGGGAAATGTGAAGTCGGAAATATGAACTCGAAGGTAGCAAGTTTAAAGTTGGAATACGTGCAGGTTGAAGTTTGAAATCGAAAGTTTTAAGTATGAAGTAGGACGTATGAAATAAGAACTCAGAATCGGAAGAGCGAGGTCGGAAGTTTGAAGTTCGAAATTTAGGGATGTGAAGTAAGAACAATGAAGTGTGAACTCGGAAGTTGGATGACTGAAGTCTGAAGTGTGATTGCTAAGACGGAAGCGTTAAATCAATGGTTTGAAGAGTGAAGTCGAATGTATGAATTGTGATCTCGGAAGTAGGAAGACCGATGTGTGAAGTCGAAAGATTGAAGTGAGAACTCCGAAGTATGATGGAAGTTGGAAGAGTGAGGTCGAAAGTTTAGGTGCTGAATCGGAATTGTGAAGTCTGCAGTCGAAAGTTTGTATCGTGAAGAGAGAAAGTCGGAATACCTGAATTATGAAGTGTGAATTCGGAAGTTTGAAGTGTGAAGTCGAAGGTGTGAATTCGAAACTTAGTATGGTGAAGTCGGAATTATGAACGGGTAAGTAGGAAGTGTAAAATCGGATTCGTGAAGAAGAAATTCGGAAGTCAGAAATCTGAAATAAGAAGTCGAAAGAATGAAGTGTCAAGTGTGAATTCCGAAGTCGAAAGGGATAATTATAAAGTCGGAAGTACTCCAATATGTATACTTCCGAAAACAATTTTACACTGCCGACTGCACATTCCAACTTCACCCTTCCACTTCCGACTTCACACTTCATACATCCGACTTCACACTTCACAAGTCTGCAGTCGAAAGTTTGTATCGTGAAGTCAGAAAGTCGGAATACGTGCATTATGAAGTGTAAAGTAGGAAGTTTGAAGTATGAAGTAGTAGGTGTGAAGTCAAAAGTTGGTATTGTGAAGTAAGAATTATGAACAGGGAAGAAGGAAGTGTAAAATCGGATTCGTGAGGAAGGAAGTCGAAAATATGAAGTATGAAGTCGGAGGATGAAATGTTTAGTGTGATCTCCGAATTCGAAAAGGTTTTTTATGAAGTCGAAAATATTACAAACTTCAAACTTCCGAAAAACGACTTTACATTTCAACATCACATTCCAACTTCACAGTTCATACTTCCGACATCACACTTCATACTTTACACTTTCGAAGTGTGAAGTTTGAGCATTGAAGGTGAAGTATAAAGTCCGTGTGTTAGAAGTCCTAAATGTGAAATGTTAATTTGGAATTTGAAGAGTGAAGTCGGAAATTTGATGAGTGAAATCGGAAGAGTGAAGTTCGAAGTCGTAAATTTGAACAGTCAAGTCGAAAGTTTGTATTTAGTAATTGGAATTATGAACTCGGAAGAAGGAAATTTATAGTCGGAGGTTTTAAGAATGGAGTATGAATTCGGAAGCATAGAATGTAAAATCGGAAGTGTGAAATCTGAAATTGGTATGGCGAAGACGGAATTATGAACTTGGTTTTAGTTAGTGTGAAATCGGAATCGTGAAAAAGGAAGTTTGACATGTCAAGTCAAAAGATTGAAGTGTTAAGTATAAATTCCGAAGTAGAACGTATTAAGTATAAGTTCCGAAGTAGAACGTATTAATTATGAAGGCGAAAATTTTCCCAGCTCCACATATTATACTTCCGAATTCCGAAGTTACGAATCGGTAATGTGAAGTCGGAAGTTTGAAGTGTCAGGTTGGTAGTATGAAGTGTGAAAACGGAAGTATGAAGTATGAAGTCTGAACTCAGGTTGGAAGTATGAAGTGTGAAAACGGAAGTATGAAGTATGAAGTCTGAACTCGGATGAATGAAGTGTGAAATCGGAATCGTAAATAAGGAAGTCGGACGTGTGAAGTCAAAAGATTGAGGTGTGAAGTATGACTTCTGAAATAGGTCGTATTAATTACAAAGTCGGAAGATTTCCGAGATTCACATATCATACTTCCGAACTCCGACGTTACGAATCGGTTATGTGAAATCCCATTGTTGAAGAATGAAGTTGGAAGTATGAAGTGATAACGGAAGAATGAAGTCTGAAGTTTGAACTCGATTGAATGAATTGTGAAGGCAGAATTTGAAGTCTGAACCCAGACGTAGGGAGTGTGAAGTTAGAAGTATGAAGTTTGGGGTCGGAAGTTTGAGGTGACATATTTGAGGTATGAACTACGTATATTTGAAGTCAGAAATTTGAAATGTGAAATCGGACGTATAAAGAGGGAGGTATGAAGTTCCAAAACTTAAAGTGTGAACTCAAGAGTATGAAGTGTGTTGAACGAAGTGTGAAGTCCGAAGTGGGAAATGTGAAGTCGGAAATATGAACTCGAAGGTAGCAAGTTTAAAGTTGGAATACGTGCAGGTTGAAGTTTGAAATCGAAAGTTTTAAGTATGAAGTAGGACGTATGAAATAAGAACTCAGAATCGGAAGAGCGAGGTCGGAAATTTGAAGTTCAGAATTTAGGGATGTGAAGTAAGAACAATGAAGTGTGAACTCGGAATTTGGATGACTGAAGTCTGAAGTGTGATTGCTAAGACGGAAGCGTTAAATCAATGGTTTGAAGAGTGAAGTCGAATGTATGAATTGTGATCTCGGAAGTAGGAAGACCGATGTGTGAAGTCGAAAGATTGAAGTGAGAACTCCGAAGTATGATGGAAGTTGGAAGAGTGAGGTCGAAAGTTTAGGTGCTGAATCGGAATTGTGAAGTCTGCAGTCGAAAGTTTGTATCGTGAAGAGAGGAAGTCGGAATACCTGAATTATGAAGTGTGAATTCGGAAGTTTGAAGTGTGAAGTCGAAGGTGTGAAGTCGAAACTTAGTATGGTGAAGTCGGAATTATGAACGGGTAAGTATGAAGTGTAAAATCGGATTCGTGAAGAAGAAATTCGGAAGTCAGAAATCTGAAATAAGAAGTCGAAAGAATGAAGTGTCAAGTGTGAATTCCGAAGTCGAAAGGGATAATTATAAAGTCGGAAGTACTCCAATATGTATACTTCCGAAAACAACTTTACACTGCCGACTGCACATTCCAACTTCACCCTTCCACTTCCGACTTCACACTTCATACATCGGACTTCACACTTCACAAGTCTGCAGTCGAAAGTTTGTATCGTGAAGTCAGAAAGTCGGAATACGTACATTATGAAGTGTAAAGTAGGAAGTTTGAAGTATGAAGTAGTAGGTGTGAAGTCAAAAGTTGGTATTGTGAAGTAAGAATTATGAACACGGAAGAAGGAAGTGTAAAATCGGAATCGTGAGGAAGGAAGTCGAAAATATGAAGTATGAAGTCGGAGGATGAAATGTTAAGTGTGATCTCCGAATTCGAAAGGGTTTATTATAAAAGTCGGAAATATTACAAACTTCAAACTTCCGAAAAACGCCTTTACATTTCAATATCACATTCCAACTTCACAGTCCATACTTCCGACATCACACTTCATACTTTACACTTTTGAAGTGTGAAGTTTGAGCATTCAAGGTGAAGTATAAAGTCCGAAGTTAGAAGTCCGAAATGTGAAATGTTAATTTGGTATTTGAAGAGTGAAGTCGGAAATTTGATGAGTGAAATCGGAAGAGTGAAGTTCGAAGTCGTTAATTTGAACTGTCAAGTCGAAAGTTTGTATATAGTAATTGGAATTATGAACTCGGAAGAGGGAAATTTATAGTCGGAAAACGCGAAATAGTAAGTCTGAAGTCGGAGGTTTTAAGAATGGTATATGAATTCGGAAGCATAGAATGTAAAATCGGAAGTGTGAAATCTGAAATTGGTATGGCCAAGACGGAATTTTGAAATTGGTTTTAGTTAGTGTGAAATCGGAATCGTGAAAAAGGAAGTTGGACATGTCAAGTCAAAAGATTGAAGTGTTAAGTATAAATTTCGAAGTAGAACGTATTAAGTATAAGTTCCGAAGTAGAACGAATTAATTATGAGGTCGGAAATTTTCCCAGCTCCACATATTATACTTCCGAATTCCGAAGTTACGAATCGGTAATGTGAAGTCGGAAGTTTGAAGTGTCAGGTTGGAAGTATGAAGTGTGAAACGGAAGTATGAAGTATGAAGTCTGAACTCGGATGAATGAATTGTGAAATCGGAATCGTAAATGAGGATGTCGGACGTGTGAAGTCAAAAGATTGAAGTATGAAGTATGACTTCTGAAATAGGTCGTATTAATAATGAAGTCGGAAGATTTCCCAGATTCACATATTATACTTCTGAACTGCGAAGTTACGAATCGGTAACGTGAAGTCGGAAGTTTGAAGTATGAAGTTTGAAGTATGAAGAGTGATTACGGAAGAATGAAGTCTGAAGTTTGAACTCGATTGAATGAAGTGTGAGGGCAGAATTTTGAAGTCGGAAATATAAAATAGTAATTTGGAATTTGAAGAGTTAAGTCGGAAATTTGATGAGTGTAGTCGGAAGAGTGAAGTTCGAAGTCGTGAATTTGAACTGTCAAGTCGAAAGTTTGTATTTAGAAATTGGAATTTTGAACTCGGAAGAAGGAAATTTATAGTCGGAAAACGCGAAATAGTAAGTCTGAAGTCGGAGGTTTTAAGAATGGAGTATGAATTCGGAAGTATAAAATGTAAAATCGGAAGTGTGAAATCTGAAATTGGTATGGCGAAGACGGAATTATGAGCTTGGTTTTAGTAAGTGTGAAATCGGAATCGTGAATAAGGAAGTTGGACGTGTAAAGTCAAAAGATTGAAGTGTGAAGTATGAATTCCGAAGTAGAACGTATTAATTATGAAGTCGGTAGTTTTCCCAGCTTCACATATTAAACTTCCAAACTCCGAAGATACGAATCGGTTATGTTAAGTCGGAAGTTTGAAGTTTGAAGTTGGAAGTATGAAAAAGGAAGTCTGAAGTCTGAAGTTTTAACTCGGTTGAATGAAGTGTGAATACAGAAGTGTGAAGTCTGAACTCAGACATAGGGAGTGTGAAGTTAGAAGTATGAAGTGTGAGGTCGAAAGCTTGAGGTGAGATATTTGAGGTATGATCTGCGAATACGTATAATTGAAGTTAGAAATTTGAAGTGTGAAATCGGACACATATAGAGGGAGGTATATATAGAGGGAGGTATAAAGCTCCAAAAGTTGAAGTATGAAGTGTGTTGACCGAAGTGTGAAGTCGGAAAGGGGAAATGTGAAGTCGAAAGTTTGTTTTTGAAGTCGAAATTATGAACTCGAAAGTAGGAAAGTAAAAATCAGAAGAGCGTAATCGGAAGTTTGAAGTTCGAAATTTAGGGTTATGAAATTAGAACAATGAAGTGTGAACTCAAGAGTAAGATGACTGAAGTCTGAAGTGTGATTGCTAAGACGGAATCGTTAAATCAATGGTTTGAAGAGTGAAGTAGGAAGTATGAATTGTGAACTCGGAAGTAGGAAGACCGATGTGTGAAGTCGAAAATTTGAAGTGAGAACTATGAAGTATGATGGAAGTTGAAGGAGTGAGGTCGAAAGTGTAGGTGCTGAATCGGAATTGTGAAGTCTGCAGTCGAAAGTTTGTATCGTGGAGTGAGAAAGTCGGAATACCTGAATTATGAAGTGTGAATTCGGAAGTTTGAAGAAATTGAGAAGTCGGGAGTTTGAAAGTGAAGGCGGAAGGATAAAGTGTGATCTCGGAAGTGAGAAGTCGGAAGACTGAAGTCGGAAGTGTGTAGTCGGAAATTTGAAATTTGAACTCTAAATTAGAAAGGTTTGAAGTCTGAGCTGTGAAGTTGAAAGTATGAAATGTGAAGTGGACAGTGTAAAGTCGAAAGTTTAAAGTGTGAACTCTGAAAGTATGGGGTAGTGTACAATCGGAAGTGTGAATGCGGACATATGAAGTGTGAAGTCGGAAGCATGAATTTTGAAGTCTGAACTCGCGTATGAAGTTCGAAGTCGGAGGTATAAAATGTGAAGAAGTAAGTTCGAAGTGTGAATTCTGAGGTATGTAGTGCGAGGTCAAAATGTTAAGTCGGAAATTCAAAGTGTAAAGTTTTAGGTATGAAGTTGAAGTATATAGTCCGAAGTAAGAAGTCGGAAATGTGAAATGTTAATTCGGAATTTGAAGAGTGAAGTCGGAAATTTGAAGTGTCAAGTCGAAAGTTTGTATTTAGAAATTGGAATTATGAACTCGGAAGAAGGAAATTTATAGGCGGAAAACGAGAAATATTAAGTCTGAAATCGGAGATTTTAAGAATGGAGTGTGTACTCGGAAGTATAGAGTGTGAAATCGGAAGTGTGAAGTCGAAAGTTGGTATGGTGAAGACGGAATTATGAACTTGGAAGTAGTATGTGTTAAATTGGAATCCAGAATAAGGAAGTCGGACGTGTAAAGTCAAAAGATTGAAGTGTGAAGTATAAATTCCGAAGTAGAACGTAATAATTATGAAGTCGAAAATTTTCCCTGCTTCACATATTATACTTCCGAATTCCGAAGTAACGAATCGGTAATGTGAAGTCGGAAGTTTGAAGAGTCAGGTTGGAAGTATGAAGTGTGAAAACGGAAGTATGAAGTATGAAGTCTGAACTCGGTTGAATGAAGTGTGAAATCTTAATCGTAAATAAGGAAGTCGGACGTGTGAAGTCAAAAGATTGAGGTGTGAAGTATGACTTCTGAAATAGGTCGTATTAATTACAAAGTCGGAAGATTTCCGAGATTCACATATCATACTTCCGAACTCCGAAGTTACGAATCGGTTATGTGAAGTCGGAAGTTTGAAGTATGAAGTTGGAAGTATGAAGTGATAACGGAAGAATGAAGTCTGAAGTTTGAACTCGATTGAATGAATTGTGAAGGCAGAATTTGAAGTCTGAACCCAGACGTAGGGAGTGTGAAGTTAGAAGTATGAAGTTTGGGGTCGGAAGTTTGAGGTGACATATTTGAGGTATGAACTACGTATATTTGAAGTCAGAAATTTGAAATGTGAAATCGGACGTATAAAGAGGGAGGTATGAAGTTCCAAAACTTAAAGTGTGAACTCAAGAGTATGAAGTGTGTTGAACGAAGTGTGAAGTCCGAAGTGGGAAATGTTAAGTCGGAAATATGAACTCGAAGGTAGCAAGTTTAAAATTGGAATACGTGCAGGTTCAAGTTTGAAATCGAAAGTTTTAAGTATGAAGTAGGACGTATGAAATAAGAACTCAGAATCGGAAGAGCGAGGTCGGAAATTTGAAGTTCAGAATTTAGGGATGTGAAGTTAGAACAATGAAGTGTGAACTCGGAAGTTGGATGACTGAAGTCTGAAGTGTGATTGCTAAGACGGAATCGTTAAATCAATGGTTTGAAGAGTGAAGTCGAATGTATGAATTGTGATCTCGGAAGTAGGAAGACCGATGTGTGAAGTCGAAAGATTGAAGTGAGAACTCCGAAGTATGATGGAAGTTGGAAGAGTGAGGTCGAAAGTTTAGGTGCTGAATCGGAATTGTGAAGTCTGCAGTCGAAAGTTTGTATCGTGAAGAGAGGAAGTCGGAATACCTGAATTATGAAGTGTGAATTCGGAAGTTTGAAGTGTGAAGTCGAAGGTGTGAAGTCAAAACTTAGTACGGTGAAGTCGGAATTATGAACGGGTAAGTAGGAAGTGTAAAATCGGATTCGTGAAGAAGAAATTCGGAAGTCAGAAATCTGAAATAAGAAGTCGAAAGAATGAAGTGTCAAGTGTGAATTCCGAAGTCGAAAGGGATAATTATAAAGTCGGAAGTACTCCAATATGTATACTTCCGAAAACAATTTTACACTGCCGACTGCACATTCCAACTTCACCCTTCCACTTCCGACTTCACACTTCATACATCCGACTTCACACTTCACAAGTCTGCAGTCGAAAGTTTGTATCGTGAAGTCAGAAAGTCGGAATACGTACATTATGAAGTGTAAAGTAGGAAGTTTGAAGTATGAAGTAGTAGGTGTGAAGTCAAAAGTTGGTATTGTGAAGTAAGAATTATGAACACGGAAGAAGGAAGTGTAAAATCGGATTCGTGAGGAAGGAAGTCGAAAATATGAAGTATGAAGTCGGAGGATGAAATGTTAAGTGTGATCTCCGAATTCGAAAGGGTTTATTATAAAGTCGGAAATATTACAAACTTCAAACTTCCGAAAAACGCCTTTACATTTCAATATCACATTCCAACTTCACAGTCCATACTTCCGACATCACACTTCATACTTTACACTTTCGAAGTGTAAAGTTTGAGCATTGAAGGTGAAGTATAAAGTCCGAAGTTAGAAGTCCGAAATGCGAAATGTTAATTTGGAATTTGAAGAGTGAAGTCGGAAATTTGATGAGTGAAATCGGAAGAGTGAAGTTCGAAGTCGTAAATTTGAACTGTCAAGTCGAAAGTTTGTATTTAGTAATTGGAATTATGAACTCGGAAGAAGGAAATTTATAGTCGGTAAACAAGAAATATTAAGTCTGAAGTCGGAGGTTTTAAGAATGGAGTATGAATTCGGAATCATAGAATGTAAAATCGGAAGTGTGAAATCTGAAATTGGTATGGCCAAGACGGAATTATGAACTTGGTTTTAGTTAGTGTGAAATCGGAATCGTGAAAAAGGAAGTTGGACATGTCAAGTCAAAAGATTGAAGTGTTAAGTATAAATTTCGAAGTAGAACGTATTAAGTATAAGTTCCGAAGTAGAACGAATTAATTATGAGGTCGGAAATTTTCCCAGCTCCACATATTATACTTCCGAATTCCGAAGTTACGAATCGGTAATGTGAAGTCGGAAGTTTGAAGTGTCAGGTTGGAAGTATGAAGTGTGAAAACGGAAGTATGAGTTATGAAGTCTGAACTCGGATGAATGAATTGTGAAATCGGAATCGTAAATGAGGATGTCGGACGTGTGAAGTCAAAAGATTGAAGTATGAAGTATGACTTCTGAAATAGGTCGTATTAATAATGAAGTCGGAAGATTTCCCAGATTCACATATTATACTTCTGAACTGCGAAGTTACGAATCGGTAACGTGAAGTCGGAAGTTTGAAGTATGAAGTTTGAAGTATGAAGAGTGATTACGGAAGAATGAAGTCTGAAGTTTGAACTCGATTGAATGAAGTGTGAGGGCAGAATTTTGAAGTCGGAAATATGAAATGTTAATTCGGAATTTGAAGAGTTAAGTCGGAAATTTGATGAGTGAAGTCGGAAGAGTGAAGTTCGAAGTCGTGAATTTGAACTGTCAAGTCGAAAGTTTGTATTTAGAAATTGGAATTTTGAACTCGGAAGAAGGAAATTTATAGTCAGAAAACGCGAAATAGTAAGTCTGAAGTCGGAGGTTTTAAGAATGGAGTATGAATTCGGAAGTATAAAATGTAAAATCGGAAGTGTGAAATCTGAAATTGGTATGGCGAAGACGGAATTATGAGCTTGGTTTTAGTAAGTGTGATATCGGAATCGTGAATAAGGAAGTTGGACGTGTAAAGTCAAAAGATTGAAGTGTGAAGTATGAATTCCGAAGTAGAACGTATTAATTATGAAGTCGGTAGTTTTCCCAGCTTCACATATTAAACTTCCAAACTCCGAAGATACGAATCGGTTATGTTAAGTCGGAAGTTTGAAGTTTGAAGTTGGAAGTATGAAAAAGGAAGTCTGAAGTCTGAAGTTTTAACTCGGTTGAATGAAGTGTGAATACAGAAGTGTGAAGTCTGAACTCAGACATAGGGAGTGTGAAGTTAGAAGTATGAAGTGTGAGGTCGAAAGCTTGAGGTGAGATATTTGAGGTATGATCTGCGAATACGTATAATTGAAGTTAGAAATTTGAAGTGTGAAATCGGACACATATAGAGGGAGGTATATATAGAGGGAGGTATAAAGCTCCAAAAGTTGAAGTATGAAGTGTGTTGACCGAAGTGTGAAGTCGGAAAGGGGAAATGTGAAGTCGAAAGTTTGTTTTTTGAAGTCGAAATTATGAACTCGAAAGTAGGAAAGTAAAAATCAGAAGAGCAAAGTCGGAAGTTTGAAGTTCGAAATTTAGGGTTATGAAATTAGAACAATGAAGTGTGAACTCGGAAGTAAGATGAATGAAGTCTGAAGTGTGATTGCTAAGACGGAATCGTTAAATCAATGGTTTGAAGAGTGAAGTAGGAAGTATGAATTGTGAACTCGGAAGTAGGAAGACCGATGTGTGAAGACGAAAATTTGAAGTGAGAACTCCGAAGTATGATGGAAGTTGAAGGAGTGAGGTCGAAAGTTTAGGTGCTGAATCGGAATTGTGAAGTCTGCAGTCGAAAGTTTGTATCGTGGAGTGAGAAAGTCGGAATACCTGAATTATGAAGTGTGAATTCGGAAGTTTGAAGAAATTGAGAAGTCGGGAGTTTGAAAGTGAAGGCGGAAGGATAAAGTGTGATCTCGGAAGTGAGAAGTCGGAAGACTGAAGTCGGAAGTGTGTAGTCGGAAATTTGAAATTTGAACTCTAAATTAGAAAGGTTTGAAGTCTGAGCTGTGAAGATGAAAGTATGAAATGTGAAGTGGACAGTGTAAAGTCGAAAGTTTAAAGTGTGAACTCTGAAAGTATGGGGTAGTGTACAATCGGAAGTGTGAATGCGGACATATGAAGTGTGAAGTCGGAAGCATGAATTTTGAAGTCTGAACTCGCGTATGAAGTTCGAAGTCGGAGGTATAAAATGTGAAGTAGTAAGTTCGAAGTGTGAATTCTGAGGTATGTAGTGCGAGGTCAAAATGTTAAGTCGGAAATTCAAAGTGTAAAGTTTTAGGTATGAAGTTGAAGTATATAGTCCGAAGTAAGAAGTCGGAAATGTGAAATGTTAATTCGGAATTTGAAGAGTGAAGTCGGAAATTTGAAGTGTCAAGTCGAAAGTTCGTATTTAGAAATTGGAATTAAGAACTCGGAAGAAGGAAATTTATAGGCGGAAAACGAGAAATATTAAGTCTGAAATCGGAGATTTTAAGAATGGAGTGTGTACTCGGAAGTATAGAGTGTGAAATCGGAAGTGTGAAGTCGAAAGTTGGTATGGTGAAGACGGAATTATGAACTTGGAAGTAGTATGTGTTAAATTGGAATCCAGAATAAGGAAGTCGGACGTGTAAAGTCAAAAGATTGAAGTGTGAAGTATAAATTCCGAAGTAGAATGTAATAATTATGAAGTCGAAAATTTTCCCTGCTTCACATATTATACTTCCGAATTCCGAAGTTACGAATCGGTAATGTGAAGTCGGAAGTTTGAAGAGTCAGGTTGGAAGTATGAAGTGTGAAAACGGAAGTATGAAGTATGAAGTCTGAACTCGGTTGAATGAAGTGTGAAATCTTAATCGTAAATAAGGAAGTCGGACGTGTGAAGTCAAAAGATTGAGGTGAGAAGTATGACTTCTGAAATAGGTCGTATTAATTACAAAGTCGGAAGATTTCCGAGATTCACATATCATACTTCCGAACTCCGAAGTTACGAATCGGTTATGTGAAGTCGGAAGTTTGAAGTATGAAGTTGGAAGTATGAAGAGTGATAACGGAAGAATGAAGTCTGAAGTTTGAACTCGATTGAATGAATTGTGAAGGCAGAATTTGAAGTCTGAACCCAGACGTAGGGAGTGTGAAGTTAGAAGTATGAAGTTTGGGGTCGGAAGTTTGAGGTGACATATTTGAGGTATGAACTACGTATTTTTGAAGTCAGAAATTTGAAATGTGAAATCGGACGTATAAAGAGGGAGGTATGAAGTTCCAAAACTTAAAGTGTGAACTCAAGAGTATGAAGTGTGTTGAACGAAGTGTGAAGTCCGAAGTGGGAAATGTGAAGTCGGAAATATGAACTCGAAGGTAGCAAGTTTAAAGTTGGAATACGTGCAGGTTGAAGTTTGAAATCGAAAGTTTTAAGTATGAAGTAGGACGTATGAAATAAGAACTCAGAATGGGAAGAGCGAGGTCGGAAGTTTGAAGTTCGTAATTTAGGGATGTGAAGTTAGAACAATGAAGTGTGAACTCGGAAGTTGGATGACTGAAGTCTGAAGTGTGATTGCTAAGACGGAATCGTTAAATCAATGGTTTGAAGAGTGAAGTCGAATGTATGAATTGTGATCTCGGAAGTAGGAAGACCGATGTGTGAAGTCGAAAGATTGAAGTGAGAACTCCGAAGTATGATGGAAGTTGGAAGAGTGAGGTCGAAAGTTTAGGTGCTGAATCGGAATTGTGAAGTCTGCAGTCGAAAGTTTGTATCGTGAAGAGAGAAAGTCGGAATACCTGAATTATGAAGTGTGAATTCGGAAGTTTGAAGTGTGAAGTCGAAGGTGTGAAGTCGAAACTTAGTATGGTGAAGTCGGAATTATGAACGGGTAAGTAGGAAGTGTAAAATCGGATTCGTGAAGAAGAAATTCGGAAGTCAGAAATCTGAAATAAGAAGTCGAAAGAATGAAGTGTCAAGTGTGAATTCCGAAGTCGAAAGGGATAATTATAAAGTCGGAAGTACTCCAATATGTATACTTCCGAAAACAATTTTACACTGCCGACTGCACATTCCAACTTCACCCTTCCATTTCCGACTTCACACTTCATACATCCGACTTCACACTTCACAAGTCTGCAGTCGAAAGTTTGTATCGTGAAGTCAGAAAGTCGGAATACGTGCATTATGAAGTGTAAAGTAGGCAGTTTGAAGTATGAAGTAGTAGGTGTGAAGTCAAAAGTTGGTATTGTGAAGTAAGAATTATGAACAGGGAAGAAGGAAGTGTAAAATCGGATTCGTGAGGAAGGAAGTCGAAAATATAAAGTATGAAGTCGGAGGATGAAATGTTTAGTGTGATCTCCGAATTCGAAAAGGTTTATTATGAAGTCGGAAATATTACAAACTTCAAACTTCCGAAAAACGACTTTACATTTCAACATCACATTCCAACTTCACAGTTCATACTTCCGACATCACACTACACTTTACACTTTCGAAGTGTGAAGTTTGAGCATTGAAGGTGAAGTATAAAGTCCGAAGTTAGAAGTCCGAAATGTGAAATGTTAATTTGGAATTTGAAGAGTGAAGTCGGAAATTTGATGAGTGAAATCGGAAGAGTGAAGTTCGAAGTCGTAAATTTGAACAGTCAAGTCGAAAGTTTGTATTTAGTAATTGGAATTATGAACTCGGAAGAAGGAAATTTATCGGCGGAGGTTTTAAGAATGGAGTATGAATTCGGAAGCATAGAATGTAAAATCGGAAGTGTGAAATCTGAAATTGGTATGGCCAAGACGGAATTATGAACTTGGTTTTAGTAAGTGTGAAATCGGAATCGTGAAAAAGGAAGTTGGACATGTCAAGTCAAAAGATTGAAGTGTTAAGTATAAATCCGAAGAAGAACGTATTAAGTATAAGTTCCGAAGTAGAACGTATTAATTATGAGGTCGGAAATTTTCCCAGCTCCACATATTATACTTCCGAATTCCGAAGTTACGAATCGGTAATGTGAAGTCGGAAGTTTGAAGTGTCAGGTTGGAAGTATGAAGTGTGAAACGGAAGTATGAAGTATGAAGTCTGAACTCGGATGAATGAATTGTGAAATCGGAATCGTAAATGAGGATGTCGGACGTGTGAAGTCAAAAGATTGAAGTATGAAGTATGACTTCTGAAATAGGTCGTATTAATAATGAAGTCGGAAGATTTCCCAGATTAACATATTATACTTCTGAACTGCGAAGTTACGAATCGGTAACGTGAAGTCGGAAGTTTGAAGTATGAAGAGTGATTACGGAAGAATGAAGTCTGAAGTTTGAACTCGATCGAATGAAGTGTGAGGGCAGAAGTTTGAAGTCGGAAATATGAAATGTTAATTCGGAATTTGAAGAGTTAAGTCGGAAATTTGATGAGTGAAGTCGGAAGAGTGAAGTTCGAAGTCGTAAATTTGAACTGTCAAGTCGAAAGTTTGTGTTTAATAATTGGAATTTTGAACTCGGAAGAAGGAAATTTATAGTCGGAAAACGCGAAATAGTAAGTCTGAAGTCGGAGGTTTTAAGAATGGAGTATGAATTCGGAAGTATAAATTATAAAATCGGAAGTGTGAAATCTGAAATTGGTATGGCGAAGACGGAATTATGAGCTTGGTTTTAGTAAGTGTGAAATCGGAATCGTGAATAAGGAAGTTGGACGTGTAAAGTCAAAAGATTGAAGTGTGAAGTATGAATTCCGAAGTAGAACGTATTAATTATGAAGTCGGTAGTTTTCCCAGCTTTACAATTTAAACTTACAAACTCCGAAGATACGAATCGGTTATGTTAAGTCGGAAGTTTGAAGTTTGAAGTTGAAAGTATGAAAAAGGAAGTCTAAAGTCTGAAGTTTTAACTCGGTTGAATGAAGTGTGAATGCAGAAGTGTGAAGTCTGAACTCAGACATAGGGAGTGTGAAGTTAGAAGTATGAAGTGTGAGGTCGGAAGCTTGAGGTGAGATATTTGAGGTATGAACTGCGAATACGTATAATTGAAGTTAGAAATTTGAAGTGTGAAATCGGACACATATAGAGGGAGGTATATATAGAGGGAGGTATAAAGCTCCAAAAGTTGAAGTATGAAGTGTGTTGACCGAAGTGTGAAGTCGGAAAGGGGAAATGTGAAGTCGAAAGTTTGTTTTTTGAAGTCGAAATTATGAACTCGAAAGTAAAAATCAGAAGAGCAAAGTCGGAAGTTTGAAGTTCGAAATTTAGGGTTATGAAATTAGAACAATGAAGTGTGAACTCGGAAGTAAGATGAATGAAGTCTGAAGTGTGATTGCTAAGACGGAATCGTTAAATCAATGGTTTGAAGAGTGAAGTAGGAAGTATGAATTGTGAACTCGGAAGTAGGAAGACCGATGTGTGAAGTCGAAAATTTGAAGTGAGAATTCGAAGTATGATGGAAGTTGAAGGAATGAGGTCGAAAGTGTAGGTGCTGAATCGGAATTGTGAAGTCTGCAGTCGAAAGTTTGTATCGTGGAGTGAGAAAGTCGGAATACCTGAATTATGAAGTGTGAATTCGGAAGTTTGAAGAAATTGAGAAGTCGGGAGTTTGAAAGTGAAGGCGGAAGGATAAAGTGTGATCTCGGAAGTGAGAAGTCGGAAGACTGAAGTCGGAAGTGTGTAGTCGGAAATTTGAAATTTGAACTCTAAATTAGAAAGGTTTGAAGTCTGAGCTGTGAAGTTGAAAGTGTAAATGTGAAGTGGACAGTGTAAAGTCGAAAGTTTAAAGTGTGAACTCTGAAAGTATGGGGTAGTGTACAATCGGAAGTGTGAATGCGGACATATGAAGTGTGAAGTCGGAAGCATGAATTTTGAAGTCTGAACTCGCGTATGAAGTTCGAAGTCGGAGGAATAAAATGTGAAGAAGTAAGTTCGAAGTGTGAATTCTGAGGTATGTAGTGCGAGGTCAAAATGTTAAGTCGGAAATTCAAAGTGTAAAGTTTTAGGTATAAAGTTGAAGTATATAGTCCGAAGTAAGAAGTCGGAAATGTGAAATGTTAATTCGGAATTTGAAGAGTGAAGTCGGAAATTTGAAGTGTCAAGTCGAAAGTTTGTATTTAGAAATTGGAATTATGAACTCGGAAGAAGGAAATCTATAGGCGGAAAACGAGAAATATTAAGTCTGAAATCGGAGATTTTAAGAATGGAGTGTGTACTCGGAAGTATAGAGTGTGAAATCGGAAGTGTGAAGTCGAAAGTTGGTATGGTGAAGACGGAATTATGAACTTGGAAGTAGTATGTGTTAAATTGGAATCCAGAATAAGGATGTCGGACGTGTAAAGTCAAAAGATTGAAGTGTGAAGTATAAATTCCGAATTAGAACGTAATAATTATGAAGTCGAAAATTTTCCCTGCTTCACATATTATACTTCCGAATTCCGAAGTTACGAATCGGTAATGTGAAGTCGGAAGTTTGAAGAGTCAGGTTGGAAGTATGAAGTGTGAAAACGGAAGTATGAAGTATGAAGTCTGAACTCGGTTGAATGAAGTGTGAAATCGGAATCGTAAATAAGGAAGTCGGACGTGTGAAGTCAAAAGATTGAGGTGTGAAGTATGACTTCTGAAATAGGTCGTATAAATTACAAAGTCGGAAGATTTCCGAGATTCACATATCATTCTTCCGAACTCCGAAGTTACGAATCGGTTATGTGAAGTCGGAAGTTTGAAGTATGAAGTTGGAAGTATGAAGTGATAACGGAAGAATGAAGTCTGAAGTTTGAACTCGATTGAATGAATTGTGAAGGCAGAATTTGAAGTCTGAACCCAGACTTAGGGAGTGTGAAGTTAGAAGTATGAAGTTTGGGGTCGGAAGTTTGAGGTGACATATTTGAGGTATGAACTACGTATATTTGAAGTCAGAAATTTGAAATGTGAAATCGGACGTATAAAGAGGGAGGTATGAAGTTCCAAAACTTAAAGTGTGAACTCAAGAGTATGAAGTGTGTTGAACGAAGTGTGAAGTCCGAAGTGGGAAATGTGAAGTCGGAAATATGAACTCGAAGGTAGCAAGTTTAAAGTTGGAATACGTGCAGGTTGAAGTTTGAAATCGAAAGTTTTAAGTATGAAGTAGGACGTATGAAATAAGAACTCAGAATCGGAAGAGCGAGGTCGGAAGTTTGAAGTTCGAAATTTAGGGATGTGAAGTAAGAACAATGAAGTGTGAACTCGGAAGTTGGATGACTGAAGTCTGAAGTGTGATTGCTAAGACGGAAGCGTTAAATCAATGGTTTGAAGAGTGAAGTCGAATGTATGAATTGTGATCTCGGAAGTAGGAAGACCGATGTGTGAAGTCGAAAGATTGAAGTGAGAACTCCGAAGTATGATGGAAGTTGGAAGAGTGAGGTCGAAAGTTTAGGTGCTGAATCGGAATTGTGAAGTCTGCAGTCGAAAGTTTGTATCGTGAAGAGAGAAAGTCGGAATACCTGAATTATGAAGTGTGAATTCGGAAGTTTGAAGTGTGAAGTCGAAGGTGTGAAGGCGAAACTTAGTATGGTGAAGTCGGAATTATGAACGGGTAAGTAGGAAGTGTAAAATCGGATTCGTGAAGAAGGAATTCGGAAGTCAGAAATCTGAAATAAGAAGTCGAAAGAATGAAGTGTCAAGTGTGAATTCCGAAGTCGAAAGGGATAATTATAAAGTCGGAAGAACTCCAATATGCATACTTCCTAAAAAACAATTTTACACTGCCGACTGCACATTCCAACTTCACCCTTCCACTTCCGACTTCACACTTCATACATCCGACTTCACACTTCACAAGTCTGCAGTCGAAAGTTTGTATCGTGAAGTCAGAAAGTCGGAATACGTGCATTATGAAGTGTAAAGTAGGAAGTTTGAAGTATGAAGTAGTAGGTGTGAAGTCAAAAGTTGGTATTGTGAAGTAAGAATTATGAACAGGGAAGAAGGAAGTGTAAAATCGGATTCGTGAGGAAGGAAGTCGAAAATATGAAGTATGAAGTCGGAGGATGAAATGTTTAGTGTGATCTCCGAATTCGAAAAGGTTTTTTATGAAGTCGAAAATATTACAAACTTCAAACTTCCGAAAAACGACTTTACATTTCAACATCACATTCCAACTTCACAGTTCATACTTCCGACATCACACTTCATACTTTACACTTTCGAAGTGTGAAGTTTGAGCATTGAAGGTGAAGTATAAAGTCCGTGTGTTAGAAGTCCTAAATGTGAAATGTTAATTTGGAATTTGAAGAGTGAAGTCGGAAATTTGATGAGTGAAATCGGAAGAGTGAAGTTCGAAGTCGTAAATTTGAACAGTCAAGTCGAAAGTTTGTATTTAGTAATTGGAATTATGAACTCGGAAGAAGGAAATTTATAGTCGGAGGTTTTAAGAATGGAGTATGAATTCGGAAGCATAGAATGTAAAATCGGAAGTGTGAAATCTGAAATTGGTATGGCGAAGACGGAATTATGAACTTGGTTTTAGTTAGTGTGAAATCGGAATCGTGAAAAAGGAAGTTTGACATGTCAAGTCAAAAGATTGAAGTGTTAAGTATAAATTCCGAAGTAGAACGTATTAAGTATAAGTTCCGAAGTAGAACGTATTAATTATGAAGGCGAAAATTTTCCCAGCTCCACATATTATACTTCCGAATTCCGAAGTCACGAATCGGCAATGTGAAGTCGGAAGTTTGAAGTGTCAGGTTGGTAGTATGAAGTGTGAAAACGGAAGTATGAAGTATGAAGTCTGAACTCAGGTTGGAAGTATGAAGTGTGAAAACGGAAGTATGAAGTATGAAGTCTGAACTCGGATGAATGAAGTGTGAAATCGGAATCGTAAATAAGGAAGTCGGACGTGTGAAGTCAAAAGATTGAGGTGTGAAGTATGACTTCTGAAATAGGTCGTATTAATTACAAAGTCGGAAGATTTCCGAGATTCACATATCATACTTCCGAACTCCGACGTTACGAATCGGTTATGTGAAATCCCATTGTTGAAGAATGAAGTTGGAAGTATGAAGTGATAACGGAAGAATGAAGTCTGAAGTTTGAACTCGATTGAATGAATTGTGAAGGCAGAATTTGAAGTCTGAACCCAGACGTAGGGAGTGTGAAGTTAGAAGTATGAAGTTTGGGGTCGGAAGTTTGAGGTGACATATTTGAGGTATGAACTACGTATATTTGAAGTCAGAAATTTGAAATGTGAAATCGGACGTATAAAGAGGGAGGTATGAAGTTCCAAAACTTAAAGTGTGAACTCAAGAGTATGAAGTGTGTTGAACGAAGTGTGAAGTCCGAAGTGGGAAATGTGAAGTCGGAAATATGAACTCGAAGGTAGCAAGTTTAAAGTTGGAATACGTGCAGGTTGAAGTTTGAAATCGAAAGTTTTAAGTATGAAGTAGGACGTATGAAATAAGAACTCAGAATCGGAAGAGCGAGGTCGGAAGTTTGAAGTTCGAAATTTAGGGATGTGAAGTAAGAACAATGAAGTGTGAACTCGGAAGTTGGATGACTGAAGTCTGAAGTGTGATTGCTAAGACGGAAGCGTTAAATCAATGGTTTGAAGAGTGAAGTCGAATGTATGAATTGTGATCTCGGAAGTAGGAAGACCGATGTGTGAAGTCGAAAGATTGAAGTGAGAACTCCGAAGTATGATGGAAGTTGGAAGAGTGAGGTCGAAAGTTTAGGTGCTGAATCGGAATTGTGAAGTCTGCAGTCGAAAGTTTGTATCGTGAAGAGAGGAAGTCGGAATACCTGAATTATGAAGTGTGAATTCGGAAGTTTGAAGTGTGAAGTCGAAGGTGTGAAGTCGAAACTTAGTATGGTGAAGTCGGAATTATGAACGGGTAAGTATGAAGTGTAAAATCGGATTCGTGAAGAAGAAATTCGGAAGTCAGAAATCTGAAATAAGAAGTCGAAAGAATGAAGTGTCAAGTGTGAATTCCGAAGTCGAAAGGGATAATTATAAAGTCGGAAGTACTCCAATATGTATACTTCCGAAAACAACTTTACACTGCCGACTGCACATTCCAACTTCACCCTTCCACTTCCGACTTCACACTTCATACATCGGACTTCAAACTTCACAAGTCTGCAGTCGAAAGTTTGTATCGTGAAGTCAGAAAGTCGGAATACGTACATTATGAAGTGTAAAGTAGGAAGTTTGAAGTATGAAGTAGTAGGTGTGAAGTCAAAAGTTGGTATTGTGAAGTAAGAATTATGAACACGGAAGAAGGAAGTGTAAAATCGGAATCGTGAGGAAGGAAGTCGAAAATATGAAGTATGAAGTCGGAGGATGAAATGTTAAGTGTGATCTCCGAATTCGAAAGGGTTTATTATAAAAGTCGGAAATATTACAAACTTCAAACTTCCGAAAAACGCCTTTACATTTCAATATCACATTCCAACTTCACAGTCCATACTTCCGACATCACACTTCATACTTTACACTTTCGAAGTGTGAAGTTTGAGCATTCAAGGTGAAGTATAAAGTCCGAAGTTAGAAGTCCGAAATGTGAAATGTTAATTTGGTATTTGAAGAGTGAAGTCGGAAATTTGATGAGTGAAATCGGAAGAGTGAAGTTCGAAGTCGTAAATTTGAACTGTCAAGTCGAAAGTTTGTATATAGTAATTGGAATTATGAACTCGGAAGAGGGAAATTTATAGTCGGAAAACGCGAAATAGTAAGTCTGAAGTCGGAGGTTTTAAGAATGGTATATGAATTCGGAAGCATAGAATGTAAAATCGGAAGTGTGAAATCTGAAATTGGTATGGCCAAGACGGAATTTTGAAATTGGTTTTAGTTAGTGTGAAATCGGAATCGTGAAAAAGGAAGTTGGACATGTCAAGTCAAAAGATTGAAGTGTTAAGTATAAATTTCGAAGTAGAACGTATTAAGTATAAGTTCCGAAGTAGAACGAATTAATTATGAGGTCGGAAATTTTCCCAGCTCCACATATTATACTTCCGAATTCCGAAGTTACGAATCGGTAATGTGAAGTCGGAAGTTTGAAGTGTCAGGTTGGAAGTATGAAGTGTGAAAACGGAAGTATGAGTTATGAAGTCTGAACTCGGATGAATGAATTGTGAAATCGGAATCGTAAATGAGGATGTCGGACGTGTGAAGTCAAAAGATTGAAGTATGAAGTATGACTTCTGAAATAGGTCGTATTAATAATGAAGTCGGAAGATTTCCCAGATTCACATATTATACTTCTGAACTGCGAAGTTACGAATCGGTAACGTGAAGTCGGAAGTTTGAAGTATGAAGTTTGAAGTATGAAGAGTGATTACGGAAGAATGAAGTCTGAAGTTTGAACTCGATTGAATGAAGTGTGAGGGCAGAATTTTGAAGTCGGAAATATGAAATGTTAATTCGGAATTTGAAGAGTTAAGTCGGAAATTTGATGAGTGAAGTCGGAAGAGTGAAGTTCGAAGTCGTGAATTTGAACTGTCAAGTCGAAAGTTTGTATTTAGAAATTGGAATTTTGAACTCGGAAGAAGGAAATTTATAGTCAGAAAACGCGAAATAGTAAGTCTGAAGTCGGAGGTTTTAAGAATGGAGTATGAATTCGGAAGTATAAAATGTAAAATCGGAAGTGTGAAATCTGAAATTGGTATGGCGAAGACGGAATTATGAGCTTGGTTTTAGTAAGTGTGATATCGGAATCGTGAATAAGGAAGTTGGACGTGTAAAGTCAAAAGATTGAAGTGTGAAGTATGAATTCCGAAGTAGAACGTATTAATTATGAAGTCGGTAGTTTTCCCAGCTTCACATATTAAACTTCCAAACTCCGAAGATACGAATCGGTTATGTTAAGTCGGAAGTTTGAAGTTTGAAGTTGGAAGTATGAAAAAGGAAGTCTGAAGTCTGAAGTTTTAACTCGGTTGAATGAAGTGTGAATACAGAAGTGTGAAGTCTGAACTCAGACATAGGGAGTGTGAAGTTAGAAGTATGAAGTGTGAGGTCGAAAGCTTGAGGTGAGATATTTGAGGTATGATCTGCGAATACGTATAATTGAAGTTAGAAATTTGAAGTGTGAAATCGGACACATATAGAGGGAGGTATATATAGAGGGAGGTATAAAGCTCCAAAAGTTGAAGTATGAAGTGTGTTGACCGAAGTGTGAAGTCGGAAAGGGGAAATGTGAAGTCGAAAGTTTGTTTTTTGAAGTCGAAATTATGAACTCGAAAGTAGGAAAGTAAAAATCAGAAGAGCAAAGTCGGAAGTTTGAAGTTCGAAATTTAGGGTTATGAAATTAGAACAATGAAGTGTGAACTCGGAAGTAAGATGAATGAAGTCTGAAGTGTGATTGCTAAGACGGAATCGTTAAATCAATGGTTTGAAGAGTGAAGTAGGAAGTATGAATTGTGAACTCGGAAGTAGGAAGACCGATGTGTGAAGACGAAAATTTGAAGTGAGAACTCCGAAGTATGATGGAAGTTGAAGGAGTGAGGTCGAAAGTTTAGGTGCTGAATCGGAATTGTGAAGTCTGCAGTCGAAAGTTTGTATCGTGGAGTGAGAAAGTCGGAATACCTGAATTATGAAGTGTGAATTCGGAAGTTTGAAGAAATTGAGAAGTCGGGAGTTTGAAAGTGAAGGCGGAAGGATAAAGTGTGATCTCGGAAGTGAGAAGTCGGAAGACTGAAGTCGGAAGTGTGTAGTCGGAAATTTGAAATTTGAACTCTAAATTAGAAAGGTTTGAAGTCTGAGCTGTGAAGATGAAAGTATGAAATGTGAAGTGGACAGTGTAAAGTCGAAAGTTTAAAGTGTGAACTCTGAAAGTATGGGGTAGTGTACAATCGGAAGTGTGAATGCGGACATATGAAGTGTGAAGTCGGAAGCATGAATTTTGAAGTCTGAACTCGCGTATGAAGTTCGAAGTCGGAGGTATAAAATGTGAAGTAGTAAGTTCGAAGTGTGAATTCTGAGGTATGTAGTGCGAGGTCAAAATGTTAAGTCGGAAATTCAAAGTGTAAAGTTTTAGGTATGAAGTTGAAGTATATAGTCCGAAGTAAGAAGTCGGAAATGTGAAATGTTAATTCGGAATTTGAAGAGTGAAGTCGGAAATTTGAAGTGTCAAGTCGAAAGTTCGTATTTAGAAATTGGAATTAAGAACTCGGAAGAAGGAAATTTATAGGCGGAAAACGAGAAATATTAAGTCTGAAATCGGAGATTTTAAGAATGGAGTGTGTACTCGGAAGTATAGAGTGTGAAATCGGAAGTGTGAAGTCGAAAGTTGGTATGGTGAAGACGGAATTATGAACTTGGAAGTAGTATGTGTTAAATTGGAATCCAGAATAAGGAAGTCGGACGTGTAAAGTCAAAAGATTGAAGTGTGAAGTATAAATTCCGAAGTAGAATGTAATAATTATGAAGTCGAAAATTTTCCCTGCTTCACATATTATACTTCCGAATTCCGAAGTTACGAATCGGTAATGTGAAGTCGGAAGTTTGAAGAGTCAGGTTGGAAGTATGAAGTGTGAAAACGGAAGTATGAAGTATGAAGTCTGAACTCGGTTGAATGAAGTGTGAAATCTTAATCGTAAATAAGGAAGTCGGACGTGTGAAGTCAAAAGATTGAGGTGAGAAGTATGACTTCTGAAATAGGTCGTGTTAATTACAAAGTCGGAAGATTTCCGAGATTCACATATCATACTTCCGAACTCCGAAGTTACGAATCGGTTATGTGAAGTCGGAAGTTTGAAGTATGAAGTTGGAAGTATGAAGAGTGATAACGGAAGAATGAAGTCTGAAGTTTGAACTCGATTGAATGAATTGTGAAGGCAGAATTTGAAGTCTGAACCCAGACGTAGGGAGTGTGAAGTTAGAAGTATGAAGTTTGGGGTCGGAAGTTTGAGGTGACATATTTGAGGTATGAACTACGTATTTTTGAAGTCAGAAATTTGAAATGTGAAATCGGACGTATAAAGAGGGAGGTATGAAGTTCCAAAACTTAAAGTGTGAACTCAAGAGTATGAAGTGTGTTGAACGAAGTGTGAAGTCCGAAGTGGGAAATGTGAAGTCGGAAATATGAACTCGAAGGTAGCAAGTTTAAAGTTGGAATACGTGCAGGTTGAAGTTTGAAATCGAAAGTTTTAAGTATGAAGTAGGACGTATGAAATAAGAACTCAGAATGGGAAGAGCGAGGTCGGAAGTTTGAAGTTCGTAATTTAGGGATGTGAAGTTAGAACAATGAAGTGTGAACTCGGAAGTTGGATGACTGAAGTCTGAAGTGTGATTGCTAAGACGGAATCGTTAAATCAATGGTTTGAAGAGTGAAGTCGAATGTATGAATTGTGATCTCGGAAGTAGGAAGACCGATGTGTGAAGTCGAAAGATTGAAGTGAGAACTCCGAAGTATGATGGAAGTTGGAAGAGTGAGGTCGAAAGTTTAGGTGCTGAATCGGAATTGTGAAGTCTGCAGTCGAAAGTTTGTATCGTGAAGAGAGAAAGTCGGAATACCTGAATTATGAAGTGTGAATTCGGAAGTTTGAAGTGTGAAGTCGAAGGTGTGAAGTCGAAACTTAGTATGGTGAAGTCGGAATTATGAACGGGTAAGTATGAAGTGTAAAATCGGATTCGTGAAGAAGAAATTCGGAAGTCAGAAATCTGAAATAAGAAGTCGAAAGAATGAAGTGTCAAGTGTGAATTCCGAAGTCGAAAGGGATAATTATAAAGTCGGAAGTACTCCAATATGTATACTTCCGAAAACAATTTTACACTGCCGACTGCACATTCCAACTTCACCCTTCCATTTCCGACTTCACACTTCATACATCCGACTTCACACTTCACAAGTCTGCAGTCGAAAGTTTGTATCGTGAAGTCAGAAAGTCGGAATACGTGCATTATGAAGTGTAAAGTAGGAAGTTTGAAGTATGAAGTAGTAGGTGTGAAGTCAAAAGTTGGTATTGTGAAGTAAGAATTATGAACAGGGAAGAAGGAAGTGTAAAATCGGATTCGTGAGGAAGGAAGTCGAAAATATAAAGTATGAAGTCGGAGGATGAAATGTTTAGTGTGATCTCCGAATTCGAAAAGGTTTATTATGAAGTCGGAAATATTACAAACTTCAAACTTCCGAAAAACGACTTTACATTTCAACATCACATTCCAACTTCACAGTTCATACTTCCGACATCACACTACACTTTACACTTTCGAAGTGTGAAGTTTGAGCATTGAAGGTGAAGTATAAAGTCCGAAGTTAGAAGTCCGAAATGTGAAATGTTAATTTGGAATTTGAAGAGTGAAGTCGGAAATTTGATGAGTGAAATCGGAAGAGTGAAGTTCGAAGTCGTAAATTTGAACAGTCAAGTCGAAAGTTTGTATTTAGTAATTGGAATTATGAACTCGGAAGAAGGAAATTTATCGGCGGAGGTTTTAAGAATGGAGTATGAATTCGGAAGCATAGAATGTAAAATCGGAAGTGTGAAATCTGAAATTGGTATGGCCAAGACGGAATTATGAACTTGGTTTTAGTAAGTGTGAAATCGGAATCGTGAAAAAGGAAGTTGGACATGTCAAGTCAAAAGATTGAAGTGTTAAGTATAAATCCGAAGAAGAACGTATTAAGTATAAGTTCCGAAGTAGAACGTATTAATTATGAGGTCGGAAATTTTCCCAGCTCCACATATTATACTTCCGAATTCCGAAGTTACGAATCGGTAATGTGAAGTCGGAAGTTTGAAGTGTCAGGTTGGAAGTATGAAGTGTGAAACGGAAGTATGAAGTATGAAGTCTGAACTCGGATGAATGAATTGTGAAATCGGAATCGTAAATGAGGATGTCGGACGTGTGAAGTCAAAAGATTGAAGTATGAAGTATGACTTCTGAAATAGGTCGTATTAATAATGAAGTCGGAAGATTTCCCAGATTAACATATTATACTTCTGAACTGCGAAGTTACGAATCGGTAACGTGAAGTCGGAAGTTTGAAGTATGAAGTTTGAAGTATGAAGAGTGATAACGGAAGAATGAAGTCTGAAGTTTGAACTCGATTGAATGAAGTGTGAGGGCAGAAGTTTGAAGTCGGAAATATGAAATGTTAATTCGGAATTTGAAGAGTTAAGTCGGAAATTTGATGAGTGAAGTCGGAAGAGTGAAGTTCGAAGTCGTGAATTTGAACTGTCAAGTCGAAAGTTTGTAAATTGGAAATTTGAACTCGGAAGAAGGAAATTTATAGTCGGAAATCGCGAAATAGTAAGTCTGAAGTCTGAGGTTTTAAGAATGGAGTATGAATTCGGAAGTATAAAATGTAATATCGGAAGTGTGAAATCTGAAATTGGTATTGCGAAGACGGAATTATGAGCTTGGTTTTAGTAAGTGTGAAATCGGAATCGTGAATAAGGAAGTTGGACGTGTAAAGTCAAAAGATTGAAGTGTGAAGTATGAATTCCGAAGTAGAACGTATTAATTATGAAGTCGGTAGTTTTCCCAGCTTCACATATTAAACTTCCAAACTCCGAAGATACGAATCGGTTATGTTAAGTCGGAAGTTTGAAGTTTGAAGTTGGAAGTATGAAAAAGGAAGTCTGAAGTCTGAAGTTTTAACTCGGTTGAATGAAGTGTGAATGCAGAAGTGTGAAGTCTGAACTCAGACAAAGGGAGTGTGAAGTTAGAAGTATGAAGTGTGAGATCGGAAGCTTGAGCCGAGATATTTGAGGTATGAACTGCGAATACGTATAATTGAAGTTAGAAATTTGAAGTGTGAAATCGGACACATATAGAGGGATGTATATATAGAGGGAGGTATAAAGCTCCAAAAGTTGAAGTATGAAGTGTGTTGACCGAAGTGTGAAGTCGGAAAGGGGAAATGTGAAGTCGAAAGTTTGTTTTTTGAAGTCGAAATTATGAACTCGAAAGTAAGAAAGTAAAAATCAGAAGAGCAAAGTCGGAAGTTTGAAGTTCGAAATTTAGGGATGTGAAGTTAGAACAATGAAGTGTGAACTCGGAAGTAAGATGAATGAAGTCTGAAGTGTGATTGCTAAGACGGAATCGTTAAATCAATGGTTTGAAGAGTGAAGTAGGAAGTATGAATTGTGAACTCGGAAGTAGGAAGACCGATGTGTGAAGTCGAAAGATTGAAGTGAGAACTCCGAAGTATGATGGAAGTTGAAGGAGTGAGGTCGAAAGTTTAGGTGCTGAATCGGAATTGTGAAGTCTGCAGTCGAAAGTTTGTATCGTGGAGTGAGAAAGTCGGAATACCTGAATTATGAAGTGTGAATTCGGAAGTTTGAAGAAATTGAGAAGTCGGGAGTTTGAAAGTGAAGGCGGAAGGATAAAGTGTGATCTCGGAAGAGAGAAGTCGGAAGACTGAAGTCGGAAGTGTGTAGTCGGAAATTTGAAATTTGAACTCTAAATTAGAAAGGTTTGAAGTCTGAGCTGTGAAGTTGAAAGTATGAAATGTGAAGTGGACAGTGTAAAGTCGAAAGTTTAAAGTGTGAACTCTGAAAGTATGGGGTAGTGTACAATCGGAAGTGTGAATGCGGATATATGAAGTGTGAAGTCGGAAGCATGAATTTTGAAGTCTGAACTCGCGTATGAAGTTCGAAGTCGGAGGTATAAAATGTGAAGTAGTAAGTTCGAAGTGTGAATTCTGAGGTATGTAGTGCGAGGTCAAAATGTTAAGTCGGAAATTCAAAGTGTAAAGTTTTAGGTATGAAGTTGAAGTATATAGTCCGAAGTAAGAAGTCGGAAATGTGAAATGTTAATTCGGAATTTGAAGAGTGAAGTCGGAAATTTGAAGTGTCAAGTCGAAAGTTTGTATTTAGAAATTGGAATTATGAACTCGGAAGAAGGAAATTTATAGGCGGAAAACGAGAAATATAAAGTCTGAAATCGGAGATTTTAAGAATGGAGTGTGTACTCGGAAGTATAGAGTGTGAAATCGGAAGTGTGAAGTCGAAAGTTGGTATGGTGAAGACGGAATTATGAACTTGGAAGTAGTATGTGTTAAATTGGAATCCAGAATAAGGAAGTCGGACGTGTAAAGTCAAAGATTGAAGTGTGAAGTATAAATTCCGAAGTAGAACGTAATAATTATGAAGTCGAAAATTTTCCCTGCTTCACATATTATACTTCCGAATTCCGAAGTTACGAATCGGTAATGTGAAGTCGGAAGTTTGAAGAGTCAGGTTGGAAGTATGAAGTGTGAAAACGGAAGTATGAAGTATGAAGTCTGAACTCGGATGAATGAAGTGTGAAATCGGAATCGTAAATAAGGAAGTCGGACGTGTGAATTCAAAAGATTGAGGTGTGAAGTATGACTTCTGAAGTAGGTCGTATTAATTACAAAGTCGGAAGATTTCCGAGATTCACATATCATACTTCCGAACTCCGAAGTTACGAATCGGTTATGTGAAGTCGGAAGGTTGAAGAATGAAGTTGGAAGTATGAAGTGATAACGGAAGAATGAAGTCTGAAGTTTGAACTCGATTGAATGAATTGTGAAGGCAGAATTTGAAGTCTGAACCCAGACGTAGGGAGTGTGAAGTTAGAAGTATGAAGTGTGGGGTCGGAAGTTTGAGGTGACATATTTGAGGTATGAACTACGTATATTTGAAGTCCGAAATTTGAAATGTGAAATCGGACGTATAAAGAGGGAGGTATGAAGTTCCAAAACTTAAAGTGTGAACTCAAGAGTATGAAGTGTGTTGAACGAAGTGTGAAGTCCGAAGTGGGAAATGTGAAGTCGGAAATATGAACTCGAAGGTAGCAAGTTTAAAGTTGGAATACGTGCAGGTTGAAGTTTGAAATCGAAAGTTTTAAGTATGAAGTAGGACGTATGAAATAAGAACTCAGAATCGGAAGAGCGAGGTCGGAAGTTTGAAGTTCGAAATTTAGGGATGTGAAGTAAGAACAATGAAGTGTGAACTCGGAAGTTGGATGACTGAAGTCTGAAGTGTGATTGCTAAGACGGAATCGTTAAATCAATGGTTTGAAGAGTGAAGTCGAATGTATGAATTGTGATCTCGGAAGTAGGAAGACCGATGTGTGAAGTCGAAAGATTGAAGTGAGAACTCCGAAGTATGATGGAAGTTGGAAGAGTGAGGTCGAAAGTTTAGGTGCTGAATCGGAATTGTGAAGTCTGCAGTCGAAAGTTTGTATCGTGAAGAGAGAAAGTCGGAATACCTGAATTATGAAGTGTGAATTCGGAAGTTTGAAGTGTGAAGTCGAAGGTGTGAAGGCGAAACTTAGTATGGTGAAGTCGGAATTATGAACGGGTAAGTAGAAAGTGTAAAATCGGATTCGTGAAGAAGAAATTCGGAAGTCAGAAATCTGAAATAAGAAGTCGAAAGAATGAAGTGTCAAGTGTGAATTCCGAAGTCGAAAGGGATAATTATAAAGTCGGAAGTACTCCAATATGTATACTTCCGAAAACAATTTTACACTGCCGACTGCACATTCCAACTTCACCCTTCCACTTCCGACTTCACACTTCATACATCCGACTTCACACTTCACAAGTCTGCAGTCGAAAGTTTGTATCGTGAAGTCAGAAAGTCGGAATACGTGCATTATGAAGTGTAAAGTAGGAAGTTTGAAGTATGAAGTAGTAGGTGTGAAGTCAAAAGTTGGTATTGTGAAGTAAGAATTATGAACAGGGAAGAAGGAAGTGTAAAATCGGATTCGTGAGGAAGGAAGTCGAAAATATGAAGTATGAAGTCGGAGGATGAAATGTTTAGTGTGATCTCCAAATTCGAAAAGGTTTTTTATGAAGTCGAAAATATTACAAACTTCAAACTTCCGAAAAACGACTTTACATTTCAACATCACATTCCAACTTCACAGTTCATACTTCCGACATCACACTTCATACTTTACACTTTCGAAGTGTGAAGTTTGAGCATTGAAGGTGAAGTATAAAGTCCGTGTGTTAGAAGTCCTAAATGTGAAATGTTAATTTGGAATTTGAAGAGTGAAGTCGGAAATTTGATGAGTGAAATCGGAAGAGTGAAGTTCGAAGTCGTAAATTTGAACAGTCAAGTCGAAAGTTTGTATTTAGTAATTGGAATCATGAACTCGGAAGAAGGAAATTTATAGTCGGAGGTTTTAAGAATGGAGTATGAATTCGGAAGCATAGAATGTAAAATCGGAAGTGTGAAATCTGAAATTGGTATGGCGAAGACGGAATTATGAACTTGGTTTTAGTTAGTGTGAAATCGGAATCGTGAAAAAGGAAGTTGGACATGTCAAGTCAAAAGATTGAAGTGTTAAGTAAAAATTCCGAAGTAGAACGTATTAAGTATAAGTTCCGAAGTAGAACGTATTAATTATGAGGTCGGAAATTTTCCCAGCTCCACATATTATACTTCCGAATTCCGAAGTTACGAATCGGTAATGTGAAGTCGGAAGTTTGAAGTGTCAGGTTGGTAGTATGAAGTGTGAAACGGAAGTATGAAGTATGAAGACTGAACTCGGATGAATGAATTGTGAAATCGGAATCGTAAATGAGGATGTCGGACGTATGAAGTCAAAAGATTGAAGTATGAAGTATGACTTCTGAAATAGGTCGTATTAATGATGAAGTCGGAAGATTTCCCAGATTAACATATTATACTTCTGAACTGCGAAGTTACGAATCGGTAACGTGAAGTCGGAAGTTTGAAGTATGAAGAGTGATTACGGAAGAATGAAGTCTGAAGTTTGAACTCGATCGAATGAAGTGTGAGGGCAGAAGTTTGAAGTCGGAAATATGAAATGTTAATTCGGAATTTGAAGAGTTAAGTCGGAAATTTGATGAGTGAAGTCGGAAGTGTGAAGTTCGAATTCGTAAATTTGAACTGTCAAGTCGAAAGTTTGTGTTTAAAAATTGGAATTTTGAACTCGGAAGAAGGAAATTTATAGTCGGAAAACGCGAAATAGTAAGTCTGAAGTCGGAGGTTTTAAGAATGGAGTATGAATTCGGAAGTATAAATTATAAAATCGGAAGTGTGAAATCTGAAATTGGTATGGCGAAGACGGAATTATGAGCTTGGTTTTAGTAAGTGTGAAATCGGAATCGTGAATAAGGAAGTTGGACGTGTAAAGTCAAAAGATTGAAGTGTGAAGTATGAAAAAGGAAGTCTGAAGTCTGAAGTTTTAACTCGGTTGAATGAAGTGTGAATGCAGAAGTGTGAAGTCTGAAGACCGATGTGTTAAGTCGAAAATTTGAAGTGAGAATTCGAAGTATGATGGAAGTTGAAGGAATGAGGTCGAAAGTGTAGGTGCTGAATCGGAATTGTGAAGTCTGCAGTCGAAAGTTTGTATCGTGGAGTGAGAAAGTCGGAATACCTGAATTATGAAGTGTGAATTCGGAAGTTTGAAGAAATTGAGAAGTCGGGAGTTTGAAAGTGAAGGCGGAAGGATAAAGTGTGATCTCGGAAGTGAGAAGTCGGAAGACTGAAGTCGGAAGTGTGTAGTCGGAAATTTGAAATTTGAACTCTAAATTAGAAAGGTTTGAAGTCTGAGCTGTGAAGTTGAAAGTGTAAATGTGAAGTGGACAGTGTAAAGTCGAAAGTTTAAAGTGTGAACTCTGAAAGTATGGGGTAGTGTACAATCGGAAGTGTGAATGCGGACATATGAAGTGTGAAGTCGGAAGCATGAATTTTGAAGTCTGAACTCGCGTATGAAGTTCGAAGTCGGAGGAATAAAATGTGAAGAAGTAAGTTCGAAGTGTGAATTCTGAGGTATGTAGTGCGAGATCAAAATGTTAAGTCGGAAATTCAAAGTGTAAAGTTTTAGGTATAAAGTTGAAGTATATAGTCCGAAGTAAGAAGTCGGAAATGTGAAATGTTAATTCGGAATTTGAAGAGTGAAGTCGGAAATTTGAAGTGTCAAGTCGAAAGTTTGTATTTAGAAATTGGAATTATGAACTCGGAAGAAGGAAATCTATAGGCGGAAAACGAGAAATATTAAGTCTGAAATCGGAGATTTTAAGAATGGAGTGTGTACTCGGAAGTATAGAGTGTGAAATCGGAAGTGTGAAGTCGAAAGTTGGTATGGTGAAGACGGAATTATGAACTTGGAAGTAGTATGTGTTAAATTGGAATCCAGAATAAGGATGTCGGACGTGTAAAGTCAAAAGATTGAAGTGTGAAGTATAAATTCCGAAGTAGAACGTAATGATTATGAAGGCGAAAATTTTCCCTGCTTCACATATTATACTTCCGAATTCCGAAGTTACGAATCGGTAATGTGAAGTCGGAAGTTTGAAGAGTCAGGTTGGAAGTATGAAGTGTGAAAACGGAAGTATGAAGTATGAAGTCTGAACTCGGTTGAATGAAGTGTGAAATCGGAATCGTAAATAAGGAAGTCGGACGTGTGAAGTCAAAAGATTGAGGTGTGAAGTATGACTTCTGAAATAGGTCGTATAAATTACAAAGTCGGAAGATTTCCGAGATTCACATATCATTCTTCCGAACTCCGAAGTTACGAATCGGTTATGTGAAGTCGGAAGTTTGAAGTATGAAGTTGGAAGTATGAAGTGATAACGGAAGAATGAAGTCTGAAGTTTGAACTCGATTGAATGAATTGTGAAGGCAGAATTTGAAGTCTGAACCCAGACTTAGGGAATGTGAAGTTAGAAGTATGAAGTTTGGGGTCGGAAGTTTGAGGTGACATATTTGAGGTATGAACTACGTATATTTGAAGTCAGAAATTTGAAATGTGAAATCGGACGTATAAAGAGGGAGGTATGAAGTTCCAAAACTTAAAGTGTGAACTCAAGAGTATGAAGTGTGTTGAACGAAGTGTGAAGTCCGAAGTGGGAAATGTGAAGTCGGAAATATGAACTCGAAGGTAGCAAGTTTAAAGTTGGAATACGTGCAGGTTGAAGTTTGAAATCGAAAGTTTTAAGTATGAAGTAGGACGTATGAAATAAGAACTCAGAATCGGAAGAGCGAGGTCGGAAGTTTGAAGTTCGAAATTTAGGGATGTGAAGTAAGAACAATGAAGTGTGAACTCGGAAGTTGGATGACTGAAGTCTGAAGTGTGATTGCTAAGACGGAAGCGTTAAATCAATGGTTTGAAGAGTGAAGTCGAATGTATGAATTGTGATCTCGGAAGTAGGAAGACCGATGTGTGAAGTCGAAAGATTGAAGTGAGAACTCCGAAGTATGATGGAAGTTGGAAGAGTGAGGTCGAAAGTTTAGGTGCTGAATCGGAATTGTGAAGTCTGCAGTCGAAAGTTTGTATCGTGAAGAGAGAAAGTCGGAATACCTGAATTATGAAGTGTGAATTCGGAAGTTTGAAGTGTGAAGTCGAAGGTGTGAAGGCGAAACTTAGTATGGTGAAGTCGGAATTATGAACGGGTAAGTAGGAAGTGTAAAATCGGATTCGTGAAGAAGGAATTCGGAAGTCAGAAATCTGAAATAAGAAGTCGAAAGAATGAAGTGTCAAGTGTGAATTCCGAAGTCGAAAGGGATAATTATAAAGTCGGAAGAACTCCAATATGCATACTTCCTAAAAAACAACTTTACACTGCCGACTGCACATTCCAACTTCACCCTTCCACTTCCGACTTCACACTTCATACATCCGACTTCACACTTCACAAGTCTGCAGTCGAAAGTTTGTATCGTGAAGTCAGAAAGTCGGAATACGTGCATTATGAAGTGTAAAGTAGGAAGTTTGAAGTATGAAGTAGTAGGTGTGAAGTCAAAAGTTGGTATTGTGAAGTAAGAATTATGAACAGGGAAGAAGGAAGTGTAAAATCGGATTCGTGAGGAAGGAAGTCGAAAATATGAAGTATGAAGTCGGAGGATGAAATGTTTAGTGTGATCTCCGAATTCGAAAAGGTTTTTTATGAAGTCGAAAATATTACAAACTTCAAACTTCCGAAAAACGACTTTACATTTCAACATCACATTCCAACTTCACAGTTCATACTTCCGACATCACACTTCATACTTTACACTTTCGAAGTGTGAAGTTTGAGCATTGAAGGTGAAGTATAAAGTCCGTGTGTTAGAAGTCCTAAATGTGAAATGTTAATTTGGAATTTGAAGAGTGAAGTCGGAAATTTGATGAGTGAAATCGGAAGAGTGAAGTTCGAAGTCGTAAATTTGAACAGTCAAGTCGAAAGTTTGTATTTAGTAATTGGAATTATGAACTCGGAAGAAGGAAATTTATAGTCGGAGGTTTTAAGAATGGAGTATGAATTCGGAAGCATAGAATGTAAAATCGGAAGTGTGAAATCTGAAATTGGTATGGCGAAGACGGAATTATGAACTTGGTTTTAGTTAGTGTGAAATCGGAATCGTGAAAAAGGAAGTTTGACATGTCAAGTCAAAAGATTGAAGTGTTAAGTATAAATTCCGAAGTAGAACGTATTAAGTATAAGTTCCGAAGTAGAACGTATTAATTATGAAGGCGAAAATTTTCCCAGCTCCACATATTATACTTCCGAATTCCGAAGTTACGAATCGGTAATGTGAAGTCGGAAGTTTGAAGTGTCAGGTTGGTAGTATGAAGTGTGAAAACGGAAGTATGAAGTATGAAGTCTGAACTCAGGTTGGAAGTATGAAGTGTGAAAACGGAAGTATGAAGTATGAAGTCTGAACTCGGATGAATGAAGTGTGAAATCGGAATCGTAAATAAGGAAGTCGGACGTGTGAAGTCAAAAGATTGAGGTGTGAAGTATGACTTCTGAAATAGATCGTATTAATTACAAAGTCGGAAGATTTCCGAGATTCACATATCATACTTCCGAACTCCGACGTTACGAATCGGTTATGTGAAATCCCATTGTTGAAGAATGAAGTTGGAAGTATGAAGTGATAACGGAAGAATGAAGTCTGAAGTTTGAACTCGATTGAATGAATTGTGAAGGCAGAATTTGAAGTCTGAACCCAGACGTAGGGAGTGTGAAGTTAGAAGTATGAAGTTTGGGGTCGGAAGTTTGAGGTGACATATTTGAGGTATGAACTACGTATATTTGAAGTCAGAAATTTGAAATGTGAAATCGGACGTATAAAGAGGGAGGTATGAAGTTCCAAAACTTAAAGTGTGAACTCAAGAGTATGAAGTGTGTTGAACGAAGTGTGAAGTCCGAAGTGGGAAATGTGAAGTCGGAAATATGAACTCGAAGGTAGCAAGTTTAAAGTTGGAATACGTGCAGGTTGAAGTTTGAAATCGAAAGTTTTAAGTATGAAGTAGGACGTATGAAATAAGAACTCAGAATCGGAAGAGCGAGGTCGGAAATTTGAAGTTCAGAATTTAGGGATGTGAAGTAAGAACAATGAAGTGTGAACTCGGAATTTGGATGACTGAAGTCTGAAGTGTGATTGCTAAGACGGAAGCGTTAAATCAATGGTTTGAAGAGTGAAGTCGAATGTATGAATTGTGATCTCGGAAGTAGGAAGACCGATGTGTGAAGTCGAAATATTGAAGTGAGAACTCCGAAGTATGATGGAAGTTGGAAGAGTGAGGTCGAAAGTTTAGGTGCTGAATCGGAATTGTGAAGTCTGCAGTCGAAAGTTTGTATGGTGAAGAGAGGAAGTCGGAATACCTGAATTATGAAGTGTGAATTCGGAAGTTTGAAGTGTGAAGTCGAAGGTGTGAAGTCGAAACTTAGTATGGTGAAGTCGGAATTATGAACGGGTAAGTATGAAGTGTAAAATCGGATTCGTGAAGAAGAAATTCGGAAGTCAGAAATCTGAAATAAGAAGTCGAAAGAATGAAGTGTCAAGTGTGAATTCCGAAGTCGAAAGGGATAATTATAAAGTCGGAAGTACTCCAATATGTATACTTCCGAAAACAACTTTACACTGCCGACTGCACATTCCAACTTCACCCTTCCACTTCCGACTTCACACTTCATACATCGGACTTCACACTTCACAAGTCTGCAGTCGAAAGTTTGTATCGTGAAGTCAGAAAGTCGGAATACGTACATTATGAAGTGTAAAGTAGGAAGTTTGAAGTATGAAGTAGTAGGTGTGAAGTCAAAAGTTGGTATTGTGAAGTAAGAATTATGAACACGGAAGAAGGAAGTGTAAAATCGGAATCGTGAGGAAGGAAGTCGAAAATATGAAGTATGAAGTCGGAGGATGAAATGTTAAGTGTGATCTCCGAATTCGAAAGGGTTTATTATAAAAGTCGGAAATATTACAAACTTCAAACTTCCGAAAAACGCCTTTACATTTCAATATCACATTCCAACTTCACAGTCCATACTTCCGACATCACACTTCATACTTTACACTTTCGAAGTGTGAAGTTTGAGCATTCAAGGTGAAGTATAAAGTCCGAAGTTAGAAGTCCGAAATGTGAAATGTTAATTTGGTATTTGAAGAGTGAAGTCGGAAATTTGATGAGTGAAATCGGAAGAGTGAAGTTCGAAGTCGTAAATTTGAACTGTCAAGTCGAAAGTTTGTATATAGTAATTGGAATTATGAACTCGGAAGAGGGAAATTTATAGTCGGAAAACGCGAAATAGTAAGTCTGAAGTCGGAGGTTTTAAGAATGGTATATGAATTCGGAAGCATAGAATGTAAAATCGGAAGTGTGAAATCTGAAATTGGTATGGCCAAGACGGAATTTTGAAATTGGTTTTAGTTAGTGTGAAATCGGAATCGTGAAAAAGGAAGTTGGACATGTCAAGTCAAAAGATTGAAGTGTTAAGTATAAATTTCGAAGTAGAACGTATTAAGTATAAGTTCCGAAGTAGAACGAATTAATTATGAGGTCGGAAATTTTCCCAGCTCCACATATTATACTTCCGAATTCCGAAGTTACGAATCGGTAATGTGAAGTCGGAAGTTTGAAGTGTCAGGTTGGAAGTATGAAGTGTGAAACGGAAGTATGAAGTATGAAGTCTGAACTCGGATGAATGAATTGTGAAATCGGAATCGTAAATGAGGATGTCGGACGTGTGAAGTCAAAAGATTGAAGTATGAAGTATGACTTCTGAAATAGGTCGTATTAATAATGAAGTCGGAAGATTTCCCAGATTCACATATTATACTTCTGAACTGCGAAGTTACGAATCGGTAACGTGAAGTCGGAAGTTTGAAGTATGAAGTTTGAAGTATGAAGAGTGATTACGGAAGAATGAAGTCTGAAGTTTGAACTCGATTGAATGAAGTGTGAGGGCAGAATTTTGAAGTCGGAAATATGAAATAGTAATTTGGAATTTGAAGAGTTAAGTCGGAAATTTGATGAGTGTAGTCGGAAGAGTGAAGTTCGAAGTCGTGAATTTGAACTGTCAAGTCGAAAGTTTGTATTTAGAAATTGGAATTTTGAACTCGGAAGAAGGAAATTTATAGTCGGAAAACGCGAAATAGTAAGTCTGAAGTCGGAGGTTTTAAGAATGGAGTATGAATTCGGAAGTATAAAATGTAAAATCGGAAGTGTGAAATCTGAAATTGGTATGGCGAAGACGGAATTATGAGCTTGGTTTTAGTAAGTGTGAAATCGGAATCGTGAATAAGGAAGTTGGACGTGTAAAGTCAAAAGATTGAAGTGTGAAGTATGAATTCCGAAGTAGAACGTATTAATTATGAAGTCGGTAGTTTTCCCAGCTTCACATATTAAACTTCCAAACTCCGAAGATACGAATCGGTTATGTTAAGTCGGAAGTTTGAAGTTTGAAGTTGGAAGTATGAAAAAGGAAGTCTGAAGTCTGAAGTTTTAACTCGGTTGAATGAAGTGTGAATACAGAAGTGTGAAGTCTGAACTCAGACATAGGGAGTGTGAAGTTAGAAGTATGAAGTGTGAGGTCGAAAGCTTGAGGTGAGATATTTGAGGTATGATCTGCGAATACGTATAATTGAAGTTAGAAATTTGAAGTGTGAAATCGGACACATATAGAGGGAGGTATATATAGAGGGAGGTATAAAGCTCCAAAAGTTGAAGTATGAAGTGTGTTGACCGAAGTGTGAAGTCGGAAAGGGGAAATGTGAAGTCGAAAGTTTGTTTTTGAAGTCGAAATTATGAACTCGAAAGTAGGAAAGTAAAAATCAGAAGAGCGTAATCGGAAGTTTGAAGTTCGAAATTTAGGGTTATGAAATTAGAACAATGAAGTGTGAACTCAAGAGTAAGATGAATGAAGTCTGAAGTGTGATTGCTAAGACGGAATCGTTAAATCAATGGTTTGAAGAGTGAAGTAGGAAGTATGAATTGTGAACTCGGAAGTAGGAAGACCGATGTGTGAAGTCGAAAATTTGAAGTGAGAACTCCGAAGTATGATGGAAGTTGAAGGAGTGAGGTCGAAAGTGTAGGTGCTGAATCGGAATTGTGAAGTCTGCAGTCGAAAGTTTGTATCGTGGAGTGAGAAAGTCGGAATACCTGAATTATGAAGTGTGAATTCGGAAGTTTGAAGAAATTGAGAAGTCGGGAGTTTGAAAGTGAAGGCGGAAGGATAAAGTGTGATCTCGGAAGTGAGAAGTCGGAAGACTGAAGTCGGAAGTGTGTAGTCGGAAATTTGAAATTTGAACTCTAAATTAGAAAGGTTTGAAGTCTGAGCTGTGAAGTTGAAAGTATGAAATGTGAAGTGGACAGTGTAAAGTCGAAAGTTTAAAGTGTGAACTCTGAAAGTATGGGGTAGTGTACAATCGGAAGTGTGAATGCGGACATATGAAGTGTGAAGTCGGAAGCATGAATTTTGAAGTCTGAACTCGCGTATGAAGTTCGAAGTCGGAGGTATAAAATGTGAAGAAGTAAGTTCGAAGTGTGAATTCTGAGGTATGTAGTGCGAGGTCAAAATGTTAAGTCGGAAATTCAAAGTGTAAAGTTTTAGGTATGAAGTTGAAGTATATAGTCCGAAGTAAGAAGTCGGAAATGTGAAATGTTAATTCGGAATTTGAAGAGTGAAGTCGGAAATTTGAAGTGTCAAGTCGAAAGTTTGTATTTAGAAATTGGAATTATGAACTCGGAAGAAGGAAATTTATAGGCGGAAAACGAGAAATATTAAGTCTGAAATCGGAGATTTTAAGAATGGAGTGTGTACTCGGAAGTATAGAGTGTGAAATCGGAAGTGTGAAGTCGAAAGTTGGTATGGTGAAGACGGAATTATGAACTTGGAAGTAGTATGTGTTAAATTGGAATCCAGAATAAGGAAGTCGGACGTGTCAAGTCAAAAGATTGAAGTGTGAAGTATAAATTCCGAAGTAGAACGTAATAATTATGAAGTCGAAAATTTTCCCTGCTTCACATATTATACTTCCGAATTCCGAAGTAACGAATCGGTAATGTGAAGTCGGAAGTTTGAAGAGTCAGGTTGGAAGTATGAAGTGTGAAAACGGAAGTATGAAGTATGAAGTCTGAACTCGGTTGAATGAAGTGTGAAATCTTAATCGTAAATAAGGAAGTCGGACGTGTGAAGTCAAAAGATTGAGGTGTGAAGTATGACTTCTGAAATAGGTCGTATTAATTACAAAGTCGGAAGATTTCCGAGATTCACATATCATACTTCCGAACTCCGAAGTTACGAATCGGTTATGTGAAGTCGGAAGTTTGAAGTATGAAGTTGGAAGTATGAAGTGATAACGGAAGAATGAAGTCTGAAGTTTGAACTCGATTGAATGAATTGTGAAGGCAGAATTTGAAGTCTGAACCCAGACGTAGGGAGTGTGAAGTTAGAAGTATGAAGTTTGGGGTCGGAAGTTTGAGGTGACATATTTGAGGTATGAACTACGTATATTTGAAGTCAGAAATTTGAAATGTGAAATCGGACGTATAAAGAGGGAGGTATGAAGTTCCAAAACTTAAAGTGTGAACTCAAGAGTATGAAGTGTGTTGAACGAAGTGTGAAGTCCGAAGTGGGAAATGTTAAGTCGGAAATATGAACTCGAAGGTAGCAAGTTTAAAATTGGAATACGTGCAGGTTCAAGTTTGAAATCGAAAGTTTTAAGTATGAAGTAGGACGTATGAAATAAGAACTCAGAATCGGAAGAGCGAGGTCGGAAATTTGAAGTTCAGAATTTAGGGATGTGAAGTTAGAACAATGAAGTGTGAACTCGGAAGTTGGATGACTGAAGTCTGAAGTGTGATTGCTAAGACGGAATCGTTAAATCAATGGTTTGAAGAGTGAAGTCGAATGTATGAATTGTGATCTCGGAAGTAGGAAGACCGATGTGTGAAGTCGAAAGATTGAAGTGAGAACTCCGAAGTATGATGGAAGTTGGAAGAGTGAGGTCGAAAGTTTAGGTGCTGAATCGGAATTGTGAAGTCTGCAGTCGAAAGTTTGTATCGTGAAGAGAGGAAGTCGGAATACCTGAATTATGAAGTGTGAATTCGGAAGTTTGAAGTGTGAAGTCGAAGGTGTGAAGTCAAAACTTAGTACGGTGAAGTCGGAATTATGAACGGGTAAGTAGGAAGTGTAAAATCGGATTCGTGAAGAAGAAATTCGGAAGTCAGAAATCTGAAATAAGAAGTCGAAAGAATGAAGTGTCAAGTGTGAATTCCGAAGTCGAAAGGGATAATTATAAAGTCGGAAGTACTCCAATATGTATACTTCCGAAAACAATTTTACACTGCCGACTGCACATTCCAACTTCACCCTTCCACTTCCGACTTCACACTTCATACATCCGACTTCACACTTCACAAGTCTGCAGTCGAAAGTTTGTATCGTGAAGTCAGAAAGTCGGAATACGTACATTATGAAGTGTAAAGTAGGAAGTTTGAAGTATGAAGTAGTAGGTGTGAAGTCAAAAGTTGGTATTGTGAAGTAAGAATTATGAACACGGAAGAAGGAAGTGTAAAATCGGATTCGTGAGGAAGGAAGTCGAAAATATGAAGTATGAAGTCGGAGGATGAAATGTTAAGTGTGATCTCCGAATTCGAAAGGGTTTATTATAAAGTCGGAAATATTACAAACTTCAAACTTCCGAAAAACGCCTTTACATTTCAATATCACATTCCAACTTCACAGTCCATACTTCCGACATCACACTTCATACTTTACACTTTCGAAGTGTAAAGTTTGAGCATTGAAGGTGAAGTATAAAGTCCGAAGTTAGAAGTCCGAAATGCGAAATGTTAATTTGGAATTTGAAGAGTGAAGTCGGAAATTTGATGAGTGAAATCGGAAGAGTGAAGTTCGAAGTCGTAAATTTGAACTGTCAAGTCGAAAGTTTGTATTTAGTAATTGGAATTATGAACTCGGAAGAAGGAAATTTATAGTCGGTAAACAAGAAATATTAAGTCTGAAGTCGGAGGTTTTAAGAATGGAGTATGAATTCGGAATCATAGAATGTAAAATCGGAAGTGTGAAATCTGAAATTGGTATGGCCAAGACGGAATTATGAACTTGGTTTTAGTTAGTGTGAAATCGGAATCGTGAAAAAGGAAGTTGGACATGTCAAGTCAAAAGATTGAAGTGTTAAGTATAAATTTCGAAGTAGAACGTATTAAGTATAAGTTCCGAAGTAGAACGAATTAATTATGAGGTCGGAAATTTTCCCAGCTCCACATATTATACTTCCGAATTCCGAAGTTACGAATCGGTAATGTGAAGTCGGAAGTTTGAAGTGTCAGGTTGGAAGTATGAAGTGTGAAAACGGAAGTATGAGTTATGAAGTCTGAACTCGGATGAATGAATTGTGAAATCGGAATCGTAAATGAGGATGTCGGACGTGTGAAGTCAAAAGATTGAAGTATGAAGTATGACTTCTGAAATAGGTCGTATTAATAATGAAGTCGGAAGATTTCCCAGATTCACATATTATACTTCTGAACTGCGAAGTTACGAATCGGTAACGTGAAGTCGGAAGTTTGAAGTATGAAGTTTGAAGTATGAAGAGTGATTACGGAAGAATGAAGTCTGAAGTTTGAACTCGATTGAATGAAGTGTGAGGGCAGAATTTTGAAGTCGGAAATATGAAATGTTAATTCGGAATTTGAAGAGTTAAGTCGGAAATTTGATGAGTGAAGTCGGAAGAGTGAAGTTCGAAGTCGTGAATTTGAACTGTCAAGTCGAAAGTTTGTATTTAGAAATTGGAATTTTGAACTCGGAAGAAGGAAATTTATAGTCAGAAAACGCGAAATAGTAAGTCTGAAGTCGGAGGTTTTAAGAATGGAGTATGAATTCGGAAGTATAAAATGTAAAATCGGAAGTGTGAAATCTGAAATTGGTATGGCGAAGACGGAATTATGAGCTTGGTTTTAGTAAGTGTGATATCGGAATCGTGAATAAGGAAGTTGGACGTGTAAAGTCAAAAGATTGAAGTGTGAAGTATGAATTCCGAAGTAGAACGTATTAATTATGAAGTCGGTAGTTTTCCCAGCTTCACATATTAAACTTCCAAACTCCGAAGATACGAATCGGTTATGTTAAGTCGGAAGTTTGAAGTTTGAAGTTGGAAGTATGAAAAAGGAAGTCTGAAGTCTGAAGTTTTAACTCGGTTGAATGAAGTGTGAATACAGAAGTGTGAAGTCTGAACTCAGACATAGGGAGTGTGAAGTTAGAAGTATGAAGTGTGAGGTCGAAAGCTTGAGGTGAGATATTTGAGGTATGATCTGCGAATACGTATAATTGAAGTTAGAAATTTGAAGTGTGAAATCGGACACATATAGATCGAGGTATATATAGAGGGAGGTATAAAGCTCCAAAAGTTGAAGTATGAAGTGTGTTGACCGAAGTGTGAAGTCGGAAAGGGGAAATGTGAAGTCGAAAGTTTGTTTTTTGAAGTCGAAATTATGAACTCGAAAGTAGGAAAGTAAAAATCAGAAGAGCAAAGTCGGAAGTTTGAAGTTCGAAATTTAGGGTTATGAAATTAGAACAATGAAGTGTGAACTCGGAAGTAAGATGAATGAAGTCTGAAGTGTGATTGCTAAGACGGAATCGTTAAATCAATGGTTTGAAGAGTGAAGTAGGAAGTATGAATTGTGAACTCGGAAGTAGGAAGACCGATGTGTGAAGACGAAAATTTGAAGTGAGAACTCCGAAGTATGATGGAAGTTGAAGGAGTGAGGTCGAAAGTGTAGGTGCTGAATCGGAATTGTGAAGTCTGCAGTCGAAAATTTGTATCGTGGAGTGAGAAAGTCGGAATACCTGAATTATGAAGTGTGAATTCGGAAGTTTGAAGAAATTGAGAAGTCGGGAGTTTGAAAGTGAAGGCGGAAGGATAAAGTGTGATCTCGGAAGTGAGAAGTCGGAAGACTGAAGTCGGAAGTGTGTAGTCGGAAATTTGAAATTTGAACTCTAAATTAGAAAGGTTTGAAGTCTGAGCTGTGAAGATGAAAGTATGAAATGTGAAGTGGACAGTGTAAAGTCGAAAGTTTAAAGTGTGAACTCTGAAAGTATGGGGTAGTGTACAATCGGAAGTGTGAATGCGGACATATGAAGTGTGAAGTCGGAAGCATGAATTTTGAAGTCTGAACTCGCGTATGAAGTTCGAAGTCGGAGGTATAAAATGTGAAGTAGTAAGTTCGAAGTGTGAATTCTGAGGTATGTAGTGCGAGGTCAAAATGTTAAGTCGGAAATTCAAAGTGTAAAGTTTTAGGTATGAAGTTGAAGTATATAGTCCGAAGTAAGAAGTCGGAAATGTGAAATGTTAATTCGGAATTTGAAGAGTGAAGTCGGAAATTTGAAGTGTCAAGTCGAAAGTTCGTATTTAGAAATTGGAATTAAGAACTCGGAAGAAGGAAATTTATAGGCGGAAAACGAGAAATATTAAGTCTGAAATCGGAGATTTTAAGAATGGAGTGTGTACTCGGAAGTATAGAGTGTGAAATCGGAAGTGTGAAGTCGAAAGTTGGTATGGTGAAGACGGAATTATGAACTTGGAAGTAGTATGTGTTAAATTGGAATCCAGAATAAGGAAGTCGGACGTGTAAAGTCAAAAGATTGAAGTGTGAAGTATAAATTCCGAAGTAGAATGTAATAATTATGAAGTCGAAAATTTTCCCTGCTTCACATATTATACTTCCGAATTCCGAAGTTACGAATCGGTAATGTGAAGTCGGAAGTTTGAAGAGTCAGGTTGGAAGTATGAAGTGTGAAAACGGAAGTATGAAGTATGAAGTCTGAACTCGGTTGAATGAAGTGTGAAATCTTAATCGTAAATAAGGAAGTCGGACGTGTGAAGTCAAAAGATTGAGGTGAGAAGTATGACTTCTGAAATAGGTCGTATTAATTACAAAGTCGGAAGATTTCCGAGATTCACATATCATACTTCCGAACTCCGAAGTTACGAATCGGTTATGTGAAGTCGGAAGTTTGAAGTATGAAGTTGGAAGTATGAAGAGTGATAACGGAAGAATGAAGTCTGAAGTTTGAACTCGATTGAATGAATTGTGAAGGCAGAATTTGAAGTCTGAACCCAGACGTAGGGAGTGTGAAGTTAGAAGTATGAAGTTTGGGGTCGGAAGTTTGAGGTGACATATTTGAGGTATGAACTACGTATTTTTGAAGTCAGAAATTTGAAATGTGAAATCGGACGTATAAAGAGGGAGGTATGAAGTTCCAAAACTTAAAGTGTGAACTCAAGAGTATGAAGTGTGTTGAACGAAGTGTGAAGTCCGAAGTGGGAAATGTGAAGTCGGAAATATGAACTCGAAGGTAGCAAGTTTAAAGTTGGAATACGTGCAGGTTGAAGTTTGAAATCGAAAGTTTTAAGTATGAAGTAGGACGTATGAAATAAGAACTCAGAATGGGAAGAGCGAGGTCGGAAGTTTGAAGTTCGTAATTTAGGGATGTGAAGTTAGAACAATGAAGTGTGAACTCGGAAGTTGGATGACTGAAGTCTGAAGTGTGATTGCTAAGACGGAATCGTTAAATCAATGGTTTGAAGAGTGAAGTCGAATGTATGAATTGTGATCTCGGAAGTAGGAAGACCGATGTGTGAAGTCGAAAGATTGAAGTGAGAACTCCGAAGTATGATGGAAGTTGGAAGAGTGAGGTCGAAAGTTTAGGTGCTGAATCGGAATTGTGAAGTCTGCAGTCGAAAGTTTGTATCGTGAAGAGAGAAAGTCGGAATACCTGAATTATGAAGTGTGAATTCGGAAGTTTGAAGTGTGAAGTCGAAGGTGTGAAGTCGAAACTTAGTATGGTGAAGTCGGAATTATGAACGGGTAAGTAGAAAGTGTAAAATCGGATTCGTGAAGAAGAAATTCGGAAGTCAGAAATCTGAAATAAGAAGTCGAAAGAATGAAGTGTCAAGTGTGAATTCCGAAGTCGAAAGGGATAATTATAAAGTCGGAAGTACTCCAATATGTATACTTCCGAAAACAATTTTACACTGCCGACTGCACATTCCAACTTCACCCTTCCATTTCCGACTTCACACTTCATACATCCGACTTCACACTTCACAAGTCTGCAGTCGAAAGTTTGTATCGTGAAGTCAGAAAGTCGGAATACGTGCATTATGAAGTGTAAAGTAGGCAGTTTGAAGTATGAAGTAGTAGGTGTGAAGTCAAAAGTTGGTATTGTGAAGTAAGAATTATGAACAGGGAAGAAGGAAGTGTAAAATCGGATTCGTGAGGAAGGAAGTCGAAAATATAAAGTATGAAGTCGGAGGATGAAATGTTTAGTGTGATCTCCGAATTCGAAAAGGTTTATTATGAAGTCGGAAATATTACAAACTTCAAACTTCCGAAAAACGACTTTACATTTCAACATCACATTCCAACTTCACAGTTCATACTTCCGACATCACACTACACTTTACACTTTCGAAGTGTGAAGTTTGAGCATTGAAGGTGAAGTATAAAGTCCGAAGTTAGAAGTCCGAAATGTGAAATGTTAATTTGGAATTTGAAGAGTGAAGTCGGAAATTTGATGAGTGAAATCGGAAGAGTGAAGTTCGAAGTCGTAAATTTGAACAGTCAAGTCGAAAGTTTGTATTTAGTAATTGGAATTATGAACTCGGAAGAAGGAAATTTATCGGCGGAGGTTTTAAGAATGGAGTATGAATTCGGAAGCATAGAATGTAAAATCGGAAGTGTGAAATCTGAAATTGGTATGGCCAAGACGGAATTATGAACTTGGTTTTAGTAAGTGTGAAATCGGAATCGTGAAAAAGGAAGTTGGACATGTCAAGTCAAAAGATTGAAGTGTTAAGTATAAATCCGAAGAAGAACGTATTAAGTATAAGTTCCGAAGTAGAACGTATTAATTATGAGGTCGGAAATTTTCCCAGCTCCACATATTATACTTCCGAATTCCGAAGTTACGAATCGGTAATGTGAAGTCGGAAGTTTGAAGTGTCAGGTTGGAAGTATGAAGTGTGAAACGGAAGTATGAAGTATGAAGTCTGAACTCGGATGAATGAATTGTGAAATCGGAATCGTAAATGAGGATGTCGGACGTGTGAAGTCAAAAGATTGAAGTATGAAGTATGACTTCTGAAATAGGTCGTATTAATAATGAAGTCGGAAGATTTCCCAGATTAACATATTATACTTCTGAACTGCGAAGTTACGAATCGGTAACGTGAAGTCGGAAGTTTGAAGTATGAAGTTTGAAGTATGAAGAGTGATAACGGAAGAATGAAGTCTGAAGTTTGAACTCGATTGAATGAAGTGTGAGGGCAGAAGTTTGAAGTCGGAAATATGAAATGTTAATTCGGAATTTGAAGAGTTAAGTCGGAAATTTGATGAGTGAAGTCGGAAGAGTGAAGTTCGAAGTCGTGAATTTGAACTGTCAAGTCGAAAGTTTGTAAATTGGAAATTTGAACTCGGAAGAAGGAAATTTATAGTCGGAAAACGCGAAATAGTAAGTCTGAAGTCGGAGGTTTTAAGAATGGAGTATGAATTCGGAAGTATAAAATGTAAAATCGGAAGTGTGAAATCTGAAATTGGTATGGCGAAGACGGAATTATGAGCTTGGTTTTAGTAAGTGTGAAATCGGAATCGTGAATAAGGAAGTTGGACGTGTAAAGTCAAAAGATTGAAGTGTGAAGTATGAATTCCGAAGTAGAACGTATTAATTATGAAGTCGATAGTTTTCCCAGCTTTACAATTTAAACTTACAAACTCCGAAGATACGAATCGGTTATGTTAAGTCGGAAGTTTGAAGTTTGAAGTTGGAAGTATGAAAAAGGAAGTCTAAAGTCTGAAGTTTTAACTCGGTTGAATGAAGTGTGAATGCAGAAGTGTGAAGTCTGAACTCAGACATAGGGAGTGTGAAGTTAGAAGTATGAAGTGTGAGGTCGGAAGCTTGAGGTGAGATATTTGAGGTATGAACTGCGAATACGTATAATTGAAGTTAGAAATTTGAAGTGTGAAATCGGACACATATAGAGGGAGGTATATATAGAGGGAGGTATAAAGCTCCAAAAGTTGAAGTATGAAGTGTGTTGACCGAAGTGTGAAGTCGGAAAGGGGAAATGTGAAGTCGAAAGTTTGTTTTTTGAAGTCGAAATTATGAACTCGAAAGTAAGAAAGTAAAAATCAGAAGAGCAAAGTCGGAAGTTTGAAGTTCGAAATTTAGGGTTATGAAATTAGAACAATGAAGTGTGAACTCGGAAGTAAGATGAATGAAGTCTGAAGTGTGATTGCTAAGACGGAATCGTTAAATCAATGGTTTGAAGAGTGAAGTAGGAAGTATGAATTGTGAACTCGGAAGTAGGAAGACCGATGTGTGAAGTCGAAAATTTGAAGTGAGAATTCGAAGTATGATGGAAGTTGAAGGAATGAGGTCGAAAGTGTAGGTGCTGAATCGGAATTGTGAAGTCTGCAGTCGAAAGTTTGTATCGTGGAGTGAGAAAGTCGGAATACCTGAATTATGAAGTGTGAATTCGGAAGTTTGAAGAAATTGAGAAGTCGGGAGTTTGAAAGTGAAGGCGGAAGGATAAAGTGTGATCTCGGAAGTGAGAAGTCGGAAGACTGAAGTCGGAAGTGTGTAGTCGGAAATTTGAAATTTGAACTCTAAATTAGAAAGGTTTGAAGTCTGAGCTGTGAAGTTGAAAGTGTAAATGTGAAGTGGACAGTGTAAAGTCGAAAGTTTAAAGTGTGAACTCTGAAAGTATGGGGTAGTGTACAATCGGAAGTGTGAATGCGGACATATGAAGTGTGAAGTCGGAAGCATGAATTTTGAAGTCTGAACTCGCGTATGAAGTTCGAAGTCGGAGGAATAAAATGTGAAGAAGTAAGTTCGAAGTGTGAATTCTGAGGTATGTAGTGCGAGGTCAAAATGTTAAGTCGGAAATTCAAAGTGTAAAGTTTTAGGTATGAAGTTGAAGTATATAGTCCGAAGTAAGAAGTCGGAAATGTGAAATGTTAATTCGGAATTTGAAGAGTGAAGTCGGAAATTTGAAGTGTCAAGTCGAAAGTTTGTATTTAGAAATTGGAATTATGAACTCGGAAGAAGGAAATCTATAGGCGGAAAACGAGAAATATTAAGTCTGAAATCGGAGATTTTAAGAATGGAGTGTGTACTCGGAAGTATAGAGTGTGAAATCGGAAGTGTGAAGTCGAAAGTTGGTATGGTGAAGACGGAATTATGAACTTGGAAGTAGTATGTGTTAAATTGGAATCCAGAATAAGGATGTCGGACTTGTAAAGTCAAAAGATTGAAGTATGAAGTATAAATTCCGAAGTAGAACGTAATAATTATGAAGTCGAAAATTTTCCCTGCTTCACATATTATACTTCCGAATTCCGAAGTTACGAAGCGGTAATGTGAAGTCGGAAGTTTGAAGAGTCAGGTTGGAAGTATGAAGTGTGAAAACGGAAGTATGAAGTATGAAGTCTGAACTCGGTTGAATGAAGTGTGAAATCTTAATCGTAAATAAGGAAGTCGGACGTGTGAAGTCAAAAGATTGAGGTGTGAAGTATGACTTCTGAAATAGGTCGTATAAATTACAAAGTCGGAAGATTTCCGAGATTCACATATCATTCTTCCGAACTCCGAAGTTACGAATCGGTTATGTGAAGTCGGAAGTTTGAAGTATGAAGTTGGAAGTATGAAGTGATAACGGAAGAATGAAGTCTGAAGTTTGAACTCGATTGAATGAATTGTGAAGGCAGAATTTGAAGTCTGAACCCAGACGTAGGGAGTGTGAAGTTAGAAGTATGAAGTTTGGGGTCGGAAGTTTGAGGTGACATATTTGAGGTATGAACTACGTATATTTGAAGTCATAAATTTGAAATGTGAAATCGGACGTATAAAGAGGGAGGTATGAAGTTCCAAAACTTAAAGTGTGAACTCAAGAGTATGAAGTGTGTTGAACGAAGTGTGAAGTCCGAAGTGGGAAATGTGAAGTCGGAAATATGAACTCGAAGGTAGCAAGTTTAAAGTTGGAATACGTGCAGGTTGAAGTTTGAAATCGAAAGTTTTAAGTATGAAGTAGGACGTATGAAATAAGAACTCAGAATCGGAAGAGCGAGGTCGGAAGTTTGAAGTTCGAAATTTAGGGATGTGAAGTAAGAACAATGAAGTGTGAACTCGGAAGTTGGATGACTGAAGTCTGAAGTGTGATTGCTAAGACGGAAGCGTTAAATCAATGGTTTGAAGAGTGAAGTCGAATGTATTAATTGTGATCTCGGAAGTAGGAAGACCGATGTGTGAAGTCGAAAGATTGAAGTGAGAACTCCGAAGTATGATGGAAGTTGGAAGAGTGAGGTCGAAAGTTTAGGTGCTGAATCGGAATTGTGAAGTCTGCAGTCGAAAGTTTGTATCGTGAAGAGAGAAAGTCGGAATACCTGAATTATGAAGTGTGAATTCGGAAGTTTGAAGTGTGAAGTCGAAGGTGTGAAGGCGAAACTTAGTATGGTGAAGTCGGAATTATGAACGGGTAAGTAGGAAGTGTAAAATCGGATTCGTGAAGAAGGAATTCGGAAGTCAGAAATCTGAAATAAGAAGTCGATGGAAAGAAGTGTCAAGTGTGAATTCCGAAGTCGAAAGGGATAATTATAAAGTCGGAAGAACTCCAATATGCATACTTCCGAAAACAACTTTACACTGCCGACTGCACATTCCAACTTCACCCTTCCACTTCCGACTTCACACTTCATACATCCGACTTCACACTTCACAAGTCTGCAGTCGAAAGTTTGTATCGTGAAGTCAGAAAGTCGGAATACGTACATTATGAAGTGTAAAGTAGGAAGTTTGAAGTATGAAGTAGTAGGTGTGAAGTAAAAAGTTGGTATTGTGAAGTAAGAATTGTGAACAGGGAAGAAGGAAGTGTAAAATCGGATTCGTGAGGAAGGAAGTCGAAAATATGAAGTATGAAGTCGGAGGATGAAATGTTTAGTGTGATCTCCGAATTCGAAAAGGTTTATTATGAAGTCGGAAATATTACAAACTTCAAACTTCCGAAAAACGACTTTACATTTCAACATCACATTCCAACTTCACAGTTCATACTTCCGACATCACACTTCATACTTTACACTTTCAAAGTGTGAAGTTTGAGCATTCAAGGTGAAGTATAAAGTCCGAAGTTAGAAGTCCGAAATGTGAAATGTTAATTTGGAATTTGAAGAGTGAAGTCGGAAATTTGATGAGTGAAATCGGAAGAGTGAAGTTCGAAGTCGTAAATTTGAACAGTCAAGTCGAAAGTTTGTATTTAGTAATTGGAATTATGAACTCGGAAGAAGGAAATTTATAGGCGGAGGTTTTAGGAATGGAGTATGAATTCGGAAGCATAGAATGTAAAATCGGAAGTGTGAAATCTGAAATTGGTATGGCGAAGACGGAATTATGAACTTGGTTTTAGTTAGTGTGAAATCGGAATCGTGAAAAAGGAAGTTGGACATGTCAAGTCAAAAGATTGAAGTGTTAAGTATAAATTCAGAAGAAGAACGTATGAAGTGTGAGGTCGGAAGCTTGAGGTGAGATATTTGAGGTATGAACTGCGAATACGTATAATTGAAGTTAGAAATTTGAAGTGTGGAATCGGACACATATAGAGGGAGGTATATATAGAGGGAGGTATAAAGCTCCAAAAGTTGAAGTATGAAGTGTGTTGACCGAAGTGTGAAGTCGGAAAGGGGAAATGTGAAGTCGAAAGTTTGTTTTTTGAAGTCGAAATTATGAACTCGAAAGTAAGAAAGTAAAAATCAGAAGAGCAAAGTCGGAAGTTTGAAGTTCGAAATTTAGGGTTATGAAATTAGAACAATGAAGTGTGAACTCGGAAGTAAGATGAATGAAGTCTGAAGTGTGATTGCTAAGACGGAATCGTTAAATCAATGGTTTGAAGAGTGAAGTATGAATTGTGAACTCGGAAGTAGGAAGACCGATGTGTGAAGTCGAAAGATTGAAGTGAGAACTCCGAAGTATGATGGAAGTTGAAGGAGTGAGGTCGAAAGTTTAGGTGCTGAATCGGAATTGTGAAGTCTGCAGTCGAAAGTTTGTATCGTGGAGTGAGAAAGTCGGAATACCTGAATTATGAAGTGTGAATTCGGAAGTTTGAAGAAATTGAGAAGTCGGGAGTTTGAAAGTGAAGGCGGAAGGATAAAGTGTGATCTCGGAAGTGAGAAGTCGGAAGACTGAAGTCGGAAGTGTGTAGTCGGAAATTTGAAATTTGAACTCTAAATTAGAAAGGTTTGAAGTCTGAGCTGTGAAGTTGAAAGTATGAAATGTGAAGTGGACAGTGTAAAGTCGAAAGTTTAAAGTGTGAACTCTGAAAGTATGGGGTAGTGTACAATCGGAAGTGTGAATGCGGACATATGAAGTGTGAAGTCGGAAGCATGCATTTTGAAGTCTGAACTCGCGTATGAAGTTCGAAGTCGGAGGTATAAAATGTGAAGTAGTAAGTTCGAAGTGTGAATTCTGAGGTATGTAGTGCGAGGTCAAAATATTAAGTCGGAAATTCAAAGTGTAAAGTTTTAGGTATGAAGTTGAAGTATATAGTCCGAAGTAAGAAGTCGGAAATGTGAAATGTTAATTCGGAATTTGAAGAGTGAAGTCGGAAATTTGAAGTGTCAAGTCGAAAGTTTGTATTTAGAAATTGGAATTATGAACTCGGAAGAAGGAAATTTATAGGCGGAAAACGAGAAATATTAAGTCTGAAATCGGAGATTTTAAGAATGGAGTGTGTACTCGGAAGTATAGAGTGTGAAATCGGAAGTGTGAAGTCGAAAGTTGGTATGGTGAAGACGGAATTATGAACTTGGAAGTAGTATGTGTTAAATTGGAATCCAGAATAAGGAAGTCGGACGTGTAAAGTCAAAAGATTGAAGTGTGAAGTATAAATTCCGAAGTAGAACGTAATAATTATGAAGTCGAAAATTTTCCCTGCTTCACATATGATACTTCCGAATTCCGAAGTTACGAATCGGTAATGTGAAGTCGGAAGTTTGAAGAGTCAGGTTGGAAGTATGAAGTGTGAAAACGGAAGTATGAAGTATGAAGTCTGAACTCAGGTTGGAAGTATGAAGTGTGAAAACGGAAGTATGAAGTATGAAGTCTGAACTCGGATGAATGAAGTGTGAAATCTTATTTAATTACAAAGTCGGAAGATTTCCGAGATTCACATATCATACTTCCGAACTCCGAAGTTACGAATCGGTTATGTGAAATCGGAATGTTGAAGAATGAAGTTGGAAGTATGAAGTGATAACGGAAGAATGAAGTCTGAAGTTTGAACTCGATTGAATGAATTGTGAAGGCAGAATTTGAAGTCTGAACCCAGACGTAGGGAGTGTGAAGTTAGAAGTATGAAGTTTGGGGTCGGAAGTTTGAGGTGACATATTTGAGGTATGAACTACGTATATTTGAAGTCAGAAATTTGAAATGTGAAATCGGACGTATAAAGAGGGAGGTATGAAGTTCCAAAACTTAAAGTGTGAACTCAAGAGTATGAAGTGTGTTGAACGAAGTGTGAAGTCCGAAGTGGGAAATGTGAAGTCGGAAATATGAACTCGAAGGTAGCAAGTTTAAAGTTGGAATACGTGCAGGTTGAAGTTTGAAATCGAAAGTTTTAAGTATGAAGTAGGACGTATGAAATAAGAACTCAGAATCGGAAGAGCGAGGTCGGAAATTTGAAGTTCAGAATTTAGGGATGTGAAGTTAGAACAATGAAGTGTGAACTCGGAATTTGGATGACTGAAGTCTGAAGTGTGATTGCTAAGACGGAAGCGTTAAATCAATGGTTTGAAGAGTGAAGTCGAATGTATGAATTGTGATCTCGGAAGTAGGAAGACCGATGTGTGAAGTCGAAAGATTGAAGTGAGAACTCCGAAGTATGATGGAAGTTGGAAGAGTGAGGTCGAAAGTTTAGGTGCTGAATCGGAATTGTGAAGTCTGCAGTCGAAAGTTTGTATCGTGAAGAGAGGAAGTCGGAATACCTGAATTATGAAGTGTGAATTCGGAAGTTTGAAGTGTGAAGTCGAAGGTGTGAAGTCGAAACTTAGTATGGTGAAGTCGGAATTATGAACGGGTAAGTATGAAGTGTAAAATCGGATTCGTGAAGAAGAAATTCAGAAGTCAGAAATCTGAAATAAGAAGTCGAAAGAATGAAGTGTCAAGTGTGAATTCCGAAGTCGAAAGGGATAATTATAAAGTCGGAAGTACTCCAATATGTATACTTCCGAAAACAACTTTACACTGCCGACTGCACATTCCAACTTCACCCTTCCACTTCCGACTTCACACTTCATACATCGGACTTCACACTTCACAAGTCTGCAGTCGAAAGTTTGTATCGTGAAGTCAGAAAGTCGGAATACGTGCATTATGAAGTGTAAAGTAGGAAGTTTGAAGTATGAAGTAGTAGGTGTGAAGTCAAAAGTTGGTATTGTGAAGTAAGAATTATGAACACGGAAGAAGGAAGTGTAAAATCGGAATCGTGAGGAAGGAAGTCGAAAATATGAAGTATGAAGTCGGAGGATGAAATGTTAAGTGTGATCTCCGAATTCGAAAGGGTTTATTATAAAGTCGGAAATATTACAAACTTCAAACTTCCGAAAAACGCCTTTACATTTCAATATCACATTCCAACTTCACAGTCCATACTTCCGACATCACACTTCATACTTTACACTTTCGAAGTGTGAAGTTTGAGCATTGAAGGTGAAGTATAAAGTCCGAAGTTAGAAGTTAGAAGCGAAATGTTAATTTGGAATTTGAAGAGTGAAGTCGGAAATTTGATGAGTGAAATCGGAAGAGTGAAGTTCGAAGTCGTAAATTTTAACTGTAAAGTCGAAAGTTTGTATATAGTAATTGGAATTATGAACTCGGAAGAGGGAAATTTATAGTCGGAAAACGCTAAATAGTAAGTCTGAAGTCGGAGGTTTTAAGAATGGTATATGAATTCGGAAGCATAGAATGTAAAATCGGAAGTGTGAAATCTGAAATTGGTATGGCCAAGACGGATTTTTGAAATTGGTTTTAGTTAGTGTGAAATCGGAATCGTGAAAAAGGAAGTTGGACATGTCAAGTCAAAAGATTGAAGTGTTAAGTATAAATTTCGGAATAGAACGTATTAAGTATAAGTTCCGAAGTAGAACGAATTAATTATGAGGTCGGAAATTTTCCCAGCTCCACATATTATACTTCCGAATTCCGAAGTTACGAATCGGTAATGTGAAGTCGGAAGTTTGAAGTGTCAGGTTGGAAGTATGAAGTGTGAAACGGAAGTATGAAGTATGAAGTCTGAACTCGGATGAATGAATTGTGAAATCGGAATCGTAAATGAGGATGTCGGACGTGTGAAGTCAAAAGATTGAAGTATGAAGTATGACTTCTGAAATAGGTCGTATTAATAATGAAGTCGGAAGATTTCCCAGATTCACATATTATACTTCTGAACTGCGAAGTTACGAATCGGTAACGTGAAGTCGGAAGTTTGAAGTATGAAGTTTGAAGTATGAAGAGTGATTACGGAAGAATGAAGTCTGAAGTTTGAACTCGATTGAATGAAGTGTGAGGGCAGAATTTTGAAGTCGGAAATATGAAATAGTAATTTGGAATTTGAAGAGTTAAGTCGGAAATTTGATGAGTGAAGTCGGAAGAGTGAAGTTCGAAGTCGTGAATTTGAACTGTCAAGTCGAAAGTTTGTATTTAGAAATTGGAATTTTGAACTCGGAAGAAGGAAATTTATAGTCGGAAAACGCGAAATAGTAAGTCTGAAGTCGGAGGTTTTAAGAATGGAGTATGAATTCGGAAGTATAAAATGTAAAATCGGAAGTGTGAAATCTGAAATTGGTATGGCGAAGACGGAATTATGAGCTTGGTTTTAGTAAGTGTGAAATCGGAATCGTGAATAAGGAAGTTGGACGTGTAAAGTCAAAAGATTGAAGTGTGAAGTATGAATTCCGAAGTAGAACGTATTAATTATGAAGTCGGTAGTTTTCCCAGCTTCACATATTAAACTTCCAAACTCCGAAGATACGAATCGGTTATGTTAAGTCGGAAGTTTGAAGTTTGAAGTTGGAAGTATGAAAAAGGAAGTCTGAAGTCTGAAGTTTTAACTCGGTTGAATGAAGTGTGAATACAGAAGTGTGAAGTCTGAACTCAGACATAGGGAGTGTGAAGTTAGAAGTATGAAGTGTGAGGTCGAAAGCTTGAGGTGAGATATTTGAGGTATGATCTGCGAATACGTATAATTGAAGTTAGAAATTTGAAGTGTGAAATCGGACACATATAGAGGGAGGTATATATAGAGGGAGGTATAAAGCTCCAAAAGTTGAAGTATGAAGTGTGTTGACCGAAGTGTGAAGTCGGAAAGGGGAAATGTGAAGTCGAAAGTTTGTTTTTGAAGTCGAAATTATGAACTCGAAAGTAGGAAAGTAAAAATCAGAAGAGCGTAATCGGAAGTTTGAAGTTCGAAATTTAGGGTTATGAAATTAGAACAATGAAGTGTGAACTCGGAAGTAAGATGAATGAAGTCTGAAGTGTGATTGCTAAGACGGAATCGTTAAATCAATGGTTTGAAGAGTGAAGTAGGAAGTATGAATTGTGAACTCGGAAGTAGGAAGACCGATGTGTGAAGTCGAAAATTTGAAGTGAGAATTCGAAGTATGATGGAAGTTGAAGGAATGAGGTCGAAAGTGTAGGTGCTGAATCGGAATTGTGAAGTCTGCAGTCGAAAGTTTGTATCTGAAATAAGAAGTCGAAAGAATGAAGTGTCAAGTGTGAATTCCGAAGTCGAAAGGGATAAAAGTCGGAAAGTCGGAATACCTGAATTATGAAGTGTGAATTCGGAAGTTTGAAGAAATTGAGAAGTCGGGAGTTTGAAAGTAAAGGCGGAAGGATAAAGTGTGATCTCGGAAGTGAGAAGTCGGAAGACTGAAGTCGGAAGTGTGTAGTCGGAAATTTGAAATTTGAACTCTAAATTAGAAAGGTTTGAAGTCTGAGCTGTGAAGTTGAAAGTATGAAATGTGAAGTGGACAGTGTAAAGTCGAAAGTTTAAAGTGTGAACTCTGAAAGTATGGGGTAGTGTACAATCGGAAGTGTGAATGCGGACATATGAAGTGTGAAGTCGGAAGCATGCATTTTGAAGTCTGAACTCGCGTATGAAGTTCGAAGTCGGAGGTATAAAATGTGAAGTAGTAAGTTCGAAGTGTGAATTCTGAGGTATGTAGTGCGAGGTCAAAATGTTAAGTCGGAAATTCAAAGTGTAAAGTTTTAGGTATGAAGTTGAAGTATATAGTCCGAAGTAAGAAGTCGGAAATGTGAAATGTTAATTCGGAATTTGAAGAGTGAAGTCGGAAATTTGAAGTGTCAAGTCGAAAGTTTGTATTTAGAAATTGGAATTATGAACTCGGAAGAAGGAAATTTATAGGCGGAAAACGAGAAATATTAAGTCTGAAATCGGAGATTTTAAGAATGGAGTGTGTACTCGGAAGTATAGAGTGTGAAATCGGAAGTGTGAAGTCGAAAGTTGGTATGGTGAAGACGGAATTATGAACTTGGAAGTAGTATGTGTTAAATTGGAATCCAGAATAAGGAAGTCGGACGTGTAAAGTCAAAAGATTGAAGTGTGAAGTATAAATTCCGAAGTAGAACGTAATAATTATGAAGTCGAAAATTTTCCCTGCTTCACATATGATACTTCCGAATTCCGAAGTTACGAATCGGTAATGTGAAGTCGGAAGTTTGAAGAGTCAGGTTGGAAGTATGAAGTGTGAAAACGGAAGTATGAAGTATGAAGTCTGAACTCAGGTTGGAAGTATGAAGTGTGAAAACGGAAGTATGAAGTATGAAGTCTGAACTCGGATGAATGAAGTGTGAAATCGGAATCGTAAATAAGGAAGTCGGACGTGTGAAGTCAAAAGATTGAGGTGAGAAGTATGACTTCTGAAATAGGTCGTATTAATTACAAAGTCGGAAGATTTCCGAGATTCACATATCATACTTCCGAACTCCGAAGTTACGAATCGGTTATGTGAAATCGGAATGTTGAAGAATGAAGTTGGAAGTATGAAGTGATAACGGAAGAATGAAGTCTGAAGTTTGAACTCGATTGAATGAATTGTGAAGGCAGAATTTGAAGTCTGAACCCAGACGTAGGGAGTGTGAAGTTAGAAGTATGAAGTTTGGGGTCGGAAGTTTGAGGTGACATATATGAGGTATGAACTACGTATATTTGAAGTCAGAAATTTGAAATGTGAAATCGGACGTATAAAGAGGGAGGTATGAAGTTCCAAAACTTAAAGTGTGAACTCAAGAGTATGAAGTGTGTTGAACGAAGTGTGAAGTCCGAAGTGGGAAATGTGAAGTCGGAAATATGAACTCGAAGGTAGCAAGTTTAAAGTTGGAATACGTGCAGGTTGAAGTTTGAAATCGAAAGTTTTAAGTATGAAGTAGGACGTATGAAATAAGAACTCGGAATCGGAAGAGCGAGGTCGGAAATTTGAAGTTCAGAATTTAGGGATGTGAAGTTAGAACAATGAAGTGTGAACTCGGAATTTGGATGACTGAAGTCTGAAGTGTGATTGCTAAGACGGAAGCGTTAAATCAATGGTTTGAAGAGTGAAGTCGAATGTATGAATTGTGATCTCGGAAGTAGGAAGACCGATGTGTGAAGTCGAAAGATTGAAGTGAGAACTCCGAAGTATGATGGAAGTTGGAAGAGTGAGGTCGAAAGTTTAGGTGCTGAATCGGAATTGTGAAGTCTGCAGTCGAAAGTTTGTATCGTGAAGAGAGGAAGTCGGAATACCTGAATTATGAAGTGTGAATTCGGAAGTTTGAAGTGTGAAGTCGAAGGTGTGAAGTCGAAACTTAGTATGGTGAAGTCGGAATTATGAACGGGTAAGTATGAAGTGTAAAATCGGATTCGTGAAGAAGAAATTCGGAAGTCAGAAATCTGAAATAAGAAGTCGAAAGAATGAAGTGTCAAGTGGGAATTCCGAAGTCGAAAGGGATAATTATAAAGTCGGAAGTACTCCAATATGTATACTTCCGAAAACAACTTTACACTGCCGACTGCACATTCCAACTTCACCCTTCCACTTCCGACTTCACACTTCATACATCGGACTTCACACTTCACAAGTCTGCAGTCGAAAGTTTGTATCGTGAAGTCAGAAAGTCGGAATACGTGCATTATGAAGTGTAAAGTAGGAAGTTTGAAGTATGAAGTAGTAGGTGTGAAGTAAAAAGTTGGTATTGTGAAGTAAGAATTATGAACACGGAAGAAGGAAGTGTAAAATCGGAATCGTGAGGAAGGAAGTCGAAAATATGAAGTATGAAGTCGGAGGATGAAATGTTAAGTGTGATCTCCGAATTCGAAAGGGTTTATTATAAAAGTCGGAAATATTACAAACTTCAAACTTCCGAAAAACGCCTTTACATTTCAATATCACATTCCAACTTCACAGTCCATACTTCCGACATCACACTTCATACTTTACACTTTCGAAGTGTGAAGTTTGAGCATTGAAGGTGAAGTATAAAGTCCGAAGTTAGAAGTTAGAAGCGAAATGTTAATTTGGAATTTGAAGAGTGAAGTCGGAAATTTGATGAGTGAAATCGGAAGAGTGAAGTTCGAAGTCGTAAATTTTAACTGTCAAGTCGAAAGTTTGTATATAGTAATTGGAATTATGAACTCGGAAGAGGGAAATTTATAGTCGGAAAACGCGAAATAGTAAGTCTGAAGTCGGAGGTTTTATGAATGGTATATTAATTCGGAAGCATAGAATGTAAAATCGGAAGTGTGAAATCTGAAATTGGTATGGCCAAGACGGAATTTTGAAATTGGTTTTAGTTAGTGTGAAATCGGAATCGTGAAAAAAGAAGTTGGACATGTCAAGTCAAAAGATTGAAGTGTTAAGTATAAATTTCGAAGTAGAACGTATTAAGTATAAGTTCCGAAGTAGAACGAATTAATTATGAGGTCGGAAATTTTCCCAGCTCCACATATTATACTTCCGAATTCCGAAGTTACGAATCGGTAATGTGAAGTCGGAAGTTTGAAGTGTCAGGTTGGAAGTATGAAGTGTGAAACGGAAGTATGAAGTATGAAGTCTGAACTCGGATGAATGAATTGTGAAATCGGAATCGTAAATGAGGATGTCGGACGTGTGAAGTCAAAAGATTGAAGTATGAAGTATGACTTCTGAAATAGGTCGTATTAATAATGAAGTCGGAAGATTTCCCAGATTCACATATTATACTTCTGAACTGCGAAGTTACGAATCGGTAACGTGAAGTCGGAAGTTTGAAGTATGAAGTTTGAAGTATGAAGAGTGATTACGGTAGAATGAAGTCTGAAGTTTGAACTCGATTGAATGAAGTGTGAGGGCAGAATTTTGAAGTAGGAAATATGAAATAGTAATTTGGAATTTGAAGAGTTAAGTCGGAAATTTGATGAGTGAAGTCGGAAGAGTGAAGTTCGAAGTCGTGAATTTGAACTGTCAAGTCGAAAGTTTGTATTTAGAAATTGGAATTTTGAACTCGGAAGAAGGAAATTTATAGTCGGAAAACGCGAAATAGTAAGTCTGAAGTCGGAGGTTTTAAGAATGGAGTATGAATTCGGAAGTATAAATTGTAAAATCGGAAGTGTGAAATCTGAAATTGGTATGGCGAAGACGGAATTATGAGCTTGGTTTTAGTAAGTGTGAAATCGGAATCGTGAATAAGGAAGTTGGACGTGTAAAGTCAAAAGATTGAAGTGTGAAGTATGAATTCCGAAGTAGAACGTATTAATTATGAAGTCGGTAGTTTTCCCAGCTTCACATATTAAACTTCCAAACTCCGAAGATACGAATCGGTTATGTTAAGTCGGAATTTTGAAGTTTGAAGTTGGAAGTATGAAAAAGGAAGTCTGAAGTCTGAAGTTTTAACTCGGTTGAATGAAGTGTGAATACAGAAGTGTGAAGTCTGAACTCAGACATAGGGAGTGTGAAGTTAGAAGTATGAAGTGTGAGGTCGAAAGCTTGAGGTGAGATATTTGAGGTATGATCTGCGAATACGTATAATTGAAGTTAGAAATTTGAAGTGTGAAATCGGACACATATAGAGGGAGGTATATATAGAGGGAGGTATAAAGCTCCAAAAGTTGAAGTATGAAGTGTGTTGAGCGAAGTGTGAAGTCGGAAAGGGGAAATGTGAAGTCGAAAGTTTGTTTTTGAAGTCGAAATTATGAACTCGAAAGTAGGAAAGTAAAAATCAGAAGAGCGTAATCGGAAGTTTGAAGTTCGAAATTTAGGGTTATGAAATTAGAACAATGAAGTGTGAACTCAAGAGTAAGATGAATGAAGTCTGAAGTGTGATTGCTAAGACGGAATCGTTAAATCAATGGTTTGAAGAGTGAAGTAGGAAGTATGAATTGTGAACTCGGAAGTAGGAAGACCGATGTGTGAAGTCGAAAATTTGAAGTGAGAATTCGAAGTATGATGGAAGTTGAAGGAATGAGGTCGAAAGTGTAGGTGCTGAATCGGAATTGTGAAGTCTGCAGTCGAAAGTTTGTATCGTGGAGTGAGAAAGTCGGAATACCTGAATTATGAAGTGTGAATACGGAAGTTTGAAGAAATTGAGAAGTCGGGAGTTTGAAAGTGAAGGCGGAAGGATAAAGTGTGATCTCGGAAGTGAGAAGTCGGAAGACTGAAGTCGGAAGTGTGTAGTCGGAAATTTGAAATTTGAACTCTAAATTAGAAAGGTTTGAAGTCTGAGCTGTGAAGTTGAAAGTGTAAATGTGAAGTGGACAGTGTAAAGTCGAAAGTTTAAAGTGTGAACTCTGAAAGTATGGGGTAGTGTACAATCGGAAGTGTGAATGCGGACATATGAAGTGTGAAGTCGGAAGCATGAATTTTGAAGTCTGAACTCGCGTATGAATTTCGAAGTCGGAGGTATAAAATGTGAAGTAGTAAGTTCGAAGTGTGAATTCTGAGGTATGTAGTGCGAGGTCAAAATGTTAAGTCGGAAATTCAAAGTGTAAAGTTTTAGGTATGAAGTTGAAGTATATAGTCCGAAGTAAGAAGTCAGAAATGTGAAATGTTAATTCGGAATTTGAAGAGTGAAGTCGGAAATTTGAAGTGTCAAGTCGAAAGTTTGTATTTAGAAATTGGAATTATGAACTCGGAAGAAGGAAATTTATAGGCGGAAAACGAGAAATATTAAGTCTGAAATCGGAGATTTTAAGAATGGAGTGTGTACTCGGAAGTATAGAGTGTGAAATCGGAAGTGTGAAGTCGAAAGTTGGTATGGTGAAGACGGAATTATGAACTTGGAAGTAGTATGTGTTAAATTGGAATCCAGAATAAGGATGTCGGACGTGTAAAGTCAAAAGATTGAAGTGTGAAGTATAAATTCCGATGTAGAACGTAATAATTATGAAGTCGAAAATTTTCCCAGCTTCACATATTATACTTCCGAATTCCGAAGTTACGAATCGGTAATGTGAAGTCGGAAGTTTGAAGAGTCAGGTTGGAAGTATGAAGTGTGAAAACGGAAGTATGAAGTATGAAGTCTGAACTCGGATGAATGAATTGTGAAATCGGAATCGTAAATAAGGAAGTCGGACGTGTGAAGTCAAAAGATTGAGGTGTGAAGTATGCCTTCTGAAATAGGTCGTATTAATTACAAAGTCGGAAGATTTCCGAGATTCACATATCATTCTTCCGAACTCCGAAGTTACGAATCGGTTATGTGAAGTCGGAAGTTTGAAGTATGAAGTTGGAAGTATGAAGTGATAACGGAAGAATGAAGTCTGAAGTTTGAACTCGATTGAATGAATTGTGAAGGCAGAATTTGAAGTCTGAACCCAGACGTAGGGAGTGTGAAGTTAGAAGTATGAAGTTTGGGGTCGGAAGTTTGAGGTGACATATTTGAGGTATGAACTACGTATATTTGAAGTCAGAAATTTGAAATGTGAAATCGGTCGTATAAAGAGGGAGGTATGAAGTTCCAAAACTTAAAGTGTGAACTCAAGAGTATGAAGTGTGTTGAACGAAGTGTGAAGTCCGAAGTGGGAAATGTGAAGTCGGAAATATGAACTCGAAGGTAGCAAGTTTAAAGTTGGAATACGTGCAGGTTGAAGTTTGAAATCGAAAGTTTTAAGTATGAAGTAGGACGTATGAAAAAAAGAACTCAGAATCGGAAGAGCGAGGTCGGAAGTTTGAAGTTCGAAATTTAGGGATGTGAAGTTAGAACAATGTGAACAAGTGTGAACTCGGAAGTTGGATGATTGAAGTCTGAAGTGTGATTGCTAAAGTCGGAATTATGAACGGGTAAGTAGGAAGTGTAAAATCGGATTCGTGAAGAAGGAATTCGGAAGTCAGAAATCTGAAATAAGAAGTCGAAAGAATGAAGTGTCAAGTGTGAATTCCGAAGTCGAAAGGGATAATTATAAAGTCGGAAGAACTCCAATATGCATACTTTCGAAAACAACTTTACACTGCCGACTGCACATTCCAACTTCACCCTTCCACTTCCGACTTCACACTTCATACATCCGACTTCACACTTCACAAGTCTGCAGTCGAAAGTTTGTATCGTGAAGTCAGAAAGTCGGAATACGTACATTATGAAGTGTAAAGTAGGAAGTTTGAAGTATGAAGTAGTAGGTGTGAAGTAAAAAGTTGGTATTGTGAAGTAAGAATTATGAACAGGGAAGAAGGAAGTGTAAAATCGGATTCGTGAGGAAGGAAGTCGAAAATATGAAGTATGAAGTCGGAGGATGAAATGTTTAGTGTGATCTCCGAATTCGAAAAGGTTTATTATGAAGTCGGAAATATTACAAACTTCAAACTTCCGAAAAACGACTTTACATTTCAACATCACATTCCAACTTCACAGTTCATACTTCCGACATCACACTTCATACTTTACACTTTCGAAGTGTGAAGTTTGAGCATTCAAGGTGAAGTATAAAGTCCGAAGTTAGAAGTCCGAAATGTGAAATGTTAATTTGGAATTTGAAGAGTGAAGTCGGAAATTTGATGAGTGAAATCGGAAGAGTGAAGTTCGAAGTCGTAAATTTGAACTGTCAAGTCGAAAGTTTGTATTTAGTAATTGGAATTATGAACTCGGAAGAAGAAAATTTATAGAAGTTGGAAGTATGAAAAAGGAAGTCTGAAGTCTGAAGTTTTAACTCGGTTGAATGAAGTGTGAATGCAGAAGTGTGAAGTCTGAACTCAAACATAGGGAGTGTGAAGTAAGAAGTATGAAGTGTGAGGTCGGAAGCTTGAGGTGAGATATTTGAGGTATGAACTGCGAATACGTATAATTGAAGTTAGAAATTTGAAGTGTGAAATCGGACACATATAGAGGGAGGTATATAAAGAGGGAGGTATAAAACTCCAAAAGTTGAAGAATGAAGTGTGTTGACCGAAGTGTGAAGTCGGAAAGGGGAAATGTGAGGTCGGAAGTTTGAAGTTCGAAATTTAGGGATGTGAAGTTAGAACAATGAAGTGTGAACTCGGAAGTTGGATGACTGAAGTCTGAAGTGTGATTGCTAAGACGGAATCGTTAAATCAATGGTTTGAAGAGTGAAGTCGAATGTATGAATTGTGAACTCGGAAGTAGGAAGACCGATGTGTGAAGTCGAAAGATTGAAGTGAGAACTCCGAAGTATGATGGAAGTTGAAGGAGTGAGGTCGAAAGTGTAGGTGCTGAATCGGAATTGTGAAGTCTGCAGTCGAAAGTTTGTATCGTGAAGTGAGAAAGTCGGAATACCTGAATTACGAAGTGTGAATTCGGAAGTTTGAAGTGTGAAGTCGAAGGTGTGAAATCGAAACTTAGTATTGTGAAGTCGGAATTATGAACGGGTAAGTAGGAAGTGTTAAATCGGATTCGTAAAGAAGGAATTCGGAAGTCAGAAATCTGAAATAAGAAGTCGAAAGAGTGTCAAGTGTGAATTCCGAAATCGAAAGGGATAATTATAAAGTCGGAAGTACTCCAATATGCATACTTCCGAAAACAACTTTACACTGCCGACTGCACATTCCAACTTCAGACTTCCTACTTCCGACTTCACACTTCATACATCCGACTTCACACTTCAAAAGTCTGCAGTCGAAAATTCTGACTGTATGCTTCAAACTTCAGACTTCAGAGCGCACAGTTTAATCTTCCAAATTCTCGCTTCATTTTTAAAATGGTTTGATTGTGAACTGGGAATTAAAGATGTCCTCACGCGCTGAATATTTCATACTTCACACTTCGGAGTTGATATGCATGAAGAATGAAGTGTAAACTGTCATTTCTTGATGTCACCAACGGCCTCTGGTAAAATACTGCCACATTGTTGATAATGCCCCTGTACATGTATAAAGACACCGTTTGATATTTCTATATCCTGTGAAGTTTAAAGCATGAAATGTGTTTACATTTCAACTTCACATTCCAATTTCACAGTTCATACTACCGACATCACACTTCATACTTTGCAAATTTACACTTTATACTTCCCTCTTCACTCTTCCGCCTTCACACTTTCTACCTTACACTCCCATTTTATACTCCTTACTTCCGACTAGATACTTGATATTTTAGACTGGGAATTTAAGATGTCCCCACGCGCCTCATAATTCATACTTCACACTTCAGAGTTGATATGCATGAAGAATGAAGTGTGAACTGTCATTTCTTGATGTCACCAACGGCCTCTGGTAAAAATCTGTCAATAAACACAATGTTATTTATTTGACTTTACAAATATGCTTTAAAGCCGCTCAATTTCAAGTGGGATTCAACACAGGGAAAAGGCTATCGACGTGCCTAGAACGAACAATATTCATTCTTAATAATAAGATGAACACACGAAAAAAATGTGTCAATAATAATTGATCTGTTCGGTGTAACATAACCGAAGAAATCAGTGAAAAAAATTTGAAGTTTGATTAAGTGAAAGAGTTTTAACACACACACACACACACAAAACGTTTTAGACAAATATGTATCACAAGCTGTCGCGCTAGACAAGATGATAGCTTTGATCCGATCAATTAAAGGGCTACATCACTCTTACCAGCAATATCAAACATTCTTAATTTGGTTACTTCAAAGATTCAAAAAATGACTTAAAGATTAAAACTGTGTCTTTGCTATTTTCAAAAAGTTTGAGGAAACAAAGAGATATATATAAATAGATTAGTGTACAAAGCTATGCGGGACGTTATGCTTAAATAAGATTGAGCATTATCTATTTACGAACGGGGTATTTGTAGTGTGAGGCTTATCTGACTAATCTGAAATGCTCTAAGAAAAGGATTTTCTCTAAGCATTTCTCTTCATAAATCATGTGCCATTACGCACGCACTAATCTTTGCATGAATATTTCTTTGATGACCATTTTGAATAGATCGTATAACCCTTTAACCGTTAGTTCAATGGACTTAATAAAACTACCTTTAATCCATTCCCACAATTTACCGCTTTTTGACGCCCCTTCAGAAGAAAGCTTCGGAACACATTATGGAAACTGAAGAAATTTTTGTTACGAGCATTTTCTTATCTATCCCCTTACTCTCTACCCGTAACCTATTGCCACACAACCCATCCTTTTTGCGCCCTCAGGAAAAAAGCCTAATATAAATCACGTGTCATCGATTCTCAATTGGACAAAGAGATGGTGTCGCTTCAATATGGCAACCCCCTCCCCCCTTAAAAAATAATTGATAGTGCTATTTAAGATAAAGAAAGTATAAGTGATCGCAAAGTCTGTGTTAAGTTGACTCCTGAAAATCGACCATCTATGTCGTACAAGACTACTTACCGTGTTCTAACAACTGGTGATGAGAAAAGATATGTATCAAACTTAATCAAATGCCATCTTGGAAGAAGAATTTACTGAAAGTGTAATATGTATTGGAAACATGCACTCTTTTATGACCAGAACAAACGCTGTAAAAAGTTAAATAGACCATTTCCTTATAAGTGGATAGATAACAAATCCTCGTAAAATTTTCTGTTCTCACTTCATACATTTGAATTCTACAGTTTGATAGACGTCGGAATTCGGAAGCATAAAGTGGAAAGACGAAATTGCGAAGTCGATAGTTTGAAGAGAAAAGGCGGAAGGATAAAGTGTGATCTCGGAAGTAAGGAGTGAGAAGTAGGAAGTCTGAAGTCGTAAATGTAGTCGGAAATTTGAAATGTGAACACTTAATTAGGAAGGTCTGAAGTCGGAGCTGTGAAGTTTAAAGTATGAAATGTGAACTGGATAGTGTTAAGTCGAAAGTCTAAAGTGTGAACTCGGAAAATATGGAGAAGTGTGCAATCGGAAGTGCGAATTCGGACATATGAAGTGTGAAGTCGGAAGCATGAAGTTTGAAGTCTGAACTCACGTATGGAGTGCGAAGTCGGAGGTATAAAATGTGAAGTTACGTGAATTCTGAGGTATGTAGTGTCAAGTCAAAATGTTAAGTCGGAAATTCAAAGTGTAAAGTTTTAGAAATGAAGTTGAAGTATATAGTCCGAAGTAAGAAGTCGGAAATGTGAAATGTTAATTCGGATTTTGAAGAGTGAAGTCGGAAGTGCCAATTCGAAAGTTTGTATTTAGTAATTGGAATTATGAACTCGGAAGAAGGAAATTTATAGGCGGAGGTTTTAGGAATGGAGTATGAATTCGGAAGCATAGAATGTAAAATCGGAAGTGTGAAATCTGAAATTGGTATGGCGAAGACGGAATTATGAACTTGGTTTTAGTTAGTGTGAAATCGGAATCGTGAAAAAGGAAGTTGGACATGTCAAGTCAAAAGATTGAAGTGTTAAGTATAAATTCAGAAGAAGAACGTATGAAGTGTGAGGTCGGAAGCTTGAGGTGAGATATTTGAGGTATGAACTGCGAATACGTATAATTGAAGTTAGAAATTTGAAGTGTGGAATCGGACACATATAGAGGGAGGTATATATAGAGGGAGGTATAAAGCTCCAAAAGTTGAAGTATGAAGTGTGTTGACCGAAGTGTGAAGTCGGAAAGGGGAAATGTGAAGTCGAAAGTTTGTTTTTTGAAGTCGAAATTATGAACTCGAAAGTAAGAAAGTAAAAATCAGAAGAGCAAAGTCGGAAGTTTGAAGTTCGAAATTTAGGGTTATGAAATTAGAACAATGAAGTGTGAACTCGGAAGTAAGATGAATGAAGTCTGAAGTGTGATTGCTAAGACGGAATCGTTAAATCAATGGTTTGAAGAGTGAAGTATGAATTGTGAACTCGGAAGTAGGAAGACCGATGTGTGAAGTCGAAAGATTGAAGTGAGAACTCCGAAGTATGATGGAAGTTGAAGGAGTGAGGTCGAAAGTTTAGGTGCTGAATCGGAATTGTGAAGTCTGCAGTCGAAAGTTTGTATCGTGGAGTGAGAAAGTCGGAATACCTGAATTATGAAGTGTGAATTCGGAAGTTTGAAGAAATTGAGAAGTCGGGAGTTTGAAAGTAAAGGCGGAAGGATAAAGTGTGATCTCGGAAGTGAGAAGTCGGAAGACTGAAGTCGGAAGTGTGTAGTCGGAAATTTGAAATTTGAACTCTAAATTAGAAAGGTTTGAAGTCTGAGCTGTGAAGTTGAAAGTATGAAATGTGAAGTGGACAGTGTAAAGTCGAAAGTTTAAAGTGTGAACTCTGAAAGTATGGGGTAGTGTACAATCGGAAGTGTGAATGCGGACATATGAAGTGTGAAGTCGGAAGCATGCATTTTGAAGTCTGAACTCGCGTATGAAGTTCGAAGTCGGAGGTATAAAATGTGAAGTAGTAAGTTCGAAGTGTGAATTCTGAGGTATGTAGTGCGAGGTCAAAATGTTAAGTCGGAAATTCAAAGTGTAAAGTTTTAGGTATGAAGTTGAAGTATATAGTCCGAAGTAAGAAGTCGGAAATGTGAAATGTTAATTCGGAATTTGAAGAGTGAAGTCGGAAATTTGAAGTGTCAAGTCGAAAGTTTGTATTTAGAAATTGGAATTATGAACTCGGAAGAAGGAAATTTATAGGCGGAAAACGAGAAATATTAAGTCTGAAATCGGAGATTTTAAGAATGGAGTGTGTACTCGGAAGTATAGAGTGTGAAATCGGAAGTGTGAAGTCGAAAGTTGGTATGGTGAAGACGGAATTATGAACTTGGAAGTAGTATGTGTTAAATTGGAATCCAGAATAAGGAAGTCGGACGTGTAAAGTCAAAAGATTGAAGTGTGAAGTATAAATTCCGAAGTAGAACGTAATAATTATGAAATCGAAAATTTTCCCTGCTTCACATATGATACTTCCGAATTCCGAAGTTACGAATCGGTAATGTGAAGTCGGAAGTTTGAAGAGTCAGGTTGGAAGTATGAAGTGTGAAAACGGAAGTATGAAGTATGAAGTCTGAACTCAGGTTGGAAGTATGAAGTGTGAAAACGGAAGTATGAAGTATGAAGTCTGAACTCGGTTGAATGAAGTGTGAAATCTTAATCGTAAATAAGGAAGTCGGACGTGTGAAGTCAAAAGATTGAGGTGTGAAGTATGACTTCTGACTTCGGAAGATTTCCGAGATTCACATATCATACTTCCGAACTCCGAAGTTACGAATCGGTTATGTGAAATCGGAATGTTGAAGAATGAAGTTGGAAGTATGAAGTGATAACGGAAGAATGAAGTCTGAAGTTTGAACTCGATTGAATGAATTGTGAAGGCAGAATTTGAAGTCTGAACCCAGACGTAGGGAGTGTGAAGTTAGAAGTATGAAGTTTGGGGTCGGAAGTTTGAGGTGACATATTTGAGGTATGAACTACGTATATTTGAAGTCAGAAATTTGAAATGTGAAATCGGACGTATAAAGAGGGAGGTATGAAGTTCCAAAACTTAAAGTGTGAACTCAAGAGTATGAAGTGTGTTGAACGAAGTGTGAAGTCCGAAGTGGGAAATGTGAAGTCGGAAATATGAACTCGAAGGTAGCAAGTTTAAAGTTGGAATACGTGCAGGTTGAAGTTTGAAATCGAAAGTTTTAAGTATGAAGTAGGACGTATGAAATAAGAACTCAGAATCGGAAGAGCGAGGTCGGAAATTTGAAGTTCAGAATTTAGGGATGTGAAGTTAGAACAATGAAGTGTGAACTCGGAATTTGGATGACTGAAGTCTGAAGTGTGATTGCTAAGACGGAAGCGTTAAATCAATGGTTTGAAGAGTGAAGTCGAATGTATGAATTGTGATCTCGGAAGTAGGAAGACCGATGTGTGAAGTCGAAAGATTGAAGTGAGAACTCCGAAGTATGATGGAAGTTGGAAGAGTGAGGTCGAAAGTTTAGGTGCTGAATCGGAATTGTGAAGTCTGCAGTCGAAAGTTTGTATCGTGAAGAGAGGAAGTCGGAATACCTGAATTATGAAGTGTGAATTCGGAAGTTTGAAGTGTGAAGTCGAAGGTGTGAAGTCGAAACTTAGTATGGTGAAGTCGGAATTATGAACGGGTAAGTATGAAGTGTAAAATCGGATTCGTGAAGAAGAAATTCGGAAGTCAGAAATCTGAAATAAGAAGTCGAAAGAATGAAGTGTCAAGTGGGAATTCCGAAGTCGAAAGGGATAATTATAAAGTCGGAAGTACTCCAATATGTATACTTCCGAAAACAACTTTACACTGCCGACTGCACATTCCAACTTCACCCTTCCACTTCCGACTTCACACTTCATACATCGGACTTCACACTTCACAAGTCTGCAGTCGAAAGTTTGTATCGTGAAGTCAGAAAGTCGGAATACGTGCATTATGAAGTGTAAAGTAGGAAGTTTGAAGTATGAAGTAGTAGGTGTGAAGTCAAAAGTTGGTATTGTGAAGTAAGAATTATGAACACGGAAGAAGGAAGTGTAAAATCGGAATCGTGAGGAAGGAAGTCGAAAATATGAAGTATGAAGTCGGAGGATGAAATGTTAAGTGTGATCTCCGAATTCGAAAGGGTTTATTATAAAGTCGGAAATATTACAAACTTCAAACTTCCGAAAAACGCCTTTACATTTCAATATCACATTCCAACTTCACAGTCCATACTTCCGACATCACACTTCATACTTTACACTTTCGAAGTGTGAAGTTTGAGCATTGAAGGTGAAGTATAAAGTCCGAAGTTAGAAGTTAGAAGCGAAATGTTAATTTGGAATTTGAAGAGTGAAGTCGGAAATTTGATGAGTGAAATCGGAAGAGTGAAGTTCGAAGTCGTAAATTTTAACTGTCAAGTCGAAAGTTTGTATATAGTAATTGGAATTATGAACTCGGAAGAGGGAAATTTATAGTCGGAAAACGCGAAATAGTAAGTCTGAAGTCGGAGGTTTTAAGAATGGTATATGAATTCGGAAGCATAGAATGTAAAATCGGAAGTGTGAAATCTGAAATTGGTATGGTCAAGACGGAATTTTGAAATTGGTTTTAGTTAGTGTGAAATCGGAATCGTGAAAAAGGAAGTTGGACATGTCAAGTCAAAAGATTGAAGTGTTAAGTATAAATTTCGAAGTAGAACGTATTAAGTATAAGTTCCGAAGTAGAACGAATTAATTATGAGGTCGGAAATTTTCCCAGCTCCACATATTATACTTCCGAATTCCGAAGTTACGAATCGGTAATGTGAAGTCGGAAGTTTGAAGTGTCAGGTTGGAAGTATGAAGTGTGAAACGGAAGTATGAAGTATGAAGTCTGAACTCGGATGAATGAATTGAGAAATCGGAATCGTAAATGAGGATGTCGGACGTGTGAAGTCAAAAGATTGAAGTATGAAGTATGACTTCTGAAATAGGTCGTATTAATAATGAAGTCGGAAGATTTCCCAGATTCACATATTATACTTCTGAACTGCGAAGTTACGAATCGGTAACGTGAAGTCGGAAGTTTGAAGTATGAAGTTTGAAGTATGAAGAGTGATTACGGAAGAATGAAGTCTGAAGTTTGAACTCGATTGAATGAAGTGTGAGGGCAGAATTTTGAAGTCGGAAATATGAAATAGTAATTTGGAATTTGAAGAGTTAAGTCGGAAATTTGATGAGTGTAGTCGGAAGAGTGAAGTTCGAAGTCGTAAATTTGAACTGTCAAGTCGAAAGTTTGTATTTAGAAATTGGAATTTTGAACTCGGAAGAAGGAAATTTATAGTCGGAAAACGCGAAATAGTAAGTCTGAAGTCGGAGGTTTTAAGAATTGAGTATGAATTCGGAAGTATAAAATGTAAAATCGGAAGTGTGAAATCTGAAATTGGTATGGCGAAGACGGAATTATGAGCTTGGTTTTAGTAAGTGTGAAATCGGAATCGTGAATAAGGAAGTTGGACGTGTAAAGTCAAAAGATTGAAGTGTGAAGTATGAATTCCGAAGTAGAACGTATTAATTATGAAGTCGGTAGTTTTCCCAGCTTCACATATTAAACTTCCAAACTCCGAAGATACGAATCGGTTATGTTAAGTCGGAAGTTTGAAGTTTGAAGTTGGAAGTATGAAAAAGGAAGTCTGAAGTCTGAAGTTTTAACTCGGTTGAATGAAGTGTGAATACAGAAGTGTGAAGTCTGAACTCAGACATAGGGAGTGTGAAGTTAGAAGTATGAAGTGTGAGGTCGAAAGCTTGAGGTGAGATATTTGAGGTATGATCTGCGAATACGTATAATTGAAGTTAGAAATTTGAAGTGTGAAATCGGACACATATAGAGGGAGGTATATATAGAGGGAGGTATAAAGCTCCAAAAGTTGAAGTATGAAGTGTGTTGACCGAAGTGTGAAGTCGGAAAGGGGAAATGTGAAGTCGAAAGTTTGTTTTTGAAGTCGAAATTATGAACTCGAAAGTAGGAAAGTAAAAATCAGAAGAGCGTAATCGGAAGTTTGAAGTTCGAAATTTAGGGTTATGAAATTAGAACAATGAAGTGTGAACTCAAGAGTAAGATGAATGAAGTCTGAAGTGTGATTGCTAAGACGGAATCGTTAAATCAATGGTTTGAAGAGTGAAGTAGGAAGTATGAATTGTGAACTCGGAAGTAGGAAGACCGATGTGTGAAGTCGAAAATTTGAAGTGAGAATTCGAAGTATGATGGAAGTTGAAGGAATGAGGTCGAAAGTGTAGGTGCTGAATCGGAATTGTGAAGTCTGCAGTCGAAAGTTTGTATCGTGGAGTGAGAAAGTCGGAATACCTGAATTATGAAGTGTGAATTCGGAAGTTTGAAGAAATTGAGAAGTCGGGAGTTTGAAAGTGAAGGCGGAAGGATAAAGTGTGATCTCGGAAGTGAGAAGTCGGAAGACTGAAGTCGGAAGTGTGTAGTCGGAAATTTGAAATTTGAACTCTAAATTAGAAAGGTTTGAAGTCTGAGCTGTGAAGTTGAGAGTGTAAATGAGAAGTGGACAGTGTAAAGTCGAAAGTTTAAAGTGTGAACTCTGAAAGTATGGGGTAGTGTACAATCGGAAGTGTGAATGCGGACATATGAAGTGTGAAGTCGGAAGCATGAATTTTGAAGTCTGAACTCGCGTATGAATTTCGAAGTCGGAGGTATAAAATGTGAAGTAGTAAGTTCGAAGTGTGAATTCTGAGGTATGTAGTGCGAGGTCAAAATGTTAAGTCGGAAATTCAAAGTGTAAAGTTTTAGGTATGAAGTTGAAGTATATAGTCCGAAGTAAGAAGTCGGAAATGTGAAATGTTAATTCGGAATTTGAAGAGTGAAGTCGGAAATTTGAAGTGTCAAGTCGAAAGTTTGTATTTAGAAATTGGAATTATGAACTCGGAAGAAGGAAATTTATAGGCGGAAAACGAGAAATATAAAGTCTGAAATCGGAGATTTTAAGAATGGAGTGTGTACTCGGAAGTATAGAGTGTGAAATCGGAAGTGTGAAGTCGAAAGTTGGTATGGTGAAGACGGAATTATGAACTTGGAAGTAGTATGTGTTAAATTGGAATCCAGAATAAGGATGTCGGACGTGTAAAGTCAAAAGATTGAAGTGTGAAGTATAAATTCCGAAGTAGAACGTAATAATTATGAAGTCGAAAATTTTCCCAGCTTCACATATTATACTTCCGAATTCCGAAGTTACGAATCGGTAATGTGAAGTCGGAAGTTTGAAGAGTCAGGTTGGAAGTATGAAGTGTGAAAACGGAAGTATGAAGTATGAAGTCTGAACTCGGATGAATGAATTGTGAAATCGGAATCGTAAATAAGGAAGTCGGACGTGTGAAGTCAAAAGATTGAGGTGTGAAGTATGACTTCTGAAATAGGTCGTATTAATTACAAAGTCGGAAGATTTCCGAGATTCACATATCATACTTCCGAACTCCGAAGTTACGAATCGGTTATGTTAAGTCGGAAGTTTGAAGTATGAAGTTGGAAGTATGAAGTGATAACGGAAGAATGAAGTCTGAAGTTTGAACTCGATTGAATGAATTGTGAAGGCAGAATTTGAAGTCTGAACCCAGACGTAGGGAGTGTGAAGTTAGAAGTATGAAGTTTGGGGTCGGAAGTTTGAGGTGACATATTTGAGGTATGAACTACGTATATTTGAAGTCAGAAATTTGAAATGTGAAATCGGACGTATAAAGAGGGAGGTATGAAGTTCCAAAACTTAAAGTGTGAACTCAAGAGTATGAAGTGTGTTGAACGAAGTGTGAAGTCCGGAGTGGGAAATGTGAAGTCGGAAATATGAACTCGAAGGTAGCAAGTTTAAAGTTGGAATACGTGCAGGTTGAAGTTTGAAATCGAAAGTTTTAAGTATGAAGTAGGACGTATGAAATAAGAACTCAGAATCGGAAGAGCGAGGTCGGAAGTTTGAAGTTCGAAATTTAGGGATGTGAAGTTAGAACAATGAAGTGTGAACTCGGAAGTTGGGTGACTGAAGTCTGAAGTGTGATTGCTAAGACGGAATCGTTAAATCAATGGTTTGAAGAGTGAAGTCGAATGTATGAATTGTGATCTCGGAAGTAGGAAGACCGTTGAGTGAAGTCGAAAGATTGAAGTGAGAACTCCGAAGTATGATGGAAGTTGGAAGAGTGAGGTCGAAAGTTTAGGTGCTGAATCGGAATTGTGAAGTCTGCAGTCGAAAGTTTGTATCGTGAAGAGAGAAAGTCGGAATACCTGAATTATGAAGTGTGAATTCGGAAGTTTGAAGTGTGAAGTCGAAGGTGTGAAGGCGAAACTTAGTATGGTGAAGTCGGAATTATGAACGGGTAAGTATGAAGTGTAAAATCGGATTCGTGAAGAAGAAATTCGGAAGTCAGAAATCTGAAATAAGAAGTCGAAAGAATGAAGTGTCAAGTGTGAATTCCGAAGTCGAAAGGGATAATTATAAAGTCGGAAGTACTCCAATATGTATACTTCCGAAAACAACTTTACACTGCCGACTGCACATTCCAACTTCACCCTTCCACTTCCGACTTCACACTTCATACATCGGACTTCACACTTCACAAGTCTGCAGTCGAAAGTTTGTATCGTGAAGTCAGAAAGTCGGAATACGTGCATTATGAAGTGTAAAGTAGGAAGTTTGAAGTATGAAGTAGTAGGTGTGAAGTCAAAAGTTGGTATTGTGAAGTAAGAATTATGAACACGGAAGAAGGAAGTGTAAAATCGGAATCGTGAGGAAGGAAGTCGAAAATATGAAGTATGAAGTCGGAGGATGAAATGTTAAGTGTGATCTCCGAATTCGAAAGGGTTTATTATAAAAGTCGGAAATATTACAAACTTCAAACTTCCGAAAAACGCCTTTACATTTCAATATCACATTCCAACTTCACAGTCCATACTTCCGACATCACACTTCATACTTTACACTTTCGAAGTGTGAAGTTTGAGCATTGAAGGTGAAGTATAAAGTCCGAAGTTAGAAGTTAGAAGCGAAATGTTAATTTGGAATTTGAAGAGTGAAGTCGGAAATTTGATGAGTGAAATCGGAAGAGTGAAGTTCGAAGTCGTAAATTTTAACTGTCAAGTCGAAAGTTTGTATATAGTAATTGGAATTATGAACTCGGAAGAGGGAAATTTATAGTCGGAAAACGCGAAATAGTAAGTCTGAAGTCGGAGGTTTTAAGAATGGTATATGAATTCGGAAGCATAGAATGTAAAATCGGAAGTGTGAAATCTGAAATTGGTATGGCCAAGACGGAATTTTGAAATTGGTTTTAGTTAGTGTGAAATCGGAATCGTGAAAAAGGAAGTTGGACATGTCAAGTCAAAAGATTGAAGTGTTAAGTATAAATTTCGAAGTAGAACGTATTAAGTATAAGTTCCGAAGTAGAACGAATTAATTATGAGGTCGGAAATTTTCCCAGCTCCACATATTATACTTCCGAATTCCGAAGTTACGAATCGGTAATGTGAAGTCGGAAGTTTGAAGTGTCAGGTTGGAAGTATGAAGTTCGAAACGGAAGTATGAAGTATGAAGTCTGAACTCGGATGAATGAATTGTGAAATCGGAATCGTAAATGAGGATGTCGGACGTGTGAAGTCAAAAGATTGAAGTATGAAGTATGACTTCTGAAATAGGTCGTATTAATAATGAAGTCGAAAGATTTCCCAGATTCACATATTATACTTCTGAACTGCGAAGTTACGAATCGGTAACGTGAAGTCGGAAGTTTGAAGTATGAAGTTTGAAGTATGAAGAGTGATTACGGAAGAATGAAGTCTGAAGTTTGAACTCGATTGAATGAAGTGTGAGGGCAGAATTTTGAAGTCGGAAATATGAAATAGTAATTTGGAATTTGAAGAGTTAAGTCGGAAATTTGATGAGTGAAGTCGGAAGAGTGAAGTTCGAAGTCGTGAATTTGAACTGTCAAGTCGAAAGTTTGTATTTAGAAATTGGAATTTTGAACTCGGAAGAAGGAAATTTATAGTCGGAAAACGCGAAATAGTAAGTCTGAAGTCGGAGGTTTTAAGAATGGAGTATGAATTCGGAAGTATAAAATGTAAAATCGGAAGTGTGAAATCTGAAATTGGTATGGCGAAGACGGAATTATGAGCTTGGTTTTAGTAAGTGTGAAATCGGAATCGTGAATAAGGAAGTTGGACGTGTAAAGTCAAAAGATTGAAGTGTGAAGTATGAATTCCGAAGTAGAACGTATTAATTATGAAGTCGGTAGTTTTCCCAGCTTCACATATTAAACTTCCAAACTCCGAAGATACGAATCGGTTATGTTAAGTCGGAAGTTTGAAGTTTGAAGTTGGAAGTATGAAAAAGGAAGTGTGAAGTCTGAAGTTTTAACTCGGTTGAATGAAGTGTGAATACAGAAGTGTGAAGTCTGAACTCAGACATAGGGAGTGTGAAGTTAGAAGTATGAAGTGTGAGGTCGAAAGCTTGAGGTGAGATATTTGAGGTATGATCTGCGAATACGTATAATTGAAGTTAGAAATTTGAAGTGTGAAATCGGACACATATAGAGGGAGGTATATATAGAGGGAGGTATAAAGCTCCAAAAGTTGAAGTATGAAGTGTGTTGACCGAAGTGTGAAGTCGGAAAGGGGAAATGTGAAGTCGAAAGTTTGTTTTTGAAGTCGAAATTATGAACTCGAAAGTAGGAAAGTAAAAATCAGAAGAGCGTAATCGGAAGTTTGAAGTTCGAAATTTAGGGTTATGAAATTAGAACAATGAAGTGTGAACTCAAGAGTAAGATGAATGAAGTCTGAAGTGTGATTGCTAAGACGGAATCGTTAAATCAATGGTTTGAAGAGTGAAGTAGGAAGTATGAATTGTGAACTCGGAAGTAGGAAGACCGATGTGTGAAGTCGAAAATTTGAAGTGAGAATTCGAAGTATGATGGAAGTTGAAGGAATGAGGTCGAAAGTTTAGGTGCTGAATCGGAATTGTGAAGTCTGCCGTCGAAAGTTTGTATCGTGGAGTGAGAAAGTCGGAATACCTGAATTATGAAGTGTGAATTCGGAAATTTGAAGAAATTGAGAAGTCGGGAGTTTGAAAGTGAAGGCGGAAGGATAAAGTGTGATCTCGGAAGTGAGAAGTCGGAAGACTGAAGTCGGAAGTGTGTAGTCGGAAATTTGAAATTTGAACTCTAAATTAGAAAGGTTTGAAGTCTGAGCTGTGAAGTTGAAAGTGTAAATGTGAAGTGGACAGTGTAAAGTCGAAAGTTTAAAGTGTGAACTCTGAAAGTATGGGGTAGTGTACAATCGGAAGTGTGAATGCGGACATATGAAGTGTGAAGTCGGAAGCATGAATTTTGAAATCTGAACTCGCGTATGAATTTCGAAGTCGGAGGTATAAAATGTGAAGTAGTAAGTTCGAAGTGTGAATTCTGAGGTATGTAGTGCGAGGTCAAAATGTTAAGTCGGAAATTCAAAGTGTAAAGTTTTAGGTATGAAGTTGAAGTATATAGTCCGAAGTAAGAAGTCGGAAATGTGAAATGTTAATTCGGAATTTGAAGAGTGAAGTCGGAAATTTGAAGTGTCAAGTCGAAAGTTTGTATTTAGAAATTGGAATTATGAACTCGGAAGAAGGAAATTTATAGGCGGAAAACGAGAAATATAAAGTCTGAAATCGGAGATTTTAAGAATGGAGTGTGTACTCGGAAGTATAGAGTGTGAAATCGGAAGTGTGAAGTCGAAAGTTGGTATGGTGAAGACGGAATTATGAACTTGGAAGTAGTATGTGTTAAATTGGAATCCAGAATAAGGATGTCGGACGTGTAAAGTCAAAAGATTGAAGTGTGAAGTATAAATTCCGAAGTAGAACGTAATAATTATGAAGTCGAAAATTTTCCCAGCTTCACATATTATACTTCCGAATTCCGAAGTTACGAATCGGTAATGTGAAGTCGGAAGTTTGAAGAGTCAGGTTGGAAGTATGAAGTGTGAAAACGGAAGTATGAAGTATGAAGTCTGAACTCGGATGAATGAATTGTGAAATCGGAATCGTAAATAAGGAAGTCGGACGTGTGAAGTCAAAAGATTGAGGTGTGAAGTATGACTTCTGAAATAGGTCGTATTAATTACAAAGTAGGAAGATTTCCGAGATTCACATATCATACTTCCGAACTCCGAAGTTACGAATCGGTTATGTTAAGTCGGAAGTTTGAAGTATGAAGTTGGAAGTATGAAGTGATAACGGAAGAATGAAGTCTGAAGTTTGAACTCGATTGAATGAATTGTGAAGGTAGATTTGAAGTCTGAACCCAGACGTAGGGAGTGTGAAGTTAGAAGTATGAAGTTTGGGGTCGGAAGTTTGAGGTGACATATTTGAGGTATGAACTACGTATATTTGAAGTCAGAAATTTGAAATGTGAAATCGGACGTATAAAGAGGGAGGTATGAAGTTCCAAAACTTAAAGTGTGAACTCAAGAGTATGAAGTGTGTTGAACGAAGTGTGAAGTCCGGAGTGGGAAATGTGAAGTCGGAAATATGAACTCGAAGGTAGCAAGTTTAAAGTTGGAATACGTGCAGGTTGAAGTTTGAAATCGAAAGTTTTAAGTATGAAGTAGGACGTATGAATAAAGAACTCAGAATCGGAAGAGCGAGGTCGGAAGTTTGAAGTTCGAAATTTAGGGATGTGAAGTTAGAACAATGAAGTGTGAACTCGGAAGTTGGGTGACTGAAGTCTGAAGTGTGATTGCTAAGACGGAATCGTTAAATCAATGGTTTGAAGAGTGAAGTCGAATGTATGAATTGTGATCTCGGAAGTAGGAAGACCGTTGAGTGAAGTCGAAAGATTGAAGTGAGAACTCCGAAGTATGATGGAAGTTGGAAGAGTGAGGTCGAAAGTTTAGGTGCTGAATCGGAATTGTGAAGTCTGCAGTCGAAAGTTTGTATCGTGAAGAGAGAAAGTCGGAATACCTGAATTATGAAGTGTGAATTCGGAAGTTTGAAGTGTGAAGTCGAAGGTGTGAAGGCGAAACTTAGTATGGTGAAGTCGGAATTATGAACTGGTAAGTAGGAAGTGTAAAATCGGATTCGTGAAGAAGGAATTCGGAAGTCAGAAATCTGAAATAAGAAGTCGAAAGAATGAAGTGTCAAGTGTGAATTCCGAAGTCGAAAGGGATAATTATAAAGTCGGAAGAACTCCAATATGCATACTTCCGAAAACAACTTTACACTGCCGACTGCACATTCCAACTTCACCCTTCCACTTCCGACTTCACACTTCATACATCCGACTTCACACTTCACAAGTCTGCAGTCGAAAGTTTGTATCGTGAAGTCAGAAAGTCGGAATACGTACATTATGAAGTGTAAAGTAGGAAGTTTGAAGTATGAAGTAGTAGGTGTGAAGTAAAAAGTTGGTATTGTGAAGTAAGAATTATGAACAGGGAAGAAGGAAGTGTAAAATCGGATTCGTGAGGAAGGAAGTCGAAAATATGAAGTATGAAGTCGGAGGATGAAATGTTTAGTGTGATCTCCGAATTCGAAAAGGTTTATTATGAAGTCGGAAATATTACAAACTTCAAACTTCCGAAAAACGACTTTACATTTCAACATCACATTCCAACTTCACAGTTCATACTTCCGACATCACACTTCATACTTTACACTTTCGAAGTGTGAAGTTTGAGCATTCAAGGTGAAGTATAAAGTCCGAAGTAAGAAGTCCGAAATGTGAAATGTTAATTTGGAATTTGAAGAGTGAAGTCGGAAATTTGATGAGTGAAATCGGAAGAGTGAAGTTCGAAGTCGTAAATTTGAACAGTCAAGTCGAAAGTTTGTATTTAGTAATTGGAATTATGAACTCGGAAGAAGGAAATTTATAGGCGGAGGTTTTAAGAATGGAGTATGAATTCGGAAGCATAGAATGTAAAATCGGAAGTGTGAAATCTGAAATTGGTATGGCGAAGACGGAATTATGAACTTGGTTTTAGTTAGTGTGAAATCGGAATCGTGAAAAAGGAAGTTGGACATGTCAAGTCAAAAGATTGAAGTGTTAAGTATAAATTCCGAAGAATAACGTATTAAGTATAAGTTCCGAATTAGAACGTATTAATTATGAGGTCGGAAATTTTCCCAGCTCCACATATTATACTTCCGAATTCCGAAGTTACGAATCGGTAATGTGAAGTCGGAAGTTTGAAGTGTCAGGTTGAGAGTATGAAGTGTGAAACGGAAGTATGAAGTATGAAGTCTGAACTCGGATGAATGAATTGTGAAATCGGAATCGTAAATGAGGATGTCGGACGTGTGAAGTCAAAAGATTGAAGTATGAAGTATGACTTCTGAAATAGGTCGTATTAATAATGAAGTCGGAAGATTTCCCAGATTCACATATTATACTTCTGAACTGCGAAGTTACGAATCGGTAACGTGAAGTCGGAAGTTTGAAGTATGAAGTTTGAAGTATGAAGAGTGATTACGGAAGAATGAAGTCTGAAGTTTGAACTCGATTGAATGAAGTGTGAGGGCAGAAGTTTGTGGTCGGAAATATGAAATGTTAATTCGGAATTTGAAGAGTTAAGTCGGAAATTTGATGAGTGAAGTCGGAAGAGTGAAGTTCGAAGTCGTGAATTTGAACTGTCAAGTCGAATGTTTGTATTTAGTAATTGGAATTATGAACTCGGAAGAAGGAAATTTTTAGTCGGTAAACAAGAAATATTAAGTCTGAAGTCGGAGGTTTTAAGAATGGAGTATGAATTCGGAAGTATAAATTGTAAAATCGGAAGTGTGAAATCTGAAATTGGTATGGCGAAGACGGAATTATGAGCTTGGTTTTAGTAAGTGTGAAATCGGAATCGTGAATAAGGAAGTTGGACGTGTAAAGTCAAAAGATTGAAGTGTGAAGTATGAATTCCGAAGTAGAACGTATTAATTATGAAGTCGGTAGTTTTCCCAGCTTCACATATTAAACTTCCAAACTCCGAAGATACGAATCGGTTATGTTAAGTCGGAATTTTGAAGTTTGAAGTTGGAAGTATGAAAAAGGAAGTCTGAAGTCTGAAGTTTTAACTCGGTTGAATGAAGTGTGAATACAGAAGTGTGAAGTCTGAACTCAGACATAGGGAGTGTGAAGTTAGAAGTATGAAGTGTGAGGTCGAAAGCTTGAGGTGAGATATTTGAGGTATGATCTGCGAATACGTATAATTGAAGTTAGAAATTTGAAGTGTGAAATCGGACACATATATAGGGAGGTATATAGAGGGAGGTATAAAGCTCCAAAAGTTGAAGTATGAAGTGTGTTGACCGAAGTGTGAAGTCGGAAAGGGGAAATGTGAAGTCGAAAGTTTGTTTTTTGAAGTCGAAATTATGAACTCGAAAGAAGGAAAGTAAAAATCAGAAGAGCAAAATCGGAAGTTTGAAGTTCGTAATTTAGGGTTATGAAATTAGAACAATGAAGTGTGAACTCGGAAGTAAGATGAATGAAGTCTGAAGTGTGATTGCTAAGACGGAATCGTTAAATCAATGGTTTGAAGAGAGAAGTAGGAAGTATGAATTGTGAACTCGGAAGTAGGAAGACCGATGTGTGAAGTCGAAAATTTGAAGTGAGAACTCCGAAGTATGATGGAAGTTGAAGGAGTGAGGTCGAAAGTGTAGGTGCTGAATCGGAATTGTGAAGTCTGCAGTCGAAAGTTTGTATCGTGGAGTGAGAAAGTCGGAATACCTGAATTATGAAGTGTGAATTCGGAAGTTTGAAGAAATTGAGAAGTCGGGAGTTTGAAAGTGAAGGACAGTGTGTTGACCGAAGTGTGAAGTCGGAAAGGGGAAATGTGAAGTCGAAAGTTTGTTTTTGAAGTCGAAATTATGAACTCGAAAGTAGGAAAGTAAAAATCAGAAGAGCGTAATCGGAAGTTTGAAGTTCGAAATTTAGGGTTATGAAATTAGAACAATGAAGTGTGAACTCAAGAGTAAGATGAATGAAGTCTGAAGTGTGATTGCTAAGACGGAATCGTTAAATCAATGGTTTGAAGAGTGAAGTAGGAAGTATGAATTGTGAACTCGGAAGTAGGAAGACCGATGTGTGAAGTCGAAAATTTGAAGTGAGAATTCGAAGTATGATGGAAGTTGAAGGAATGAGGTCGAAAGTGTAGGTGCTGAATCGGAATTGTGAAGTCTGCAGTCGAAAGTTTGTATCGTGGAGTGAGAAAGTCGGAATACCTGAATTATGAAGTGTGAATTCGGAAGTTTGAAGAAATTGAGAAGTCGGGAGTTTGAAAGTAAAGGCGGAAGGATAAAGTGTGATCTCGGAAGTGAGAAGTCGGAAGACTGAAGTCGGAAGTGTGTAGTCGGAAATTTGAAATTTGAACTCTAAATTAGAAAGGTTTGAAGTCTGAGCTGTGAAGTTGAAAGTGTAAATGTGAAGTGGACAGTGTAAAGTCGAAAGTTTAAAGTGTGAACTCTGAAAGTATGGGGTAGTGTACAATCGGAAGTGTGAATGCGGACATATGAAGTGTGAAGTCGGAAGCATGAATTTTGAAGTCTGAACTCGCGTATGAAGTTCGAAGTCGGAGGTATAAAATGTGAAGTAGTAAGTTCGAAGTGTGAATTCTGAGGTATGTAGTGCGAGGTCAAAATGTTATGTCGGAAATTCAAAGTGTAAAGTTTTAGGTATGAAGTTGAAGTATATAGTCCGAAGTAAGAAGTCGGAAATGTGAAATGTTAATTCGGAATTTGAAGAGTGAAGTCGGAAATTTGAAGTGTCAAGTCGAAAGTTTGTATTTAGAAATTGGAATTATGAACTCGGAAGAAGGAAATTTATAGGCGGAAAACGAGAAATATAAAGTCTGAAATCGGAGATTTTAAGAATGGAGTGTGTACTCGGAAGTATAGAGTGTGAAATCGGAAGTGTGAAGTCGAAAGTTGGTATGGTGAAGACGGAATTATGAACTTGGAAGTAGTATGTGTTAAATTGGAATCCAGAATAAGGATGTCGGACGTGTAAAGTCAAAAGATTGAAGTGTGAAGTATAAATTCCGAAGTAGAACGTAATAATTATGAAGTCGAAAATTTTCCCAGCTTCACATATTATACTTCCGAATTCCGAAGTTACGAATCGGTAATGTGAAGTCGGAAGTTTGAAGAGTCAGGTTGGAAGTATGAAGTGTGAAAACGGAAGTATGAAGTATGAAGTCTGAACTCGGATGAATGAATTGTGAAATCGGAATCGTAAATAAGGAAGTCGGACGTGTGAAGTCAAAAGATTGAGGTGTGAAGTATGACTTCTGAAATAGGTCGTATTAATTACAAAGTAGGAAGATTTCCGAGATTCACATATCATACTTCCGAACTCCGAAGTTACGAATCGGTTATGTTAAGTCGGAAGTTTGAAGTATGAAGTTGGAAGTATGAAGTGATAACGGAAGAATGAAGTCTGAAGTTTGAACTCGATTGAATGAATTGTGAAGGCAGAATTTGAAGTCTGAACCCAGACGTAGGGAGTGTGAAGTTAGAAGTATGAAGTTTGGGGTCGGAAGTTTGAGGTGACATATTTGAGGTATGAACTACGTATATTTGAAGTCAGAAATTTGAAATGTGAAATCGGACGTATAAAGAGGGAGGTATGAAGTTCCAAAACTTAAAGTGTGAACTCAAGAGTATGAAGTGTGTTGAACGAAGTGTGAAGTCCGGAGTGGGAAATGTGAAGTCGGAAATATGAACTCGAAGGTAGCAAGTTTAAAGTTGGAATACGTGCAGGTTGAAGTTTGAAATCGAAAGTTTTAAGTATGAAGTAGGACGTATGAAATAAGAACTCAGAATCGGAAGAGCGAGGTCGGAAGTTTGAAGTTCGAAATTTAGGGATGTGAAGTTAGAACAATGAAGTGTGAACTCGGAAGTTGGGTGACTGAAGTCTGAAGTGTGATTGCTAAGACGGAATCGTTAAATCAATGGTTTGAAGAGTGAAGTCGAATGTATGAATTGTGATCTCGGAAGTAGGAAGACCGTTGAGTGAAGTCGAAAGATTGAAGTGAGAACTCCGAAGTATGATGGAAGTTGGAAGAGTGAGGTCGAAAGTTTAGGTGCTGAATCGGAATTGTGAAGTCTGCAGTCGAAAGTTTGTATCGTGAAGAGAGAAAGTCGGAATACCTGAATTATGAAGTGTGAATTCGGAAGTTTGAAGTGTGAAGTCGAAGGTGTGAAGGCGAAACTTAGTATGGTGAAGTCGGAATTATGAACGGGTAAGTAGGAAGTGTAAAATCGGATTCGTGAAGAAGGAATTCGGAAGTCAGAAATCTGAAATAAGAAGTCGAAAGAATGAAGTGTCAAGTGTGAATTCCGAAGTCGAAAGGGATAATTATAAAGTCGGAAGAACTCCAATATGTATACTTCCGAAAACAACTTTACACTGCCGACTGCACATTCCAACTTCACCCTTCCACTTCCGACTTCACACTTCATACATCCGACTTCACACTTCACAAGTCTGCAGTCGAAAGTTTGTATCGTGAAGTCAGAAAGTCGGAATACGTACATTATGAAGTGTAAAGTAGGAAGTTTGAAGTATGAATTAGTAGGTGTGAAGTAAAAAGTTGGTATTGTGAAGTAAGAATTATGAACAGGGAAGAAGGAAGTGTAAAATCGGATTCGTGAGGAAGGAAGTCGAAAATATGAAGTATGAAGTCGGAGGATGAAATGTTTAGTGTGATCTCCGAATTCGAAAAGGTTTATTATGAAGTCGGAAATATTACAAACTTCAAACTTCCGAAAAACGACTTTACATTTCAACATCACATTCCAACTTCACAGTTCATACTTCCGACATCACACTTCATACTTTACACTTTCGAAGTGTGAAGTTTGAGCATTCAAGGTGAAGTATAAAGTCCGAAGTTAGAAGTCCGAAATGTGAAATGTTAATTTGGAATTTGAAGAGTGAAGTCGGAAATTTGATGAGTGAAATCGGAAGAGTGAAGTTCGAAGTCGTAAATTTGAACAGTCAAGTCGAAAGTTTGTATTTAGTAATTGGAATTAAGAACTCGGAAGAAGGAAATTTATAGTCGGTAAACAAGAAATATTAAGTCTGAAGTCGGAGGTTTTAAGAATGGAGTATGAATTCGGAAGCATAGAATGTAAAATCGGAAGTGTGAAATCTGAAATTGGTATGGCGAAGACGGAATTATGAACTTGGTTTTAGTTAGTGTGAAATCGGAATCGTGAAAAAGGAAGTTGGACATGTCAAGTCAAAAGATTGAAGTGTTAAGTATAAATTCAGAAGAAGAACGTATGAAGTGTGAGGTCGAAAGCTTGAGGTGAGATATTTGAGGTATGAACTGCGAATACGTATAATTGAAGTTAGAAATTTGAAGTGTGAAATCGGACACATATAGAGGGAGGTATATATAGAGGGAGGTATAAAGCTCCAAAAGTTGAAGTATGAAGTGTGTTGACCGAAGTGTGAAGTCGGAAAGGGGAAATGTGAAGTCGAAAGTTTGTTTTTTGAAGTCGAAATTATGAACTCGAAAGTAAGAAAGTAAAAATCAGAAGAGCAAAGTCGGAAGTTTGAAGTTCGAAATTTAGGGTTATGAAATTAGAACAATGAAGTGTGAACTCGGAAGTAAGATGAATGAAGTCTGAAGTGTGATTGCTAAGACGGAATCGTTAAATCAATGGTTTGAAGAGTGAAGTATGAATTGTGAACTCGGAAGTAGGAAGACCGATGTGTGAAGTCGAAAGATTGAAGTGAGAACTCCGAAGTATGATGGAAGTTGAAGGAGTGAGGTCGAAAGTTTAGGTGCTGAATCGGAATTGTGAAGTCTGCAGTCGAAAGTTTGTATCGTGGAGTGAGAAAGTCGGAATACCTGAATTATGAAGTGTGAATTCGGAAGTTTGAAGAAATTGAGAAGTCGGGAGTTTGAAAGTGAAGGCGGAAGGATAAAGTGTGATCTCGGAAGTGAGAAGTCGGAAGACTGAAGTCGGAAGTGTGTAGTCGGAAATTTGAAATTTGAACTCTAAATTAGAAAGGTTTGAAGTCTGAGCTGTGAAGTTGAAAGTATGAAATGTGAAGTGGACAGTGTAAAGTCGAAAGTTTAAAGTGTGAACTCTGAAAGTATGGGGTAGTGTACAATCGGAAGTGTGAATGCGGACATATGAAGTGTGAAGTCGGAAGCATGCATTTTGAAGTCTGAACTCGCGTATGAAGTTCGAAGTCGGAGGTATAAAATGTGAAGTAGTAAGTTCGAAGTGTGAATTCTGAGGTATGTAGTGCGAGGTCAAAATGTTAAGTCGGAAATTCAAAGTGTAAAGTTTTAGGTATGAAGTTGAAGTATATAGTCCGAAGTAAGAAGTCGGAAATGTGAAATGTTAATTCGGAATTTGAAGAGTGAAGTCGGAAATTTGAAGTGTCAAGTCGAAAGTTTGTATTTAGAAATTGGAATTATGAACTCGGAAGAAGGAAATTTATAGGCGGAAAACGAGAAATATTAAGTCTGAAATCGGAGATTTTAAGAATGGAGTGTGTACTCGGAAGTATAGAGTGTGAAATCGGAAGTGTGAAGTCGAAAGTTGGTATGGTGAAGACGGAATTATGAACTTGGAAGTAGTATGTGTTAAATTGGAATCCAGAATAAGGAAGTCGGACGTGTAAAGTCAAAAGATTGAAGTGTGAAGTATAAATTCCGAAGTAGAACGTAATAATTATGAAGTCGAAAATTTTCCCTGCTTCACATATGATACTTCAGAATTCCGAAGTTACGAATCGGTAATGTGAAGTCGGAAGTTTGAAGAGTCAGGTTGGAAGTATGAAGTGTGAAAACGGAAGTATGAAGTATGAAGTCTGAACTCAGGTTGGAAGTATGAAGTGTGAAAACGGAAGTATGAAGTATGAAGTCTGAACTCGGTTGAATGAAGTGTGAAATCTTAATCGTAAATAAGGAAGTCGGACGTGTGAAGTCAAAAGATTGAGGTGTGAAGTATGACTTCTGAAATAGGTCGTATTAATTACAAAGTCGGAAGATTTCCGAGATTCACATATCATACTTCCGAACTCCGAAGTTACGAATCGGTTATGTGAAATCGGAATGTTGAAGAATGAAGTTGGAAGTATGAAGTGATAACGGAAGAATGAAGTCTGAAGTTTGAACTCGATTGAATGAATTGTGAAGGCAGAATTTGAAGTCTGAACCCAGACGTAGGGAGTGTGAAGTTAGAAGTATGAAGTTTGGGGTCGGAAGTTTGAGGTGACATATTTGAGGTATGAACTACGTATATTTGAAGTCAGAAATTTGAAATGTGAAATCGGACGTATAAAGAGGGAGGTATGAAGTTCCAAAACTTAAAGTGTGAACTCAAGAGTATGAAGTGTGTTGAACGAAGTGTGAAGTCCGAAGTGGGAAATGTGAAGTCGGAAATATGAACTCGAAGGTAGCAAGTTTAAAGTTGGAATACGTGCAGGTTGAAGTTTGAAATCGAAAGTTTTAAGTATGAAGTAGGACGTATGAAATAAGAACTCAGAATCGGAAGAGCGAGGTCGGAAATTTGAAGTTCAGAATTTAGGGATGTGAAGTTAGAACAATGAAGTGTGAACTCGGAATTTGGATGACTGAAGTCTGAAGTGTGATTGCTAAGACGGAAGCGTTAAATCAATGGTTTGAAGAGTGAAGTCGAATGTATGAATTGTGATCTCGGAAGTAGGAAGACCGATGTGTGAAGTCGAAAGATTGAAGTGAGAACTCCGAAGTATGATGGAAGTTGGAAGAGTGAGGTCGAAAGTTTAGGTGCTGAATCGGAATTGTGAAGTCTGCAGTCGAAAGTTTGTATCGTGAAGAGAGGAAGTCGGAATACCTGAATTATGAAGTGTGAATTCGGAAGTTTGAAGTGTGAAGTCGAAGGTGTGAAGTCGAAACTTAGTATGGTGAAGTCGGAATTATGAACGGGTAAGTATGAAGTGTAAAATCGGATTCGTGAAGAAGAAATTCGGAAGTCAGAAATCTGAAATAAGAAGTCGAAAGAATGAAGTGTCAAGTGGGAATTCCGAAGTCGAAAGGGATAATTATAAAGTCGGAAGTACTCCAATATGTATACTTCCGAAAACAACTTTACACTGCCGACTGCACATTCCAACTTCACCCTTCCACTTCCGACTTCACACTTCATACATCGGACTTCACACTCCACAAGTCTGCAGTCGAAAGTTTGTATCGTGAAGTCAGAAAGTCGGAATACGTGCATTATGAAGTGTAAAGTAGGAAGTTTGAAGTATGAAGTAGTAGGTGTGAAGTCAAAAGTTGGTATTGTGAAGTAAGAATTATGAACACGGAAGAAGGAAGTGTAAAATCGGAATCGTGAGGAAGGAAGTCGAAAATATGAAGTATGAAGTCGGAGGATGAAATGTTAAGTGTGATCTCCGAATTCGAAAGGGTTTATTATAAAGTCGGAAATATTACAAACTTCAAACTTCCGAAAAACGCCTTTACATTTCAATATCACATTCCAACTTCACAGTCCATACTTCCGACATCACACTTCATACTTTACACTTTCGAAATGTGAAGTTTGAGCATTGAAGGTGAAGTATAAAGTCCGAAGTTAGAAGTTAGAAGCGAAATGTTAATTTGGAATTTGAAGAGTGAAGTCGGAAATTTGATGAGTGAAATCGGAAGAGTGAAGTTCGAAGTCGTAAATTTTAACTGTCAAGTCGAAAGTTTGTATATAGTAATTGGAATTATGAACTCGGAAGAGGGAAATTTATAGTCGGAAAACGCGAAATAGTAAGTCTGAAGTCGGAGGTTTTAAGAATGGTATATGAATTCGGAAGCATAGAATGTAAAATCGGAAGTGTGAAATCTGAAATTGGTATGGCCAAGACGGAATTTTGAAATTGGTTTTAGTTAGTGTGAAATCGGAATCGTGAAAAAGGAAGTTGGACATGTCAAGTCAAAAGATTGAAGTGTTAAGTATAAATTTCGAAGTAGAACGTATTAAGTATAAGTTCCGAAGTAGAACGAATTAATTATGAGGTCGGAAATTTTCCCAGCTCCACATATTATACTTCCGAATTCCGAAGTTACGAATCGGTAATGTGAAGTCGGAAGTTTGAAGTGTCAGGTTGGAAGTATGAAGTGTGAAACGGAAGTATGAAGTATGAAGTCTGAACTCGGATGAATGAATTGTGAAATCGGAATCGTAAATGAGGATGTCGGACGTGTGAAGTCAAAAGATTGAAGTATGAAGTATGACTTCTGAAATAGGTCGTATTAATAATGAAGTCGGAAGATTTCCCAGATTCACATATTATACTTCTGAACTTTGAAGTTACGAATCGGTAACGTGAAGTCGGAAGTTTGAAGTATGAAGTTTGAAGTATGAAGAGTGATTACGGAAGAATGAAGTCTGAAGTTTGAACTCGATTGAATTAAGTGTGAGGGCAGAATTTTGAAGTCGGAAATATGAAATAGTAATTTGGAATTTGAAGAGTTAAGTCGGAAATTTGATGAGTGAAGTCGGAAGAGTGAAGTTCGAAGTCGTGAATTTGAACTGTCAAGTCGAAAGTTTGTATTTAGAAATTGGAATTTTGAACTCGGAAGAAGGAAATTTATAGTCGGAAAACGCGAAATAGTAAGTCTGAAGTCGGAGGTTTTAAGAATGGAGTATGAATTCGGAAGTATAAAATGTAAAATCGGAAGTGTGAAATCTGAAATTGGTATGGCGAAGACGGAATTATGAGCTTGGTTTTAGTAAGTGTGAAATCGGAATCGTGAATAAGGAAGTTGGACGTGTAAAGTCAAAAGATTGAAGTGTGAAGTATGAATTCCGAAGTAGAACGTATTAATTATGAAGTCGGTAGTTTTCCCAGCTTCACATATTAAACTTCCAAACTCCGAAGATACGAATCGGTTATGTTAAGTCGGAAGTTTGAAGTTTGAAGTTGGAAGTATGAAAAAGGAAGTCTGAAGTCTGAAGTTTTAACTCGGTTGAATGAAGTGTGAATACAGAAGTGTGAAGTCTGAACTCAGACATAGGGAGTGTGAAGTTAGAAGTATGAAGTGTGAGGTCGAAAGCTTGAGGTGAGATATTTGAGGTATGATCTGCGAATACGTATAATTGAAGTTAGAAATTTGAAGTGTGAAATCGGACACATATAGAGGGAGGTATATATAGAGGGAGGTATAAAGCTCCAAAAGTTGAAGTATGAAGTGTGTTGACCGAAGTGTGAAGTCGGAAAGGGGAAATGTGAAGTCGAAAGTTTGTTTTTGAAGTCGAAATTATGAACTCGAAAGTAGGAAAGTAAAAATCAGAAGAGCGTAATCGGAAGTTTGAAGTTCGAAATTTAGGGTTATGAAATTAGAACAATGAAGTGTGAACTCAAGAGTAAGATGAATGAAGTCTGAAGTGTGATTGCTAAGACGGAATCGTTAAATCAATGGTTTGAAGAGTGAAGTAGGAAGTATGAATTGTGAACTCGGAAGTAGGAAGACCGATGTGTGAAGTCGAAAATTTGAAGTGAGAATTCGAAGTATGGTGGAAGTTGAAGGAATGAGGTCGAAAGTGTAGGTGCTGAATCGGAATTGTGAAGTCTGCAGTCGAAAGTTTGTATCGTGGAGTGAGAAAGTCGGAATACCTGAATTATGAAGTGTGAATTCGGAAGTTTGAAGAAATTGAGAAGTCGGGAGTTTGAAAGTAAAGGCGGAAGGATAAAGTGTGATCTCGGAAGTGAGAAGTCGGAAGACTGAAGTCGGAAGTGTGTAGTCGGAAATTTGAAATTTGAACTCTAAATTAGAAAGGTTTGAAGTCTGAGCTGTGAAGTTGAAAGTGTAAATGTGAAGTGGACAGTGTAAAGTCGAAAGTTTAAAGTGTGAACTCTGAAAGTATGGGGTAGTGTACAATCGGAAGTGTGAAGTCGGAAGCATGAATTTTGAAGTCTGAACTCGCGTATGAAGTTCGAAGTCGGAGGTATAAAATGTGAAGTAGTAAGTTCGAAGTGTGAATTCTGAGGTATGTAGTGCGAGGTCAAAATGTTATGTCGGAAATTCAAAGTGTAAAGTTTTAGGTATGAAGTTGAAGTATATAGTCCGAAGTAAGAAGTCGGAAATGTGAAATGTTAATTCGGAATTTGAAGAGTGAAGTCGGAAATTTGAAGTGTCAAGTCGAAAGTTTGTATTTAGAAATTGGAATTATGAACTCGGAAGAAGGAAATTTATAGGCGGAAAACGAGAAATATAAAGTCTGAAATCGGAGATTTTAAGAATGGAGTGTGTACTCGGAAGTATAGAGTGTGAAATCGGAAGTGTGAAGTCGAAAGTTGGTATGGTGAAGACGGAATTATGAACTTGGAAGTAGTATGTGTTAAATTGGAATCCAGAATAAGGATGTCGGACGTGTAAAGTCAAAAGATTGAAGTGTGAAGTATAAATTCCGAAGTAGAACGTAATAATTATGAAGTCGAAAATTTTCCCAGCTTCACATATTATACTTCCGAATTCCGAAGTTACGAATCGGTAATGTGAAGTCGGAAGTTTGAAGAGTCAGGTTGGAAGTATGAAGTGTGAAAACGGAAGTATGAAGTATGAAGTCTGAACTCGGATGAATGAATTGTGAAATCGGAATCGTAAATAAGGAAGTCGGACGTGTGAAGTCAAAAGATTGAGGTGTGAAGTATGACTTCTGAAATAGGTCGTATTAATTACAAAGTAGGAAGATTTCCGAGATTCACATATCATACTTCCGAACTCCGAAGTTACGAATCGGTTATGTTAAGTCGGAAGTTTGAAGTATGAAGTTGGAAGTATGAAGTGATAACGGAAGAATGAAGTCTGAAGTTTGAACTCGATTGAATGAATTGTGAAGGCAGAATTTGAAGTCTGAACCCAGACGTAGGGAGTGTGAAGTTAGAAGTATGAAGTTTGGGGTCGGAAGTTTGAGGTGACATATTTGAGGTATGAACTACGTATATTTGAAGTCAGAAATTTGAAATGTGAAATCGGACGTATAAAGAGGGAGGTATGAAGTTCCAAAACTTAAAGTGTGAACTCAAGAGTATGAAGTGTGTTGAACGAAGTGTGAAGTCCGGAGTGGGAAATGTGAAGTCGGAAATATGAACTCGAAGGTAGCAAGTTTAAAGTTGGAATACGTGCAGGTTGAAGTTTGAAATCGAAAGTTTTAAGTATGAAGTAGGACGTATGAAATAAGAACTCAGAATCGGAAGAGCGAGGTCGGAAGTTTGAAGTTCGAAATTTAGGGATGTGAAGTTAGAACAATGAAGTGTGAACTCGGAAGTTGGGTGACTGAAGTCTGAAGTGTGATTGCTAAGACGGAATCGTTAAATCAATGGTTTGAAGAGTGAAGTCGAATGTATGAATTGTGATCTCGGAAGTAGGAAGACCGTTGAGTGAAGTCGAAAGATTGAAGTGAGAACTCCGAAGTATGATGGAAGTTGGAAGAGTGAGGTCGAAAGTTTAGGTGCTGAATCGGAATTGTGAAGTCTGCAGTCGAAAGTTTGTATCGTGAAGAGAGAAAGTCGGAATACCTGAATTATGAAGTGTGAATTCGGAAGTTTGAAGTGTGAAGTCGAAGGTGTGAAGGCGAAACTTAGTATGGTGAAGTCGGAATTATGAACGGGTAAGTAGGAAGTGTAAAATCGGATTCGTGAAGAAGGAATTCGGAAGTCAGAAATCTGAAATAAGAAGTCGAAAGAATGAAGTGTCAAGTGTGAATTCCGAAGTCGAAAGGGATAATTATAAAGTCGGAAGAACTCCAATATGTATACTTCCGAAAACAACTTTACACTGCCGACTGCACATTCCAACTTCACCCTTCCACTTCCGACTTCACACTTCATACATCCGACTTCACACTTCACAAGTCTGCAGTCGAAAGTTTGTATCGTGAAGTCAGAAAGTCGGAATACGTACATTATGAAGTGTAAAGTAGGAAGTTTGAAGTATGAAGTAGTAGGTGTGAAGTAAAAAGTTGGTATTGTGAAGTAAGAATTATGAACAGGGAAGAAGGAAGTGTAAAATCGGATTCGTGAGGAAGGAAGTCGAAAATATGAAGTATGAAGTCGGAGGATGAAATGTTTAGTGTGATCTCCGAATTCGAAAAGGTTTATTATGAAGTCGGAAATATTACAAACTTCAAACTTCCGAAAAACGACTTTACATTTCAACATCACATTCCAACTTCACAGTTCATACTTCCGACATCACACTTCATACTTTACACTTTCGAAGTGTGAAGTTTGAGCATTCAAGGTGAAGTATAAAGTCCGAAGTTAGAAGTCCGAAATGTGAAATGTTAATTTGGAATTTGAAGAGTGAAGTCGGAAATTTGATGAGTGAAATCGGAAGAGTGAAGTTCGAAGTCGTAAATTTGAACAGTCAAGTCGAAAGTTTGTATTTAGTAATTGGAATTAAGAACTCGGAAGAAGGAAATTTATAGTCGGTAAACAAGAAATATTAAGTCTGAAGTCGGAGGTTTTAAGAATGGAGTATGAATTCGGAAGCATAGAATGTAAAATCGGAAGTGTGAAATCTGAAATTGGTATGGCGAAGACGGAATTATGAACTTGGTTTTAGTTAGTGTGAAATCGGAATCGTGAAAAAGGAAGTTGGACATGTCAAGTCAAAAGATTGAAGTGTTAAGTATAAATTCAGAAGAAGAACGTATGAAGTGTGAGGTCGAAAGCTTGAGGTGAGATATTTGAGGTATGAACTGCGAATACGTATAATTGAAGTTAGAAATTTGAAGTGTGAAATCGGACACATATAGAGGGAGGTATATATAGAGGGAGGTATAAAGCTCCAAAAGTTGAAGTATGAAGTGTGTTGACCGAAGTGTGAAGTCGGAAAGGGGAAATGTGAAGTCGAAAGTTTGTTTTTTGAAGTCGAAATTATGAACTCGAAAGTAAGAAAGTAAAAATCAGAAGAGCAAAGTCGGAAGTTTGAAGTTCGAAATTTAGGGTTATGAAATTAGAACAATGAAGTGTGAACTCGGAAGTAAGATGAATGAAGTCTGAAGTGTGATTGCTAAGACGGAATCGTTAAATCAATGGTTTGAAGAGTGAAGTATGAATTGTGAACTCGGAAGTAGGAAGACCGATGTGTGAAGTCGAAAGATTGAAGTGAGAACTCCGAAGTATGATGGAAGTTGAAGGAGTGAGGTCGAAAGTTTAGGTGCTGAATCGGAATTGTGAAGTCTGCAGTCGAAAGTTTGTATCGTGGAGTGAGAAAGTCGGAATACCTGAATTATGAAGTGTGAATTCGGAAGTTTGAAGAAATTGAGAAGTCGGGAGTTTGAAAGTGAAGGCGGAAGGATAAAGTGTGATCTCGGAAGTGAGAAGTCGGAAGACTGAAGTCGGAAGTGTGTAGTCGGAAATTTGAAATTTGAACTCTAAATTAGAAAGGTTTGAAGTCTGAGCTGTGAAGTTGAAAGTATGAAATGTGAAGTGGACAGTGTAAAGTCGAAAGTTTAAAGTGTGAACTCTGAAAGTATGGGGTAGTGTACAATCGGAAGTGTGAATGCGGACATATGAAGTGTGAAGTCGGAAGCATGCATTTTGAAGTCTGAACTCGCGTATGAAGTTCGAAGTCGGAGGTATAAAATGTGAAGTAGTAAGTTCGAAGTGTGAATTCTGAGGTATGTAGTGCGAGGTCAAAATGTTAAGTCGGAAATTCAAAGTGTAAAGTTTTAGGTATGAAGTTGAAGTATATAGTCCGAAGTAAGAAGTCGGAAATGTGAAATGTTAATTCGGAATTTGAAGAGTGAAGTCGGAAATTTGAAGTGTCAAGTCGAAAGTTTGTATTTAGAAATTGGAATTATGAACTCGGAAGAAGGAAATTTATAGGCGGAAAACGAGAAATATTAAGTCTGAAATCGGAGATTTTAAGAATGGAGTGTGTACTCGGAAGTATAGAGTGTGAAATCGGAAGTGTGAAGTCGAAAGTTGGTATGGTGAAGACGGAATTATGAACTTGGAAGTAGTATGTGTTAAATTGGAATCCAGAATAAGGAAGTCGGACGTGTAAAGTCAAAAGATTGAAGTGTGAAGTATAAATTCCGAAGTAGAACGTAATAATTATGAAGTCGAAAATTTTCCCTGCTTCACATATGATACTTCCGAATTCCGAAGTTACGAATCGGTAATGTGAAGTCGGAAGTTTGAAGAGTCAGGTTGGAAGTATGAAGTGTGAAAACGGAAGTATGAAGTATGAAGTCTGAACTCAGGTTGGAAGTATGAAGTGTGAAAACGGAAGTATGAAGTATGAAGTCTGAACTCGGTTGAATGAAGTGTGAAATCTTAATCGTAAATAAGGAAGTCGGACGTGTGAAGTCAAAAGATTGAGGTGTGAAGTATGACTTCTGAAATAGGTCGTATTAATTACAAAGTCGGAAGATTTCCGAGATTCACATATCATACTTCCGAACTCCGAAGTTACGAATCGGTTATGTGAAATCGGAATGTTGAAGAATGAAGTTGGAAGTATGAAGTGATAACGGAAGAATGAAGTCTGAAGTTTGAACTCGATTGAATGAATTGTGAAGGCAGAATTTGAAGTCTGAACCCAGACGTAGGGAGTGTGAAGTTAGAAGTATGAAGTTTGGGGTCGGAAGTTTGAGGTGACATATTTGAGGTATGAACTACGTATATTTGAAGTCAGAAATTTGAAATGTGAAATCGGACGTATAAAGAGGGAGGTATGAAGTTCCAAAACTTAAAGTGTGAACTCAAGAGTATGAAGTGTGTTGAACGAAGTGTGAAGTCCGAAGTGGGAAATGTGAAGTCGGAAATATGAACTCAAAGGTAGCAAGTTTAAAGTTTGAATACGTGCAGGTTGAAGTTTGAAATCGAAAGTTTTAAGTATGAAGTAGGACGTATGAAATAAGAACTCAGAATCGGAAGAGCGAGGTCGGAAATTTGAAGTTCAGAATTTAGGGATGTGAAGTTAGAACAATGAAGTGTGAACTCGGAATTTGGATGACTGAAGTCTGAAGTGTGATTGCTAAGACGGAAGCGTTAAATCAATGGTTTGAAGAGTGAAGTCGAATGTATGAATTGTGATCTCGGAAGTAGGAAGACCGATGTGTGAAGTCGAAAGATTGAAGTGAGAACTCCGAAGTATGATGGAAGTTGGAAGAGTGAGGTCGAAAGTTTAGGTGCTGAATCGGAATTGTGAAGTCTGCAGTCGAAAGTTTGTATCGTGAAGAGAGGAAGTCGGAATACCTGAATTATGAAGTGTGAATTCGGAAGTTTGAAGTGTGAAGTCGAAGGTGTGAAGTCGAAACTTAGTATGGTGAAGTCGGAATTATGAACGGGTAAGTATGAAGTGTAAAATCGGATTCGTGAAGAAGAAATTCGGAAGTCAGAAATCTGAAATAAGAAGTCGAAAGAATGAAGTGTCAAGTGGGAATTCCGAAGTCGAAAGGGATAATTATAAAGTCGGAAGTACTCCAATATGTATACTTCCGAAAACAACTTTATACTGCCGACTGCACATTCCAACTTCACCCTTCCACTTCCGACTTCACACTTCATACATCGGACTTCACACTTCACAAGTCTGCAGTCGAAAGTTTGTATCGTGAAGTCAGAAAGTCGGAATACGTGCATTATGAAGTGTAAAGTAGGAAGTTTGAAGTATGAAGTAGTAGGTGTGAAGTCAAAAGTTGGTATTGTGAAGTAAGAATTATGAACACGGAAGAAGGAAGTGTAAAATCGGAATCGTGAGGAAGGAAGTCGAAAATATGAAGTATGAAGTCGGAGGATGAAATGTTAAGTGTGATCTCCGAATTCGAAAGGGTTTATTATAAAGTCGGAAATATTACAAACTTCAAACTTCCGAAAAACGCCTTTACATTTCAATATCACATTCCAACTTCACAGTCCATACTTCCGACATCACACTTCATACTTTACACTTTCGAAGTGTGAAGTTTGAGCATTGAAGGTGAAGTATAAAGTCCGAAGTTAGAAGTTAGAAGCGAAATGTTAATTTGGAATTTGAAGAGTGAAGTCGGAAATTTGATGAGTGAAATCGGAAGAGTGAAGTTCGAAGTCGTAAATTTTAACTGTCAAGTCGAAAGTTTGTATATAGTAATTGGAATTATGAACTCGGAAGAGGGAAATTTATAGTCGGAAAACGCGAAATAGTAAGTCTGAAGTCGGAGGTTTTAAGAATGGTATATGAATTCGGAAGCATAGAATGTAAAATCGGAAGTGTGAAATCTGAAATTGGTATGGCCAAGACGGAATTTTGAAATTGGTTTTAGTTAGTGTGAAATCGGAATCGTGAAAAAGGAAGTTGGACATGTCAAGTCAAAAGATTGAAGTGTTAAGTATAAATTTCGAAGTAGAACGTATTAAGTATAAGTTCCGAAGTAGAACGAATTAATTATGAGGTCGGAAATTTTCCCAGCTCCACATATTATACTTCCGAATTCCGAAGTTACGAATCGGTAATGTGAAGTCGGAAGTTTGAAGTGTCAGGTTGGAAGTATGAAGTGTGAAACGGAAGTATGAAGTATGAAGTCTGAACTCGGATGAATGAATTGTGAAATCGGAATCGTAAATGAGGATGTCGGACGTGTGAAGTCAAAAGATTGAAGTATGAAGTATGACTTCTGAAATAGGTCGTATTAATAATGAAGTCGGAAGATTTCCCAGATTCACATATTTATACTTCTGAACTGCGAAGTTACGAATCGGTAACGTGAAGTCGGAAGTTTGAAGTATGAAGTTTGAAGTATGAAGAGTGATTACGGAAGAATGAAGTCTGAAGTTTGAACTCGATTGAATTAAGTGTGAGGGCAGAATTTTGAAGTCGGAAATATGAAATAGTAATTTGGAATTTGAAGAGTTAAGTCGGAAATTTGATGAGTGAAGTCGGAAGAGTGAAGTTCGAAGTCGTGAATTTGAACTGTCAAGTCGAAAGTTTGTATTTAGAAATTGGAATTTTGAACTCGGAAGAAGGAAATTTATAGTCGGAAAACGCGAAATAGTAAGTCTGAAGTCGGAGGTTTTAAGAATGGAGTATGAATTCGGAAGTATAAAATGTAAAATCGGAAGTGTGAAATCTGAAATTGGTATGGCGAAGACGGAATTATGAGCTTGGTTTTAGTAAGTGTGAAATCGGAATCGTGAATAAGGAAGTTGGACGTGTAAAGTCAAAAGATTGAAGTGTGAAGTATGAATTCCGAAGTAGAACGTATTAATTATGAAGTCGGTAGTTTTCCCAGCTTCACATATTAAACTTCCAAACTCCGAAGATACGAATCGGTTATGTTAAGTCGGAAGTTTGAAGTTTGAAGTTGGAAGTATGAAAAAGGAAGTCTGAAGTCTGAAGTTTTAACTCGGTTGAATGAAGTGTGAATACAGAAGTGTGAAGTCTGAACTCAGACATAGGGAGTGTGAAGTTAGAAGTATGAAGTGTGAGGTCGAAAGCTTGAGGTGAGATATTTGAGGTATGATCTGCGAATACGTATAATTGAAGTTAGAAATTTGAAGTGTGAAATCGGACACATATAGAGGGAGGTATATATAGAGGGAGGTATAAAGCTCCAAAAGTTGAAGTATGAAGTGTGTTGACCGAAGTGTGAAGTCGGAAAGGGGAAATGTGAAGTCGAAAGTTTGTTTTTGAAGTCGAAATTATGAACTCGAAAGTAGGAAAGTAAAAATCAGAAGAGCGTAATCGGAAGTTTGAAGTTCGAAATTTAGGGTTATGAAATTAGAACAATGAAGTGTGAACTCAAGAGTAAGATGAATGAAGTCTGAAGTGTGATTGCTAAGACGGAATCGTTAAATCAATGGTTTGAAGAGTGAAGTAGGAAGTATGAATTGTGAACTCGGAAGTAGGAAGACCGATGTGTGAAGTCGAAAATTTGAAGTGAGAATTCGAAGTATGGTGGAAGTTGAAGGAATGAGGTCGAAAGTGTAGGTGCTGAATCGGAATTGTGAAGTCTGCAGTCGAAAGTTTGTATCGTGGAGTGAGAAAGTCGGAATACCTGAATTATGAAGTGTGAATTCGGAAGTTTGAAGAAATTGAGAAGTCGGGAGTTTGAAAGTAAAGGCGGAAGGATAAAGTGTGATCTCGGAAGTGAGAAGTCGGAAGACTGAAGTCGGAAGTGTGTAGTCGGAAATTTGAAATTTGAACTCTAAATTAGAAAGGTTTGAAGTCTGAGCTGTGAAGTTGAAAGTGTAAATGTGAAGTGGACAGTGTAAAGTCGAAAGTTTAAAGTGTGAACTCTGAAAGTATGGGGTAGTGTACAATCGGAAGTGTGAAGTCGGAAGCATGAATTTTGAAGTCTGAACTCGCGTATGAAGTTCGAAGTCGGAGGTATAAAATGTGAAGTAGTAAGTTCGAAGTGTGAATTCTGAGGTATGTAGTGCGAGGTCAAAATGTTATGTCGGAAATTCAAAGTGTAAAGTTTTAGGTATGAAGTTGAAGTATATAGTCCGAAGTAAGAAGTCGGAAATGTGAAATGTTAATTCGGAATTTGAAGAGTGAAGTCGGAAATTTGAAGTGTCAAGTCGAAAGTTTGTATTTAGAAATTGGAATTATGAACTCGGAAGAAGGAAATTTATAGGCGGAAAACGAGAAATATAAAGACTGAAATCGGAGATTTTAAGAATGGAGTGTGTACTCGGAAGTATAGAGTGTGAAATCGGAAGTGTGAAGTCGAAAGTTGGTATGGTGAAGACGGAATTATGAACTTGGAAGTAGTATGTGTTAAATTGGAATCCAGAATAAGGATGTCGGACGTGTAAAGTCAAAAGATTGAAGTGTGAAGTATAAATTCCGAAGTAGAACGTAATAATTATGAAGTCGAAAATTTTCCCAGCTTCACATATTATACTTCCGAATTCCGAAGTTACGAATCGGTAATGTGAAGTCGGAAGTTTGAAGAGTCAGGTTGGAAGTATGAAGTGTGAAAACGGAAGTATGAAGTATGAAGTCTGAACTCGGATGAATGAATTGTGAAATCGGAATCGTAAATAAGGAAGTCGGACGTGTGAAGTCAAAAGATTGAGGTGTGAAGTATGACTTCTGAAATAGGTCGTATTAATTACAAAGTAGGAAGATTTCCGAGATTCACATATCATACTTCCGAACTCCGAAGTTACGAATCGGTTATGTTAAGTCGGAAGTTTGAAGTATGAAGTTGGAAGTATGAAGTGATAACGGAAGAATGAAGTCTGAAGTTTGAACTCGATTGAATGAATTGTGAAGGCAGAATTTGAAGTCTGAACCCAGACGTAGGGAGTGTGAAGTTAGAAGTATGAAGTTTGGGGTCGGAAGTTTGAGGTGACATATTTGAGGTATGAACTACGTATATTTGAAGTCAGAAATTTGAAATGTGAAATCGGACGTATAAAGAGGGAGGTATGAAGTTCCAAAACTTAAAGTGTGAACTCAAGAGTATGAAGTGTGTTGAACGAAGTGTGAAGTCCGGAGTGGGAAATGTGAAGTCGGAAATATGAACTCGAAGGTAGCAAGTTTAAAGTTGGAATACGTGCAGGTTGAAGTTTGAAATCGAAAGTTTTAAGTATGAAGTAGGACGTATGAAATAAGAACTCAGAATCGGAAGAGCGAGGTCGGAAGTTTGAAGTTCGAAATTTAGGGATGTGAAGTTAGAACAATGAAGTGTGAACTCGGAAGTTGGGTGACTGAAGTCTGAAGTGTGATTGCTAAGACGGAATCGTTAAATCAATGGTTTGAAGAGTGAAGTCGAATGTATGAATTGTGATCTCGGAAGTAGGAAGACCGTTGAGTGAAGTCGAAAGATTGAAGTGAGAACTCCGAAGTATGATGGAAGTTGGAAGAGTGAGGTCGAAAGTTTAGGTGCTGAATCGGAATTGTGAAGTCTGCAGTCGAAAGTTTGTATCGTGAAGAGAGAAAGTCGGAATACCTGAATTATGAAGTGTGAATTCGGAAGTTTGAAGTGTGAAGTCGAAGGTGTGAAGGCGAAACTTAGTATGGTGAAGTCGGAATTATGAACGGGTAAGTAGGAAGTGTAAAATCGGATTCGTGAAGAAGGAATTCGGAAGTCAGAAATCTGAAATAAGAAGTCGAAAGAATGAAGTGTCAAGTGGGAATTCCGAAGTCGAAAGGGATAATTATAAAGTCGGAAGAACTCCAATATGTATACTTCCGAAAACAACTTTACACTGCCGACTGCACATTCCAACTTCACCCTTCCACTTCCGACTTCACACTTCATACATCCGACTTCACACTTCACAAGTCTGCAGTCGAAAGTTTGTATCGTGAAGTCAGAAAGTCGGAATACGTACATTATGAAGTGTAAAGTAGGAAGTTTGAAGTATGAAGTAGTAGGTGTGAAGTAAAAAGTTGGTATTGTGAAGTAAGAATTATGAACAGGGAAGAAGGAAGTGTAAAATCGGATTCGTGAGGAAGGAAGTCGAAAATATGAAGTATGAAGTCGGAGGATGAAATGTTTAGTGTGATCTCCGAATTCGAAAAGGTTTATTATGAAGTCGGAAATATTACAAACTTCAAACTTCCGAAAAACGACTTTACATTTCAACATCACATTCCAACTTCACAGTTCATACTTCCGACATCACACTTCATACTTTACACTTTCGAAGTGTGAAGTTTGAGCATTCAAGGTGAAGTATAAAGTCCGAAGTTAGAAGTCCGAAATGTGAAATGTTAATTTGGAATTTGAAGAGTGAAGTCGGAAATTTGATGAGTGAAATCGGAAGAGTGAAGTTCGAAGTCGTAAATTTGAACAGTCAAGTCGAAAGTTTGTATTTAGTAATTGGAATTAAGAACTCGGAAGAAGGAAATTTATAGTCGGTAAACAAGAAATATTAAGTCTGAAGTCGGAGGTTTTAAGAATGGAGTATGAATTCGGAAGCATAGAATGTAAAATCGGAAGTGTGAAATCTGAAATTGGTATGGCGAAGACGGAATTATGAACTTGGTTTTAGTTAGTGTGAAATCGGAATCGTGAAAAAGGAAGTTGGACATGTCAAGTCAAAAGATTGAAGTGTTAAGTATAAATTCAGAAGAAGAACGTATGAAGTGTGAGGTCGAAAGCTTGAGGTGAGATATTTGAGGTATGAACTGCGAATACGTATAATTGAAGTTAGAAATTTGAAGTGTGAAATCGGACACATATAGAGGGAGGTATATATAGAGGGAGGTATAAAGCTCCAAAAGTTGAAGTATGAAGTGTGTTGACCGAAGTGTGAAGTCGGAAAGGGGAAATGTGAAGTCGAAAGTTTGTTTTTTGAAGTCGAAATTATGAACTCGAAAGTAAGAAAGTAAAAATCAGAAGAGCAAAGTCGGAAGTTTGAAGTTCGAAATTTAGGGTTATGAAATTAGAACAATGAAGTGTGAACTCGGAAGTAAGATGAATGAAGTCTGAAGTGTGATTGCTAAGACGGAATCGTTAAATCAATGGTTTGAAGAGTGAAGTATGAATTGTGAACTCGGAAGTAGGAAGACCGATGTGTGAAGTCGAAAGATTGAAGTGAGAACTCCGAAGTATGATGGAAGTTGAAGGAGTGAGGTCGAAAGTTTAGGTGCTGAATCGGAATTGTGAAGTCTGCAGTCGAAAGTTTGTATCGTGGAGTGAGAAAGTCGGAATACCTGAATTATGAAGTGTGAATTCGGAAGTTTGAAGAAATTGAGAAGTCGGGAGTTTGAAAGTGAAGGCGGAAGGATAAAGTGTGATCTCGGAAGTGAGAAGTCGGAAGACTGAAGTCGGAAGTGTGTAGTCGGAAATTTGAAATTTGAACTCTAAATTAGAAAGGTTTGAAGTCTGAGCTGTGAAGTTGAAAGTATGAAATGTGAAGTGGACAGTGTAAAGTCGAAAGTTTAAAGTGTGAACTCTGAAAGTATGGGGTAGTGTACAATCGGAAGTGTGAATGCGGACATATGAAGTGTGAAGTCGGAAGCATGCATTTTGAAGTCTGAACTCGCGTATGAAGTTCGAAGTCGGAGGTATAAAATGTGAAGTAGTAAGTTCGAAGTGTGAATTCTGAGGTATGTAGTGCGAGGTCAAAATGTTAAGTCGGAAATTCAAAGTGTAAAGTTTTAGGTATGAAGTTGAAGTATATAGTCCGAAGTAAGAAGTCGGAAATGTGAAATGTTAATTCGGAATTTGAAGAGTGAAGTCGGAAATTTGAAGTGTCAAGTCGAAAGTTTGTATTTAGAAATTGGAATTATGAACTCGGAAGAAGGAAATTTATAGGCGGAAAACGAGAAATATTAAGTCTGAAATCGGAGATTTTAAGAATGGAGTGTGTACTCGGAAGTATAGAGTGTGAAATCGGAAGTGTGAAGTCGAAAGTTGGTATGGTGAAGACGGAATTATGAACTTGGAAGTAGTATGTGTTAAATTGGAATCCAGAATAAGGAAGTCGGACGTGTAAAGTCAAAAGATTGAAGTGTGAAGTATAAATTCCGAAGTAGAACGTAATAATTATGAAGTCGAAAATTTTCCCTGCTTCACATATGATACTTCCGAATTCCGAAGTTACGAATCGGTAATGTGAAGTCGGAAGTTTGAAGAGTCAGGTTGGAAGTATGAAGTGTGAAAACGGAAGTATGAAGTATGAAGTCTGAACTCAGGTTGGAAGTATGAAGTGTGAAAACGGAAGTATGAAGTATGAAGTCTGAACTCGGTTGAATGAAGTGTGAAATCTTAATCGTAAATAAGGAAGTCGGACGTGTGAAGTCAAAAGATTGAGGTGTGAAGTATGACTTCTGAAATAGGTCGTATTAATTACAAAGTCGGAAGATTTCCGAGATTCACATATCATACTTCCGAACTCCGAAGTTACGAATCGGTTATGTGAAATCGGAATGTTGAAGAATGAAGTTGGAAGTATGAAGTGATAACGGAAGAATGAAGTCTGAAGTTTGAACTCGATTGAATGAATTGTGAAGGCAGAATTTGAAGTCTGAACCCAGACGTAGGGAGTGTGAAGTTAGAAGTATGAAGTTTGGGGTCGGAAGTTTGAGGTGACATATTTGAGGTATGAACTACGTATATTTGAAGTCAGAAATTTGAAATGTGAAATCGGACGTATAAAGAGGGAGGTATGAAGTTCCAAAACTTAAAGTGTGAACTCAAGAGTATGAAGTGTGTTGAACGAAGTGTGAAGTCCGAAGTGGGAAATGTGAAGTCGGAAATATGAACTCAAAGGTAGCAAGTTTAAAGTTTGAATACGTGCAGGTTGAAGTTTGAAATCGAAAGTTTTAAGTATGAAGTAGGACGTATGAAATAAGAACTCAGAATCGGAAGAGCGAGGTCGGAAATTTGAAGTTCAGAATTTAGGGATGTGAAGTTAGAACAATGAAGTGTGAACTCGGAATTTGGATGACTGAAGTCTGAAGTGTGATTGCTAAGACGGAAGCGTTAAATCAATGGTTTGAAGAGTGAAGTCGAATGTATGAATTGTGATCTCGGAAGTAGGAAGACCGATGTGTGAAGTCGAAAGATTGAAGTGAGAACTCCGAAGTATGATGGAAGTTGGAAGAGTGAGGTCGAAAGTTTAGGTGCTGAATCGGAATTGTGAAGTCTGCAGTCGAAAGTTTGTATCGTGAAGAGAGGAAGTCGGAATACCTGAATTATGAAGTGTGAATTCGGAAGTTTGAAGTGTGAAGTCGAAGGTGTGAAGTCGAAACTTAGTATGGTGAAGTCGGAATTATGAACGGGTAAGTATGAAGTGTAAAATCGGATTCGTGAAGAAGAAATTCGGAAGTCAGAAATCTGAAATAAGAAGTCGAAAGAATGAAGTGTCAAGTGGGAATTCCGAAGTCGAAAGGGATAATTATAAAGTCGGAAGTACTCCAATATGTATACTTCCGAAAACAACTTTATACTGCCGACTGCACATTCCAACTTCACCCTTCCACTTCCGACTTCACACTTCATACATCGGACTTCACACTTCACAAGTCTGCAGTCGAAAGTTTGTATCGTGAAGTCAGAAAGTCGGAATACGTGCATTATGAAGTGTAAAGTAGGAAGTTTGAAGTATGAAGTAGTAGGTGTGAAGTCAAAAGTTGGTATTGTGAAGTAAGAATTATGAACACGGAAGAAGGAAGTGTAAAATCGGAATCGTGAGGAAGGAAGTCGAAAATATGAAGTATGAAGTCGGAGGATGAAATGTTAAGTGTGATCTCCGAATTCGAAAGGGTTTATTATAAAGTCGGAAATATTACAAACTTCAAACTTCCGAAAAACGCCTTTACATTTCAATATCACATTCCAACTTCACAGTCCATACTTCCGACATCACACTTCATACTTTACACTTTCGAAGTGTGAAGTTTGAGCATTGAAGGTGAAGTATAAAGTCCGAAGTTAGAAGTTAGAAGCGAAATGTTAATTTGGAATTTGAAGAGTGAAGTCGGAAATTTGATGAGTGAAATCGGAAGAGTGAAGTTCGAAGTCGTAAATTTTAACTGTCAAGTCGAAAGTTTGTATATAGTAATTGGAATTATGAACTCGGAAGAGGGAAATTTATAGTCGGAAAACGCGAAATAGTAAGTCTGAAGTCGGAGGTTTTAAGAATGGTATATGAATTCGGAAGCATAGAATGTAAAATCGGAAGTGTGAAATCTGAAATTGGTATGGCCAAGACGGAATTTTGAAATTGGTTTTAGTTAGTGTGAAATCGGAATCGTGAAAAAGGAAGTTGGACATGTCAAGTCAAAAGATTGAAGTGTTAAGTATAAATTTCGAAGTAGAACGTATTAAGTATAAGTTCCGAAGTAGAACGAATTAATTATGAGGTCGGAAATTTTCCCAGCTCCACATATTATACTTCCGAATTCCGAAGTTACGAATCGGTAATGTGAAGTCGGAAGTTTGAAGTGTCAGGTTGGAAGTATGAAGTGTGAAACGGAAGTATGAAGTATGAAGTCTGAACTCGGATGAATGAATTGTGAAATCGGAATCGTAAATGAGGATGTCGGACGTGTGAAGTCAAAAGATTGAAGTATGAAGTATGACTTCTGAAATAGGTCGTATTAATAATGAAGTCGGAAGATTTCCCAGATTCACATATTATACTTCTGAACTGCGAAGTTACGAATCGGTAACGTGAAGTCGGAAGTTTGAAGTATGAAGTTTGAAGTATGAAGAGTGATTACGGAAGAATGAAGTCTGAAGTTTGAACTCGATTGAATGAAGTGTGAGGGCAGAATTTTGAAGTCGGAAATATGAAATAGTAATTTGGAATTTGAAGAGTTAAGTCGGAAATTTGATGAGTGAAGTCGGAAGAGTGAAGTTCGAAGTCGTGAATTTGAACTGTCAAGTCGAAAGTTTGTATTTAGAAATTGGAATTTTGAACTCGGAAGAAGGAAATTTATAGTCGGAAAACGCGAAATAGTAAGTCTGAAGTCGGAGGTTTTAAGAATGGAGTATGAATTCGGAAGTATAAAATGTAAAATCGGAAGTGTGAAATCTGAAATTGGTATGGCGAAGACGGAATTATGAGCTTGGTTTTAGTAAGTGTGAAATCGGAATCGTGAATAAGGAAGTTGGACGTGTAAAGTCAAAAGATTGAAGTGTGAAGTATGAATTCCGAAGTAGAACGTATTAATTATGAAGTCGGTAGTTTTCCCAGCTTCACATATTAAACTTCCAAACTCCGAAGATACGAATCGGTTATGTTAAGTCGGAAGTTTGAAGTTTGAAGTTGGAAGTATGAAAAAGGAAGTCTGAAGTCTGAAGTTTTAACTCGGTTGAATGAAGTGTGAATACAGAAGTGTGAAGTCTGAACTCAGACATAGGGAGTGTGAAGTTAGAAGTATGAAGTGTGAGGTCGAAAGCTTGAGGTGAGATATTTGAGGTATGATCTGCGAATACGTATAATTGAAGTTAGAAATTTGAAGTGTGAAATCGGACACATATAGAGGGAGGTATATATAGAGGGAGGTATAAAGCTCCAAAAGTTGAAGTATGAAGTGTGTTGACCGAAGTGTGAAGTCGGAAAGGGGAAATGTGAAGTCGAAAGTTTGTTTTTGAAGTCGAAATTATGAACTCGAAAGTAGGAAAGTAAAAATCAGAAGAGCGTAATCGGAAGTTTGAAGTTCGAAATTTAGGGTTATGAAATTAGAACAATGAAGTGTGAACTCAAGAGTAAGATGAATGAAGTCTGAAGTGTGATTGCTAAGACGGAATCGTTAAATCAATGGTTTGAAGAGTGAAGTAGGAAGTATGAATTGTGAACTCGGAAGTAGGAAGACCGATGTGTGAAGTCGAAAATTTGAAGTGAGAATTCGAAGTATGATGGAAGTTGAAGGAATGAGGTCGAAAGTGTAGGTGCTGAATCGGAATTGTGAAGTCTGCAGTCGAAAGTTTGTATCGTGGAGTGAGAAAGTCGGAATACCTGAATTATGAAGTGTGAATTCGGAAGTTTGAAGAAATTGAGAAGTCGGGAGTTTGAAAGTAAAGGCGGAAGGATAAAGTGTGATCTCGGAAGTGAGAAGTCGGAAGACTGAAGTCGGAAGTGTGTAGTCGGAAATTTGAAATTTGAACTCTAAATTAGAAAGGTTTGAAGTCTGAGCTGTGAAGTTGAAAGTGTAAATGTGAAGTGGACAGTGTAAAGTCGAAAGTTTAAAGTGTGAACTCTGAAAGTATGGGGTAGTGTACAATCGGAAGTGTGAATGCGGACATATGAAGTGTGAAGTCGGAAGCATGAATTTTGAAGTCTGAACTCGCGTATGAATTTCGAAGTCGGAGGTATAAAATGTGAAGTAGTAAGTTCGAAGTGTGAATTCTGAGGTATGTAGTGCGAGGTCAAAATGTTATGTCGGAAATTCAAAGTGTAAAGTTTTAGGTATGAAGTTGAAGTATATAGTCCGAAGTAAGAAGTCGGAAATGTGAAATGTTAATTCGGAATTTGAAGAGTGAAGTCGGAAATTTGAAGTGTCAAGTCGAAAGTTTGTATTTAGAAATTGGAATTATGAACTCGGAAGAAGGAAATTTATAGGCGGAAAACGAGAAATATAAAGTCTGAAATCGGAGATTTTAAGAATGGAGTGTGTACTCGGAAGTATAGAGTGTGAAATCGGAAGTGTGAAGTCGAAAGTTGGTATGGTGAAGACGGAATTATGAACTTGGAAGTAGTATGTGTTAAATTGGAATCCAGAATAAGGATGTCGGACGTGTAAAGTCAAAAGATTGAAGTGTGAAGTATAAATTCCGAAGTAGAACGTAATAATTATGAAGTCGAAAATTTTCCCAGCTTCACATATTATACTTCCGAATTCCGAAGTTACGAATCGGTAATGTGAAGTCGGAAGTTTGAAGAGTCAGGTTGGAAGTATGAAGTGTGAAAACGGAAGTATGAAGTATGAAGTCTGAACTCGGATGAATGAATTGTGAAATCGGAATCGTAAATAAGGAAGTCGGACGTGTGAAGTCAAAAGATTGAGGTGTGAAGTATGACTTCTGAAATAGGTCGTATTAATTACAAAGTCGGAAGATTTCCGAGATTCACATATCATACTTCCGAACTCCGAAGTTACGAATCGGTTATGTGAAATCGGAATGTTGAAGAATGAAGTTGGAAGTATGAAGTGATAACGGAAGAATGAAGTCTGAAGTTTGAACTCGATTGAATGAATTGTGAAGGCAGAATTTGAAGTCTGAACCCAGACGTAGGGAGTGTGAAGTTAGAAGTATGAAGTTTGGGGTCGGAAGTTTGAGGTGACATATTTGAGGTATGAACTACGTATATTTGAAGTCAGAAATTTGAAATGTGAAATCGGACGTATAAAGAGGGAGGTATGAAGTTCCAAAACTTAAAGTGTGAACTCAAGAGTATGAAGTGTGTTGAACGAAGTGTGAAGTCCGGAGTGGGAAATGTGAAGTCGGAAATATGAACTCGAAGGTAGCAAGTTTAAAGTTGGAATACGTGCAGGTTGAAGTTTGAAATCGAAAGTTTTAAGTATGAAGTAGGACGTATGAAATAAGAACTCAGAATCGGAAGAGCGAGGTCGGAAGTTTGAAGTTCGAAATTTAGGGATGTGAAGTTAGAACAATGAAGTGTGAACTCGGAAGTTGGGTGACTGAAGTCTGAAGTGTGATTGCTAAGACGGAATCGTTAAATCAATGGTTTGAAGAGTGAAGTCGAATGTATGAATTGTGATCTCGGAAGTAGGAAGACCGTTGAGTGAAGTCGAAAGATTGAAGTGAGAACTCCGAAGTATGATGGAAGTTGGAAGAGTGAGGTCGAAAGTTTAGGTGCTGAATCGGAATTGTGAAGTCTGCAGTCGAAAGTTTGTATCGTGAAGAGAGAAAGTCGGAATACCTGAATTATGAAGTGTGAATTCGGAAGTTTGAAGTGTGAAGTCGAAGGTGTGAAGGCGAAACTTAGTATGGTGAAGTCGGAATTATGAACGGGTAAGTAGGAAGTGTAAAATCGGATTCGTGAAGAAGGAATTCGGAAGTCAGAAATCTGAAATAAGAAGTCGAAAGAATGAAGTGTCAAGTGTGAATTCCGAAGTCGAAAGGGATAATTATAAAGTCGGAAGAACTCCAATATGTATACTTCCGAAAACAACTTTACACTGCCGACTGCACATTCCAACTTCACCCTTCCACTTCCGACTTCACACTTCATACATCCGACTTCACACTTCACAAGTCTGCAGTCGAAAGTTTGTATCGTGAAGTCAGAAAGTCGGAATACGTACATTATGAAGTGTAAAGTAGGAAGTTTGAAGTATGAAGTAGTAGGTGTGAAGTAAAAAGTTGGTATTGTGAAGTAAGAATTATGAACAGGGAAGAAGGAAGTGTAAAATCGGATTCGTGAGGAAGGAAGTCGAAAATATGAAGTATGAAGTCGGAGGATGAAATGTTTAGTGTGATCTCCGAATTCGAAAAGGTTTATTATGAAGTCGGAAATATTACAAACTTCAAACTTCCGAAAAACGACTTTACATTTCAACATCACATTCCAACTTCACAGTTCATACTTCCGACATCACACTTCATACTTTACACTTTCGAAGTGTGAAGTTTGAGCATTCAAGGTGAAGTATAAAGTCCGAAGTTAGAAGTCCGAAATGTGAAATGTTAATTTGGAATTTGAAGAGTGAAGTCGGAAATTTGATGAGTGAAATCGGAAGAGTGAAGTTCGAAGTCGTAAATTTGAACAGTCAAGTCGAAAGTTTGTATTTAGTAATTGGAATTAAGAACTCGGAAGAAGGAAATTTATAGTCGGTAAACAAGAAATATTAAGTCTGAAGTCGGAGGTTTTAAGAATGGAGTATGAATTCGGAAGCATAGAATGTAAAATCGGAAGTGTGAAATCTGAAATTGGTATGGCGAAGACGGAATTATGAACTTGGTTTTAGTTAGTGTGAAATCGGAATCGTGAAAAAGGAAGTTGGACATGTCAAGTCAAAAGATTGAAGTGTTAAGTATAAATTCAGAAGAAGAACGTATGAAGTGTGAGGTCGAAAGCTTGAGGTGAGATATTTGAGGTATGAACTGCGAATACGTATAATTGAAGTTAGAAATTTGAAGTGTGAAATCGGACACATATAGAGGGAGGTATATATAGAGGGAGGTATAAAGCTCCAAAAGTTGAAGTATGAAGTGTGTTGACCGAAGTGTGAAGTCGGAAAGGGGAAATGTGAAGTCGAAAGTTTGTTTTTTGAAGTCGAAATTATGAACTCGAAAGTAAGAAAGTAAAAATCAGAAGAGCAAAGTCGGAAGTTTGAAGTTCGAAATTTAGGGTTATGAAATTAGAACAATGAAGTGTGAACTCGGAAGTAAGATGAATGAAGTCTGAAGTGTGATTGCTAAGACGGAATCGTTAAATCAATGGTTTGAAGAGTGAAGTATGAATTGTGAACTCGGAAGTAGGAAGACCGATGTGTGAAGTCGAAAATTTGAAGTGAGAATTCGAAGTATGATGGAAGTTGAAGGAGTGAGGTCGAAAGTTTAGGTGCTGAATCGGAATTGTGAAGTCTGCAGTCGAAAGTTTGTATCGTGGAGTGAGAAAGTCGGAATACCTGAATTATGAAGTGTGAATTCGGAAGTTTGAAGAAATTGAGAAGTCGGGAGTTTGAAAGTGAAGGCGGAAGGATAAAGTGTGATCTCGGAAGTGAGAAGTCGGAAGACTGAAGTCGGAAGTGTGTAGTCGGAAATTTGAAATTTGAACTCTAAATTAGAAAGGTTTGAAGTCTGAGCTGTGAAGTTGAAAGTATGAAATGTGAAGTGGACAGTGTAAAGTCGAAAGTTTAAAGTGTGAACTCTGAAAGTAACGGGAAGTGTACAATCGGAAGTGTGAATGCGGACATATGAAGTGTGAAGTCGGAAGCATGCATTTTGAAGTCTGAACTCGCGTATGAAGTTCGAAGTCGGAGGTATAAAATGTAAAGTAGTAAGTTCGAAGTGTGAATTCTGAGGTATGTAGTGCGAGGTCAAAATGTTAAGTCGGAAATTCAAAGTGTAAAGTTTTAGGTATGAAGTTGAAGTATATAGTCTGAAGTAAGAAGTCGGAAATGTGAAATGTTAATTCGGAATTTGAAGAGTGAAGTCGGAAATTTGAAGTGTCAAGTCGAAAGTTTGTATTTAGAAATTAGAATTATGAACTCGGAAGAAGGAAATTTATAGGCGGAAAACGAGAAATATTAAGTCTGAAATCGGAGATTTTAAGAATGGAGTGTGTACTCGGAAGTATAGAGTGTGAAATCGGAAGTGTGAAGTCGAAAGTTGGTATGGTGAAGACGGAATTATGAACTTGGAAGTAGTATGTGTTAAATTGGAATCCAGAATAAGGAAGTCGGACGTGTAAAGTCAAAAGATTGAAGTGTGAAGTATAAATTCCGAAGTAGAACGTAATAATTATGAAGTCGAAAATTTTCCCTGCTTCACATATGATACTTCCGAATTCCGAAGTTACGAATCGGTAATGTGAAGTCGGAAGTTTGAAGAGTCAGGTTGGAAGTATGAAGTGTGAAAACGGAAGTATGAAGTATGAAGTCTGAACTCAGGTTGGAAGTATGAAGTGTGAAAACGGAAGTATGAAGTATGAAGTCTGAACTCGGATGAATGAAGTGTGAAATCGGAATCGTAAATAAGGAAGTCGGACGTGTGAAGTCAAAAGATTGAGGTGTGAAGTATGACTTCTGAAATAGGTCGTATTAATTACAAAGTCGGAAGATTTCCGAGATTCACATATCATACTTCCGAACTCCGAAGTTACGAATCGGTTATGTGAAATCGGAATGTTGAAGAATGAAGTTGGAAGTATGAAGTGATAACGGAAGAATGAAGTCTGAAGTTTGAACTCGATTGAATGAATTGTGAAGGCAGAATTTGAAGTCTGAACCCAGACGTAGGGAGTGTGAAGTTAGAAGTATGAAGTTTGGGGTCGGAAGTTTGAGGTGACATATTTGAGGTATGAACTACGTATATTTGAAGTCAGAAATTTGAAATGTGAAATCGGACGTATAAAGAGGGAGGTATGAAGTTCCAAAACTTAAAGTGTGAACTCAAGAGTATGAAGTGTGTTGAACGAAGAGTGAAGTCCGAAGTGGGAAATGTGAAGTCGGAAATATGAACTCGAAGGTAGCAAGTTTAAAGTTGGAATACGTGCAGGTTGAAGTTTGAAATCGAAAGTTTTAAGTATGAAGTAGGACGTATGAAATAAGAACTCAGAATCGGAAGAGCGAGGTCGGAAATTTGAAGTTCAGAATTTAGGGATGTGAAGTTAGAACAATGAAGTGTGAACTCGGAATTTGGATGACTGAAGTCTGAAGTGTGATTGCTAAGACGGAAGCGTTAAATCAATGGTTTGAAGAGTGAAGTCGAATGTATGAATTGTGATCTCGGAAGTAGGAAGACCGATGTGTGAAGTCGAAAGATTGAAGTGAGAACTCCGAAGTATGATGGAAGTTGGAAGAGTGAGGTCGAAAGTTTAGGTGCTGAATCGGAATTGTGAAGTCTGCAGTCGAAAGTTTGTATCGTGAAGAGAGGAAGTCGGAATACCTGAATTATGAAGTGTGAATTCGGAAGTTTGAAGTGTGAAGTCGAAGGTGTGAAGTCGAAACTTAGTATGGTGAAGTCGGAATTATGAACGGGTAAGTAGAAAGTGTAAAATCGGATTCGTGAAGAAGAAATTCGGAAGTCAGAAATCTGAAATAAGAAGTCGAAAGAATGAAGTGTCAAGTGTGAATTCCGAAGTCGAAAGGGATAATTATAAAGTCGGAAGTACTCCAATATGTATACTTCCGAAAACAACTTTACACTGCCGACTGCACATTCCAACTTCACCCTTCCACTTCCGACTTCACACTTCATAAATCGGACTTCACACTTCACAAGTCTGCAGTCGAAAGTTTGTATCGTGAAGTCAGAAAGTCGGAATACGTGCATTATGAAGTGTAAAGTAGGAAGTTTGAAGTATGAAGTAGTAGGTGTGAAGTCAAAAGTTGGTATTGTGAAGTAAGAATTATGAACACGGAAGAAGGAAGTGTAAAATCGGAATCGTGAGGAAGGAAGTCGAAAATATGAAGTATGAAGTCGGAGGATGAAATGTTAAGTGTGATCTCCGAATTCGAAAAGGTTTATTATAAAAGTCGGAAATATTACAAACTTCAAACTTCCGAAAAACGCCTTTACATTTCAATATCACATTCCAACTTCACAGTCCATACTTCCGACATCACACTTCATACTTTACACTTTCGAAGTGTGAAGTTTGAGCATTGAAGGTGAAGTATAAAGTCCGAAGTTAGAAGTTAGAAGCGAAATGTTAATTTGGAATTTGAAGAGTGAAGTCGGAAATTTGATGAGTGAAATCGGAAGAGTGAAGTTCGAAGTCGTAAATTTTAACTGTCAAGTCGAAAGTTTGTATATAGTAATTGGAATTATGAACTCGGAAGAGGGAAATTTATAGTCGGAAAACGCGAAATAGTAAGTCTGAAGTCGGAGGTTTTAAGAATGGTATATGAATTCGGAAGCATAGAATGTAAAATCGGAAGTGTGAAATCTGAAATTGGTATGGCCAAGACGGAATTTTGAAATTGGTTTTAGTTAGTGTGAAATCGGAATCGTGAAAAAGGAAGTTGGACATGTCAAGTCAAAAGATTGAAGTGTTAATTATAAATTTCGAAGTAGAACGTATTAAGTATAAGTTCCGAAGTAGAACGAATTAATTATGAGGTCGGAAATTTTCCCAGCTCCACATATTATACTTCCGAATTCCGAAGTTACGAATCGGTAATGTGAAGTCGGAAGTTTGAAGTGTCAGGTTGGAAGTATGAAGTGTGAAACGGAAGTATGAAGTATGAAGTATGAAGTCTGAACTCGGATGAATGAATTGTGAAATCGGAATCGTAAATGAGGATGTCGGACGTGTGAAGTCAAAAGATTGAAGTATGAAGTATGACTTCTGAAATAGGTCGTATTAATAATGAAGTCGGAAGATTTCCCAGATTCACATATTATACTTCTGAACTGCGAAGTTACGAATCGGTAACGTGAAGTCGGAAGTTTGAAGTATGAAGTTTGAAGTATGAAGAGTGATTACGGAAGAATGAAGTCTGAAGTTTGAACTCGATTGAATGAAGTGTGAGGGCAGAATTTTGAAGTCGGAAATATGAAATAGTAATTTGGAATTTGAAGAGTTAAGTCGGAAATTTGATGAGTGAAGTCGGAAGAGTGAAGTTCGAAGTCGTGAATTTGAACTGTCAAGTCGAAAGTTTGTATTTAGAAATTGGAATTTTGAACTCGGAAGAAGGAAATTTATAGTCGGAAAACGCGAAATAGTAAGTCTGAAGTCGGAGGTTTTAAGAATGGAGTATGAATTCGGAAGTATAAAATGTAAAATCGGAAGTGTGAAATCTGAAATTGGTATGGCGAAGACGGAATTATGAGCTTGGTTTTAGTAAGTGTGAAATCGGAATCGTGAATAAGGAAGTTGGACGTGTAAAGTCAAAAGATTGAAGTGTGAAGTATGAATTCCGAAGTAGAACGTATTAATTATGAAGTCGGTAGTTTTCCCAGCTTCACATATTAAACTTCCAAACTCCGAAGATACGAATCGGTTATGTTAAGTCGGAAGTTTGAAGTTTGAAGTTGGAAGTATGAAAAAGGAAGTCTGAAGTCTGAAGTTTTAACTCGGTTGAATGAAGTGTGAATACAGAAGTGTGAAGTCTGAACTCAGACATAGGGAGTGTGAAGTTAGAAGTATGAAGTGTGAGGTCGAAAGCTTGAGGTGAGATATTTGAGGTATGATCTGCGAATACGTATAATTGAAGTTAGAAATTTGAAGTGTGAAATCGGACACATATAGAGGGAGGTATATATAGAGGGAGGTATAAAGCTCCAAAAGTTGAAGTATGAAGTGTGTTGACCGAAGTGTGAAGTCGGAAAGGGGAAATGTGAAGTCGAAAGTTTGTTTTTGAAGTCGAAATTATGAACTCGAAAGTAGGAAAGTAAAAATCAGAAGAGCGTAATCGGAAGTTTGAAGTTCGAAATTTAGGGTTATGAAATTAGAACAATGAAGTGTGAACTCAAGAGTAAGATGAATGAAGTCTGAAGTGTGATTGCTAAGACGGAATCGTTAAATCAATGGTTTGAAGAGTGAAGTAGGAAGTATGAATTGTGAACTCGGAAGTAGGAAGACCGATGTGTGAAGTCGAAAATTTGAAGTGAGAATTCGAAGTATGATGGAAGTTGAAGGAATGAGGTCGAAAGTGTAGGTGCTGAATCGGAATTGTGAAGTCTGCAGTCGAAAGTTTGTATCGTGGAGTGAGAAAGTCGGAATACCTGAATTATGAAGTGTGAATTCGGAAGTTTGAAGAAATTGAGAAGTCGGGAGTTTGAAAGTAAAGGCGGAAGGATAAAGTGTGATCTCGGAAGTGAGAAGTCGGAAGACTGAAGTCGGAAGTGTGTAGTCGGAAATTTGAAATTTGAACTCTAAATTAGAAAGGTTTGAAGTCTGAGCTGTGAAGTTGAAAGTGTAAATGTGAAGTGGACAGTGTAAAGTCGAAAGTTTAAAGTGTGAACTCTGAAAGTATGGGGTAGTGTACAATCGGAAGTGTGAATGCGGACATATGAAGTGTGAAGTCGGAAGCATGAATTTTGAAGTCTGAACTCGCGTATGAATTTCGAAGTCGGAGGTATAAAATGTGAAGTAGTAAGTTCGAAGTGTGAATTCTGAGGTATGTAGTGCGAGGTCAAAATGTTAAGTCGGAAATTCAAAGTGTAAAGTTTTAGGTATGAAGTTGAAGTATATAGTCCGAAGTAAGAAGTCGGAAATGTGAAATGTTAATTCGGAATTTGAAGAGTGAAGTCGGAAATTTGAAGTGTCAAGTCGAAAGTTTGTATTTAGAAATTGGAATTATGAACTCGGAAGAAGGAAATTTATAGGCGGAAAACGAGAAATATAAAGTCTGAAATCGGAGATTTTAAGAATGGAGTGTGTACTCGGAAGTATAGAGTGTGAAATCGGAAGTGTGAAGTCGAAAGTTGGTATGGTGAAGACGGAATTATGAACTTGGAAGTAGTATGTGTTAAATTGGAATCCAGAATAAGGATGTCGGACGTGTAAAGTCAAAAGATTGAAGTGTGAAGTATAAATTCCGAAGTAGAACGTAATAATTATGAAGTCGAAAATTTTCCCAGCTTCACATATTATACTTCCGAATTCCGAAGTTACGAATCGGTAATGTGAAGTCGGAAGTTTGAAGAGTCAGGTTGGAAGTATGAAGTGTGAAAACGGAAGTATGAAGTATGAAGTCTGAACTCGGATGAATGAATTGTGAAATCGGAATCGTAAATAAGGAAGTCGGACGTGTGAAGTCAAAAGATTGAGGTGTGAAGTATGACTTCTGAAATAGGTCGTATTAATTACAAAGTAGGAAGATTTCCGAGATTCACATATCATGCTTCCGAACTCCGAAGTTACGAATCGGTTATGTTAAGTCGGAAGTTTGAAGTATGAAGTTGGAAGTATGAAGTGATAACGGAAGAATGAAGTCTGAAGTTTGAACTCGATTGAATGAATTGTGAAGGCAGAATTTGAAGTCTGAACCCAGACGTAGGGAGTGTGAAGTTAGAAGTATGAAGTTTGGGGTCGGAAGTTTGAGGTGACATATTTGAGGTATGAACTACGTATATTTGAAGTCAGAAATTTGAAATGTGAAATCGGACGTATAAAGAGGGAGGTATGAAGTTCCAAAACTTAAAGTGTGAACTCAAGAGTATGAAGTGTGTTGAACGAAGTGTGAAGTCCGGAGTGGGAAATGTGAAGTCGGAAATATGAACTCGAAGGTAGCAAGTTTAAAGTTGGAATACGTGCAGGTTGAAGTTTGAAATCGAAAGTTTTAAGTATGAAGTAGGACGTATGAAATAAGAACTCAGAATCGGAAGAGCGAGGTCGGAAGTTTGAAGTTCGAAATTTAGGGATGTGAAGTTAGAACAATGAAGTGTGAACTCGGAAGTTGGGTGACTGAAGTCTGAAGTGTGATTGCTAAGACGGAATCGTTAAATCAATGGTTTGAAGAGTGAAGTCGAATGTATGAATTGTGATCTCGGAAGTAGGAAGACCGTTGAGTGAAGTCGAAAGATTGAAGTGAGAACTCCGAAGTATGATGGAAGTTGGAAGAGTGAGGTCGAAAGTTTAGGTGCTGAATCGGAATTGTGAAGTCTGCAGTCGAAAGTTTGTATCGTGAAGAGAGAAAGTCGGAATACCTGAATTATGAAGTGTGAATTCGGAAGTTTGAAGTGTGAAGTCGAAGGTGTGAAGGCGAAACTTAGTATGGTGAAGTCGGAATTATGAACGGGTAAGTAGGAAGTGTAAAATCGGATTCGTGAAGAAGGAATTCGGAAGTCAGAAATCTGAAATAAGAAGTCGAAAGAATGAAGTGTCAAGTGTGAATTCCGAAGTCGAAAGGGATAATTATAAAGTCGGAAGAACTCCAATATGCATACTTCCGAAAACAACTTTACACTGCCGACTGCACATTCCAACTTCACCCTTCCACTTCCGACTTCACACTTCATACATCCGACTTCACACTTCACAAGTCTGCAGTCGAAAGTTTTTATCGTGAAGTCAGAAAGTCGGAATACGTACATTATGAAGTGTAAAGTAGGAAGTTTGAAGTATGAAGTAGTAGGTGTGAAGTAAAAAGTTGGTATTGTGAAGTAAGAATTATGAACAGGGAAGAAGGAAGTGTAAAATCGGATTCGTGAGGAAGGAAGTCGAAAATATGAAGTATGAAGTCGGAGGATGAAATGTTTAGTGTGATCTCCGAATTCGAAAAGGTTTATTATGAAGTCGGAAATATTACAAACTTCAAACTTCCGAAAAACGACTTTACATTTCAACATCACATTCCAACTTCACAGTTCATACTTCCGACATCACACTTCATACTTTACACTTTCGAAGTGTGAAGTTTGAGCATTCAAGGTGAAGTATAAAGTCCGAAGTTAGAAGTCCGAAATGTGAAATGTTAATTTGGAATTTGAAGAGTGAAGTCGGAAATTTGATGAGTGAAATCGGAAGAGTGAAGTTCGAAGTCGTAAATTTGAACAGTCAAGTCGAAAGTTTGTATTTAGTAATTGGAATTATGAACTCGGAAGAAGGAAATTTATAGGCGGAGGTTTTAAGAATGGAGTATGAATTCGGAAGCATAGAATGTAAAATCGGAAGTGTGAAATCTGAAATTGGTATGGCGAAGACGGAATTATGAACTTGGTTTTAGTTAGTGTGAAATCGGAATCGTGAATAAGGAAGTTGGACGTGTAAAGTCAAAAGATTGAAGTGTTAATTATAAATTCCGAAGAAGAACGTATTAAGTATAAGTTCCGAAGTAGAACGTATTAATTATGAGGTCGGAAATTTTCCCAGCTCCACATATTATACTTCCGAATTCCGAAGTTACGAATCGGTAATGTGAAGTCGGAAGTTTGAAGTGTCAGGTTGGAAGTATGAAGTGTGAAACGGAAGTATGAAGTATGAAGTCTGAACTCGGATGAATGAATTGTGAAATCGGAATCGTAAATGAGGATGTCGGACGTGTGAAGTCAAAAGATTGAAGTATGAAGTATGACTTCTGAAATAGGTCGTATTAATAATGAAGTCGGAAGATTTCCCAGATTCACATATTATACTTCTGAACTGCGAAGTTACGAATCGGTAACGTGAAGTCGGAAGTTTGAAGTATGAAGTTTGAAGTATGAAGAGTGATTACGGAAGAATGAAGTCTGCAGTTTGAACTCGATTGAATGAAGTGTGAGGGCAGAAGTTTGTGGTCGGAAATATGAAATGTTAATTCGGAATTTGAAGAGTTAAGTCGGAAATTTGATGAGTGAAGTCGGAAGAGTGAAGTTCGAAGTCGTGAATTTGAACTGTCAAGTCGAATGTTGGTATTTAGAAATTGGAATTTTGAACTCGGAAGAAGGAAATTTATAGTCGGAAAACGCGAAATAGTAAGTCTGAAGTCGGAGGTTTTAAGAATGGAGTATGAATTCGGAAGTATAAATTGTAAAATCGGAAGTGTGAAATCTGAAATTGGTATGGCGAAGACGGAATTATGAGCTTGGTTTTAGTAAGTGTGAAATCGGAATCGTGAATAAGGAAGTTGGACGTGTAAAGTCAAAAGATTGAAGTGTGAAGTATGAATTCCGAAGTAGAACGTATTAATTATGAAGTCGGTAGTTTTCCCAGCTTCACATATTAAACTTCCAAACTCCGAAGATACGAATCGGTTATGTTAAGTCGGAATTTTGAAGTTTGAAGTTGGAAGTATGAAAAAGGAAGTCTGAAGTCTGAAGTTTTAACTCGGTTGAATGAAGTGTGAATACAGAAGTGTGAAGTCTGAACTCAGACATAGGGAGTGTGAAGTTAGAAGTATGAAGTGTGAGGTCGAAAGCTTGAGGTGAGATATTTGAGGTATGATCTGCGAATACGTATAATTGAAGTTAGAAATTTGAAGTGTGAAATCGGACACATATATAGGGAGGTATATAGAGGGAGGTATAAAGCTCCAAAAGTTGAAGTATGAAGTGTGTTGACCGAAGTATGAAGTCGGAAAGGGGAAATGTGAAGTCGAAAGTTTGTTTTTTGAAGTCGAAATTATGAACTCGAAAGTAGGAAAGTAAAAATCAGAAGAGCGTAATCGGAAGTTTGAAGTTCGAAATTTAGGGTTATGAAATTAGAACAATGAAGTGTGAACTCGGAAGTAAGATGAATGAAGTCTGAAGTGTGATTGCTAAGACGGAATCGTTAAATCAATGGTTTGAAGAGTGAAGTAGGAAGTATGAATTGTGAACTCGGAAGTAGGAAGACCGATGTGTGAAGTCGAAAATTTGAAGTGAGAACTCCGAAGTATGATGGAAGTTGAAGGAGTGAGGTCGAAAGTGTAGGTGCTGAATCGGAATTGTGAAGTCTGCAGTCGAAAGTTTGTATCGTGGAGTGAGAAAGTCGGAATACCTGAATAATGAAGTGTGAATTCGGAAGTTTGAAGAAATTGAGAAGTCGGGAGTTTGAAAGTGAAGGAGGAAGGATTAAAGTGTGATCTCGGAAGTGAGAAGTCGGAAGACTGAAGTCGGAAGTGTGTAGTCGGAAATTTGAAATTTGAACTCTAAATTAGAAAGGTTTGAAGTCTGAGCTGTGAAGTTGAAAGTATGAAGTGGACAGTGTAAAGTCGAAAGTTTAAAGTGTGAACTCTGAAAGTATGGGGTAGTGTACAATCGGAAGTGTGAATGCGGACATATGAAGTGTGAAGTCGGAAGCATGAATTTTGAAGTCTGAACTCGCGTATGAAGTTCGAAGTCGGAGGTATAAAATGTGAAGAAGTAAGTTCGAAGTGTGAATTCTGAGGTATGTAGTGTCAAGTCAAAATGTTAAGTCGGAAATTCAAAGTGTAAAGTTTTAGGTATGAAGTTGAAGTATATAGTCCGAAGTAAGAAGTCGGAAATGTGAAATGTTAATTCGGAATTTGAAGAGTGAAGTCGGCAATTTGAAGTGTCAAGTCGAAAGTTTGTATTTAGAAATTGGAATTATGAACTCGGAAGAAGGAAATTTATAGGCGGAAAACGAGAAATATTAAGTCTGAAATCGGAGATTTTAAGAATGGAGAGTGTACTCGGAAGTATAGAGTGTGAAATCGGAAGTGTGAAGTCGAAAGTTGGTATGGTGAAGACGGAATTATGAACTTGGAAGTAGTATGTGTTAAATTGGAATCCAGAATAAGGATGTCGGACGTGTAAAGTCAAAAGATTGAAGTGTGAAGTATAAATTCCGAAGTAGAACGTAATAATTATGAAGTCGAAAATTTTCCCTGCTTCACATATTATACTTCCGAATTCCGAAGTTACGAATCGGTAATGTGAAGTCGGAAGTTTGAAGAGTCAGGTTGGAAGTATGAAGTGTGAAAACGGAAGTATGAAGTATGAAGTCTGAACTCGGTTGAATGAAGTGTGAAATCTTAATCGTAAATAAGGAAGTCGGACGTGTGAAGTCAAAAGATTGAGGTGTGAAGTATGCCTTCTGAAATAGGTCGTATTAATTACAAAGTCGGAAGATTTCCGAGATTCACATATCATTCTTCCGAACTCCGAAGTTACGAATCGGTTATGTGAAGTCGGAAGTTTGAAGTATGAAGTTGGAAGTATGAAGTGATAACGGAAGAATGAAGTCTGAAGTTTGAACTCGATTGAATGAATTGTGAAGGCAGAATTTGAAGTCTGAACCCAGACGTAGGGAGTGTGAAGTTAGAAGTATGAAGTTTGGGGTCGGAAGTTTGAGGTGACATATTTGAGGTATGAACTACGTATATTTGAAGTCAGAAATTTGAAATGTGAAATCGGACGTATAAAAAGGGAGGTATGAAGTTCCAAAACTTAAAGTGTGAACTCAAGAGTATGAAGTGTGTTGAACGAAGTGTGAAGTCCGAAGTGGGAAATGTGAAGTCGGAAATATGAACTCGAAGGTAGCAAGTTTAAAGTTGGAATACGTGCAGGTTGAAGTTTGAAATCGAAAGTTTTAAGTATGAAGTAGGACGTATGAAAAAAGAACTCAGAATCGGAAGAGCGAGGTCGGAAGTTTGAAGTTCGAAATTTAGGGATGTGAAGTTAGAACAATGTGAACAAGTGTGAACTCGGAAGTTGGATGATTGAAGCCATAAGTGTGATTGCTAAAGTCGGAATTATGAACGGGTAAGTAGGAAGTGTAAAATCGGATTCGTGAAGAAGGAATTCGGAAGTCAGAAATCTGAAATAAGAAGTCGAAAGAATGAAGTGTCAAGTGTGAATTCCGAAGTCGAAAGGGATAATTATAAAGTCGGAAGAACTCCAATATGCATACTTTCGAAAACAACTTTACACTGCCGACTGCACATTCCAACTTCACCCTTCCACTTCCGACTTCACACTTCATACATCCGACTTCACACTTCACAAGTCTGCAGTCGAAAGTTTTTATCGTGAAGTCAGAAAGTCGGAATACGTACATTATGAAGTGTAAAGTAGGAAGTTTGAAGTATGAAGAAGTAGGTGTGAAGTAAAAAGTTGGTATTGTGAAGTAAGAATTATGAACAGGGAAGAAGGAAGTGTAAAATCGGATTCGTGAGGAAGGAAGTCGAAAATATGAAGTATGAAGTCGGAGGATGAAATGTTTAGTGTGATCTCCGAATTCGAAAAGGTTTATTATGAAGTCGGAAATATACAAACTTCAAACTTCCGAAAAACGACTTTACATTTCAACATCACATTCCAACTTCACAGTTCATACTTCCGACATCACACTTCATACTTTACACTTTCGAAGTGTGAAGTTTGAGCATTCAAGGTGAAGTATAAAGTCCGAAGTTAGAAGTCCGAAATGTGAAATGTTAATTTGGAATTTGAAGAGTGAAGTCGGAAATTTGATTAGTGAAATCGGAAGAGTGAAGTTCGAAGTCGTAAATTTGAACTGTCAAGTCGAAAGTTTGTATTTAGTAATTGGAATTATGAACTCGGAAGAAGAAAATTTATAGAAGTTGGAAGTATGAAAAAGGAAGTCTGAAGTCTGAAGTTTTAACTCGGTTGAATGAAGTGTGAATGCAGAAGTGTGAGGTCTGAACTCAAACATAGGGAGTGTGAAGTAAGAAGTATGAAGTGTGAGGTCGGAAGCTTGAGGTGAGATATTTGAGGTATGAACTGCGAATACGTATAATTGAAGTTTGAAATTTGAAGTGTGAAATCGGACACATATAGAGGGAGGTATATAAAGAGGGAGGTATAAAACTCCAAAAGTTGAAGAATGAAGTGTGTTGACCGAAGTGTGAAGTCGGAAAGGGGAAATGTGAGGTCGGAAGTTTGAAGTTCGAAATTTAGGGATGTGAAGTTAGAACAATGAAGTGTGAACTCGGAAGTTGGATGACTGAAGTCTGAAGTGTGATTGCTAAGACGGAATCGTTAAATCAATGGTTTGAAGAGTGAAGTCGAATGTATGAATTGTGAACTCGGAAGTAGGAAGACCGATGTGTGAAGTCGAAAGATTGAAGTGAGAACTCCGAAGTATGATGGAAGTTGAAGGAGTGAGGTCGAAAGTGTAGGTGCTGAATCGGAATTGTGAAGTCTGCAGTCGAAAGTTTGTATCGTGAAGTGAGAAAGTCGGAATACCTGAATTACGAAGTGTGAATTCGGAAGTTTGAAGTGTGAAGTCGAAGGTGTGAAATCGAAACTTAGTATTGTGAAGTCGGAATTATGAACGGGTAAGTAGGAAGTGTTAAATCGGATTCGTAAAGAAGGAATTCGGAAGTCAGAAATCTGAAATAAGAAGTCGAAAGAGTGTCAAGTGTGAATTCCGAAATCGAAAGGGATAATTATAAAGTCGGAAGTACTCCAATATGCATACTTCCGAAAACAACTTTACACTGCCGACTGCACATTCCAACTTCAGACTTCCTATTTCCGACTTCACACTTCATACATCCGACTTCACACTTCAAAAGTCTGCAGTCGAAAATTCTGACTGTATGCTTCAAACTTCAGACTTCAGAGCGCACAGTTTAATCTTCCAAATATTCGCTTCATATTTAAAATGGTTTGATTGTGAACTGGGAATTAAAGATGTCCTCACGCGCTGAATATTTCATACTTCACACTTCGGAGTTGATATGCATGAAGAATGAAGTGTAAACTGTCATTTCTTGATGTCACCAACGGCCTCTGGTAAAATACTGCCACATTGTTGATAATGCCCCTGTACATGTATAAAGACACCGTTTGATATTTCTATATCCTGTGAAGTTTAAAGCATGAAATGTGTTTACATTTCAACTTCACATTCCAATTTCACAGTTCATACTACCGACATCACACTTCATACTTTGCAAATTTACACTTTATACTTCCCTCTTCACTCTTCCGCCTTCACACTTTCTACCTTACACTCCCATTTTATACTCCTTACTTCCGACTAGATACTTGATATTTTAGACTGGGAATTTAAGATGTCCCCACGCGCCTCATAATTCATACTTCACACTTCAGAGTTGATATGCATGAAGAATGAAGTGTGAACTGTCATTTCTTGATGTCACCAACGGCCTCTGGTAAAAATCTGTCAATAAACACAATGTTATTTATTTGACTTTACAAATATGCTTTAAAGCCGCTCAATTTCAAGTGGGATTCAACACAGGGAAAAGGCTATCGACGTGCCTAGAACGAACAATATTCATTCTTAATAATAAGATGAACACACGAAAAAAATGTGTCAATAATAATTGATCTGTTCGGTGTAACATAACCGAAGAAATCAGTGAAAAAAATTTGAAGTTTGATTAAGTGAAAGAGTTTTAACACACACACACACACACAAAACGTTTTAGACAAATATGTATCACAAGCTGTCGCGCTAGACAAGATGATAGCTTTGATCCGATCAATTAAAGGGCTACATCACTCTTACCAGCAATATCAAACATTCTTAATTTGGTTACTTCAAAGATTCAAAAAATGACTTAAAGATTAAAACTGTGTCTTTGCTATTTTCAAAAGGTTTGAGGAAACAAAGAGATATATATAAATAGATTAGTGTACAAAGCTATGCGGGACGTTATGCTTAAATAAGATTGAGCATTATCTATTTACGAACGGGGTATTTGTAGTGTGAGGCTTATCTGACTAATCTGAAATGCTCTAAGAAAAGGATTTTCTCTAATCATTTCTCTTCATAAATCATGTGCCATTACGCACGCACTAATCTTTGCATGAATATTTCTTTGATGACCATTTTGAATAGATCGTATAACCCTTTAACCGTTAGTTCAATGGACTTAATAAAACTACCTTTAATCCATTCCCACAATTTACCGCTTTTTGACGCCCCTTCAGAAGAAAGCTTCGGAACACATTATGGAAACTGAAGAAATTTTTGTTACGAGCATTTTCTTATCTATCCCCTTACTCTCTACCCGTAACCTATTGCCAACAACCCATCCTTTTTGCGCCCTCAGGAAAAAAGCCTAATATAAATCACGTGTCATCGATTCTCAATTGGACAAAGAGATGGTGTCGCTTCAATATGGCAACCCCCTCCCCCCTTAAAAAATAATTGATAGTGCTATTTAAGATAAAGAAAGTATAAGTGATCGCAAAGTCTGTGTTAAGTTGACTCCTGAAAATCGACCATCTATGTCGTACAAGACTACTTACCGTGTTCTAACAACTGGTGATGAGAAAAGATATGTATCAAACTTAATCAAATGCCATCTTGGAAGAAGAATTTACTGAAAGTGTAATATGTATTGGAAACATGCACTCTTTTATGACCAGAACAAACGCTGTAAAAAGTTAAATAGACCATTTCCTTATAAGTGGATAGATAACAAATCCTCGTAAAATTTTCTGTTCTCACTTCATACATTTGAATTCTACAGTTTGATAGACGTCGGAATTCGGAAGCATAAAGTGGAAAGACGAAATTGCGAAGTCGATAGTTTGAAGAGAAAAGGCGGAAGGATAAAGTGTGATCTCGGAAGTAAGGAGTGAGAAGTAGGAAGTCTGAAGTCGTAAATGTAGTCGGAAATTTGAAATGTGAACACTTAATTAGGAAGGTCTGAAGTCGGAGCTGTGAAGTTTAAAGTATGAAATGTGAACTGGACAGTGTTAAGTCGAAAGTCTAAAGTGTGAACTCGGAAAATATGGAGAAGTGTGCAATCGGAAGTGCGAATTCGGACATATGAAGTGTGAAGTCGGAAGCATGAAGTTTGAAGTCTGAACTCACGTATGGAGTGCGAAGTCGGAGGTATAAAATGTGAAGTTACGTGAATTCTGAGGTATGTAGTGTCAAGTCAAAATGTTAAGTCGGAAATTCAAAGTGTAAAGTTTTAGAAATGAAGTTGAAGTATATAGTCCGAAGTAAGAAGTCGGAAATGTGAAATGTTAATTCGGATTTTGAAGAGTGAAGTCGGAAGTCCCAATTCGAAAGTTTGTATTTAGAAATAAGAATTATGAACTCGGAAGAAGGAAATTTATAGGCGGAAAACGAGAAATAGTAAGTCTGAAGTCGGAGGTTTTAAGAATGGAGTATGAATTCGGAAGTATAAAATGTAAAATCGGAAGTGTGAAATCTGAAATTGGTATGGCGAAGACGGAATTATGAGCTTGGTTTTAGTAAGTGTGAAATCGGAATCGTGAATAAGGAAGTTGGACGTGTAAAGTCAAAAGATTGAAGTGTGAAGTATGAATTCCGAAGTAGAACGTATTAATTATGAAGTCGGTAGTTTTCCCAGCTTCACATATTAAACTTCCAAACTCCGAAGATACGAATCGGTTATGTTAAGTCGGAAGTTTGAAGTTTGAAGTTGGAAGTATGAAAAAGGAAGTCTGAAGTCTGAAGTTTTAACTCGGTTGAATGAAGTGTGAATACAGAAGTGTGAAGTCTGAACTCAGACATAGGGAGTGTGAAGTTAGAAGTATGAAGTGTGAGGTCGAAAGCTTGAGGTGAGATATTTGAGGTATGATCTGCGAATACGTATAATTGAAGTTAGAAATTTGAAGTGTGAAATCGGACACATATAGAGGGAGGTATATATAGAGGGAGGTATAAAGCTCCAAAAGTTGAAGTATGAAGTGTGTTGACCGAAGTGTGAAGTCGGAAAGGGGAAATGTGAAGTCGAAAGTTTGTTTTTGAAGTCGAAATTATGAACTCGAAAGTAGGAAAGTAAAAATCAGAAGAGCGTAATCGGAAGTTTGAAGTTCGAAATTTAGGGTTATGAAATTAGAACAATGAAGTGTGAACTCAAGAGTAAGATGAATGAAGTCTGAAGTGTGATTGCTAAGACGGAATCGTTAAATCAATGGTTTGAAGAGTGAAGTAGGAAGTATGAATTGTGAACTCGGAAGTAGGAAGACCGATGTGTGAAGTCGAAAATTTGAAGTGAGAATTCGAAGTATGGTGGAAGTTGAAGGAATGAGGTCGAAAGTGTAGGTGCTGAATCGGAATTGTGAAGTCTGCAGTCGAAAGTTTGTATCGTGGAGTGAGAAAGTCGGAATACCTGAATTATGAAGTGTGAATTCGGAAGTTTGAAGAAATTGAGAAGTCGGGAGTTTGAAAGTAAAGGCGGAAGGATAAAGTGTGATCTCGGAAGTGAGAAGTCGGAAGACTGAAGTCGGAAGTGTGTAGTCGGAAATTTGAAATTTGAACTCTAAATTAGAAAGGTTTGAAGTCTGAGCTGTGAAGTTGAAAGTGTAAATGTGAAGTGGACAGTGTAAAGTCGAAAGTTTAAAGTGTGAACTCTGAAAGTATGGGGTAGTGTACAATCGGAAGTGTGAAGTCGGAAGCATGAATTTTGAAGTCTGAACTCGCGTATGAAGTTCGAAGTCGGAGGTATAAAATGTGAAGTAGTAAGTTCGAAGTGTGAATTCTGAGGTATGTAGTGCGAGGTCAAAATGTTATGTCGGAAATTCAAAGTGTAAAGTTTTAGGTATGAAGTTGAAGTATATAGTCCGAAGTAAGAAGTCGGAAATGTGAAATGTTAATTCGGAATTTGAAGAGTGAAGTCGGAAATTTGAAGTGTCAAGTCGAAAGTTTGTATTTAGAAATTGGAATTATGAACTCGGAAGAAGGAAATTTATAGGCGGAAAACGAGAAATATAAAGTCTGAAATCGGAGATTTTAAGAATGGAGTGTGTACTCGGAAGTATAGAGTGTGAAATCGGAAGTGTGAAGTCGAAAGTTGGTATGGTGAAGACGGAATTATGAACTTGGAAGTAGTATGTGTTAAATTGGAATCCAGAATAAGGATGTCGGACGTGTAAAGTCAAAAGATTGAAGTGTGAAGTATAAATTCCGAAGTAGAACGTAATAATTATGAAGTCGAAAATTTTCCCAGCTTCACATATTATACTTCCGAATTCCGAAGTTACGAATCGGTAATGTGAAGTCGGAAGTTTGAAGAGTCAGGTTGGAAGTATGAAGTGTGAAAACGGAAGTATGAAGTATGAAGTCTGAACTAGGATGAATGAATTGTGAAATCGGAATCGTAAATAAGGAAGTCGGACGTGTGAAGTCAAAAGATTGAGGTGTGAAGTATGACTTCTGAAATAGGTCGTATTAATTACAAAGTAGGAAGATTTCCGAGATTCACATATCATACTTCCGAACTCCGAAGTTACGAATCGGTTATGTTAAGTCGGAAGTTTGAAGTATGAAGTTGGAAGTATGAAGTGATAACGGAAGAATGAAGTCTGAAGTTTGAACTCGATTGAATGAATTGTGAAGGCAGAATTTGAAGTCTGAACCCAGACGTAGGGAGTGTGAAGTTAGAAGTATGAAGTTTGGGGTCGGAAGTTTGAGGTGACATATTTGAGGTATGAACTACGTATATTTGAAGTCAGAAATTTGAAATGTGAAATCGGACGTATAAAGGGGGAGGTATGAAGTTCCAAAACTTAAAGTGTGAACTCAAGAGTATGAAGTGTGTTGAACGAAGTGTGAAGTCCGGAGTGGGAAATGTGAAGTCGGAAATATGAACTCGAAGGTAGCAAGTTTAAAGTTGGAATACGTGCAGGTTGAAGTTTGAAATCGAAAGTTTTAAGTATGAAGTAGGACGTATGAAATAAGAACTCAGAATCGGAAGAGCGAGGTCGGAAGTTTGAAGTTCGAAATTTAGGGATGTGAAGTTAGAACAATGAAGTGTGAACTCGGAAGTTGGGTGACTGAAGTCTGAAGTGTGATTGCTAAGACGGAATCGTTAAATCAATGGTTTGAAGAGTGAAGTCGAATGTATGAATTGTGATCTCGGAAGTAGGAAGACCGTTGAGTGAAGTCGAAAGATTGAAGTGAGAACTCCGAAGTATGATGGAAGTTGGAAGAGTGAGGTCGAAAGTTTAGGTGCTGAATCGGAATTGTGAAGTCTGCAGTCGAAAGTTTGTATCGTGAAGAGAGAAAGTCGGAATACCTGAATTATGAAGTGTGAATTCGGAAGTTTGAAGTGTGAAGTCGAAGGTGTGAAGGCGAAACTTAGTATGGTGAAGTCGGAATTATGAACGGGTAAGTAGGAAGTGTAAAATCGGATTCGTGAAGAAGGAATTCGGAAGTCAGAAATCTGAAATAAGAAGTCGAAAGAATGAAGTGTCAAGTGTGAATTCCGAAGTCGAAAGGGATAATTATAAAGTCGGAAGAACTCCAATATGTATACTTCCGAAAACAACTTTACACTGCCGACTGCACATTCCAACTTCACCCTTCCACTTCCGACTTCACACTTCATACATCCGACTTCACACTTCACAAGTCTGCAGTCGAAAGTTTGTATCGTGAAGTCAGAAAGTCGGAATACGTACATTATGAAGTGTAAAGTAGGAAGTTTGAAGTATGAAGTAGTAGGTGTGAAGTAAAAAGTTGGTATTGTGAAGTAAGAATTATGAACAGGGAAGAAGGAAGTGTAAAATCGGATTCGTGAGGAAGGAAGTCGAAAATATGAAGTATGAAGTCGGAGGATGAAATGTTTAGTGTGATCTCCGAATTCGAAAAGGTTTATTATGAAGTCGGAAATATTACAAACTTCAAACTTCCGAAAAACGACTTTACATTTCAACATCACATTCCAACTTCACAGTTCATACTTCCGACATCACACTTCATACTTTACACTTTCGAAGTGTGAAGTTTGAGCATTCAAGGTGAAGTATAAAGTCCGAAGTTAGAAGTCCGAAATGTGAAATGTTAATTTGGAATTTGAAGAGTGAAGTCGGAAATTTGATGAGTGAAATCGGAAGAGTGAAGTTCGAAGTCGTAAATTTGAACAGTCAAGTCGAAAGTTTGTATTTAGTAATTGGAATTAAGAACTCGGAAGAAGGAAATTTATAGTCGGTAAACAAGAAATATTAAGTCTGAAGTCGGAGGTTTTAAGAATGGAGTATGAATTCGGAAGCATAGAATGTAAAATCGGAAGTGTGAAATCTGAAATTGGTATGGCGAAGACGGAATTATGAACTTGGTTTTAGTTAGTGTGAAATCGGAATCGTGAAAAAGGAAGTTGGACATGTCAAGTCAAAAGATTGAAGTGTTAAGTATAAATTCAGAAGAAGAACGTATGAAGTGTGAGGTCGAAAGCTTGAGGTGAGATATTTGAGGTATGAACTGCGAATACGTATAATTGAAGTTAGAAATTTGAAGTGTGAAATCGGACACATATAGAGGGAGGTATATATAGAGGGAGGTATAAAGCTCCAAAAGTTGAAGTATGAAGTGTGTTGACCGAAGTGTGAAGTCGGAAAGGGGAAATGTGAAGTCGAAAGTTTGTTTTTGAAGTCGAAATTATGAACTCGAAAGTAAGAAAGTAAAAATCAGAAGAGCAAAGTCGGAAGTTTGAAGTTCGAAATTTAGGGTTATGAAATTAGAACAATGAAGTGTGAACTCGGAAGTAAGATGAATGAAGTCTGAAGTGTGATTGCTAAGACGGAATCGTTAAATCAATGGTTTGAAGAGTGAAGTATGAATTGTGAACTCGGAAGTAGGAAGACCGATGTGTGAAGTCGAAAGATTGAAGTGAGAACTCCGAAGTATGATGGAAGTTGAAGGAGTGAGGTCGAAAGTTTAGGTGCTGAATCGGAATTGTGAAGTCTGCAGTCGAAAGTTTGTATCGTGGAGTGAGAAAGTCGGAATACCTGAATTATGAAGTGTGAATTCGGAAGTTTGAAGAAATTGAGAAGTCGGGAGTTTGAAAGTGAAGGCGGAAGGATAAAGTGTGATCTCGGAAGTGAGAAGTCGGAAGACTGAAGTCGGAAGTGTGTAGTCGGAAATTTGAAATTTGAACTCTAAATTAGAAAGGTTTGAAGTCTGAGCTGTGAAGTTGAAAGTATGAAATGTGAAGTGGACAGTGTAAAGTCGAAAGTTTAAAGTGTGAACTCTGAAAGTATGGGGTAGTGTACAATCGGAAGTGTGAATGCGGACATATGAAGTGTGAAGTCGGAAGCATGCATTTTGAAGTCTGAACTCGCGTATGAAGTTCGAAGTCGGAGGTATAAAATGTGAAGTAGTAAGTTCGAAGTGTGAATTCTGAGGTATGTAGTGCGAGGTCAAAATGTTAAGTCGGAAATTCAAAGTGTAAAGTTTTAGGTATGAAGTTGAAGTATATAGTCCGAAGTAAGAAGTCGGAAATGTGAAATGTTAATTCGGAATTTGAAGAGTGAAGTCGGAAATTTGAAGTGTCAAGTCGAAAGTTTGTATTTAGAAATTGGAATTATGAACTCGGAAGAAGGAAATTTATAGGCGGAAAACGAGAAATATTAAGTCTGAAATCGGAGATTTTAAGAATGGAGTGTGTACTCGGAAGTATAGAGTGTGAAATCGGAAGTGTGAAGTCGAAAGTTGGTATGGTGAAGACGGAATTATGAACTTGGAAGTAGTATGTGTTAAATTGGAATCCAGAATAAGGAAGTCGGACGTGTAAAGTCAAAAGATTGAAGTGTGAAGTATAAATTCCGAAGTAGAACGTAATAATTATGAAGTCGAAAATTTTCCCTGCTTCACATATGATACTTCCGAATTCCGAAGTTACGAATCGGTAATGTGAAGTCGGAAGTTTGAAGAGTCAGGTTGGAAGTATGAAGTGTGAAAACGGAAGTATGAAGTATGAAGTCTGAACTCAGGTTGGAAGTATGAAGTGTGAAAACGGAAGTATGAAGTATGAAGTCTGAACTCGGTTGAATGAAGTGTGAAATCTTAATCGTAAATAAGGAAGTCGGACGTGTGAAGTCAAAAGATTGAGGTGTGAAGTATGACTTCTGAAATAGGTCGTATTAATTACAAAGTCGGAAGATTTCCGAGATTCACATATCATACTTCCGAACTCCGAAGTTACGAATCGGTTATGTGAAATCGGAATGTTGAAGAATGAAGTTGGAAGTATGAAGTGATAACGGAAGAATGAAGTCTGAAGTTTGAACTCGATTGAATGAATTGTGAAGGCAGAATTTGAAGTCTGAACCCAGACGTAGGGAGTGTGAAGTTAGAAGTATGAAGTTTGGGGTCGGAAGTTTGAGGTGACATATTTGAGGTATGAACTACGTATATTTGAAGTCAGAAATTTGAAATGTGAAATCGGACGTATAAAGAGGGAGGTATGAAGTTCCAAAACTTAAAGTGTGAACTCAAGAGTATGAAGTGTGTTGAACGAAGTGTGAAGTCCGAAGTGGGAAATGTGAAGTCGGAAATATGAACTCAAAGGTAGCAAGTTTAAAGTTTGAATACGTGCAGGTTGAAGTTTGAAATCGAAAGTTTTAAGTATGAAGTAGGACGTATGAAATAAGAACTCAGAATCGGAAGAGCGAGGTCGGAAATTTGAAGTTCAGAATTTAGGGATGTGAAGTTAGAACAATGAAGTGTGAACTCGGAATTTGGATGACTGAAGTCTGAAGTGTGATTGCTAAGACGGAAGCGTTAAATCAATGGTTTGAAGAGTGAAGTCGAATGTATGAATTGTGATCTCGGAAGTAGGAAGACCGATGTGTGAAGTCGAAAGATTGAAGTGAGAACTCCGAAGTATGATGGAAGTTGGAAGAGTGAGGTCGAAAGTTTAGGTGCTGAATCGGAATTGTGAAGTCTGCAGTCGAAAGTTTGTATCGTGAAGAGAGGAAGTCGGAATACCTGAATTATGAAGTGTGAATTCGGAAGTTTGAAGTGTGAAGTCGAAGGTGTGAAGTCGAAACTTAGTATGGTGAAGTCGGAATTATGAACGGGTAAGTATGAAGTGTAAAATCGGATTCGTGAAGAAGAAATTCGGAAGTCAGAAATCTGAAATAAGAAGTCGAAAGAATGAAGTGTCAAGTGGGAATTCCGAAGTCGAAAGGGATAATTATAAAGTCGGAAGTACTCCAATATGTATACTTCCGAAAACAACTTTATACTGCCGACTGCACATTCCAACTTCACCCTTCCACTTCCGACTTCACACTTCATACATCGGACTTCACACTTCACAAGTCTGCAGTCGAAAGTTTGTATCGTGAAGTCAGAAAGTCGGAATACGTGCATTATGAAGTGTAAAGTAGGAAGTTTGAAGTATGAAGTAGTAGGTGTGAAGTCAAAAGTTGGTATTGTGAAGTAAGAATTATGAACACGGAAGAAGGAAGTGTAAAATCGGAATCGTGAGGAAGGAAGTCGAAAATATGAAGTATGAAGTCGGAGGATGAAATGTTAAGTGTGATCTCCGAATTCGAAAGGGTTTATTATAAAGTCGGAAATATTACAAACTTCAAACTTCCGAAAAACGCCTTTACATTTCAATATCACATTCCAACTTCACAGTCCATACTTCCGACATCACACTTCATACTTTACACTTTCGAAGTGTGAAGTTTGAGCATTGAAGGTGAAGTATAAAGTCCGAAGTTAGAAGTTAGAAGCGAAATGTTAATTTGGAATTTGAAGAGTGAAGTCGGAAATTTGATGAGTGAAATCGGAAGAGTGAAGTTCGAAGTCGTAAATTTTAACTGTCAAGTCGAAAGTTTGTATATAGTAATTGGAATTATGAACTCGGAAGAGGGAAATTTATAGTCGGAAAACGCGAAATAGTAAGTCTGAAGTCGGAGGTTTTAAGAATGGTATATGAATTCGGAAGCATAGAATGTAAAATCGGAAGTGTGAAATCTGAAATTGGTATGGCCAAGACGGAATTTTGAAATTGGTTTTAGTTAGTGTGAAATCGGAATCGTGAAAAAGGAAGTTGGACATGTCAAGTCAAAAGATTGAAGTGTTAAGTATAAATTTCGAAGTAGAACGTATTAAGTATAAGTTCCGAAGTAGAACGAATTAATTATGAGGTCGGAAATTTTCCCAGCTCCACATATTATACTTCCGAATTCCGAAGTTACGAATCGGTAATGTGAAGTCGGAAGTTTGAAGTGTCAGGTTGGAAGTATGAAGTGTGAAACGGAAGTATGAAGTATGAAGTCTGAACTCGGATGAATGAATTGTGAAATCGGAATCGTAAATGAGGATGTCGGACGTGTGAAGTCAAAAGATTGAAGTATGAAGTATGACTTCTGAAATAGGTCGTATTAATAATGAAGTCGGAAGATTTCCCAGATTAACATATTATACTTCTGAACTGCGAAGTTACGAATCGGTAACGTGAAGTCGGAAGTTTGAAGTATGAAGTTTGAAGTATGAAGAGTGATTACGGAAGAATGAAGTCTGAAGTTTGAACTCGATTGAATGAAGTGTGAGGGCAGAATTTTGAAGTCGGAAATATGAAATAGTAATTTGGAATTTGAAGAGTTAAGTCGGAAATTTGATGAGTGAAGTCGGAAGAGTGAAGTTCGAAGTCGTGAATTTGAACTGTCAAGTCGAAAGTTTGTATTTAGAAATTGGAATTTTGAACTCGGAAGAAGGAAATTTATAGTCGGAAAACGCGAAATAGTAAGTCTGAAGTCGGAGGTTTTAAGAATGGAGTATGAATTCGGAAGTATAAAATGTAAAATCGGAAGTGTGAAATCTGAAATTGGTATGGCGAAGACGGAATTATGAGCTTGGTTTTAGTAAGTGTGAAATCGGAATCGTGAATAAGGAAGTTGGACGTGTAAAGTCAAAAGATTGAAGTGTGAAGTATGAATTCCGAAGTAGAACGTATTAATTATGAAGTCGGTAGTTTTCCCAGCTTCACATATTAAACTTCCAAACTCCGAAGATACGAATCGGTTATGTTAAGTCGGAAGTTTGAAGTTTGAAGTTGGAAGTATGAAAAAGGAAGTCTGAAGTCTGAAGTTTTAACTCGGTTGAATGAAGTGTGAATACAGAAGTGTGAAGTCTGAACTCAGACATAGGGAGTGTGAAGTTAGAAGTATGAAGTGTGAGGTCGAAAGCTTGAGGTGAGATATTTGAGGTATGATCTGCGAATACGTATAATTGAAGTTAGAAATTTGAAGTGTGAAATCGGACACATATAGAGGGAGGTATATATAGAGGGAGGTATAAAGCTCCAAAAGTTGAAGTATGAAGTGTGTTGACCGAAGTGTGAAGTCGGAAAGGGGAAATGTGAAGTCGAAAGTTTGTTTTTGAAGTCGAAATTATGAACTCGAAAGTAGGAAAGTAAAAATCAGAAGAGCGTAATCGGAAGTTTGAAGTTCGAAATTTAGGGTTATGAAATTAGAACAATGAAGTGTGAACTCAAGAGTAAGATGAATGAAGTCTGAAGTGTGATTGCTAAGACGGAATCGTTAAATCAATGGTTTGAAGAGTGAAGTAGGAAGTATGAATTGTGAACTCGGAAGTAGGAAGACCGATGTGTGAAGTCGAAAATTTGAAGTGAGAATTCGAAGTATGATGGAAGTTGAAGGAATGAGGTCGAAAGTGTAGGTGCTGAATCGGAATTGTGAAGTCTGCAGTCGAAAGTTTGTATCGTGGAGTGAGAAAGTCGGAATACCTGAATTATGAAGTGTGAATTCGGAAGTTTGAAGAAATTGAGAAGTCGGGAGTTTGAAAGTAAAGGCGGAAGGATAAAGTGTGATCTCGGAAGTGAGAAGTCGGAAGACTGAAGTCGGAAGTGTGTAGTCGGAAATTTGAAATTTGAACTCTAAATTAGAAAGGTTTGAAGTCTGAGCTGTGAAGTTGAAAGTGTAAATGTGAAGTGGACAGTGTAAAGTCGAAAGTTTAAAGTGTGAACTCTGAAAGTATGGGGTAGTGTACAATCGGAAGTGTGAATGCGGACATATGAAGTGTGAAGTCGGAAGCATGAATTTTGAAGTCTGAACTCGCGTATGAATTTCGAAGTCGGAGGTATAAAATGTGAAGTAGTAAGTTCGAAGTGTGAATTCTGAGGTATGTAGTGCGAGGTCAAAATGTTATGTCGGAAATTCAAAGTGTAAAGTTTTAGGTATGAAGTTGAAGTATATAGTCCGAAGTAAGAAGTCGGAAATGTGAAATGTTAATTCGGAATTTGAAGAGTGAAGTCGGAAATTTGAAGTGTCAAGTCGAAAGTTTGTATTTAGAAATTGGAATTATGAACTCGGAAGAAGGAAATTTATAGGCGGAAAACGAGAAATATAAAGTCTGAAATCGGAGATTTTAAGAATGGAGTGTGTACTCGGAAGTATAGAGTGTGAAATCGGAAGTGTGAAGTCGAAAGTTGGTATGGTGAAGACGGAATTATGAACTTGGAAGTAGTATGTGTTAAATTGGAATCCAGAATAAGGATGTCGGACGTGTAAAGTCAAAAGATTGAAGTGTGAAGTATAAATTCCGAAGTAGAACGTAATAATTATGAAGTCGAAAATTTTCCCAGCTTCACATATTATACTTCCGAATTCCGAAGTTACGAATCGGTAATGTGAAGTCGGAAGTTTGAAGAGTCAGGTTGGAAGTATGAAGTGTGAAAACGGAAGTATGAAGTATGAAGTCTGAACTCAGGTTGGAAGTATGAAGTGTGAAAACGGAAGTATGAAGTATGAAGTCTGAACTCGGATGAATGAAGTGTGAAATCGGAATCGTAAATAAGGAAGTCGGACGTGTGAAGTCAAAAGATTGAGGTGTGAAGTATGACTTCTGAAATAGGTCGTATTAATTACAAAGTCGGAAGATTTCCGAGATTCACATATCATACTTCCGAACTCCGAAGTTACGAATCGGTTATGTGAAATCGGAATGTTGAAGAATGAAGTTGGAAGTATGAAGTGATAACGGAAGAATGAAGTCTGAAGTTTGAACTCGATTGAATGAATTGTGAAGGCAGAATTTGAAGTCTGAACCCAGACGTAGGGAGTGTGAAGTTAGAAGTATGAAGTTTGGGGTCGGAAGTTTGAGGTGACATATTTGAGGTATGAACTACGTATATTTGAAGTCAGAAATTTGAAATGTGAAATCGGACGTATAAAGAGGGAGGTATGAAGTTCCAAAACTTAAAGTGTGAACTCAAGAGTATGAAGTGTGTTGAACGAAGAGTGAAGTCCGAAGTGGGAAATGTGAAGTCGGAAATATGAACTCGAAGGTAGCAAGTTTAAAGTTGGAATACGTGCAGGTTGAAGTTTGAAATCGAAAGTTTTAAGTATGAAGTAGGACGTATGAAATAAGAACTCAGAATCGGAAGAGCGAGGTCGGAAATTTGAAGTTCAGAATTTAGGGATGTGAAGTTAGAACAATGAAGTGTGAACTCGGAATTTGGATGACTGAAGTCTGAAGTGTGATTGCTAAGACGGAAGCGTTAAATCAATGGTTTGAAGAGTGAAGTCGAATGTATGAATTGTGATCTCGGAAGTAGGAAGACCGATGTGTGAAGTCGAAAGATTGAAGTGAGAACTCCGAAGTATGATGGAAGTTGGAAGAGTGAGGTCGAAAGTTTAGGTGCTGAATCGGAATTGTGAAGTCTGCAGTCGAAAGTTTGTATCGTGAAGAGAGGAAGTCGGAATACCTGAATTATGAAGTGTGAATTCGGAAGTTTGAAGTGTGAAGTCGAAGGTGTGAAGTCGAAACTTAGTATGGTGAAGTCGGAATTATGAACGGGTAAGTATGAAGTGTAAAATCGGATTCGTGAAGAAGAAATTCGGAAGTCAGAAATCTGAAATAAGAAGTCGAAAGAATGAAGTGTCAAGTGTGAATTCCGAAGTCGAAAGGGATAATTATAAAGTCGGAAGTACTCCAATATGTATACTTCCGAAAACAACTTTACACTGCCGACTGCACATTCCAACTTCACCCTTCCACTTCCGACTTCACACTTCATAAATCGGACTTCACACTTCACAAGTCTGCAGTCGAAAGTTTGTATCGTGAAGTCAGAAAGTCGGAATACGTGCATTATGAAGTGTAAAGTAGGAAGTTTGAAGTATGAAGTAGTAGGTGTGAAGTCAAAAGTTGGTATTGTGAAGTAAGAATTATGAACACGGAAGAAGGAAGTGTAAAATCGGAATCGTGAGGAAGGAAGTCGAAAATATGAAGTATGAAGTCGGAGGATGAAATGTTAAGTGTGATCTCCGAATTCGAAAAGGTTTATTATAAAAGTCGGAAATATTACAAACTTCAAACTTCCGAAAAACGCCTTTACATTTCAATATCACATTCCAACTTCACAGTCCATACTTCCGACATCACACTTCATACTTTACACTTTCGAAGTGTGAAGTTTGAGCATTGAAGGTGAAGTATAAAGTCCTAAGTTAGAAGTTAGAAGCGAAATGTTAATTTGGAATTTGAAGAGTGAAGTCGGAAATTTGATGAGTGAAATCGGAAGAGTGAAGTTCGAAGTCGTAAATTTTAACTGTCAAGTCGAAAGTTTGTATATAGTAATTGGAATTATGAACTCGGAAGAGGGAAATTTATAGTCGGAAAACGCGAAATAGTAAGTCTGAAGTCGGAGGTTTTAAGAATGGTATATGAATTCGGAAGCATAGAATGTAAAATCGGAAGTGTGAAATCTGAAATTGGTATGGCCAAGACGGAATTTTGAAATTGGTTTTAGTTAGTGTGAAATCGGAATCGTGAAAAAGGAAGTTGGACATGTCAAGTCAAAAGATTGAAGTGTTAATTATAAATTTCGAAGTAGAACGTATTAAGTATAAGTTCCGAAGTAGAACGAATTAATTATGAGGTCGGAAATTTTCCCAGCTCCACATATTATACTTCCGAATTCCGAAGTTACGAATCGGTAATGTGAAGTCGGAAGTTTGAAGTGTCAGGTTGGAAGTATGAAGTGTGAAACGGAAGTATGAAGTATGAAGTATGAAGTCTGAACTCGGATGAATGAATTGTGAAATCGGAATCGTAAATGAGGATGTCGGACGTGTGAAGTCAAAAGATTGAAGTATGAAGTATGACTTCTGAAATAGGTCGTATTAATAATGAAGTCGGAAGATTTCCCAGATTCACATATTATACTTCTGAACTGCGAAGTTACGAATCGGTAACGTGAAGTCGGAAGTTTGAAGTATGAAGTTTGAAGTATGAAGAGTGATTACGGAAGAATGAAGTCTGAAGTTTGAACTCGATTGAATGAAGTGTGAGGGCAGAATTTTGAAGTCGGAAATATGAAATAGTAATTTGGAATTTGAAGAGTTAAGTCGGAAATTTGATGAGTGAAGTCGGAAGAGTGAAGTTCGAAGTCGTGAATTTGAACTGTCAAGTCGAAAGTTTGTATTTAGAAATTGGAATTTTGAACTCGGAAGAAGGAAATTTATAGTCGGAAAACGCGAAATAGTAAGTCTGAAGTCGGAGGTTTTAAGAATGGAGTATGAATTCGGAAGTATAAAATGTAAAATCGGAAGTGTGAAATCTGAAATTGGTATGGCGAAGACGGAATTATGAGCTTGGTTTTAGTAAGTGTGAAATCGGAATCGTGAATAAGGAAGTTGGACGTGTAAAGTCAAAAGATTGAAGTGTGAAGTATGAATTCCGAAGTAGAACGTATTAATTATGAAGTCGGTAGTTTTCCCAGCTTCACATATTAAACTTCCAAACTCCGAAGATACGAATCGGTTATGTTAAGTCGGAAGTTTGAAGTTTGAAGTTGGAAGTATGAAAAAGGAAGTCTGAAGTCTGAAGTTTTAACTCGGTTGAATGAAGTGTGAATACAGAAGTGTGAAGTCTGAACTCAGACATAGGGAGTGTGAAGTTAGAAGTATGAAGTGTGAGGTCGAAAGCTTGAGGTGAGATATTTGAGGTATGATCTGCGAATACGTATAATTGAAGTTAGAAATTTGAAGTGTGAAATCGGACACATATAGAGGGAGGTATATATAGAGGGAGGTATAAAGCTCCAAAAGTTGAAGTATGAAGTGTGTTGACCGAAGTGTGAAGTCGGAAAGGGGAAATGTGAAGTCGAAAGTTTGTTTTTGAAGTCGAAATTATGAACTCGAAAGTAGGAAAGTAAAAATCAGAAGAGCGTAATCGGAAGTTTGAAGTTCGAAATTTAGGGTTATGAAATTAGAACAATGAAGTGTGAACTCAAGAGTAAGATGAATGAAGTCTGAAGTGTGATTGCTAAGACGGAATCGTTAAATCAATGGTTTGAAGAGTGAAGTAGGAAGTATGAATTGTGAACTCGGAAGTAGGAAGACCGATGTGTGAAGTCGAAAATTTGAAGTGAGAATTCGAAGTATGATGGAAGTTGAAGGAATGAGGTCGAAAGTGTAGGTGCTGAATCGGAATTGTGAAGTCTGCAGTCGAAAGTTTGTATCGTGGAGTGAGAAAGTCGGAATACCTGAATTATGAAGTGTGAATTCGGAAGTTTGAAGAAATTGAGAAGTCGGGAGTTTGAAAGTAAAGGCGGAAGGATAAAGTGTGATCTCGGAAGTGAGAAGTCGGAAGACTGAAGTCGGAAGTGTGTAGTCGGAAATTTGAAATTTGAACTCTAAATTAGAAAGGTTTGAAGTCTGAGCTGTGAAGTTGAAAGTGTAAATGTGAAGTGGACAGTGTAAAGTCGAAAGTTTAAAGTGTGAACTCTGAAAGTATGGGGTAGTGTACAATCGGAAGTGTGAATGCGGACATATGAAGTGTGAAGTCGGAAGCATGAATTTTGAAGTCTGAACTCGCGTATGAATTTCGAAGTCGGAGGTATAAAATGTGAAGTAGTAAGTTCGAAGTGTGAATTCTGAGGTATGTAGTGCGAGGTCAAAATGTTATGTCGGAAATTCAAAGTGTAAAGTTTTAGGTATGAAGTTGAAGTATATAGTCCGAAGTAAGAAGTCGGAAATGTGAAATGTTAATTCGGAATTTGAAGAGTGAAGTCGGAAATTTGAAGTGTCAAGTCGAAAGTTTGTATTTAGAAATTGGAATTATGAACTCGGAAGAAGGAAATTTATAGGCGGAAAACGAGAAATATAAAGTCTGAAATCGGAGATTTTAAGAATGGAGTGTGTACTCGGAAGTATAGAGTGTGAAATCGGAAGTGTGAAGTCGAAAGTTGGTATGGTGAAGACGGAATTATGAACTTGGAAGTAGTATGTGTTAAATTGGAATCCAGAATAAGGATGTCGGACGTGTAAAGTCAAAAGATTGAAGTGTGAAGTATAAATTCCGAAGTAGAACGTAATAATTATGAAGTCGAAAATTTTCCCAGCTTCACATATTATACTTCCGAATTCCGAAGTTACGAATCGGTAATGTGAAGTCGGAAGTTTGAAGAGTCAGGTTGGAAGTATGAAGTGTGAAAACGGAAGTATGAAGTATGAAGTCTGAACTCGGATGAATGAATTGTGAAATCGGAATCGTAAATAAGGAAGTCGGACGTGTGAAGTCAAAAGATTGAGGTGTGAAGTATGACTTCTGAAATAGGTCGTATTAATTACAAAGTAGGAAGATTTCCGAGATTCACATATCATGCTTCCGAACTCCGAAGTTACGAATCGGTTATGTTAAGTCGGAAGTTTGAAGTATGAAGTTGGAAGTATGAAGTGATAACGGAAGAATGAAGTCTGAAGTTTGAACTCGATTGAATGAATTGTGAAGGCAGAATTTGAAGTCTGAACCCAGACGTAGGGAGTGTGAAGTTAGAAGTATGAAGTTTGGGGTCGGAAGTTTGAGGTGACATATTTGAGGTATGAACTACGTATATTTGAAGTCAGAAATTTGAAATGTGAAATCGGACGTATAAAGAGGGAGGTATGAAGTTCCAAAACTTAAAGTGTGAACTCAAGAGTATGAAGTGTGTTGAACGAAGTGTGAAGTCCGGAGTGGGAAATGTGAAGTCGGAAATATGAACTCGAAGGTAGCAAGTTTAAAGTTGGAATACGTGCAGGTTGAAGTTTGAAATCGAAAGTTTTAAGTATGAAGTAGGACGTATGAAATAAGAACTCAGAATCGGAAGAGCGAGGTCGGAAGTTTGAAGTTCGAAATTTAGGGATGTGAAGTTAGAACAATGAAGTGTGAACTCGGAAGTTGGGTGACTGAAGTCTGAAGTGTGATTGCTAAGACGGAATCGTTAAATCAATGGTTTGAAGAGTGAAGTCGAATGTATGAATTGTGATCTCGGAAGTAGGAAGACCGTTGAGTGAAGTCGAAAGATTGAAGTGAGAACTCCGAAGTATGATGGAAGTTGGAAGAGTGAGGTCGAAAGTTTAGGTGCTGAATCGGAATTGTGAAGTCTGCAGTCGAAAGTTTGTATCGTGAAGAGAGAAAGTCGGAATACCTGAATTATGAAGTGTGAATTCGGAAGTTTGAAGTGTGAAGTCGAAGGTGTGAAGGCGAAACTTAGTATGGTGAAGTCGGAATTATGAACGGGTAAGTAGGAAGTGTAAAATCGGATTCGTGAAGAAGGAATTCGGAAGTCAGAAATCTGAAATAAGAAGTCGAAAGAATGAAGTGTCAAGTGTGAATTCCGAAGTCGAAAGGGATAATTATAAAGTCGGAAGAACTCCAATATGCATACTTCCGAAAACAACTTTACACTGCCGACTGCACATTCCAACTTCACCCTTCCACTTCCGACTTCACACTTCATACATCCGACTTCACACTTCACAAGTCTGCAGTCGAAAGTTTTTATCGTGAAGTCAGAAAGTCGGAATACGTACATTATGAAGTGTAAAGTAGGAAGTTTGAAGTATGAAGTAGTAGGTGTGAAGTAAAAAGTTGGTATTGTGAAGTAAGAATTATGAACAGGGAAGAAGGAAGTGTAAAATCGGATTCGTGAGGAAGGAAGTCGAAAATATGAAGTATGAAGTCGGAGGATGAAATGTTTAGTGTGATCTCCGAATTCGAAAAGGTTTATTATGAAGTCGGAAATATTACAAACTTCAAACTTCCGAAAAACGACTTTACATTTCAACATCACATTCCAACTTCACAGTTCATACTTCCGACATCACACTTCATACTTTACACTTTCGAAGTGTGAAGTTTGAGCATTCAAGGTGAAGTATAAAGTCCGAAGTTAGAAGTCCGAAATGTGAAATGTTAATTTGGAATTTGAAGAGTGAAGTCGGAAATTTGATGAGTGAAATCGGAAGAGTGAAGTTCGAAGTCGTAAATTTGAACAGTCAAGTCGAAAGTTTGTATTTAGTAATTGGAATTAAGAACTCGGAAGAAGGAAATTTATAGTCGGTAAACAAGAAATATTAAGTCTGAAGTCGGAGGTTTTAAGAATGGAGTATGAATTCGGAAGCATAGAATGTAAAATCGGAAGTGTGAAATCTGAAATTGGTATGGCGAAGACGGAATTATGAACTTGGTTTTAGTTAGTGTGAAATCGGAATCGTGAAAAAGGAAGTTGGACATGTCAAGTCAAAAGATTGAAGTGTTAAGTATAAATTCAGAAGAAGAACGTATGAAGTGTGAGGTCGAAAGCTTGAGGTGAGATATTTGAGGTATGAACTGCGAATAAGTATAATTGAAGTTAGAAATTTGAAGTGTGAAATCGGACACATATAGAGGGAGGTATATATAGAGGGAGGTATAAAGCTCCAAAAGTTGAAGTATGAAGTGTGTTGACCGAAGTGTGAAGTCGGAAAGGGGAAATGTGAAGTCGAAAGTTTGTTTTTTGAAGTCGAAATTATGAACTCGAAAGTAAGAAAGTAAAAATCAGAAGAGCAAAGTCGGAAGTTTGAAGTTCGAAATTTAGGGTTATGAAATTAGAACAATGAAGTGTGAACTCGGAAGTAAGATGAATGAAGTCTGAAGTGTGATTGCTAAGACGGAATCGTTAAATCAATGGTTTGAAGAGTGAAGTATGAATTGTGAACTCGGAAGTAGGAAGACCGATGTGTGAAGTCGAAAGATTGAAGTGAGAACTCCGAAGTATGATGGAAGTTGAAGGAGTGAGGTCGAAAGTTTAGGTGCTGAATCGGAATTGTGAAGTCTGCAGTCGAAAGTTTGTATCGTGGAGTGAGAAAGTCGGAATACCTGAATTATGAAGTGTGAATTCGGAAGTTTGAAGAAATTGAGAAGTCGGGAGTTTGAAAGTGAAGGCGGAAGGATAAAGTGTGATCTCGGAAGTGAGAAGTCGGAAGACTGAAGTCGGAAGTGTGTAGTCGGAAATTTGAAATTTGAACTCTAAATTAGAAAGGTTTGAAGTCTGAGCTGTGAAGTTGAAAGTATGAAATGTGAAGTGGACAGTGTAAAGTCGAAAGTTTAAAGTGTGAACTCTGAAAGTATGGGGTAGTGTACAATCGGAAGTGTGAATGCGGACATATGAAGTGTGAAGTCGGAAGCATGCATTTTGAAGTCTGAACTCGCGTATGAAGTTCGAAGTCGGAGGTATAAAATGTAAAGTAGTAAGTTCGAAGTGTGAATTCTGAGGTATGTAGTGCGAGGTCAAAATGTTAAGTCGGAAATTCAAAGTGTAAAGTTTTAGGTATGAAGTTGAAGTATATAGTCTGAAGTAAGAAGTCGGAAATGTGAAATGTTAATTCGGAATTTGAAGAGTGAAGTCGGAAATTTGAAGTGTCAAGTCGAAAGTTTGTATTTAGAAATTAGAATTATGAACTCGGAAGAAGGAAATTTATAGGCGGAAAACGAGAAATATTAAGTCTGAAATCGGAGATTTTAAGAATGGAGTGTGTACTCGGAAGTATAGAGTGTGAAATCGGAAGTGTGAAGTCGAAAGTTGGTATGGTGAAGACGGAATTATGAACTTGGAAGTAGTATGTGTTAAATTGGAATCCAGAATAAGGAAGTCGGACGTGTAAAGTCAAAAGATTGAAGTGTGAAGTATAAATTCCGAAGTAGAACGTAATAATTATGAAGTCGAAAATTTTCCCTGCTTCACATATGATACTTCCGAATTCCGAAGTTACGAATCGGTAATGTGAAGTCGGAAGTTTGAAGAGTCAGGTTGGAAGTATGAAGTGTGAAAACGGAAGTATGAAGTATGAAGTCTGAACTCAGGTTGGAAGTATGAAGTGTGAAAACGGAAGTATGAAGTATGAAGTCTGAACTCGGATGAATGAAGTGTGAAATCGGAATCGTAAATAAGGAAGTCGGACGTGTGAAGTCAAAAGATTGAGGTGTGAAGTATGACTTCTGAAATAGGTCGTATTAATTACAAAGTCGGAAGATTTCCGAGATTCACATATCATACTTCCGAACTCCGAAGTTACGAATCGGTTATGTGAAATCGGAATGTTGAAGAATGAAGTTGGAAGTATGAAGTGATAACGGAAGAATGAAGTCTGAAGTTTGAACTCGATTGAATGAATTGTGAAGGCAGAATTTGAAGTCTGAACCCAGACGTAGGGAGTGTGAAGTTAGAAGTATGAAGTTTGGGGTCGGAAGTTTGAGGTGACATATTTGAGGTATGAACTACGTATATTTGAAGTCAGAAATTTGAAATGTGAAATCGGACGTATAAAGAGGGAGGTATGAAGTTCCAAAACTTAAAGTGTGAACTCAAGAGTATGAAGTGTGTTGAACGAAGTGTGAAGTCCGAAGTGGGAAATGTGAAGTCGGAAATATGAACTCGAAGGTAGCAAGTTTAAAGTTGGAATACGTGCAGGTTGAAGTTTGAAATCGAAAGTTTTAAGTATGAAGTAGGACGTATGAAATAAGAACTCAGAATCGGAAGAGCGAGGTCGGAAATTTGAAGTTCAGAATTTAGGGATGTGAAGTTAGAACAATGAAGTGTGAACTCGGAAGTTGGATGACTGAAGTCTGAAGTGTGATTGCTAAGACGGAAGCGTTAAATCAATGGTTTGAAGAGTGAAGTCGAATGTATGAATTGTGATCTCGGAAGTAGGAAGACCGATGTGTGAAGTCGAAAGATTGAAGTGAGAACTCCGAAGTATGATGGAAGTTGGAAGAGTGAGGTCGAAAGTTTAGGTGCTGAATCGGAATTGTGAAGTCTGCAGTCGAAAGTTTGTATCGTGAAGAGAGGAAGTCGGAATACCTGAATTATGAAGTGTGAATTCGGAAGTTTGAAGTGTGAAGTCGAAGGTGTGAAGTCGAAACTTAGTATGGTGAAGTCGGAATTATGAACGGGTAAGTATGAAGTGTAAAATCGGATTCGTGAAGAAGAAATTCGGAAGTCAGAAATCTGAAATAAGAAGTCGAAAGAATGAAGTGTCAAGTGTGAATTCCGAAGTCGAAAGGGATAATTATAAAGTCGGAAGTACTCCAATATGTATACTTCCGAAAACAACTTTACACTGCCGACTGCACATTCCAACTTCACCCTTCCACTTCCGACTTCACACTTCATAAATCGGACTTCACACTTCACAAGTCTGCAGTCGAAAGTTTGTATCGTGAAGTCAGAAAGTCGGAATACGTGCATTATGAAGTGTAAAGTAGGAAGTTTGAAGTATGAAGTAGTAGGTGTGAAGTCAAAAGTTGGTATTGTGAAGTAAGAATTATGAACACGGAAGAAGGAAGTGTAAAATCGGAATCGTGAGGAAGGAAGTCGAAAATATGAAGTATGAAGTCGGAGGATGAAATGTTAAGTGTGATCTCCGAATTCGAAAAGGTTTATTATAAAAGTCGGAAATATTACAAACTTCAAACTTCCGAAAAACGCCTTTACATTTCAATATCACATTCCAACTTCACAGTCCATACTTCCGACATCACACTTCATACTTTACACTTTCGAAGTGTGAAGTTTGAGCATTGAAGGTGAAGTATAAAGTCCTAAGTTAGAAGTTAGAAGCGAAATGTTAATTTGGAATTTGAAGAGTGAAGTCGGAAATTTGATGAGTGAAATCGGAAGAGTGAAGTTCGAAGTCGTAAATTTTAACTGTCAAGTCGAAAGTTTGTATATAGTAATTGGAATTATGAACTCGGAAGAGGGAAATTTATAGTCGGAAAACGCGAAATAGTAAGTCTGAAGTCGGAGGTTTTAAGAATGGTATATGAATTCGGAAGCATAGAATGTAAAATCGGAAGTGTGAAATCTGAAATTGGTATGGCCAAGACGGAATTTTGAAATTGGTTTTAGTTAGTGTGAAATCGGAATCGTGAAAAAGGAAGTTGGACATGTCAAGTCAAAAGATTGAAGTGTTAATTATAAATTTCGAAGTAGAACGTATTAAGTATAAGTTCCGAAGTAGAACGAATTAATTATGAGGTCGGAAATTTTCCCAGCTCCACATATTATACTTCCGAATTCCGAAGTTACGAATCGGTAATGTGAAGTCGGAAGTTTGAAGTGTCAGGTTGGAAGTATGAAGTGTGAAACGGAAGTATGAAGTATGAAGTATGAAGTCTGAACTCGGATGAATGAATTGTGAAATCGGAATCGTAAATGAGGATGTCGGACGTGTGAAGTCAAAAGATTGAAGTATGAAGTATGACTTCTGAAATAGGTCGTATTAATAATGAAGTCGGAAGATTTCCCAGATTCACATATTATACTTCTGAACTGCGAAGTTACGAATCGGTAACGTGAAGTCGGAAGTTTGAAGTATGAAGTTTGAAGTATGAAGAGTGATTACGGAAGAATGAAGTCTGAAGTTTGAACTCGATTGAATGAAGTGTGAGGGCAGAATTTTGAAGTCGGAAATATGAAATAGTAATTTGGAATTTGAAGAGTTAAGTCGGAAATTTGATGAGTGAAGTCGGAAGAGTGAAGTTCGAAGTCGTGAATTTGAACTGTCAAGTCGAAAGTTTGTATTTAGAAATTGGAATTTTGAACTCGGAAGAAGGAAATTTATAGTCGGAAAACGCGAAATAGTAAGTCTGAAGTCGGAGGTTTTAAGAATGGAGTATGAATTCGGAAGTATAAAATGTAAAATCGGAAGTGTGAAATCTGAAATTGGTATGGCGAAGACGGAATTATGAGCTTGGTTTTAGTAAGTGTGAAATCGGAATCGTGAATAAGGAAGTTGGACGTGTAAAGTCAAAAGATTGAAGTGTGAAGTATGAATTCCGAAGTAGAACGTATTAATTATGAAGTCGGTAGTTTTCCCAGCTTCACATATTAAACTTCCAAACTCCGAAGATACGAATCGGTTATGTTAAGTCGGAAGTTTGAAGTTTGAAGTTGGAAGTATGAAAAAGGAAGTCTGAAGTCTGAAGTTTTAACTCGGTTGAATGAAGTGTGAATACAGAAGTGTGAAGTCTGAACTCAGACATAGGGAGTGTGAAGTTAGAAGTATGAAGTGTGAGGTCGAAAGCTTGAGGTGAGATATTTGAGGTATGATCTGCGAATACGTATAATTGAAGTTAGAAATTTGAAGTGTGAAATCGGACACATATAGAGGGAGGTATATATAGAGGGAGGTATAAAGCTCCAAAAGTTGAAGTATGAAGTGTGTTGACCGAAGTGTGAAGTCGGAAAGGGGAAATGTGAAGTCGAAAGTTTGTTTTTGAAGTCGAAATTATGAACTCGAAAGTAGGAAAGTAAAAATCAGAAGAGCGTAATCGGAAGTTTGAAGTTCGAAATTTAGGGTTATGAAATTAGAACAATGAAGTGTTAACTCAAGAGTAAGATGAATGAAGTCTGAAGTGTGATTGCTAAGACGGAATCGTTAAATCAATGGTTTGAAGAGTGAAGTAGGAAGTATGAATTGTGAACTCGGAAGTAGGAAGACCGATGTGTGAAGTCGAAAATTTGAAGTGAGAATTCGAAGTATGATGGAAGTTGAAGGAATGAGGTCGAAAGTGTAGGTGCTGAATCGGAATTGTGAAGTCTGCAGTCGAAAGTTTGTATCGTGGAGTGAGAAAGTCGGAATACCTGAATTATGAAGTGTGAATTCGGAAGTTTGAAGAAATTGAGAAGTCGGGAGTTTGAAAGTAAAGGCGGAAGGATAAAGTGTGATCTCGGAAGTGAGAAGTCGGAAGACTGAAGTCGGAAGTGTGTAGTCGGAAATTTGAAATTTGAACTCTAAATTAGAAAGGTTTGAAGTCTGAGCTGTGAAGTTGAAAGTGTAAATGTGAAGTGGACAGTGTAAAGTCGAAAGTTTAAAGTGTGAACTCTGAAAGTATGGGGTAGTGTACAATCGGAAGTGTGAATGCGGACATATGAAGTGTGAAGTCGGAAGCATGAATTTTGAAGTCTGAACTCGCGTATGAATTTCGAAGTCGGAGGTATAAAATGTGAAGTAGTAAGTTCGAAGTGTGAATTCTGAGGTATGTAGTGCGAGGTCAAAATGTTAAGTCGGAAATTCAAAGTGTAAAGTTTTAGGTATGAAGTTGAAGTATATAGTCCGAAGTAAGAAGTCGGAAATGTGAAATGTTAATTCGGAATTTGAAGAGTGAAGTCGGAAATTTGAAGTGTCAAGTCGAAAGTTTGTATTTAGAAATTGGAATTATGAACTCGGAAGAAGGAAATTTATAGGCGGAAAACGAGAAATATAAAGTCTGAAATCGGAGATTTTAAGAATGGAGTGTGTACTCGGAAGTATAGAGTGTGAAATCGGAAGTGTGAAGTCGAAAGTTGGTATGGTGAAGACGGAATTATGAACTTGGAAGTAGTATGTGTTAAATTGGAATCCAGAATAAGGATGTCGGACGTGTAAAGTCAAAAGATTGAAGTGTGAAGTATAAATTCCGAAGTAGAACGTAATAATTATGAAGTCGAAAATTTTCCCAGCTTCACATATTATACTTCCGAATTCCGAAGTTACGAATCGGTAATGTGAAGTCGGAAGTTTGAAGAGTCAGGTTGGAAGTATGAAGTGTGAAAACGGAAGTATGAAGTATGAAGTCTGAACTCGGATGAATGAATTGTGAAATCGGAATCGTAAATAAGGAAGTCGGACGTGTGAAGTCAAAAGATTGAGGTGTGAAGTATGACTTCTGAAATAGGTCGTATTAATTACAAAGTAGGAAGATTTCCGAGATTCACATATCATGCTTCCGAACTCCGAAGTTACGAATCGGTTATGTTAAGTCGGAAGTTTGAAGTATGAAGTTGGAAGTATGAAGTGATAACGGAAGAATGAAGTCTGAAGTTTGAACTCGATTGAATGAATTGTGAAGGCAGAATTTGAAGTCTGAACCCAGACGTAGGGAGTGTGAAGTTAGAAGTATGAAGTTTGGGGTCGGAAGTTTGAGGTGACATATTTGAGGTATGAACTACGTATATTTGAAGTCAGAAATTTGAAATGTGAAATCGGACGTATAAAAAGGGAGGTATGAAGTTCCAAAACTTAAAGTGTGAACTCAAGAGTATGAAGTGTGTTGAACGAAGTGTGAAGTCCGGAGTGGGAAATGTGAAGTCGGAAATATGAACTCGAAGGTAGCAAGTTTAAAGTTGGAATACGTGCAGGTTGAAGTTTGAAATCGAAAGTTTTAAGTATGAAGTAGGACGTATGAAATAAGAACTCAGAATCGGAAGAGCGAGGTCGGAAGTTTGAAGTTCGAAATTTAGGGATGTGAAGTTAGAACAATGAAGTGTGAACTCGGAAGTTGGGTGACTGAAGTCTGAAGTGTGATTGCTAAGACGGAATCGTTAAATCAATGGTTTGAAGAGTGAAGTCGAATGTATGAATTGTGATCTCGGAAGTAGGAAGACCGTTGAGTGAAGTCGAAAGATTGAAGTGAGAACTCCGAAGTATGATGGAAGTTGGAAGAGTGAGGTCGAAAGTTTAGGTGCTGAATCGGAATTGTGAAGTCTGCAGTCGAAAGTTTGTATCGTGAAGAGAGAAAGTCGGAATACCTGAATTATGAAGTGTGAATTCGGAAGTTTGAAGTGTGAAGTCGAAGGTGTGAAGGCGAAACTTAGTATGGTGAAGTCGGAATTATGAACGGGTAAGTAGGAAGTGTAAAATCGGATTCGTGAAGAAGGAATTCGGAAGTCAGAAATCTGAAATAAGAAGTCGAAAGAATGAAGTGTCAAGTGTGAATTCCGAAGTCGAAAGGGATAATTATAAAGTCGGAAGAACTCCAATATGCATACTTCCGAAAACAACTTTACACTGCCGACTGCACATTCCAACTTCACCCTTCCACTTCCGACTTCACACTTCATACATCCGACTTCACACTTCACAAGTCTGCAGTCGAAAGTTTTTATCGTGAAGTCAGAAAGTCGGAATACGTACATTATGAAGTGTAAAGTAGGAAGTTTGAAGTATGAAGTAGTAGGTGTGAAGTAAAAAGTTGGTATTGTGAAGTAAGAATTATGAACAGGGAAGAAGGAAGTGTAAAATCGGATTCGTGAGGAAGGAAGTCGAAAATATGAAGTATGAAGTCGGAGGATGAAATGTTTAGTGTGATCTCCGAATTCGAAAAGGTTTATTATGAAGTCGGAAATATTACAAACTTCAAACTTCCGAAAAACGACTTTACATTTCAACATCACATTCCAACTTCACAGTTCATACTTCCGACATCACACTTCATACTTTACACTTTCGAAGTGTGAAGTTTGAGCATTCAAGGTGAAGTATAAAGTCCGAAGTTAGAAGTCCGAAATGTGAAATGTTAATTTGGAATTTGAAGAGTGAAGTCGGAAATTTGATGAGTGAAATCGGAAGAGTGAAGTTCGAAGTCGTAAATTTGAACAGTCAAGTCGAAAGTTTGTATTTAGTAATTGGAATTATGAACTCGGAAGAAGGAAATTTATAGGCGGAGGTTTTAAGAATGGAGTATGAATTCGGAAGCATAGAATGTAAAATCGGAAGTGTGAAATCTGAAATTGGTATGGCGAAGACGGAATTATGAACTTGGTTTTAGTTAGTGTGAAATCGGAATCGTGAATAAGGAAGTTGGACGTGTAAAGTCAAAAGATTGAAGTGTTAATTATAAATTCCGAAGAAGAACGTATTAAGTATAAGTTCCGAAGTAGAACGTATTAATTATGAGGTCGGAAATTTTCCCAGCTCCACATATTATACTTCCGAATTCCGAAGTTACGAATCGGTAATGTGAAGTCGGAAGTTTGAAGTGTCAGGTTGGAAGTATGAAGTGTGAAACGGAAGTATGAAGTATGAAGTCTGAACTCGGATGAATGAATTGTGAAATCGGAATCGTAAATGAGGATGTCGGACGTGTGAAGTCAAAAGATTGAAGTATGAAGTATGACTTCTGAAATAGGTCGTATTAATAATGAAGTCGGAAGATTTCCCAGATTCACATATTATACTTCTGAACTGCGAAGTTACGAATCGGTAACGTGAAGTCGGAAGTTTGAAGTATGAAGTTTGAAGTATGAAGAGTGATTACGGAAGAATGAAGTCTGCAGTTTGAACTCGATTGAATGAAGTGTGAGGGCAGAAGTTTGTGGTCGGAAATATGAAATGTTAATTCGGAATTTGAAGAGTTAAGTCGGAAATTTGATGAGTGAAGTCGGAAGAGTGAAGTTCGAAGTCGTGAATTTGAACTGTCAAGTCGAATGTTGGTATTTAGAAATTGGAATTTTGAACTCGGAAGAAGGAAATTTATAGTCGGAAAACGCGAAATAGTAAGTCTGAAGTCGGAGGTTTTAAGAATGGAGTATGAATTCGGAAGTATAAATTGTAAAATCGGAAGTGTGAAATCTGAAATTGGTATGGCGAAGACGGAATTATGAGCTTGGTTTTAGTAAGTGTGAAATCGGAATCGTGAATAAGGAAGTTGGACGTGTAAAGTCAAAAGATTGAAGTGTGAAGTATGAATTCCGAAGTAGAACGTATTAATTATGAAGTCGGTAGTTTTCCCAGCTTCACATATTAAACTTCCAAACTCCGAAGATACGAATCGGTTATGTTAAGTCGGAATTTTGAAGTTTGAAGTTGGAAGTATGAAAAAGGAAGTCTGAAGTCTGAAGTTTTAACTCGGTTGAATGAAGTGTGAATACAGAAGTGTGAAGTCTGAACTCAGACATAGGGAGTGTGAAGTTAGAAGTATGAAGTGTGAGGTCGAAAGCTTGAGGTGAGATATTTGAGGTATGATCTGCGAATACGTATAATTGAAGTTAGAAATTTGAAGTGTGAAATCGAACACATATATAGGGAGGTATATAGAGGGAGGTATAAAGCTCCAAAAGTTGAAGTATGAAGTGTGTTGACCGAAGTATGAAGTCGGAAAGGGGAAATGTGAAGTCGAAAGTTTGTTTTTTGAAGTCGAAATTATGAACTCGAAAGTAGGAAAGTAAAAATCAGAAGAGCGTAATCGGAAGTTTGAAGTTCGAAATTTAGGGTTATGAAATTAGAACAATGAAGTGTGAACTCGGAAGTAAGATGAATGAAGTCTGAAGTGTGATTGCTAAGACGGAATCGTTAAATCAATGGTTTGAAGAGTGAAGTAGGAAGTATGAATTGTGAACTCGGAAGTAGGAAGACCGATGTGTGAAGTCGAAAATTTGAAGTGAGAACTCCGAAGTATGATGGAAGTTGAAGGAGTGAGGTCGAAAGTGTAGGTGCTGAATCGGAATTGTGAAGTCTGCAGTCGAAAGTTTGTATCGTGGAGTGAGAAAGTCGGAATACCTGAATAATGAAGTGTGAATTCGGAAGTTTGAAGAAATTGAGAAGTCGGGAGTTTGAAAGTGAAGGAGGAAGGATTAAAGTGTGATCTCGGAAGTGAGAAGTCGGAAGACTGAAGTCGGAAGTGTGTAGTCGGAAATTTGAAATTTGAACTCTAAATTAGAAAGGTTTGAAGTCTGAGCTGTGAAGTTGAAAGTATGAAGTGGACAGTGTAAAGTCGAAAGTTTAAAGTGTGAACTCTGAAAGTATGGGGTAGTGTACAATCGGAAGTGTGAATGCGGACATATGAAGTGTGAAGTCGGAAGCATGAATTTTGAAGTCTGAACTCGCGTATGAAGTTCGAAGTCGGAGGTATAAAATGTGAAGAAGTAAGTTCGAAGTGTGAATTCTGAGGTATGTAGTGTCAAGTCAAAATGTTAAGTCGGAAATTCAAAGTGTAAAGTTTTAGGTATGAAGTTGAAGTATATAGTCCGAAGTAAGAAGTCGGAAATGTGAAATGTTAATTCGGAATTTGAAGAGTGAAGTCGGCAATTTGAAGTGTCAAGTCGAAAGTTTGTATTTAGAAATTGGAATTATGAACTCGGAAGAAGGAAATTTATAGGCGGAAAACGAGAAATATTAAGTCTGAAATCGGAGATTTTAAGAATGGAGAGTGTACTCGGAAGTATAGAGTGTGAAATCGGAAGTGTGAAGTCGAAAGTTGGTATGGTGAAGACGGAATTATGAACTTGGAAGTAGTATGTGTTAAATTGGAATCCAGAATAAGGATGTCGGACGTGTAAAGTCAAAAGATTGAAGTGTGAAGTATAAATTCCGAAGTAGAACGTAATAATTATGAAGTCGAAAATTTTCCCTGCTTCACATATTATACTTCCGAATTCCGAAGTTACGAATCGGTAATGTGAAGTCGGAAGTTTGAAGAGTCAGGTTGGAAGTATGAAGTGTGAAAACGGAAGTATGAAGTATGAAGTCTGAACTCGGTTGAATGAAGTGTGAAATCTTAATCGTAAATAAGGAAGTCGGACGTGTGAAGTCAAAAGATTGAGGTGTGAAGTATGCCTTCTGAAATAGGTCGTATTAATTACAAAGTCGGAAGATTTCCGAGATTCACATATCATTCTTCCGAACTCCGAAGTTACGAATCGGTTATGTGAAGTCGGAAGTTTGAAGTATGAAGTTGGAAGTATGAAGTGATAACGGAAGAATGAAGTCTGAAGTTTGAACTCGATTGAATGAATTGTGAAGGCAGAATTTGAAGTCTGAACCCAGACGTAGGGAGTGTGAAGTTAGAAGTATGAAGTTTGGGGTCGGAAGTTTGAGGTGACATATTTGAGGTATGAACTACGTATATTTGAAGTCAGAAATTTGAAATGTGAAATCGGACGTATAAAAAGGGAGGTATGAAGTTCCAAAACTTAAAGTGTGAACTCAAGAGTATGAAGTGTGTTGAACGAAGTGTGAAGTCCGAAGTGGGAAATGTGAAGTCGGAAATATGAACTCGAAGGTAGCAAGTTTAAAGTTGGAATACGTGCAGGTTGAAGTTTGAAATCGAAAGTTTTAAGTATGAAGTAGGACGTATGAAAAAAGAACTCAGAATCGGAAGAGCGAGGTCGGAAGTTTGAAGTTCGAAATTTAGGGATGTGAAGTTAGAACAATGTGAACAAGTGTGAACTCGGAAGTTGGATGATTGAAGCCATAAGTGTGATTGCTAAAGTCGGAATTATGAACGGGTAAGTAGGAAGTGTAAAATCGGATTCGTGAAGAAGGAATTCGGAAGTCAGAAATCTGAAATAAGAAGTCGAAAGAATGAAGTGTCAAGTGTGAATTCCGAAGTCGAAAGGGATAATTATAAAGTCGGAAGAACTCCAATATGCATACTTTCGAAAACAACTTTACACTGCCGACTGCACATTCCAACTTCACCCTTCCACTTCCGACTTCACACTTCATACATCCGACTTCACACTTCACAAGTCTGCAGTCGAAAGTTTTTATCGTGAAGTCAGAAAGTCGGAATACGTACATTATGAAGTGTAAAGTAGGAAGTTTGAAGTATGAAGAAGTAGGTGTGAAGTAAAAAGTTGGTATTGTGAAGTAAGAATTATGAACAGGGAAGAAGGAAGTGTAAAATCGGATTCGTGAGGAAGGAAGTCGAAAATATGAAGTATGAAGTCGGAGGATGAAATGTTTAGTGTGATCTCCGAATTCGAAAAGGTTTATTATGAAGTCGGAAATATACAAACTTCAAACTTCCGAAAAACGACTTTACATTTCAACATCACATTCCAACTTCACAGTTCATACTTCCGACATCACACTTCATACTTTACACTTTCGAAGTGTGAAGTTTGAGCATTCAAGGTGAAGTATAAAGTCCGAAGTTAGAAGTCCGAAATGTGAAATGTTAATTTGGAATTTGAAGAGTGAAGTCGGAAATTTGATTAGTGAAATCGGAAGAGTGAAGTTCGAAGTCGTAAATTTGAACTGTCAAGTCGAAAGTTTGTATTTAGTAATTGGAATTATGAACTCGGAAGAAGAAAATTTATAGAAGTTGGAAGTATGAAAAAGGAAGTCTGAAGTCTGAAGTTTTAACTCGGTTGAATGAAGTGTGAATGCAGAAGTGTGAGGTCTGAACTCAAACATAGGGAGTGTGAAGTAAGAAGTATGAAGTGTGAGGTCGGAAGCTTGAGGTGAGATATTTGAGGTATGAACTGCGAATACGTATAATTGAAGTTTGAAATTTGAAGTGTGAAATCGGACACATATAGAGGGAGGTATATAAAGAGGGAGGTATAAAACTCCAAAAGTTGAAGAATGAAGTGTGTTGACCGAAGTGTGAAGTCGGAAAGGGGAAATGTGAGGTCGGAAGTTTGAAGTTCGAAATTTAGGGATGTGAAGTTAGAACAATGAAGTGTGAACTCGGAAGTTGGATGACTGAAGTCTGAAGTGTGATTGCTAAGACGGAATCGTTAAATCAATGGTTTGAAGAGTGAAGTCGAATGTATGAATTGTGAACTCGGAAGTAGGAAGACCGATGTGTGAAGTCGAAAGATTGAAGTGAGAACTCCGAAGTATGATGGAAGTTGAAGGAGTGAGGTCGAAAGTGTAGGTGCTGAATCGGAATTGTGAAGTCTGCAGTCGAAAGTTTGTATCGTGAAGTGAGAAAGTCGGAATACCTAAATTACGAAGTGTGAATTCGGAAGTTTGAAGTGTGAAGTCGAAGGTGTGAAATCGAAACTTAGTATTGTGAAGTCGGAATTATGAACGGGTAAGTAGGAAGTGTTAAATCGGATTCGTAAAGAAGGAATTCGGAAGTCAGAAATCTGAAATAAGAAGTCGAAAGAGTGTCAAGTGTGAATTCCGAAATCGAAAGGGATAATTATAAAGTCGGAAGTACTCCAATATGCATACTTCCGAAAACAACTTTACACTGCCGACTGCACATTCCAACTTCAGACTTCCTATTTCCGACTTCACACTTCATACATCCGACTTCACACTTCAAAAGTCTGCAGTCGAAAATTCTGACTGTATGCTTCAAACTTCAGACTTCAGAGCGCACAGTTTAATCTTCCAAATATTCGCTTCATATTTAAAATGGTTTGATTGTGAACTGGGAATTAAAGATGTCCTCACGCGCTGAATATTTCATACTTCACACTTCGGAGTTGATATGCATGAAGAATGAAGTGTAAACTGTCATTTCTTGATGTCACCAACGGCCTCTGGTAAAATACTGCCACATTGTTGATAATGCCCCTGTACATGTATAAAGACACCGTTTGATATTTCTATATCCTGTGAAGTTTAAAGCATGAAATGTGTTTACATTTCAACTTCACATTCCAATTTCACAGTTCATACTACCGACATCACACTTCATACTTTGCAAATTTACACTTTATACTTCCCTCTTCACTCTTCCGCCTTCACACTTTCTACCTTACACTCCCATTTTATACTCCTTACTTCCGACTAGATACTTGATATTTTAGACTGGGAATTTAAGATGTCCCCACGCGCCTCATAATTCATACTTCACACTTCAGAGTTGATATGCATGAAGAATGAAGTGTGAACTGTCATTTCTTGATGTCACCAACGGCCTCTGGTAAAAATCTGTCAATAAACACAATGTTATTTATTTGACTTTACAAATATGCTTTAAAGCCGCTCAATTTCAAGTGGGATTCAACACAGGGAAAAGGCTATCGACGTGCCTAGAACGAACAATATTCATTCTTAATAATAAGATGAACACACGAAAAAAATGTGTCAATAATAATTGATCTGTTCGGTGTAACATAACCGAAGAAATCAGTGAAAAAAATTTGAAGTTTGATTAAGTGAAAGAGTTTTAACACACACACACACACACAAAACGTTTTAGACAAATATGTATCACAAGCTGTCGCGCTAGACAAGATGATAGCTTTGATCCGATCAATTAAAGGGCTACATCACTCTTACCAGCAATATCAAACATTCTTAATTTGGTTACTTCAAAGATTCAAAAAATGACTTAAAGATTAAAACTGTGTCTTTGCTATTTTCAAAAGGTTTGAGGAAACAAAGAGATATATATAAATAGATTAGTGTACAAAGCTATGCGGGACGTTATGCTTAAATAAGATTGAGCATTATCTATTTACGAACGGGGTATTTGTAGTGTGAGGCTTATCTGACTAATCTGAAATGCTCTAAGAAAAGGATTTTCTCTAATCATTTCTCTTCATAAATCATGTGCCATTACGCACGCACTAATCTTTGCATGAATATTTCTTTGATGACCATTTTGAATAGATCGTATAACCCTTTAACCGTTAGTTCAATGGACTTAATAAAACTACCTTTAATCCATTCCCACAATTTACCGCTTTTTGACGCCCCTTCAGAAGAAAGCTTCGGAACACATTATGGAAACTGAAGAAATTTTTGTTACGAGCATTTTCTTATCTATCCCCTTACTCTCTACCCGTAACCTATTGCCAACAACCCATCCTTTTTGCGCCCTCAGGAAAAAAGCCTAATATAAATCACGTGTCATCGATTCTCAATTGGACAAAGAGATGGTGTCGCTTCAATATGGCAACCCCCTCCCCCCTTAAAAAATAATTGATAGTGCTATTTAAGATAAAGAAAGTATAAGTGATCGCAAAGTCTGTGTTAAGTTGACTCCTGAAAATCGACCATCTATGTCGTACAAGACTACTTACCGTGTTCTAACAACTGGTGATGAGAAAAGATATGTATCAAACTTAATCAAATGCCATCTTGGAAGAAGAATTTACTGAAAGTGTAATATGTATTGGAAACATGCACTCTTTTATGACCAGAACAAACGCTGTAAAAAGTTAAATAGACCATTTCCTTATAAGTGGATAGATAACAAATCCTCGTAAAATTTTCTGTTCTCACTTCATACATTTGAATTCTACAGTTTGATAGACGTCGGAATTCGGAAGCATAAAGTGGAAAGACGAAATTGCGAAGTCGATAGTTTGAAGAGAAAAGGCGGAAGGATAAAGTGTGATCTCGGAAGTAAGGAGTGAGAAGTAGGAAGTCTGAAGTCGTAAATGTAGTCGGAAATTTGAAATGTGAACACTTAATTAGGAAGGTCTGAAGTCGGAGCTGTGAAGTTTAAAGTATGAAATGTGAACTGGACAGTGTTAAGTCGAAAGTCTAAAGTGTGAACTCGGAAAATATGGAGAAGTGTGCAATCGGAAGTGCGAATTCGGACATATGAAGTGTGAAGTCGGAAGCATGAAGTTTGAAGTCTGAACTCACGTATGGAGTGCGAAGTCGGAGGTATAAAATGTGAAGTTACGTGAATTCTGAGGTATGTAGTGTCAAGTCAAAATGTTAAGTCGGAAATTCAAAGTGTAAAGTTTTAGAAATGAAGTTGAAGTATATAGTCCGAAGTAAGAAGTCGGAAATGTGAAATGTTAATTCGGATTTTGAAGAGTGAAGTCGGAAGTCCCAATTCGAAAGTTTGTATTTAGAAATAAGAATTATGAACTCGGAAGAAGGAAATTTATAGGCGGAAAACGAGAAATATTAAGTCTGAAGTCAGAGGTTTTAAGTATGGAGTGTAAACTCGGAAGTATAGAGTGTGAAATCGGAAGTGTGAAGTCGAAAGTTGGTATGGTGAAGACGGAATTATGAACTTGGAAGTAGTATGTGTTAAATTGGAATCGAGAATAAGGAAGTCAAAATATTGAAGTATGAAGTATAAATTCCGAAGTAGAACTCAAGAAAAAAAGGAAATATTTTTGAAATGAAGAATTTTTTTATCCAAGAAGTGGAAAAAAGGTGCATCATTTGACCAAATACCCAGTTTCGGTCGCAATATTAAGTAACTTTCAACATGTGAGTCAAGCGGAAAAACAACATCAGAGAAATAAGAAATATACAATTATATGAAAAGGATAATAAATATATAATAAATTCATATCTTGTAAAGAGTTCGTGAAATATCGAATTTATGACAGGGTCGTCTTGTTTTCCCTTTTCAGATTCCCGTTGTATTGAGGACGTTTCTTTTATCCTCGGGCCATTTTACACATTTGTCAACACCGTTTATGTCATAGGTATACTATGCAAATAACCCTGTTAATTGATGTTTCGCGATTGTAGATGTGTCATTTGGAATATGGGATTAAAAAGATGGGAAGTTCGGATCTCTTTTGTTGTTTATGTGAGTATATGATCTACAGACGATAAAAGCAAACGAACTCGCTTATGTGACTCGAAACACGAAAAGAATGCATGGACTTTGAAGGCTGATGGGAGACGAACAGTTTATATATCAAATTTTAATATAGTCATTCAGGCATATCATGGCCTGTCTTTCAACAATACAAGACGGACATGGCGTACAAAAAGTTACGTATTTTAAAAGACATAAATCCAATTACATTTTTATGGAATTATTATTAATCGGCCTCTTATTGTTATCTGAATCCAGATGATAGTTCCAAGTTTAGGGGTTTTAAGTTTTATTTTTAAGATCGTATTTGTGCCAGTTTTGGCAAGAAACAATTTTTTTAAATATAAATAGTCTGTTATGTTTTCGTTTTTAGCTCCAGTGGCTGAAAGCCAACATGCCATTTTCATGGCGTTGTGTCCGTCTGCGTGTCCGTCCGTGCGTCAGTAAACCTTTTCTTTAAAATCTTCTTCTAAGAAAGTACTGAATAAAATACTAAAGATTGCACAAAAATTATACTTTATCTGATTCCTTCTTAGAATATTGATGTGATGGATTTTTATGGGCGTGGTTATAATAAAGTAAGACCATGATTTTTTATGTTTGGCCGTGATTAGTGTCGATAACTACAGCACGAGCATTTACCCTTACAAATAACTGACCCTATACACCATCAAATAGTAAGAAACATTTATAAACATAAAAAGGTTTTCGAATTCTTTGAGAATCAGCAAGGAATGCTATGCGATAACATACCAAAATTAAAACAGTTCTATATTGACGCTTGATAAAGAGTTTTCGTGTCGTGGGTAGGTATCGATGTTTTTTTTTTTTTTTTTTTTCATGTCACAGATTTTGATTATTCTTATTCCCTCTCATTTACTATTTTTATACAAAGTTCTACAAAGTAGTTTGGCAAAAATCAGAGGTCGATAAGATTAATAAACAAGGGTATTTCCCTTATAGCCTACGTAGGCTGTTAATCTATTTTAGATTGAGCAGTGACAGTTGCGAAGAATATTAGGTGGGTATAACCGTTGAACTCCCGTATTCAGTATGAATTTGTTGAAAGAAACATCATCAATACTTAATAGGAGTTATGTTCGATAGCCGGTCTAAAATTCTGTAAAGATCAGTTCAAAATACCAAAAGCGTTAACACTTGCCGTAAAAGCGTTAATACTTGCCGTAGTTTTGCGCTAATCATTTTGTATGACTATAGCTATGTCACTATGGTTTAATCTCACGAAACCTCCCTCGCAATGTACATGCATTTATTTATTTTTTTTTTTTTTTTTGCACAAATACATCAGATTTTTGAAAGAATGTTTGTTCTTGATTTCTAAGACAAGATTCGCTAAAAAAAGCGCGTTTTTTATGCAAATTTGTCTAATCTATGTATCGCAAGAGTGTGCAACAAAATAATCCACAAAGCAATGAAGGTCAACAAAAGTTACGTCTTAAATCTGTATTTTAAAAAGTGCTGTAATATTAAGGAATAGGTTTTGTTACGTCATGTGTGTTTATATTTTATAGATATGGTCAATTATTTTTGAAAGAAGATCAACACAGGAGCCGCTGACGTGCCCAGTGAGTACAACAAATACGGTTTAACTAAATTTAAACGATAATGTACGATACAAATTCGTTTTTTACTATTACAATCTTTTGTTGACAAGCTGATTTCAACGATAGAAAACATAATTTAAAGAGGAGAATCGCTTGTCATATTCAGATTTACCCTTTACAGCGACATAAAATCAACGTGTCAAGATAGTTCTAGTGTATCTCCTTTATTTCAGTTACCGTGTAGTTTGGGATACACGTGCTTTAGAAGCCGACATCAAAACAGGGTACCGGAATGTATAGGTGAGATATTTCATTGGTAATATTTTATTACTATAATTTCAGTCGCAGTAAAATATAAGCAAAATATTAAGCAAATCGCATAAACGTAATACGACGCAGTTGTTTTGTTACCTCTATTGAAAAAAATTGGAGACGGAATGAAGTATCCTGTTATGGGATATACACTGAGTGTTATTATATACAGATTTGTATCGTTTTACTGGGTGTATCCTAACGTTTAATTAAATAGTTTAGCAAAGTTCGAGGCATGGATGCCTTTGGAAAATTGGACATACCATTACATTTCGACTTCCAATACATAGAGGTTCCATCCTGGTTTACCATATTTCCGTAAATGTTAATTAGAATTGATATTGTTTGTAACACGAACACCTATCCCATAAGAATTTTGACCATCTTAAATGCATAGAAAAGTTAATTACATTTTGCAGCCTAATTACAAAATACGGTGTGTACATGTAATTTCCAGGCGTTTTGTAATACTTTGATTTTCGATTTTACCATTTAATGTAGTGCAAAATCTTACCTTATTTGAATCAACTCAATTGTAAATTGCTTTAAAGGTGAATCCAATGACTTTTTTTCCCTAAATTTATCTAAAGCAATCAAAATAAGTCATAAGTAATCTTGTTCTAAAATTAGTCGTAAATGGATTCAAAAATTACGTTTTGCGACCGTGTTACAAAACGCGTTGTTACATTGCTATAATAATATTTCTTATTGTTGTTGACTTCCTGTTATATATCTCCTACTGGAAGTAATAAGCTGTTGAATCTAGCATCGGCAATAACGTCGAATTTGGGCTGTCAGCCAAACTAAGGTGGTATTTAAATGTTGGTGGCTGATTTTCAAAGAACTTCTGAAAAGGCTTAGATTGAGCACTGCAGAAGGAAAATTACTCTTTTCGTTATTGAAAGACTATGCGTTATTTTAACTTTGACCGCATCTACACTGAATGAGATATAGTTGTTTTCGTACATAAAAATCTTTTTATAAATTATATAAATTCCTGGTATAACGCCAATTTCAAAATTTACAGTTGTAGTGAGGTGACAGGTTGTGAAAAAGAATATAATAATAAATCTAACCAAACTGTGCAGTTTATCACTTCTAATCTAGTAACAACCTTTTAGATTTTTTAGACTGGGCAATACGGATTGACGTCGTCTACGTCACCCAAAAAACGGTACAGATTAGCCATATTGCTATTAATCTAGAAACAGTTCTGTCTTTTGTGTTTGAGTGTATTTGAGAAAACATTTCTCTCTTTCACTCTTACTTTAAAAAAAAACTCTCCTATTTCTACACCATTTTTTCAAACCAGTCTATAAAAAGAGATGTTCTTTTTGTGATGCTCTACTAAAGTTTGGGCCTTATATAGAAATAAAGAAGGATTTTTTTTCTAAAATGCTCTCCTTCCGACCTAGTAAGTGAAGAATTTTAAAATTTGACATGAAGCATCAGCATTGATCGTTTCAAAATCACTAAAATTTCAGAGCCACAGGATGTTTTGTTTAACAGAAATGAAGAAGGCAGCTCATTCAAAAGCATTTGGCTAATTTTAACCGAATTTGGCAAAATTATACATCAGGTTGCCGTTTTATTGATTTCTTAATTATTAGAAATCTGTTAAAAGCATTGCTTTGCATGGTAATATAAGCTAATTTAGTTTTTGATTTTTCGTATTTTAAAGGAGGTCTTCTACCGAAACAGTAAGCATTAGGAAAAGAAGAAAAGAAAAAAGCCTTATCTCATTTGAGCGCCAGGTTTTAGGTTTTAAGCTGCTTCTGTGAAACAAGTCTAAGATATACACAGAATCGCTCATTCGTTTCTTGTAAATAATGATGAATTGCTAATCCAATATTGTTCAGATCGTTTAAATGATAACCTAATTACTTGTGGACTGTCCTGGGAAAAGGATCATCTTGGAAAAATTTAAAAGTATTGACCTTGAAACCTAGTTAGACTGCACCTAATCTAATTTAGTTTAACGTCATTTTCAGTAGTATTCAGTAATGCCGCTGTTGGCAGGTACGCCTAAACAATGCTCCTTTTTCACAATTGAATTAACATTGAACCTGTGCCAATCGCTTCTCAGCAGAGTGAATCGGTATACTACTCATCGTTTTTCCACCGGTCAGAGCCAAATAATATGTATGAGAAGTGCTCATTTCAACCAAATTGCCGGGATATATGATACGGTTTGCTGTTGCCATTTTTCAAGAACGTGGGCATATCATTATACGATTTAGGACGGCCACCATCGGTACTCTCAATGTCTTGATTTTTTTTGTTATGACTTGAAAAAACAAAACAAAACAAAAAAACAACAACAGCAAATTTGTAACTTTTCCAGATGACTCATTCATTTATGTATTTTGTACTAATTAGCTTTCAACTCATTCAAACCTAAATACCGTCCGTCAATGTCATTCTTTTCTTAGTATGGCCAGACATTGTATGATGAAAGTAACGGAAACCACGCGATTTTTCTGAAGTCCTCTGACTATTTTTACCCTGAGAAATATTTTTCTTGAGTCATCTTAAGTTTATGTTACATTTATTCACAGCCATGGAGGTGTATTTAAGCCTTATAAAGGGAAGTAGTCATGGGCATTCTAGGCCTGGATCACGACATACACATACAGACGGAGGGTCCTCTAACAATACGGGTCAAACTCACTCTCATTTGTTACACCATGATTCTCGATTACCTCGAAGGGAAACAGACTCGTATACTCAGGATAAGTCGGGTACCAGACAACACGTGATTGTAGATCCTCACTACGGTCGAAGATTCGCACTAATTCCTTCACAAAATCATAATACTAAAAATTTGAATGGTGGTGTAAATGAACGAGGCAGCGATGTCAATATTTCCCCTTCATCACAAACGAAAGAAAATTTTATTGCAAGTACTAATTTATTGAAACATGTACCCAAAGCCGATGCTTTTGAAATACAAATTTCTGCGCCGGATATTAATCTCAGAGTTTCACCATCTTTACCACAGGGACCAAGACCTGTAGGACCTCTAACAAACAAAAGAAATAAGAGTGTTCAGGACATCATAAATGAGCTAGTTAAATCAACGTCGACACAAAATGTTGAAAAATTCAAACAGAGTAAGGATAATGGAGATCACCGTACACCCAATTTATTACCAGTTGTTTCCGAGATGCCAAATATCCGAACTACAAGGGAAACACAAGGCAATGGGGCTCAACTGGTTGGCCGTACTTCAGCCATATTGCGTGACGATCAAGGATACTACTTCATGTTTTATCCTGGAAGCGGTGCAGAAAGATTGCGAGTAAAGATAACTAGGGCGGGATTTTGTTCACGAAGTCTGCCATCAACCCGGAGACGATGTACCATCCTGTGCACGTCGGATAGTCAGTGCCGTAACAATTACAAATGTTGTCCAAATGGATGTGGTTTAATTTGTTTACCACCGAATAAAGTATAAGATACCAGCTCGAATTATAATTATAACTCATTTTTATATATTTTTCGTATAATCTTAGTCTTGCGTACAAATACGTTCGCGATACAACCGAAACGGGATAGCCTCGTACCCAGGCGGTCAGTATGAGTCCAGCGCGCACAAATTTTGATTTCTACATGCATTTATTATCGTCGTCTTTTGGTGTGACCAACAAAGAGGCTAGAATCTTTGAATCATATCCAGAGCTTTTGCTATCATCACCGACAGGACAGGTTCAATAATATATGTCACTTAGTAGGGTTTGGAAAGTTATCATTTGTTTTTATAACATCTTGTCTTTAATCTAGCGTTCAAATGTTTGGAATTTTTCGGTGATCGAAAAGGTTGGATATTGTTGGATATCATAAATAAAAATGACAAATATACAAACAATTAAAGCAAAACGTCTAATAGTTAATAGTTTCAATTTTAGTATCCCTAGAAAAAAAAAAGAAAGAAAAAAATGAAAGAAAGTCGTTGCTTCACGCGTCATCTCTCAGCGATGAAAACTTGGTAAGTAATGAGCTTGCTGAGCAACTTGCGGTTGAAACATAATGTTTAGTTGTACGTGGTCATGTCCTGGTGTGGAAAATGACAGGAAGCTTTGTTTCTGTGAACATACCCACCCACGGTATTAATAAAATTCAACCGAGAGTGATGTTAGACCAAATTCATTTAGTAACTAGCCCTCAAGATCAATACGGGATGACACTTTTCCCTCGACAGTTATAAAGAAACATGGACAATATTAGTAGCGTCATCGTTCTAGCTAGGATTATAAATGCAGAATGCTAGCGCTCTGAAAGAAAGATAGATAGATAGATAGATAGATAGATAGATAGATAGATAGATAGATAGATAGATAGATAGATAGATAGATAGATAGATAGATAGATAGATAGATAGATAAACTTTGGTAAACCGAAATTGATTGGTTTATCATTCATTTATATTGAATAATAAGCGGAATATATTTTATTAAAGAGCGATATTGCTTACCATATTAGCAAATCATTTCTACGAAACGAAAAGATTCTCTGTCTGAATAGAATATCTAAATTGAGATAAATTTGCTGCAATTTTAAGGAAGAGAACTTCATACACTTTCTTAATTCGCCTACCGAATGTGTTTTCTTAGTAAAATGATATTGTTTAGCAAAGCATTTTCATTAAAGGTCAAAATAATCAGCATCACGAGGTTAATTAATATTCACACAAAAACATTGTAAAATAGCATCAAAAAAGCAGAATATGGAAAGTATTTTCGCAATAGGAAAAAGAAAACTTAAATATATGTATTATGTGACAGAAACCAGGCATCTTTGCGAACAGCTATAAGGATTGCAGATAACAAAAATAAAACGGCTGGCATTGTTCATATCATCATTATCATCATGGTGCAAATGAATGAAAAAATGAATGGATAAAAGTTGTCTGTGTGGTTTTAAAGAAATACATATTTCAGTTGGTTTCGTTAAATAAATCTCTTTCTTTAAAAGTGCAGAAGAAAGGTATCGCGCGGGTAATGCGTCCATCCATTTATTAGGAAAATAAATATTGCGTATAATACATCAGAAAAATTCATACGAAGTGAAATTTAGTACATTACTTTTTGGCTTGGGCAGCCTTTGAAACTAACATTTGGACCAATTGAGTCTGCTTCTGAAAAAAGTTCCTAGAAACATATATCCTTGGTGAAAAAAAAATGCAAACAGTATGTCATAATTAAATGGATTATAACGAAATTAAAGCTTATTGGAGAATTTTAAGTTATTTAATCAGAAGAATCCATTCATTCCATTCATTTGGCCGTTTTCCTTTTATTATCGCTGATAAGTTGCTCTAGTCTTTCAATAGTTGTCTCCATTCTATCGACTCTATCACTCAAAGCTTTGTTCTTCTGTCTGAGTTTATGGTTGTTTTGAACTGCGCACTAACATGGCAAGAAGTATAGATTTCACGTCATGGTTTAATTCAGACTCAGATTCTTTGCTACTTTTTCGTCGGGTTGTTTCATATCCTATATTTTTCTCTGCTTGATATAGAATATATCATTAATCTATGATGATCACGGAAAAAACTAAAACGCTGCCATCACAACTCCTCATTCTTCGTGAGAAAATACTGCTTGTACATTGAAATTCCCTAGAATTGAAAAATAAGACACATAGTTTTTCGTCAAATCATAGCTGTATAAACAAATATGTACGCTCTGTGGTAGGTGTTAAAAAAATCTATCACATAGAAAATTTACGTGTTCGCTTGTTGAAATACGATGAATAAGTGAAAATCCTTCACGAAAACATCTGACCCTAAATTAGGGAATAATTACTTAAATCAAAGAAAAACAAGACTAAAAGTAAATTTTCATTTGAAAACTAGCATCGTATCTATTTTTCGTTTCTCATCAGACCACTGACAACTTTTTGATTGGTCCATATCTAAACTAGCTTAAGACAATGTTTTAAATAGTACTGATGCTCTACTTAGCCCTCATTCGGTCTTCATCGACATATCAAGACATGTAGGATGTGACGAGGAATCCCGAGCGAATCGACCCTATTTCCGAAGATCAACAAGTGACGACGAATAAAATGGGATGGAGGGACGGTTGTTTAGACTGTAAACATCTATAAAGTATTCAAGCCCTACAAAGAAATTGAAAGATGTCAAGCTCGTTCATCATCCGCTTTCTTGTTCATAGCAACACAAGCCAGCATTCGATCGATAACTGATGTCTTGTTTACAATTTACGGACGTGCGCTAATTTCCCAATCGCTGGCTCCGCCCATTTACTCCATTTGCCACACCCATCAACTCGAAAAGGAAGTCCTACTTCCATTTTAAACGGCGTTATTTTGCAAAATGTATAGTCATAGCAATAGGTAGAATAGTTGGTTAGTGACCTTAACGTCTAAACAGCTTCAAAAAAGCTGTTCTTAGACGTTTAAGTGGCCTAACCGACAAAAAGAAAAACAAAAATGGCGATCAATTACGGAGCTCAAAATTCATCTCTGGTCAAATGAATGATTTCATTGGTCAAATAGATATTTGATTGAAATCGTGATCGATTAATTGTCATCCACGATTATTGTAAAACGTATTGCGCGTGTTGATTAGTTGACTTGCTGATATAGCAACGCTTTCCACATTTTCTGGTCGCTTGACCTTGAAAATCATTCAAATTGTCTCAGTCTTTCTCATTCTGACATTATTTTTTACATGCAGTATTAATCCTAGGTAATTATGAATTTAAGAATTTAAAATGATTTTTTTACATTATTTTTACAGCAGCAATTATCACATGCATTTTCAATGCACTTTAACCTTTGTTGGGTTGGAGGGTGGCATATAAGCCCCTCACTTAATTCTTAAATGTAAAGTTTGGACGCGTGTCCCCTGTATCAGTGCCATCAACATGGTCACTTTTAAAGTGAAATCTTTCAAAGTTAATAATTTTACAGGAGAAAGAGTCCTCAAATAATTTAAAACATTATTAACATTCCATGTTGTTGTATGTCTTGATTTTGAAGGCCGCAATTGGAACACACCTTTCATGTACCTTATAACTAATGGATGGCAGCCAATACGAAATACATCAAGTATAATACCAAGGGAAGATAATGCACTTCGTGCAGTGTTAATACCTTCATATCCTACTCCTCTATGAAACTGTTGTGTAAGAAATTCCATTACTTCTTCCAAAGTTGGTGACATCGGATTAATTTGTCCGTGAGTGCAATAGAAGAACCATCATTTGATGAAAACATCCTATTGGTTCTTAGTTCCATCCCTCCAAGAGGACATGATGATCTCGGTAGTTTTAATTGAAATTCCACGTTGTCGGAAACTGTCCCTGGTACTTATCATACAATTATTTTCAGTTTCTTCTGTAATGGGTGTATTATTTTCTTCCCTGGTATTCTCGATAAACCTTTCTGTTTCTGAATTATTATGGTATTGTCTGTCAATAACTCCATGAGCCGTGTGAACCATGGTTGTGTTGTCCAAAATGGGGCTACTAAAATTCGTTTTGCTTGTTCTTCCCTGATCTTTTTGAGGGGGAAACTGAAAGGGGGAAACAAATATATGTATCCCAGTTTTTTCCAATTTAGAGTAAATGCATCTACATAAGTACTCTCAGGATCAGGGTTCCATGAGCAGAAAGTAGCAACTTGATTATTGATTCTAGAAGCAAAAAGATCAATATCAGGTGTACCCCATTTGTTACAATTGTTTGAATATATGTTTTCATCCAATTTCAATTCAAATTGGTCTTTAAATACCCTTGAGGCTGCATCGGCCTGATTATTATTTTTCCCAGCAATATGAGCATTTGTAATCCAAATTTTGTGTTCAATTGCCCATTCCATATAGATTTTGTTATGTTATTACAAACTGGGGATTTATTCCTCCCATATATTCTATGTAAGACACAGCTGTTGTATTGTCCGAGAAAATCTTTACGTGTTTACATTTAATTTGTTTATGAAAAGCTCTAAAAGCATGAAAAAATGCTATAAGCTCTAAAGCATTAATGATTTCCTATCTCATTAGTCTGCCATCGGCCACCTATTTAAATTTCGGCCATTGATGCCCCCCATCCTTCCAAGGATGCATCTGCATATATTTCAATTTCTGGGGGTGACCTACTTATTTTTTCTAACCTGTGTGGAAACATTATTTACCCACCAATTCAGTTCGGACTTAATTTTCTGAGTTATTTGCATTTTTGCATCAAAATTTCCCTTAGCATGAGATAAAGCTTAATATTTCGGCATTTCCAAATCCCTTTAATGCAATTTTTCAATTTCTACACCTGAAAAACTTGCAACAATCTACTCAATCACTCTTGCAACTTCTCTAATTTTAGCCACATCTTTTGATTTTAATGATTTACAAGCTTTTATAATTGATTCTTTCTTATCAAAAGGCAATTCTACTATCATTTTTATAGAATCTATTAAAATTCCCAAATAAAGTAGTTTTGTGTTTGGTATAACACCGATTTTTCATTGTTTATCATGAATCCAACTTTCGTTATTAAATTCCTAGTAGAACACTGCTCTAAAGAATCTCCAAACAAAATGCTTTCGTTAATAAATCCAGATTTAACAAACCCTAACTTAATTAAGAGTAAATGGGCTTCAAGAATTTTGTAAAATTCTGGGCCCTTTGCAAACTCCATTTGCGAGACATGTATATTAATAAATCTGATCTTTCCAAATAAATCTAAAAGAACCTTGTGGTTCATCAGCAATCGGGACCGAATGATATGCATGACGAAGAGCAATGGACGTCATGAAGGTACTCTTGGTAATTAAAGTCAATGCTTGTTCAAAAGTTTCCATTTTAAAATGAGTTTAAGGAATGAACTCATTCACCTGTTTTAATTTCAATGCTATGCGGTATTCTCCATTCTTTTTAGCCCGAAGAAAGGTAGGTGACAATATTTGTTCTTGACATTTTTTCACTTTTATAATAACACCCATTCTTAACAACTTTGTAATTTCTTGGTCAATAATCATATTGCACACGATTTGTTTGAAAAATGTCATGGTTGATATCTTCTAAATTTACATGGCAATGTTGCACTATGTCCAATATTTCAGGATCCGATGTCAATTTTCCCATTCAGATGTATAGATTTTTAATCTACCTGCCATAAAAACGCCAGAACTTACCCGAGTTACTCTCTCTGATGCGGACGGGTTCCCCGCCGGAAGTTTTCTGTCTGTGACATCATAGACGAGGTAACAGTACTATTTCGCTCAGAGTGTAATACACCTCTGCTTCCTCTAAAACCGCCTCGATGACGAAAACTCCTGAAACCTCTCCTATAAGAACCCCTATAGGGCTTGGCATGGAACATTTTGTTACTGATTTTGGAGCAGTCTTCAATCTCTTTTGCCACTTCTGAGACATCGTCTCCGAATAATTGGTGAGTGTATGGTCTATTGTGGTTACACAAATGACTGTGGTCTTTATTTAGTTGCGGTCTTAAAAAATCTTTCAGAGTCAAATTAATTTGTCATTTACAATTTCCTAATAGTGCTACAGGACTATTGATATCTTCAATAACCATGCCAAATCGTTCGACGAACTCTAGTTTTGGACTGTTCGACTCACTTTGACAATCTATTAGCCCATGTTCCATCTTTGCCATGGAATTAACGACTTTTACCAAAATTGTAGCTGATTTGATGACTGATGCTTCTATATTTTGCATCTTTTTGTCTACACCCCTAGCGGACTGAGATACGGCATCCCATATTAAATAATTAGTCTGTACTACTGTGAGACCATCACAACTACTAGGACGAGCATTAATCTCGTCTTTAATCAGATCCTGATATCTGTCCTCGTCAATCCCATTTTTAAACAAGTCTGTGGCACTTTCTGCTAGTGATTGGTCGATGTCCTTGTCACATTTTTCATTTGCCTTGAACCGCTTGCACATTGAAGCAAACCTCATCACAGCCCTTCCTCTTTAGTGTAGGGTCACTCATATTTTCAGATACTAACTCCTCTTGGTTATCATTTTCATCACAATATTCATAATTTTCACTTTCTTGATCATACTTATTAAGTCTATTCACTTCAGTGATTTGGTAGTTTTGCTCGTTTATACGTTTGTCTTGGTCCACCATACGGGCGTTTTGTTTTTGAATCCCAATTTGTATCCTCGATCGCCGTCTTTACGGCCTCTATATCTGCATTCTTTTTAGCATTTGAGACAGCACTCCCTTTTTTGGCTGCAGAACATCGTTCTGGCTTTTGTTTTTCATTTAATGAGCCCTTGTCATTTCCTTTGGAGGCCATTTTCGAGAATCGAACACCACGTGCTCGTTTTGTTTTCAATCTTAATTCGACTACGTCGAATATTAGAACGTCGAAAAATGCGGTAAAATTTCAGTCTGTTCTACGAACAAAAACTAAACAATCGATATGCGACCGATTTATCGCTAGAGTTATCGTACTGATGTTCATAATATCCGCCATTTGCAACATCTGATCCGCGCATGCGCAACACATCTCATTTAAGAACCCAACGGATTTTTTTTACAAAAAAGAATTAGTTGTTGCAATTAAACCCACGACAGCCAGGATTCCACACAATTTTCTGCTTGTAAAATTCAGGACTTTTTCCAGACTTCTCCCTGGATATTTTCTAAAAATTAAGATTTTTTTTCATCGACAAAAAAACCCCCGAAATACGATAAATTGAGTTTATATAGGGAGGGTTCCATTTTAGCTAATATTCGCGAATTAAAGAATCTCGCTTAAATTGGAACATTTTGTAAAGAGAAATACGGAGAAGTCCGAAGTAAGCCGCGGACCGACGAAGATCAAATGATTTACCACTTTATTTCATTCACATTGGGATTATCACCTTCTCAGAATTAAAACCGAATATGTCAGTTTTCTTTAGCAGATGACAAAATTGCTTAACAAGTTAGTCAAATTTGTCTATTGAACACTTATACTAACGTAACAATGGAAAGCAGACGAGGTCACAAAATTCTAAATGGCGACAATTGGTCAACAAAGAGCTAAAAGCTTGTAACTGACTCTTATTTGCATTGAATTTTAAAACCTTTCACAATTGAAATCGGACAAAGCTTACTGTTTTTACACAGGATATAATTATTTTATCTTTTGACAGTTAAGTTAACCAATTATCATAATGATAATTCGACGCATTAGTGCTTTAAGGACGTAAGCGCATACATACACTTGCACTGGTATGCATTAGACAACATTATATAGTTATAGCAAGGATTATTATGACATTGATTGATGAGTCCCTGTGACACAATTTTATTTTTGTCAAACTAAAACCCTGAACTCTGTACAGATAACTACAAATAAAACAATTTGATTGCTTCTGGACGTGGAGATTGTCAATATCATGTATATGATAATAAATTGCGATGTCGATTTACCCAGAGTTCACATTTTCATTGAATTTGAGGCCATTTATTACTTTCGTACCCAAATTCAATTCATGTCCGGTTACAGGTACACTCAAGATGTTGCTTTGGATTTTCTCTTAAATATCTGTTTTGTGTGCTCAAATCATATATTTTGTTAAATTGGACACCTACTTTCCACCATAATAGAAAATGAATTACCATGCTGGTATTGTTTTGTGAAACAAATACCAATTTCTCTTTCTAAGTAGATATTGTGACGTATTAAACACCATGAAATTTATACTGTATGATAAAACGTACTGGGAATATCAGCACGAGTTACATTTAAAGACTTTATCTTAGACCAGAACTGTTTGGTGTCGAATCTACTGTCGACAAATTCTTTTCGTAATAATTCTTTGTGTAGATGTTGTTTCTTACGACAAATTGACTTAAAATTGTTTCTTGCTGGTTTGTAAATAGCCAAATCACGTCTATAGGAAGTCAATTTTAAACGACGGAGTGATTTGGCTTTTGAGTGCAAAGCTTTTGAACATTCATCATCCCACCAGCAGCAATTTACCTTATTATTACTTTTCCTATATGTCTTCTTTGCGTTAGCAGATTTTCTAAACAAATTACTAAAAAAGTATTCAGAGTACTACAAATACATATGATATCGTTATTCAAATATTCTGTTTTAAAATTATTATACATAACTTCAAAATTTTGAGAAAACTTCTCGACATCCTGCTACTTCCATGGATAATCATTTAAGGGACGGGACGTAACTTTAAACTACTAGAATTTTTATAGTGAGATAAACTTCATTAAAGACTGTATTGGGAAATGGTCAGATAGATCATTTTCTAAAACGAAAAAATCATAAACATGCATAAATAAGTTTAAAAATGGAATAATCGACCGTGCTACATCCATTATTTGCTATACAAGTAAATTGTCCATTTGTTTCTCCATTTAATCGTCCATTTAATATATGAACATTATACGTGCAGCACAGGTCAACTAAAGATAAACAAAAGCGATTATATTCCGTATCCACCGATTTTCTCGGGAAATTAAATGAATCCGATGGATAAGGTATATCATCGTTGAAGATATTTCTAAAATCATCTTGATATATGAAATCACACAAATTGCTAGTTCTTGCATTAAGATCACCTGATATGAAAAGTGATGCATTTGGATATTTACATGTTATTGAGAGAAGCTTATTACTAAGCAGTTCTATACCATTATTATCACAAGAATTATAAATTGGTGAATATTCCGGCGATATATATGTAAATACGAAAATAATATCGTTAGAGAGGTTTTTCAAATTTGAAGTATCAAAATAAAAAATTACACATTCATTTATATCCTCAAAAATTCTTCGAAACCGACCCGTTTCTATAAGTTCCTTTTAATGAATACGGAATCTCCACCTGATCCCCTAATTGTATTCTTTTTCTTTGTACGCATTTAATCAAACGACATGTAACCTGGCAAAAAGTTCTCAAATGTTTCACCTCTAATACCCCATGTTTCACATAGACAAATGATATCAAATGTAGAGCAATAGTTTTGAAAATTAGAATTATTCGAAAACTTAGAAAGTCCTTGAATATTCCATGTGCATATATTTAATGCTAATGATTCAATCCCGCGTGTAACTTTATCGTCTGAATATGAGCCGTGGCCTATTTGCTATTCCTTTGTAGATACAGGTAAGGATTGTTTAAGGCTTTCTTCATAGACAAACATTTCACCGTTCACAAAGAGTTTGTCACACTTTAAGAACGCCCTTTTCCCGGATTCTATCGCTTGTTTCATGTAGGGGTGTAGAAGTGCACGTTGTTTACGTATACGCTCTGAGAAATCCTCACCTACACGAACGCTATGTTGATCTGAGCCTGCCATTTGATGGTTCCCTTCCCGAGTATTTTTAGTCAAATCCCGGTAAGCTTTCAGGATGCGCTCTTTATCTTTATAGAAGGAGAATTTAGCAATTATTGCTCTAGGTTTAAACTTTCCAGGTAGCCTATGGGCGCGTATGATACTAATATCAGCTGAATGTATCCCGAGTTTATTTTGTATATAGTATCGTACTTTTTGTTCGGTGTCGGACCATGTTTCTCCAGCGGATATTTCAATGTTGTAGAATTTCAAGGTGTCTCTACGGGATTGGTTTTCCAAGTCTTCATATTTTTCAGATTAGTTGTCATTTTCCTTTTTCAATTCTGTAATGCTTTCCTCTAATTTCGTAACATTTTTGTTGAGCTGTGTATTTTGTTTTTTAACACTTTATTTTCTCTTTTCAGATCTTTGACACTTCTCTCCATCTTATCAAACTTTTTGTCATGCCTCCTCACACTTCGTTGAATATCAAGGAGAATGTTCATTGGCATTGCAGAATGGGTCAAAGATTCATTGTTTGTATCAGTATAGTCCTCGTCGACAGATTCGAATCCATCACTCTCTGATTGCGAATCATTGTTCTCTGATAAGCGTGCATCTGATAAAAGGGGCTCAATTGCCGATTGTGTTTGAGCTTGAAAGGATGAGAAACACTCGTTAATTTTGGGCTGATTTCGTTTTTGATTGGCATTGTTTGTATTGCTAATATTTTGTCCATTATCTTGTTGTACCGGTTGTATAGGCTGGTTTTGTGATGGGACGGATGGATCGGGAATTTGATGGGATTCCTGAGACCCTCTAGCAGCACCTCTCGTCCTTATGTGACGGTCATTCATTGATACAGATTGACTTGATTTACCTCCCTTGTTTTGAGGTACGGGCCCAGGGTTAATTTCGATACCCTCAACGGCCAATAACAGTAATAGGACAATGCTAATACTCAAAGAAATGCAAATTGACATATACCGTGATGATATTGCGATAACCCATGAGATCTTCCGTGTCTTTGATGCAGGCTTGACATTACAACCAATCTCCATTCTCCACTGTTCAGCACTCACACCAATGACGGGCCTCAATGAAAATTTCAGCGTGCCCTTTGTGGATTGAGCGAATTTTAAACAACGTGTTCCGCCTGATTGACTACTCTACATCTCTACCTAATCTACCGCTACACTGTCTAACAATTAACTTTTCCAAATCCAATTCCAATTGGATAGGCCAGCCATTTTGAATGACGCGGAGGCCTTTGAAGAACTTTTGGATGTTAGAGTGATGGTCGTGAGTGCTTGTTTAGGAAACAAGTTCATCAAATCGCCGAGCAACGACGAAAGACCCTGCATCTACGTATACTTGGTAGATGCCGAGCACTTTCACGCCATTTCGAGCATTACGGGGTTCCTCAGCGTTATATACTTTTGCGACAAATGCCTCAAACCCTGAGAGGCACGAATGGGAGATAAAATATATAGTTTGTAAGAGGAACTTGTGTTTTCACGAGGAACCTAAAGTTTGTACAAGAAGGTCACAGGAATGTTACGACGAACATACAAAAGAAAGGACAACCCAATGGACTCGCGGAATGTGACAAATAGAGGAAGTGCCCTACATGTTATAAGGCAATAAGACATGACAAACGTAAAAAGGAGGAGCATCATTGTGAGGAATATATGTGACATTGAAGCTATATGAAAAATTGTTTCAAATGGCAAATCTTATCATATTAGAGAACAATTGTGCAAAGTCATTTCGAAATCAATCTGTTGTTTTAGGTGCTTTCCTCCAGACATGCTTTATTTTAAGGTTTGACCTTAAGCTGTGTGAAGTTATTTCGAAATCCATTCGTAATAGTAGGAGATGTACTCTGGAAATGCGTAATTTCATCGTTTGACCTTGAGCTGTGATCTTGACCTTGGAGCTATCTGGGGTTTTTTGTGTGTGTTTGATTTTTTTCTAATGGTACATCTTTCCATCTTAGAATATAGGCGCTATCCTGTACAATCTGAAAAACCCCGTAATGCTCGAAATGGCGTGAAAGTGCTCGTCATCTACCAAGTATACGTAGATCCAGAGTCTCTCGTTGGGGGTTCGACGATGTGATGATCATGTATCCTAAACGAGCACTCACGACCATCATTCTAACATCCAAAAGTTCTTCAAAGGCCTCCGCGTCATTCAAACTGCCAGTCTATCCATAGAGACTCCCGCTAACTGGCATAACTGCATCGCCAACTGCTTTTATTCCTTTCAGTTTTTTTCTTAAAGTTTCTTATAAAAATTTTCAGGTACTTTTTTGGTGTTCTAACATAAGTTCAAGATTGCTTCTTTCGCTTCTATTTTGAGTAATCTCTTTCCATTCGTCCTGACTACAACGTTGTAATTTTGCTTTCTCCAATCTCTCTCGCCATTCACATTTGGTCATCATTTTCGATCGTAACAATCGATTTTTTTAGTTGAAGAGAGTTGTTCTTTCATTTTATTTTTGTGATGCGGCGACGAGGACCGCCACTCCCTTTAGATCAATAGATCTAACCAACATAAGAAAACTGCTGTCAATGGTAAGTCCTTCGTCCTGTTGGCGTAAGTCCTTCGTTGCTATTGAGCACCCTTTCTATGTGCTCCATGACTCTCTGTACATCTAATTGATAAAAGGCTAGGGAGGTACCTTCGTGGAATATAACTACATATCCTAAATCGTTTTCAGCTAGCCCCCCTCGAGCCTGACTCAACACATCATCAAACATGTTGTGTAGTACATTTTGAACATCACTTAATTTTTTCCCATGGTGTTTTTCGTTTATCCTTATCTCGTAAAGTCCTCTCCACCGCGCCCTTCTTGGTAAAGGTCCTTTCGTTTTCTTTCTGATTCTTTATTGAAGACCCGACGGCCCCGGGTCTATCATTGGTGACTGTGACCTATTTCATGCCAATCATGTCATTGTTATTTTCTCCATTTCTTCGTCAAATAAAATCGCCTTTACTGCTTCCTTTTGTGTTCTAGCCAGCTCCAGGTCTTCCCCATGTGTTGTAATTCGTACAACCATTCCGTACAATCGGGGAATCTTGAATTTCAATTGTAGCCGAAAAAATCATTAATTCAGTGGCATCAGTGTGAAAGAGTTCACCATAACGATCCAAAGATATCCATATTTTCTGATTTCTAAACTTAAAAAAAAAAATCGTCTGCGCCCCCCTTTTATACTCGAGGGATCAGCCTTGTTTTGAATATATTCTATTTTTTTAGTATCAACGTCATCTTTATGCTGGTCCAATGAATGATAAATATGAGTGTTCGTTTTCCTATTTTTAGTATCATTGTCATCATACTATGATGTGATTGGTTAACTACTCATGCGGTAAAACCCTTGAACAGGACATATTTTCCGCCAACAGGAAAAAAAAAATGATGGTTATGTACCGATAAGGCTTTGAACAGGATATGTTCGTCAAGAGGAAAAAACACTTGAGGGTACTTGACGTGGCTAGTACTGATAAGACCTTGAACAGGATATGTTTGTCCATCAACAGGAAAAATCACTTTATGGTTCTTGACGTGGTTAGAACTGATAAGACCCTTGAGCATGATATGTTTGTCCATCAACAGGAAAAAACACTTGAGGGTCCTTAACATGATTAGTTCTGATAAGAGCATCGAACAGGATATCAAACAGGAATAAAACTTGAACAAGTTGGTACAAGAAAGCTATGAATAGACATGTGAAACGTGATTGGACAATACTTGCCATTTATCTGTTGGACGCTGAACGAGTAAGACGTATTTACTCTGGTTGATACCATTTCTTGTTATTATTCACAGAATTTACTCTATTATTGGTTTCGTTAAGTATGTTTTACTGGTCTTTACTCCCGAAAGGAGTGCCCTTTCTCGGGCGAGGATTAGTAGGGCAAGAAATGCAACCCGTGTCGTTTTAAACCTTTCCCCGATATGAAAGGAATCTGTGTTGCATCCAAGGTACATTCTAAAAATTTTATTAGAAATGCGCAACAAAACCTTCTCTCAAAATGGCCGACTTCCTTGAATCATGCAAAATGGCATACAAAAAAACTAGGTCATCAAATCTGGCCAATTTTCTTAAAACAGAAACTAGGTCATCCAAGATGGCCGACTTTCTTAAAATAGAAACTGGGTCAACTTTTACGTCAATTATTTTGGGGGCTAAACCGACGCCTATACTACTTTGATAAATAAACTTGATTTTATTGTCAATTGATGCTTATCAATGCAAAGTTCCATATTCAGCCATGAATCCTTAACCATTCTGGAAAAAGGGTAGTTTTAGATTTTTTCAATATACTGATTCAGGGCCAGGAAAGTTTGACAAAAGATGCGAAACAAGATGAGTAGTCAAATTTAGCAGACGGAACGACATGTGATCTCCGTTGTGCTCTGGACACGTATACGTTCCCTGATTTTTGTTCAAGTTAAGCAGGGTATTTAAATTGCTGTAGTGTGCGTCTTGTGTGCATTCGATCAAATTTGTTTCATTCAAATATCTTGGGCGGATTTCAACTAAAATATCCCAGGAATGATCATTGGTACATCGTCTCTCAGATTCCTTCTTTCAATCATGGCCAGGCGAAAAAATTGATGATACGGACTGCCGAGTCAGCAAAAAAGGTTCCACAGTGAAGCTAGACGAAAAACATGAATTTTGAGCTGGGCTGATCAGCAATATGCATTATATGTTGAAATGTTAAAGAGTCTTTTTCTCCAAAAATGCGGATATGAATGAATTTTAGAAATAATGTTCCTTTAGCGGGCCTCTTTGAGATATAATCAATGTATTTTGATGGGGTGCACAACTCGGGTATAATAGGCATATCTTAACTGCAATATATTATGATATAGTAAAAGATTTTCATCTCTGAATTAACTTATAAGATATGAACGATTTTTGCGAAAATACTCTCAGATTTCTTCAAGGAAGTTTGATCAAGGTTTGAATATTGTTTGCGATAACAAGGAAACAGACCGAATTTTTTTCATTGTAGAGTGTGCGACACGATGTGTATGCCAATATGATTGGGATACGTGTAAACTTGCGTTTTTAGACCCAAAAGTAGATATAGTTTTTTGAATTTCATTTTCCATCATTTAAATAATTTGTTTTACCGAAAAATCGGCGGAAAATGTTGGACTTTAAATAGTTTTTTCAGGTGATTGGCGTTTATCAGAATATGGTCATGTATTTGAATAAATACTATAATTATTAGTCTAATATTTTCTTAAAGAAATTACCTCTTTATGGCTTCAGCGGTCCAAAAATTCTAATTGGTCGCTATAGGCTAGTAAATCCATTGACAGGGAATTCCTAGCTTAATAATTGATTAATTGAACTCCTAGTTATGGTGTGCTATTCTTGAATCCAAATTCATCACACATTTTTAAACGAAAAGAGTACGTGAAGTATCGTTTGGTCAAACTGATCATGCTGACTCAGGTCGAAATTTTTCGCTTTTGGCAAGGGTTTCTTAATATAGAATGATCATTCTACTTTACTATATCTATTTTTTTCGAAATTTCACTGTCTCTAAACAGGCTAGTTGATTTCAGATGATTTTTGACGGGTTATATTTCGATCGCTTATATTCGCTGTATATAACATATTCTACAACGCTTTTGGAACAAGAATTGGTGCCATTACATCTGCGCTGTTTTCGTTCTCACCTTTACTTCACTACCCAGCACCTCAGTCGATGGTTGTGTACGCAGAAATACACCCAGGTATCCGTAACTAGGTCTGTTTAATTAAAACATATGACTATATATTTAATTCCAAAGGCGCCGGAAACATATAGCAGACAATTAATGAGGGCGAAAACATTCAGACTGCACTCATCACTGATTGATTTTACGGGGTCCACGTCACTTTTAAAAATATTTTTAGTCATATTGCGGCGGATCAGTTCCGGGTAATTCTTCACAAGTGTTACAACAACTTCCATTCCGAGGAAAACTGATTCGCGGATAATTTTACGTCAGAAAAACTAAACTTGGCCTGATTGACAGCTTCAGTAAATGTCAATGGGTCCCGGGTTTGATCCCCAGCCGCAGGGAAAATCCTTTCCGACATTTGTCTCTAATCAATGGGTGTATAATCGAAAACCTGGGATGAGCAGCTGGAGATTCCGAAAGGATGAAATGGTATTTCTGGCGTGAGAAATATCAGAAATCCACGATTAGGTGCTCCAGCCACCTCGATAGGACCTAAATACTGTTAAAATTTGCGTTTAAACCCCACCCAATCAATCAAACAAATTTCCGGCTTCATTAGTGTCCATTAATCTGCTCGTGGTGAATTTTACCGCATAATCCTTATTGCAAGTTTCAAATGTGACAATATACATGACTCGCGTAGGATTTAACGACCGAAAGAAACTGCCTTATCCTGATTGCCCGCTTTTACTATCAATATGTACATTGATGCAAAGAGTAATTATGCCCACGGATTTTGCTAAAATCATAGGAAAACTCCCAATTCGTGCAGAATTTCGAGCTTTCAACCCTGTTCAATCTCTTGTTTTTTACATCTCTGACAAGGCGAATGTCAGGCTGCAGAGAAATCGGAACACATTGTTTCAATTTTCGACCATTTCGGTTTGTCGAAAGATCAGTCCTGCATCACAGTACTTATAGCGATACACGGAAAGCGCATGAAAATCGACTTCAAATCACCGCTAATTAAAGTGCCTCAAGTCAGATTTAGAAAAAAGGTTGTTGTTGTCAGTGGGTTTCAATTTGTACTTTATTTGTAATTGAAAGAATGGCTCTGGTTATAGAAGAAAATGGGTATAGAAAAAATCCTTCAAAAGGGTTTAAAATTATAGGTCATTTATACTAAATAGACTTATTTTGCCTTTCGTCGCAATTTAAAGAAATTTCAAGTTCAAAAAATGTAAATTGCATGCGTTTTTTGTGAAAGGATACCCTTACATTGTTTTCAAACGGGATAAAATATTTTTGTATATCATTTTTAGATTTTTTTTATAAGATACCTTTAAACCCGATACAAAAAATCATCCTAACAAGGTGACGTTTTTATTATCAGTGTTTAATAAATAATTCTCACGTCCGTCAGTCTGTGACAGAAACCGAATACAACTTAATTGAACGTCTCTCAACCACGAAAATATAACGTTAGATTGACGGTTACACGCATTGACGTAAACATCGATACAAACGCATGCCTTTATTTAGATCGAATTATATTATTACTAATTGTGGTTGGGTGCGGAAAAGACATTCAACATGAAAAGAAATGGAGATCGTTCAATACGTCTTGTCGTAAGTACCTGTGCTATTCAATCGGTTCATATGTCGATTTGGACATGTAACCGATTTTATACTAGTGACCCTACAGAGAAACTGTCTTGTAAGGTTTTGAGAAATTTTTAGCTAAAAATTAATTGTTGTAAAGTATAGTTTGTATTTTAAAGAAGAAAAAAAAGAATTACTTCAGGGACTTTTGTACTTTAACTAATGTGTTTGGTTATTTTAATATGGCTCTAATGATTAGCAGCTATATTATCTACAGTTCCATTGCACTACCCTGTAGTTTACTCAGATTCCTTTTCCCTTCATTTCATGGTGTGTTTTTTATTCTATTGTTGTTTTAAAGGTATCAAAAGTCCCATAGGTTATAAATATTTAAAGAACGCACTAAGATTTTTTCAGAGGATATACCAATAATGATGCATTTAAAATGTTTCAAGTCAGAAAAAATGACAGGGAAATTACGTCCTCCCTAATAAAATTTGCCTCACTAGTAAATAACAAAGATACTTTATCTCTCATTCTTTGAAAAAGTTCCTTATTTAACCCTTATCTTTTCAATCCATTGTTTTTACGTGCATGTGAATTTATAATTGAGAAAACATTATAGAAAAAGAAGTATATTGCTTGTAACAAGCAATTTCTGCTTTTTTCCACAATATTTTCTACCCTAAATGAATTGATATTTTTTTAAACTAAATCTACTTTCAATTTTCGTCTGCAAAACCTTTGAATTTGGACAAGTCTAAACTTTTGCAAACAGGAAAGGGTTAAATATCTTGCATGAGGAAAATTTCTAAGACACTTCTAAATAACATATGTGATAATCTGCTATAAGTAGAAAAAACCGGGACTTGTTAGTCCGACGAAAGTGACTATATTATAAACTACGTATAATTTGCATCAAGGATATGTTAATTACATGCATGCCTAAACAATCGGCGATCAATCAAACTTGTAATTAAAGTGTAGTTAACGTTACAAGTTTACACATTCTTTACAATAATTCAACTGCCTATTACTTACGAAGGGTTGGTGTAAATTCTAAATCGATTAGGAACGCCAGAGATTCTTATTGTTAAGATCACATATAGATAGAGACATACAATCATACTCTTTAGTTTGGGAAATGGTCCTCAAACAAATATTATTGTTTTTTGTCCAAATCATGTTGATATGTAGAGAGCGCGGACTGTTGATTGACCACGATAGCGGGACAAGAAAAGTTTTGGCTCTTTTTGAATATATTTGACCCATTGTACAATAAAGCTTTTTCATAAAAAATTGCTTGAAATTACACCAAAGTGACACCTTAAATACACCAGAGACCAAACGTTACGTCACAAGGGCCGCGGCTATACAGCAGTTGGTAGCGCGTCGGACCCTGAAACATGGGTTTCCGGATTCGATCCCTAATCGCGGCAAGTATCCATCCGACATTCATCTCCCACCAATGGGTGGATAATCGTGAATTTAAGTCGGGTGGGCAGGTGGAGGCTCTGAAAGGTTGAAGCGGTAGCCTTTCGTGCGAGAAATACTAGGAATCCATTGTTGGGAGCTCCAGCTGCCGCTTTATGACTGAAATACTTTGAAAATTGGCGTTTAACCCCTTTAAAATATTCGTTAGGTAAGCAAATGATATCCTTATGAAATTGGAGAGGTAATCTATTTCTTCCAAAATAATTTTGGCAACATATACTGAGGGAAAAAATTTAAGCAATTTCGTACGTTACAGCCAATTTCTCCGGTGTCTAGCTTTGGATTCAAACCATATTTTCACACATCGATCTTTTATGTGTAAGCCACAGTATTTAAAAAAATCAGATGATTTCAAGGTCATACGTGTTTGTTGTACAGCGTCAAACATGGTAGGGGTAGGGAAGTAAAAGTAAAAGATTTAATATCTTGTGTGTCCACCGTTTGCGCCAATAACGGCATCACAGCGTCTTCTCATGCTGAAAATGAGCCTACGATTAATGGCCATAGGAGTACGACCCCATTCCTGACGCAGAACACGTTCCAGGCCTCTAACGTTATTAACGTCATTCCTGTCTCTTACTCTCCGACCCAGATGGTCCCAAAGGTGTTCGATCGGAGACAGATCCGGTGATTTGGCTGGCCAATGCAACACATCAACATTATTAGTCTGTAAAAGGTCCAACGTGTGCCGAGCGACATGTGGGCGGGCATTATCTTGCTGAAAAATGGTAGCAAGCCCTTGACGCAAGAACGGCAATACCACTGGCTGGACAATATCGGTGCAGTATCGAACGGCATTTAAGTTTCCCTGAATAGCTACCAAGTCAGTCTTGCCACGGTATGATATACCAAAACAGACCATGACGCTGCCGCCTCCAAAACGGTCATGTTTAATGACGTTGGCGAGATCCATCCTTTCGCCACCACGCCTCCAAACACGTACCCTTCCATCCGCAAACATCAAATTAAAACGGGATTCGTCTGTGAATAGGACCTGATTCCACATTCGTCTTAGCCATCGACGGTGTACCCTTGTCCAATTCAATCTTGCATGTCTGTGTACACGTGTCAAAGGAATGCCAACGTAAGGTCGACGTGCGCGTTAACGTGCCGAACGAAATCTGTTTCTTACAGTACGAGCACAGACCCGTGTTCCCGTTGCATTTCAGACCAAACCGGCTATACGAGTGCTATTGAGGAAGCGATTACGCCGTGAACACGTCACGATGTAATTGTCCTCACGTTGGGTAGTCTTACGTGGCCTGCCTGAACGTGGTCTGTCTTTGACGGTGCCTAATTGACGATATTTTGTTCTAAGTCTTGATATGGAACTTTGGCTCACGCCAAAATGTTGAGCCACCTCTTTTACCATCATACCACCAGCCAGCATTCCGATGGCTATGTTCCGTTGGTCTAAGTTAAGCCCTGGGCGACGTCCCATTTGGATCTTTTTTTTAAATGTTTTAATGAGTTATCTTGTTATTGATGCTAACCAATAAACTGGGATAGATATTGTGGATATAGACGTCACGTACATGTGGAAGCACGTGCAGAACGTGTTTCAGCAAAATTGCGCCAGACAGCCTTTAGAAGCGAGGAAAACGTGCTCTAAATGCATAATTAGTTAGTTAGCTTTAGAAAATTCGTTGATTTGCGACCTAAATGTTATAACTACGACATGAAAACTCCGTAGTTGCGATGTTTAAGTCCAACAAACAAATATGCTTCACATAAGTGAGGTCAATATCATAGCTTAAGTTCATATTCGGCCAAAATGAATGATTCTATTGGTCGATTTTTGCTTTGATGACAGTCGCGATTATAAGGGAACTTTCGTAGCTTTGGCGTTTCTAATGCATGTACTCTGATAATGAAAGAGCCGTTTAATTCAAGACATATTTAAAAATTTAAAAACGTAATTTATGAAACAACAACAACAAAACGAACAAATGTTCTGGAGTTTTATTTCATTTGTTGTTATTGTTTTTCAAAATTTTCGTATATTGTGTTGAAGAATCCTCAAGATATACGTGGTGTTTTAAGGAAACAGTCTCATTGGCGATCAAGCTTTAATTCACAATACGCAAACAGTTGATGATTGATTGAAAGAATTGGGGTTTAACGCCACGTTTAACAGTATTTCAGTCATATCGCGCGGCTGGAGCACCTCACCTAGTATTTCTCACACCAGTACTACCACTATATCTGTAATGGTCTCAAGCTCGAAGCTGTAACGAATTTTGTAACAAATAAACAAACACCATTGAAAGTTCTATCGTCCATGCCGTTTAATCTCCCAGAATCACCTAGCAAACAACAAGAGTAACTCTGTTAAACTACATATACAAGAAGCTAAGACCGGATGAGTTGTCTCCCTTATTTTAATACATACTACATTTCCTCCCTTTCTCAATAAAAATTAAAGGCCTGAACGGACTCAAATGCAGTCAGGACTGTATGTTAACAATTTGTATGATGGTTGAAGTCATTCTCTGATTTGTCTGTTAATCTTCCTTATTATGAAATCACATTTGAAGACTTCTATCTTTCCCCCCCCCCTCCCCGGACAGAATCGCAACCAAGTTTTCGCGCCCATTACTGACTTGATCAACAGCGTATTTGTCCAATTCGGACAAAATATACAAAGGATAGTTTAAGGAGCATCACCCTCCGATATTTCGAAAGATAGCAACTGTAGTTACGAGATTTTAGCAGAAACCGACGAAATTAAGCGTGCGGAGAATTATTAAATTCTGTCAATCGGAATTGAATTATCCGTAAATTTCTAGTTCTACAAATTGTGGTTCTCTTTCGGTCCGCGCCAATACTTAAAAGCTAGAATTTCCACCCGAGACATGTTTTATTATTATTGATAATTGTCGGAATAAATCTAATTGAAATTAGCTTTACACCGACGTGAATATTTCCATCCTTAGACAAAAGGGATAAAATCTAAGTATCCCGCATAGCGACGTCTCCTTGGAGACCGACGAGTTGTTGAACACCTGGGGTAACTTACGCGTTGAGAAAATGTCACGTGGACCTTCGGACCTCTTTCGCGGTAATGCACTTGGTCTAATTTCTTTAACATTGTTAAAAATACGGTAACAATAAATCAACAAAGAACTCTATTTTCGAACCGGGAATTTACACCGACCAGATACACGTGTACAAAACTGAATTAAACTTTGTAGCTGGTAACTTTTAAAACCGTAAGAATGAAGGTTATAATAATCGAAAAATTCCGAGACGGCGGAATGTCTAGTTTCACTTTCGACTACCATACCCATTTTAAATAAAATCGGTAATGGTGGTAAGTTCATGCAGTCGATTAAATGATGTCAGAGACATAAATATACATTGTTCTATGTCTCTGATGATGTTAACTTTTGACATAACAACAAACCCGGAGGATTCCCTCTAAAAAATAACAGTACCTGTAGAGGTCGTGACCTTAATCACTGCGCACATTCAGTGAATCGGCTTTTCGCGGTCATTCTTTATGAATGGGCTTAAAATTTCAAATAGTATACTACAAGAAATAATGAATCAATTCACGAGCAAGGGAAAATTTTTCAGGTCGTTGTCAGGTTCCTAGAAGCAAAGAGCGAAATTGGGCGATTCCTAGATTGCAGTCAGTATCCAGATTATCTATTCCTCCTAAACAATCCTATTCTGATTCTCTCTCTCAAAAAAAAAAAAAAAAAAAAAATGAAATAATATAGCAGTTGTGCCATAACATAATCGCTGATTTTCTTTGGCAGTCTCGTTTCTCTCGAAGGTCTTGTAAGTACTTATTCTAGATTTCTTTCTTCCATCGAGTTTTGTTTATCATTCGCTAAAACAACCTGATTACTTGGTTTTTGAACACTGTCAGGAATTTTCTAATTCACACCCTTTTCTCCATTTTCTTGATTTCCATATTCTTTTGACACTATGACTGACTGACGACTTTTATCATCGCCATTATTATTGAACTCTTTTACATGACATATATTTCTTTGATTCTGAGCCCCTTCTGATATTGCAATGGTTACACTATTTTGATTTCTTTGAATGACACACATAGGATCGTGATAAAATGAACTAGCTAACTTATCAGACTTCCTTTGCCTTTTCACTAACACAAAATCTCCTTCGCGTATTTCACTTTCCTTAGCATTTCTCCTTGAATCGCTGTAAACGTTCCCTTTCTCTTTCCGCTAACTATCTCTATCTCGAATTTCATAATCCGTATTGCCATATTCTGTAATATCAGGTACTTTTCTTCGAATAATTCTCCCAAACAACATTTCTGTCGGAGAAATTCCAGTCGAAGAATGTGATGTAGACCTTGTACATCATCAAATAATTTCGTCATTCAGTTTTCATGTCATTGTTTTCCACTTGCGCAATTCTTAACCGTTTTAAAACAGACTTATTTTGTATTTCAACCTCTCCGTTGGCTTGAGGCCAGTATGGAGTCGAATTTCTGTGTTCAATATTCAAAGAGCTCAAATAACAAGACTTGCAGTACTTTTCTATGTCTTTGTCATTATTTGGCCACCATAGTTTACTTCTTAACTCTGTTTCATCAGAACAATTCCAGGATGACCCTCATGACCTAAAAAAAGAATCTGTTCTCTCAATGATTCTGGTAAAATTATTCGTGTCCCACGGAATACTAAATACCCGATACATTACAATTCATGTTTCAAAAATAACTCTTGCTACCCAACTTGTGCCATTGACCATTTTGCAATGTGGTTCTATAATCTCAACCAAATCTAGATCTTTTCGCGATTCCTCTTCTATTTTGCGGGTTGATAACGCGACAGGTGTTGCATCGGATGCAACACATTTAATGTATTGTTCAACGGAATCACACTGACTATTCTCCAGTTGAAATTTGTTGTCTTGAAGTAATCTTGAGAGTGCCATCAGCAATGTTAATCCTGCCTGAAATGTGCTTAACTTTGAATGGTTGAAGTCTCAATAACCATCTTTCAACTCTAGCAGAGGGCTTTGAATTTGGCTAGAAAATGAACTGAAGTGGTTTATGATCGGCAATAAGTTCAAATCCATGTCCAATCAGGTACATTTCCACTCTTTCACATCCCAATACTATTGACAAAGCCTCCTTTTCTGTTTGTGAGTATTTTGTTCGATTGTTGTCAAAGTACGGTCAGCATACAAAATAACTCGACTGTTTCCCGTTTTGCCAATTCCAACAGGTCTTGCGACACAAATAACTTGAATTTTATCGTTCTTGCTGAGGTATCCGAGATTTTTGGCATTTGACATCATTTGTTTAAGATTGTCGAAACTTTTCTGCTGGTCTGTAACCCATTGAAATGAAACTTTTTTTCGTGTCAATTTTCGCAATGGCTCTCCAACCGACGCAACATTTGGTAAAATCTGGCACTGAAATTCACCAGTCCAAGAAAACTTTTGACCTCCGAAATGTTTTCGGTTCACGAAAATCCTTCACCGCTTAAACTTTCGTGTCTGCAACTCCAATTCTATATTTTGATAGAATCACTCCCATGAAATGAATATGAGTCATATTAAACTGACATTTTTCAGGGTTCAGTGTAATTCCCCGATCTTGCAACCGTTTCAGTATGGCTACCAGTTTATTATTATGTTCCTGTTCGCTTGCCTCATGAACGATAACGTCATCATAAATGCAACTTACGCCATCAAGTCCACTTAAAGTCTGATTAATTATCTTGTTCCATAATTCTGGCGCGCGAGAAACGTCAAACAAAAGACGTTTGTACCTGTACATGCCCATATGAGTCATGAAAGTTGTGATTTCACGTGATTCCTCATCAAGCTCTATTTGATGATAAGCCATCTTAACATCCAGTATTGAAAATACCGTAGACGAGTTCAAATCTTGGAGCACTTCTTCGGTCGTTTGAATGGGATATCTCTCCCTTTTAACAGCCGAATTGGCTTTCCTCATATCAAGGCAGAGACGTATGCCATTTTTCTTAGGTATAACAACAATAGGATTGACCGAATTACTTGGTTTCTCTACCCTTTCAATAATATCAAGCTGTTCAAGCTCTTTAAGTCTTTCCTCTAACTTGTTCCTATGTCCAAACGGAATACGCCTCAATGGTTGAACTACTGGTTGCACTTTTTTATCTACAGAGATATTTTATTGTTAATCCTTTACCCTCCAAAACACCGTCAAAACATACTTTTCAAAGAAATATTTGCCACCAATATTCTCATTATTAATTTTTTGGGGCTTATTGATGTGCAAAATACCCAATTCCATAGTAGGTTTTCCTAACAAAGTTTGTCCTTTTCCTCGACTACGAAAGATTCAGCTGTACTTAATATCTCCGACACTTAAACCTTAGCAGTAATACTTCAAGCAACTGTTAAGGGTTTCTCATTCCTATACGCATATATCTTTTTTTCAGACAGTTTAGACTGACACTAGAACCTTTTTACTCTTCACAAAGTTCCATGTTTCCATGTCCATTATATTAACAGTAGCCCCCGACAGAATCAATAATAATGGGAATATCAACATCCCCAATATTCATGATCTAGACTGGCTCCCTGTCACATCGAAAACATAATCATTCTAGTTATTTTCATCATCGGCATCCAGTTTTCTCACCCTTTCTTTCTTGTTTTTCTTTTTGGAGTCCAATTTAGATTTGCACATTTTTTCAAAATGACCCATAATTTTACCACGGCGACATCTCTTCCCTTTAGCCGGACATTTGGTATCCGACTTAATGTGTCCTTCATAGCCATAAGCGTAAAATAACTGTTTTCTTTGAAAAATTGTCCTATCTTTCTTACACGATGTGTTTTGATCCAATTTCACCCTATTGACCGTTTCATTTGACCCTTCCAGTTTGACAGCTTGAGTTTCCGATGATTCCATAGATCTTGCAATTTTACATGCGTCTTCCAGCCTTACATCGCCTCTTTCGAGCAATTTACGCCTTAATCTGCTCGAAGAACATTTTTCGATTACCTGATCACGAATATTCTCCTCTACATTTGTGAAATTACAATAAACTGCTTTTTGTCTCAACCTGGTTACAAATTGATCTGTACTCTCTTCAGCCCCTTGACATAATGCTCTTAACTGAGATTTTTCAAATGCAGTGTTCAGTTTTCAGTTTCTGTTTACAAATATCATACACATTCTCTCCTTCAACTGGCTTTGGAACAGCAAGTGTACAGAATATGTCTTGCACCTCAAGACCGGCACAATGTAATAACAATGCCTTTTTTGAACATTGTCCGTGATGTCCTTACCGACAACATAGAGTTCAAACCCTCTCGTCCATCTTGTCCACCTGATACCCAGTGTCGATCTGTCGTCAATAGAAAACGGAATAAGCCCCGGAATTTCTGTCGTAGCAGCAGCGAAAGCCATGACAAACGATAAATGAATACTTCTTCCTAAATATCCTCGTCGCCACTTTGTAATGGTCTCCAGCTCGAAGCTGTTACGGATTTTGTACCAAATAAAAACACCATTGAAGGTTCTATCGGCCACCCAGACTCCCGCAGCAAACAATAACAGTAATCCTGTTAAGCTACATATACATAAAGCTAAGACCGGACGAGTTGTCTCCCTTATTATAATACTCTACTTTGGAATATACTACAATAACCTTTCCGTTTACAATTATTAAACCCATTGATGGGAGACAATTTGTTGGAAAGGATATTCGCCGAACCCCTGATCCAATGGCTAGGAGTCCTACGCGCAACCACTGCTTTATGACCGAGGCCCACAAGCAATTAATATCCAAAAGTTTGTATTGGTTGTTTATCTTATAGTCTCAAACCATAAAGAACTGCATACGCAAATAAATACAGTCCTGTGGTACGCACAAAAGGCGAACAATCGGGTATTTTCTATTTACAGGTTTTTATTTACATGTCATGCAACGTGGTCGGGCAGAAGCCGAGGCTGTTCTGTGAGGTAAGTATGAATTCGGTCTGGTCGAGAGAACAGAAGCAGCCTGGTAAGCGTCGGCACCGAGGATCGCATTTTGTAAATTTTATAAAAAGTCCCTCTGAATTAAAGAATTTTCATTTTAACTCCACTGACCAAAGGTCATTCTGGTTTTCCTATTGCGTAGTGTTCCTCCTGCTTCAGTGCATGTTTGCTCGCGCGCGTTTGCAAACACTTTTTTTTTAAATCAATAATAGTTTTTTTGTTTGTTTATTTCATTTATCACGAAAAGTTCCTTTTTCGTAAGGCATATTGCAAATGGAGATTTTAAAGTATGGCGATCTTAGAAGTACGATCATTATAGGACTTTTTGAAAACCGGTGTTACTTCCCCCGATTCATTATCGCCCTTTGTCACTCTAAAGTGTGTAGAACGCATCTTTACTTCCGGAAGTGAATATCTACTTAACCTTGACTGGGTTACTGCCCCTAGATCTATCGATACTAGTCTCTCACAGACAGCGGGCTACCAGTTTATACTTAACCTTGATCGGGTTTGTCATGTTAACAAACGCCAGCGGCATAAACCACATTTTCTTTCTAGGACAAAAATACAGTTTCCACAGGAGTCAACTATATTTGTTAGGCAATACAAAACAAACAAACAAACAAACAAACAAACAAACACCCCAATTACTCCCGCATAATCTACATTATACTTGTTCTGTAGCCGAAATCACCATGATTAAGAATGTTTGGGGACCATCAAGGGAAATTGACCACCTTCCTTGCGCGAAAGAAGTATGGAATCGGCTCAGATTGTGCGGATTGGTCGCTGAGAGCTAAAGCATGTCATTTTTAACACATTTTTGTCATTGTACAATACATGCACATTTTCCAAATACCCTCATAGATCTACGCAAAATCCGAGAGTTTAGACACTTTCTTAACTTAATCATTCCTCGAGTTGAGATCTGCTGAAATGAAAATGTAAGATTACATTTAATTTTGTAAATCGATACATATTACCAGAAATTTACAGTTGAATCTAAGAGCTTGAGTAAAATTGAGGTCAATAAAGGTTTTATATTTCGGGCACAAAGTCCGTATTCACCAACGCATTCTAAATTGATTGAGTCAACTAAATTTAAAGAATAGGCTGAGTCACCAACTCATTCTAATTTTTAGACTGAACTTAATTTTGGGAAAATTCTTCATTATTTCAAGTCTAATGACTACCGTGCTAAATACGATTTATAAAAAGATGGCCGCAGTTCGCTTCATTGTAGTCGAAAAAATTGTATGTGGACAGAGTAATGACAAATAACATCATAATAGGGGAATTATTTCTCTAGCAATTTCCCTTCTGGATAAATATAGGGGCTGTCGGTCGTATCTGACACGTATGACGTCACTGATATATTGACGTAATATAAGATAGTGTTTCCATTTATGACAGAAAGTTCACACTCAACTTTAAGCTTTCAAAATGGCTTTAAATTAAATTGAAGAGGAAACTATGCTCCGAGTTTTAAGATTTTAAGGTGTTCTTCAAGTAACTCGTAAAATGGAAGGGGGTTTCGAGGAAAAGGCAGATTGTCATTTCATCTCAAGCAGTGAATAGCTTGGTGTAATTTAAAACAAGATTTTATTGCAAGGGTGGTGATATTTTCTGCAATGCAACACGGAAACTAGTCAAGAAACGTAAATATCTATTGACTTGAATATTTCGAAGTAAGCCGACAGAATTTGTGGTAGGGGTGGTAAAAATTTAAATTGTGTTATTTTCATCTATTTTGTTCTTTTAAATAGTATCATCGGAATGAATATTAGCACATCTTTTATTCTTCAGTCGCCTGTCCTTACTTCGAAACGATTATCATTGCAGGTTTATTATTAATAAAAAAAAACCCAAACTGTTGTTTAGTCATAGCATCAAAGGACTAAAAAAAATTCCAGTAGTCATAATAGAATATATTGTATAGGATTTTTTCCTTCGTACGATGATTAACCCCTTCGTCGTTGACCATTTTACTAATGTCCGCTGCCTAATACATGTTCTATACCGTTCAAATCGATTTCGGTCTATTCTTATTTTAGAGACATAATCTTGCGATAACCTTATACTTGGAGAAACAAGACTGACAGTTCTTTAGCCCTGTCAGTCAAGCTTGCCAGAACCCTTTTATATGGTCAAATTTGGTGATATTCATAAAATAACCAACTTTATCAACAGAGTCATCAACTCTTGGTATTGGAAAACAGTCAGTTTTTGTCATAGACTTCAATTTTCGAAAGTTCATGGTCGAACAGTCACTGCGACGGAGAGAGGCCAGGTTCATGTCTGACAGAGAGCGTCTTGCAACTGTGACGTTCGGCTTGATTGATGAATTAAGATTTAAAAACAGTTTGACAGAATTGTGACAGCGATTTCCTGTAATCTGCACGTTCCGTTTGTAAACAAAACACGATCCTTTTGACATTGGACCTCCAATATTTAAAAATGCAAATTAGTGACAAAATACAACAAAAACCGTACCCCTTATTTAAAAAGACGTTTTTAATTCAATGGGAATGTCAACGTTTGCTCGTTTTGCAACTGACGAAGCGAGAATCGACTGGCCGCCAACAAAAATGTTGTTTATATCGGCGGCGAGGCTCCTTTGGGATGCAGTGCATCGGGTATTAATCTAAGTCGGGTATCTATTAACCAATCAAATTTCAACAAATTTCTTAGAAATATAAAAAGAACTTTGAAAGAAAATTGTACAACAACACTTATTTCAGCTTTGTTTTTTCCGTCTTAATGCAAAGAAGTTAAAACTTCCAGGAAAGGACAACCGTAATGATGTTATTTTCATTTTATGATAAAATCGTCTTCGGAAGTTTAAATGAAATCTAACGAAAACTTGGAATTGATTGCGCGAATATCGTATTATTGATTAGACTTTCATAAAGCCCACCATCCAACATGTTTTTGTTTTTTTATTGAATTGACCAAATTTCGAAACGAACGGTTGGTGAGAAAAATCTTCACTTAAGTGGAACGAGCAGCCGTAGGTTCGGATGGGATTTTGTACTGGTGTGAGAAATACTAGGAATCCATGGTAAGGTGTTTCATACACCGCGATGTGATTAAATACTGTTACAATATTCGCTAAACTCAATTCGATTAACGATCAATCAAAACGCCCGGTCCTTATGATGTACTATCATTCTATGAACGCTTAAATAAAACTCGAATAAACGTCTAGAATTAAATGCACTAACAAAGAAAGTTAATGTACGATTACACGAATGGCCAAACGGAGCTACACGATGAAAAACATTAATTTCATTCATCTTTTCTTCCTCCAAGATGAAGATTAGTACAAACATAGATAAGATACATGGCAATCAAACAAGAAACAGATACAGACACAGAAAACAGCAATAAACAAAGCTAAGTAGTTATACAATTTAAAAAATTGAAAGGTACTGGAGCGGGCTACTGTATAATGTTTGTGATGGACTGAATGTGTGTATGAGTATGTGTATGCGTACATGCATGTGAATGTACGTGCGTGTGATCGTGTGTGTGTGTGTGTGAGTGGAAGAGATAGAGAACGAGCGATCTATGCCTGTTTTACCCCCTTATGGCCTCTGAAACGCACGCCAAGATAAGGTGGATAAAAAGGTCTAAATTAAACCATCATGCTTACCGAAACGCAATGAAAAAACGCAATTATTGGTTTGACTTTAAAATCAGTGACAATAATTATGAACCTAAGTTGCGAGATCTTCTAAAACAGGTCCATACAGAGCTCAAAAATCTTATATCAATTCAATAAAACTTTCTGTAATTATCATTTAAGGATATACATTACAGGATTAACACCAAATATTGTGCATATATACTGGTCGGGTGACATCGACTACAGTGTATTTAATATGTCTAAACCACAAGAGGATCTTATAATTTCATTGAATTTATTTCTACGTGTTTCTACTGTCTGACATTGAGTCAGAATATGTTCGGTGACACTGACAACAATAATGCTTTCTACCACAAAGTGAGCATGACGCTTCATTGTGTGAAAGATACACAATCAATTGCGCAACAGAAAGAAATGCATATAATAATTCAGGATTTTTAAGAGCAAATTCCACAAGGGACTGGAATATATATGTAGGTTGTATTTTTCTATATACTGCGAATTCAGACGATGAGGTTTTTAACTCCCAGTCTTTTACAAAATTACAAGTTATAGATTTGTTAACTAAATTTTTCCTGGCTAATTTACCCGGGAAAATGCCAAGACTCGCAAAACCATGCAAAATGGATGAAAGAGTATACTTATCTAATACTACATGTACATCGTAAATAAGCCACGTTTTTTTTTTATTTGATAAAAATGAACATAAGCGATACAAAAAAATATTTGCTTTGATGCAGTATCGTTTTTAAAGCGAAAAAGTTGACCCATGAAAGTTAGTTTTCTTTTCTCAATTTCAGCCTGTAAAGGAAGTGTGCCAAGTGCATTATCTGTTCTGGATCTACGTTGAATTACTTTTACATCTTTTTTTATTGATGAATGTTATTATCATACTCATTGTTTGTAAGCTACGTATATAAATATTCACCAAGTTCGAAAAATACCATGCAAACAAAGAAACTATGAGTTTTCTCAACTTGATTAAACATTTTTCAACATGCTAAAATGCTGTCCGTTTCAAAGCATCTACATCTCTTTCTTTATTAGTCTTGTTTCTTCCTCATTTATTCTCATGCTTTCACGGCGTTATCAATCTTTGTTAATTCGTTTCGAACAAAGGGGGGAGATAAAAAAGTGATGTAGTTCTTTTCGAAAAACTCTTTCATATGCAGAAATATGAATATTGTTTCGAGCTCTGGTTGCAGGTGTTTAGAGGCAAAGCTACGAAACAACGTAGTATAGAGTGATACAGTTTGATACAGTTCATTTTCAAAAATACACTATATCTATACCTCATAAAAGAAAGAAATGTAAATTACATATATTTTGCTTTTCCACACAGCTGATATCTATAACTTGACTGATTTCATTAAATGTTAAGCAGTTTATTTCATTTTTTGTATATTTGTCTCTATTGTTCAGAAATATTCCTGTATATAAAAAAAGATAAATTCTAATTTATTCATATTTGGCATGGTGATATATCTCATCGATCCGCATCTTCAAATACCAAGATTTAGATCATGTGACAAGTTCGAGGTCATTTGCCCTGGTCAAATTCTGAAAATAAAAAAAAAATGAACAAGAAGCCTTAACATTTACAATTCCTTGAACATTGCTCATAATTGGCATGAAGATAGCTCTCATCGATACACATATACAGGTACAAAGGTCATTTGACAAGGTCAAGGTCGCATTTCAGAAAAAAGGCTGTTACGGGGGAATGTTTTACACACACTTCTTGCTTTTCTTTTTTTAATTATATAACATCCTTTTTCAGGAGGCTTGTTCTGTTGGGTCCACGTGCGCGATGTTAAAGGTTGGGAATGGTGACACAAGACCAGGATGTATAAGTATGTATCTTGATTAAAGCCATGGGGTTATGTTAATTAGTGGTCTGGTTCGTAAGTAATTACTTAATCGCAAAGCCGTGTGAAATGTAAATTAACTTTAATTATGCCTAAGGCAATTCTTCGACAAAGGGCGTCTCTTTTTCTTAAATATCAGCTTGGTAGATTATTGTTGTTAAATTAATTGTTCACATTTCCTGTTAAATCCTCATCAAAGTTTTAGGTTGATTGATTTTCGAAAGTATATTTTTAATTGTTCAGTTCTTAATTTTAAAGTCTATTTCAAGATTTAATCTATATTTTCCTTTTTTTGTTCTCCAATCCTTTTCTGCATTATAATATGGACATCGAGAAGAAGTTGAAGCCAGTTTTGATATTTTGCTGTCTGTGGAAAGTATAATCTACTCACGGTCTTTCTTAAATATTTTTTACAAGACACCAAACATCTTCCGGTTAACTAACTTACAGTTACATATAACATATTTTAAAGACACATTTTGTTAGTAAAAAAAAGGACAGGGACAAAACTGTGTCCTTCCTCAAACAATTACTGTGTCGAATTCGTCACTTTTATACATAATAAACAATCACATATATTTCTCGTTCTTTTAACAAGAGACCTCAAAGATGGGTTATGCTCCCCTCACAAATACATGTCATAAACGTAAAAATATTTCATTTAGGTCCTTTCCACTTTACACAGTTTTTTTTAAAGAATTTATATATAAAGAGTTTAGGAACAGTAGTTTTCCATGAATAAAATTGTTCAAATAATCCTGAAGATATAAGATAAAGCGGAATTTATCATGAAGCAAAGCTACAATATATTAAGCAAATTTCACCGTAACACAATTTCGTGAAAATGTCCAAATAGTGCACGTGCTTTGGTTTTTGACTATTAATTCAAATGTGAAATTTTATTAAAATTTTTAGTAGGAGGCTAATAAATATAAGTAAAAACTATTTATACATAAACTGCCCATTTCCATGACACAACATTTAGTTGAGAAGCATGGATTAAGATAACTGTTTATGGTTTATAGGAAATAATATTTGAGGTTTTAATGAAATTTTGTCCGGCGTAATAGAAAATCGCTTTAGATGGACTGATAGAAAGAGATATATAACTATTAGACATTAAACCCCTTTTCAAATAACATCGCCGCCGTCATAGCGCAGTTGGTAGCGCGTCGGACTATCACTCTAGAGGTCCCGGGTTCGATTCCCGACGGCGGCACTCATCCTTTCCGACTATTTGTCTCTCACCAATGGGTGGATAATCGTAGACCTATGTGGGATAGCAGCTGGAGGCTAGGAAAGGATGTAATGGTAGTACTTGTGTGAGAAATACCAGGATTCCATTGTTAGGTGCTCCAGCCGCCGCGATATAACTGAAAGATTGTTGAAAGCGGCGTAAAACCCCATTCAAACAAACAAACAAATCAAATAACATCTAGTTTATGAGAAATTGATTTTATATATATATACTGAGGGAAAAAAGTTTAGCAATTTGGTACGTTACAGCCAAATTCTCCAGTGTCTAGCTTTGGATTCAAACCATAGTTTTACACATCGATCTTTTATGTGTTAGCCACAGTTTTAAAAAAAAATCAGATGATTTCAAGGTCATACGTGCTTGTTGTACAGCGTCAAACATGGTAGGGGTAGGGAAGTAAGTAACACAAAGATTTAATATCTTATGTGTCCACCGTTTGCGCCAATAACGGCATCACAGCGTCTTCTCATGCTGGAAATGAGCCTACCATTAATGGCCATAGGGATACGACCCCATTCCTGACGCAGAACACGTTCCATGTCTCTAACGTTATTAACGTCATTTCTGTCACTTACTCTCCTACCCAGATGGTCCCAAAGGTGTTCGATCGGAGACAGATCCGGTGATTTGGCCGGCCAATCTAACACATCAACATTATTAGTCTGTAAAAGGTCCAACGTGTGCCGAGCGACATGTGGGCGGGCATTATCTTGCTGAAAAATGGTAGCAAGCCCTTTACGCAAGAACGGCAATACCACTTGCATGACAATTTCGGTGCAGTATCGAACGGCATTTAAGTTTCCCTGAATAGCTACCAAGTCAGTCTTGCCACGGTATGATATACCATCCAAGACCATGACGCTGCCGCCTCCAAAACGGTCATGTTGAATGACATTGGCGGGATTCATCCTTTCGCCATCACGCCTCCAAACACGTACCCTGCCATCCGCAAACATCAAATTAAAACAGGATTCGTCTGTGAATAGGACCTGATTCCACATTCGTCTTGGCCATCGACGGTGTACTCTTGCATGTCTGTGTGCACGTGTCAAAGGAATGCCAACGTAAGTTCGACTTGCGCGTAAACGTGCCGAACGAAGTCTGTTTCTTACAGTACTTGCGCAGACCCGTGTTCCAGTTGCATTTCGGACCTAACCGGCTATACGAGTGCTACCGAGGAAGCGATTACGCCGTGAATACATCACGATGTAATTGTCCTCACGTTGGTTAGTCTTTCGTGGCCTGCCTGAACGTGGCCTGTCTTTGACGGTGCCTGATTGACGATACTTTGTTCTAAGTCTTGAAATGGAACTTTGGCTCACGCCATAATATTGAGCCACCTCTTTTACCATCAAACCACCAGCCAGCATACCGATGGCTACGTTCCGTTGGTCTAAGTTAAGCCCTGCGCGACGTCCCATTTGAAATTTTTAAATGTTTTTATGAGTTATCTTGTTATTGATGCTAACCAATAAACTGGGATAGATATTGTGGATATAGACTTCAAGTACATGTGGAAGCACGTGCAGAACGTGTTTCAGCAAAATTGCGTCAGACAGCCTTTAGAAGCAAGGAAAACGTGCTCTTAATGCATAATTAGTTTGTTAGCTTTTAGTGAAATCTTCATACGGTCCCTTTTCCCATGATACTTTACAGAACAATTTGATTGATTGAATGGGGTTTAACGCCGCTTTTAACAGTATTTCAGTCATATCGCGGCGGCTGGAGCACCTAACAATGGATTCCTGTTATTTCTCACACCAGTACTACCACTACATCCTTTCCTAGCCTCCAACTGCTATCCCACTTAGGTTTACGATTATCAACCCATTGGTGAGAGACAATTGTCGGAAAGAATATTTGCCGCCGCCGGGGATCGAACCCATGACACCCGTGATTGAAGATTAGGAGTCTGGCGCGCTACCGACTGCGCTATGGCGGCGGCTTTACAGAACAAACCAAATGTCGAAAGGAACATTTCAAATGAAGGTACAATTATTCTGTAAAAGTCAAAGGGAATCAATGAAAACAGTGGATTGAGTTGTGTCAAGAATTTTTGTAATAAAATTTTCATAAGGCCCCTTTGCTCCTGAAACTTAATAAATCAGACCAAATGTACAAAAGAACAATCCTAATGATAGATAGTTTGAAGAAAATGATAAAGACTGAGGACTTTATTGTGAAAATGATGTTTTTGTAATAAAATTTTCATAAGGCCCCTTTTCTTGTGCCACTTAACCAATAAGACCCAATTTACAAAGGAACAATCCAAATGATGATACAATCATTCTATTAAAGTTTAAAGAGATTCTGATAAAGACTGAGGACATTCTTGTGTTTATGAGGATTTGGTAATAATTTTTCATACAGCCCCTTTTCCTATGATACTAGACAGATCAGGCCCAATTTGGAAAGAAACAATCCTAATGATGGTAAAAACATTCTGTAAAAGTGATGATGGAAGAAAACTGCTGACTTTATCTTCGTGTAAAGATTTTAAAATAAAATTTCCATAAGGCTCCTTTTCCTATGATATTTGAAAGATCAGGTCTCATGTCAGAATCAACAGTCGTAATTATTGTACAATGATTCTGTGAAGGTTTGAAGAAAATCCAAAGAATGCTCTGGACTTGGTAACAAGGATTATAGATAAAATTCTCAAAAGGGCTCTTTTCCATTGATAATAGACAGATCAGGCCTAATTTGAAAGAAACATTCCTTCTGATGGTACAATCATTATGTGAAAGTTAAATAGAATCCAATGAAAAACTGTGAACTTTATTGTGGTACAAGGATTTTAAAATTATATTCATAAGGCTCCTTTTACTGTGATACTTGACGGATCAGGTCTTATGTCAACATCACAATCATTATTATACAAATATTATGTGAATGTTTGAAGGAAATCCTGTGAAAGCTCTGAACTTGGTAACAAGGATAAAATAAGGCCCCCTTTCCCGTGTTTCTTGACAGTTCAAACTCTGTAATGAAAAGAATAATCGTTTCGACTTTAAAATCATTCTGTAAAAGTTTCAACAAAATCTGAATAAAGCTGTGGGCTTCAATGTGTTAGCAGGGATTTTTTGATTAAATTTGATATAGCCCCTTTTCCAATGTTACTTGATGGATCTGAACAAATTCCAAAGGGATCTATATATATAAAAGTATAATTATTCTGTTTGAGTATGAAGATAACCCCGTGAAATCTGGGGACTTTAAAGCATTAATTAAGATTTTTTAAATTAAATTTCCCCTTTTCTATGTTTTTTGATGGATCAGACCCAATTGAAAGGAACAACCCTTATGATGGTACAATCATTCTGTGAAACTTTGAAGTCATTCAGGTGAAAAATGAGGCCACGATGTGTTAACTAAGAATTTTTTATTAAATTTTCATACGGCCCCTTTTCCCCACGGTCCTTGACGGATTATACCCAATTTCAAAAGGTCCTCATGATGGTGCGATCATTCTGTGAAAGTTTCAAGAGAATCCTATGAAAACTGTTGGCTCTAGAGTATTATTGAGGATTTTTTTATTAAATTTTCATAAGGTCCCTTTTCCCGTGGTCTTTGATGGGTCATACCCTATTTCAAAAGGAACGATCCTTATGATAGTACAATCGTTCTGTGAAAGTTTAAAGAAAATCTGATGAAAACTGAGGACTCTAGATTGTTATCGAGGAACTTTTGATTAAATTCTCATAAAGCCCCTTTTCACGTGTTTCTTGACGGATCTGACCGAATTGCGAAAAGAACGATCCTTATGATGGTACAATCATTTTGAGAAAGTTTTAAGAGAATCCGATGAAAACTGTGGACTCTAGAGTGTTAACGAGGATTTTTAATGGATTTTTAAATTTAATTTTCATAAGGCCCCTTTTCCCATGTTTCTTGACGGATCATACCAACTTTCGAAAGGAACGATGCGTATGATAGTACAATTATTCTGTGAAAGTTTGAGGAGAATCCGATGAAAACTGTGGACTCTAGAGAGTTAACGAGGATTTTTTTTTAAATTTCAATTAGGCCCCTTTTCCCGTGTTGCTTGACGGATCTGACCCAATTTCGAGAGGAACGATCCTAATGACGGTACAATCATTCTGAGATAGTTTGAAGAGAATCAGATGAAAACTGTGGACGCTAGAGTGTCAACAACGAAAAGGTAACGGGAGGACGACGGACGGTCGGACGTCGGACGGGAAAAAGCCATCGCAATAGCTCTAGTGGCCTTCGGCCAGTAGAGCTAAAAATGGATTCTCATTCTGTTGTTTCAAGACTTCAAGACTTCAAGAAAATTGAATAGGCTACGAAAAAAGACGTTGTTGCACGTCAAATCTTTAGGGAATACGAACACGAAGGTTCTTTAAAAAGTACATCCCATAAAAAAAAAAAGAAAAAAAAAAATCAATTTTGAACCTTAAATGAAATCTTTACCGTATCTTATTTAAAAGTCAAAAATATTTTATTCTGTAAAAATATATCGACATAAAAGCATTGTACTTGGTACGATAAAACTGACGTTGATCATGATAATTGTGTCGACTATATGCAGGCACAAAGGATAACACAAACAGGTGGCCCAAGGGGTTTATCGGTCACCTGAGTTCAAAAAGCGCAAAAAAAGATTAAAGTCCACCAAATGATGCTACATACAAAATATCAAAGCTCCAGGCCTTTCTGTATGGGGGAAGAAGATTTTCTAAAGCTTTCACTATACAAGCCTATATGCTTATTATGACGGGCTAATTTTGAACCGGTGGCCATAATTTCTACAATCTTGAAAGAGGTCCAACATATAATGCCACAATCCAAATATCAAAGCTGAAAGTCTTTTCGAGGTTATCACTGTGTAACCTTATGCCCCCCCCCCCCACACCAATACGGCCATTTCTCAACAAATATTTTTTTCCTTATACAAACTTTATAGTCCTTCCCTAAAGACTCTAAATACCAAATGCAAATCCAATCCAACAGCCGGTTCACGACAATAAGATTTTTAAGGATGTATCCCTTTGGCCCCTTATTGGGCCCCAGGGGAGATAACTCCATGCCATATACCAATCTGAAGCGACTTCCCATTAGAATGCTTCCTGCCAAGTTTGGTTGAAATCTGTTCAAGGGTTCTGAAGAGGAACTTGAAAAAAATGCATGACTCAGGACGAAACACGATCGCAATAGATCACCATGACTTTCGTTCAGGTGGCCTACAACTGACAAAAGAATCCTTATGTAACGTTCCGCGCTCGTGGACAAAGCCTATTCATTCAGAGAAAAGGATCCTCAACCCCATAAGGGTCGGCCATGTCTATATATCACTCCAAATAGTAACTTGACTTTCTGTGGTTTCATAATTTGTATATCGCGGCAAATTACCTCCCCTGAAACCGTTACCCTTATTTCTGTTGTTGTCCTTGCAGTAATGATAGGAAGACATGTTCATTCAAAAATATAAATAAAATATCGTACTCTACAATAGAATATTACAGTAAGATGTAAAATTCACCTCAAGTTATATAATCAATGAAAATTGAATATGACATAAAATATATACCAACACCAATATGACCGTTCCCTTATTAAGCCCCGGCTGGGGGGGCTCGTTACACATTGAAATTTCATAATTTGACAGTCTACATTGATTCTTCACGGTTAGACTTAAACACAATAACACAGTGTATGAAAATCAAAGGAAAGAGCAAAGTCAGAGGTTTTGGAGAAGCCACGACTTTTCGGGATTATCTGTTTGAACGGAGAATAGTCGATCGATCATTTAGAACACAAAATGCCCACGAATCCTTCTATGCAAATACAAGGGAGGGGTCTAATAACTTCGTACATCAGAAATATTAAGGCCATGTCCATCATAATCCAAAAGTCATGCCCATTTTTAGTGTTAAAGATCGACCAGAATATTGTGTTATCCGAACCTCTATATTACACAAAGAGATTTTGAAGTTTTTTTCCGGTTACTAATTTTTGCTTTAAGCATAAGTAATACCAGTAGTGTCAATTCTAAATTAGTTGAAAACAAGCATAGAACGGCAAGATGTGAATCTTAAACTGTTAACTGTCACCTATTTGTAAAAATCGTTCGTCATTTTTTCTTAAAAGAATTATTTCTTACATCTTTAAATAAAAAGCAAGCTATAAAAATCAAATAAGTCTCAATTACTTTTCGAGAGCCTTTCTATCTTGTATAAGCATCAGCAATTTCTTTAATTGAAATCTCTCTCTGGGTTCCTAAGTTGGCCCCCTTTAAAATTTGCTAAATATCGGTGAAAACTCGATATTTACATAAGTAATCTTTTTTTACCTGGGTGGGGTCTATATACCGAAAAGAGGGATTTTTTTAAAACGAAACTAATCACAATTTCAAAAACATTTGGCAGAAATGTTTCTTACGCCCCCCCCCCCCTCTTAAAAATTGCCAAAAAGGGTTTAGATCCGTTGAAAACTCTGGTTGACATGGCAACTAAATGCTTTTTAAAAAAATCTTTTAAAATCGTCTCCTCCTGAATTAGAAGGCCGTAACCTTTATATTTTGCCTGAAATATCAGTACATTAACCTCTGCCAAAATTGCTACAATAATTTCCTTTGGCTACCCAGGAGCAGAGCCGAAGAGGTGGGGCCTATATAGAAACAAGTGCATGTCGTATTGTGTCTTATTGCTATGCAATACAGGAGACCCCCATCGGATTAAGAAAGTCTATTTATGGTAAACTTTTTCACTTTAATTTTGGAGAAGTATAAAATTTATTGCTTGTGAAAGGTATAAATTGAGGATAATTGTTTGTTTCAGTGTAAGATCAATTTATCATGTTTGTTAAATACTGCGAATTCAAGATTTAAAATAATCTAAGGGCAATCGACTAAAAATTGGTCGTAGGAGAGTAACGGTTCTTATAATACAAGGTTTAAAACAACACAGGACAATTACTCAAACAATGGGCATGGCAGGGTAACGGTTTTTGTACATGACACTCCTCCACATTGAGATCTATAAGTGTATAAAGTTTCAAGTTCCTAGCACTTATGGTTTAGGAGATGTGCTCTGGACAAATTTAAAGTTAAAAACAACAAATGGCAATAATTCGAAAAATAGGCAGACTAGAGTTACCGTTCTTGAACACGAAACTTCTACACATTGTGATCTATAAGTGTATAAAGTTTCAAGTTCCTAGTACTTATGGTTTAGGAGCTATGCTCCGGACCAAAAATGTAAAGGTAAAAATAACAAAGCGCAATAACTCAAAAATAGGCAAGCTAGAGTTATGGTTCTTAAGCATGACACTTCTACACATTGTGATCTATAAGTGAATAAAGTTTCAAGTTTCTAGCACTTAAGTTTAGGATATTTACTCCGGACAAAAATGTTAAGTCAAAAAACAAAAAAGGGCGATAACTCCTAAAAAGGGCAGGCTAGAGTTACCGTTCTTTAACATGTCACTTCAACATATTGTGATCTATAAGTGTATAAAGTTTCAAGTTCCTTTCACATATGCTTTAGGAGATAAGCTCCGGACAAAAATATAATGTAAAAACAACAAAGGACAATAACCCAAAAAGGCAGGCTAGAGTTACCTTTCTTAAATATGACACTTCTTCACATTGTGATGTATCAGTGTATAAAGTTTCAAGTTCCTAGCACTTATGGTTTCTGAGATATGCTCCGGAAAAAAATATAAAGTTAAAAACAACAAATTACCTTAACTCAAAATTAGGCAGACTAGAGTTACCGTTCTTGAACATGACACTTCTCCACATTGTGATCTATAAATGTTAAAAGTTTCAAGCTCCTAGCTCTTATGGTTTAGAAAATATGCACCGGACAAAAGTGTGACAGACAGACGGCCTGACGGACCGACGGACGGACAGACGGCCTGAATCGAGCAAACCTATAGTCCCCAACCGGTAACCGTAGGGGGACTTATCACTTCTTCAAGACTACAGGGCTAACTTCAATAAAACAAGAGGACCATGATAGTCCTATATCGCTCCCCTAAGTATGGTGGCACAAGGCTTTATGATATATACAAAATACCAAAGCCCGACACCAATTCATTCCAGAGAAGAAGATTCTCTCCTTATATCCTAGGTAAATTAAAGATCCCACCATATAGCGCTAAATTCCAGAGTACGGTATTTTTTTTCAAGTATTTTGGTAGAGGGTCAATAGACATTGAAACATACCAAATTTCAAAGCTCTAGGCATAATGGTTTAGGAGGTGAGAAAATTTTCAAAGATATCCTTCTTTTTTATTTCTAAAATCAGGAATTGCAACGAAAGGGGCTTATTTCCGAGAACGGTTATTATATGAATCATTTTGGTAATGATTCAATAGACATTGTTACATACAAAATATTAAAGCTCTCGGCCTTGTGACTTGGGGAAATCATTTCAAAGATTTACTTCTTTATTTATATGTAAAGTCAGGGATCCAGAAGAAGAGGGCTAAATTTCAAGATATGGTAATTCTCTGGAGTATTTTGTTTACGGTTCAATAGATGATGATTTATACGAAATATCAAAGACCTTATTGTTTGGGAGGATTTGTTTGTTTGAATGGGGTTTTACGCCGCTTTTATCAATCTTTCAGTCATATCGCGGGGGCTGGAGCACCTAACAATGGATTCCTGGTATTTCTCACACCAGTACTACCATTACATCCTTTCCTAGCCTCCAGCTGCTATCCCACATAGGTCCACGATTATCGACCCATTGGTGAGAGACAAATATCAGAGATTGTACAAAAAGGACTAATTTTTAGAGTACGGTAATTCTTTTGAAGAACTTTTGTAAAGGTTCAATAGATGATGACTTAAACCAGATTTCAAAGCTCTAGGCCTAAGTCTGGGAGGCGAAGATTTTCAAAGATTTCCTTCTTTATTTATATGTAAAATCAGGGATTGCACGGAAATCAGCTAATTTTCAGAGTACGCTTATTATTTGAAGTAATTTGTAGAGGGTCAATAGACGATGATTTATATCAAATAGGAAAGCTCTAGGTCTTATAGTTTAGTAGAAGAAGATTTTAAAAACTTTCCTCTTATTTCTATGTAAATCAGGGATCGCTCAAAAGGGGCTAATTTTCAGAGTACGGTAATTCTTTGAAGTATTTTGGTAGAGGGTAAAAGATGATAATTTATACCAAATATGAAAGCTCTAAGCCTTATAGTTTGGGAGAAGGCGATTTTCAAGGATATCCTTCTATATCTATCTGTAAAATCTGGGATCAGACAGAAAATGGCTAATTTTTCAGAGTACGGTAATTCTTTGAAATATTTTGGTAGAGGGTCATTAGATGATGATTTATACTAGATATCAAAGCTCTTGTCTTACAGTCTAGAAGGAGAAGATTTTTTAAATTTTTTTCACACGGTTGCCATGGCGACCAAAGTTCTTCATGGATTTCAATTTCTCTGAAGTATTTTGAATGATCATGACCTAAGTATGATTTCTACGAAGTTTGTTTGAAATTACATGGTTAGTTTAGGAGGAGAAGTTTTTTTGTAACTGTGAACAGACGGACGGACAGACAGACAGACAGACGGACAATGACGGATCACTTTTTGCTCAGATGAGCTAACTAGAGGCGCTTGAGCGCCTGTATCGCTCAACAGGCCTAAATATACTGATAAGAAAATGGTGGTTTCAGTATTAAATATAACTGAATCATCTTAGCCTAAAGTGCTAAAGTGAGCTATTGTGATGACCTTTTGTCCGGCGTCGTGCGTCGTCCGTCGTCCGTCAACAGTTGACAGAAATTTTCCTGAGGTGGTCCCTTTTAAAAATAGCTAAAAGAATTGAAATCCATGAAAAAAATCTGGTTGCCATGGCAAAAAAAGGGACATTATAAAATAATCTTTGAAGGCGTACAGCCTTGATATTTTGCATGAAGCATCAGTATATTAACCTCTTTTAAAAAAGCTAAAATCATTATGCTCAGGTCCCCAGGGCGGAGTCCCAGAGTTTGGGGTTATATAGAAATAAAGAACGATTCTAATACGACATCTTCTCCCAAATCACTAGGCAATTTTGAATTAAATTTGGCAAAGATGATCCTTACGTGGTTCCCTTTAAAATAGCTAAAGAATTGAAATCCGTTAAAAATTCTGGTAGCCATGGCAACAAAAGGGAAATTTTAAAATAATCTTTAAATATCCCCAGAAGGCGTAGAGCCTTGATATTTTGCATGAAGCATCAGATAATTAACCTCTTTCAAAATTGCTAAAATCATGATCCTCGGGTCCCCCGGGTCCCTCGGGGCGGAGCCCCAGGGGGTGGGATTCATATAGAAATTAAGAACGGTTTTAAATGACATTTCTTTCCAAACCACTGTGTCGATTTGAACCAAATTTGGCAGAAATGTTCCTTAGGCGGTTCACTTTTAAAATGGTTAAAAGAATTGAAATCTTTAAAAAAAAAAAAAAAAAACTCTGGTTACCATGTCAACAAAAGGGAAATTTTAAGATAATCTTTAAATATCACCTCCTCTTGACCCAGAAGGCGTAGTGCCTTGATGTTTTGCATGAAGAATCAGTATATTGACCACTTTCAAAATAGCTAAAATCATATCCTAAGGTCCCCAGGGGCGGAGCCCCAGGGGGATGGGGTTTATAAAGAAATAAAGAATGATTTTAAAAGGACATCTACTCCCAAACCACAGGGCCAATTTGAATCAAATTTGGCTCGCATGTTCCTTTGGTGGTCTCCTTTAAAACTTAGCTAAAAGAATTGAAATCCGTTAAAATCTCTGGTTGCCATGGCAACAAAAGGGAAATTCAAAAATAATCTTTAAAAATCTTCTCTTCCTGACACAGACAGTGTTGAGCCTTGATATTCTGCATGACGCATCGGTATGTCGACCTCTTTCAAAATAGCTAAAATCATGATCCTCGGGCCCCCTGAGGCGGATCCCCGGGGTGGGTGTAATATAGAATAAAGAAGATTTTTAGATGACATCTCTACCAAAACTACCAAGCAAATTTGAACCAAATTTGGAAGAAATATTTCTTAGGAGGTCCCCTTAAAGAATAGATAAAAGAATTGAAATCCGTAACAAAAACCTGCGGTTGCCATGTCAACAAAGGGGAAAATTATGAAATAATCTTTCAAAATCGTCACCTCCTGACTCAGAAGGCGTAAAGATTTGATATTTTGAATGAAGTATCAGTATAGTGACCTCTTACAAATAGTTAAAATCATAATCCTCGGGTCCACAGGGACGTAGCCCCAGTGAGTTAGGGTTTATATAAAATAAAGAACGATTTTTAATCGACAAAACCTCCAGGCCAATTTTAACCAAATTGGCAAAAAAATTCCTATGGTGGTTCCCTGGGGTTATATGCATGAATGATCAGTTAACTGACTTCTTTCTTATTTCTGAAATTATGACCCATGGATCCAGAGGGAGGAAATTTTTTTCTACTTCTTTCAAATTTGCCCTAAAGACTTGAAATTTGTAATTTAGACTTTTGGATCCCCAAGTACAGAGCTGATGTAATGTATAAAGTATGGCCCACTTGCATCATAATCCTAACTTTAACATGAAATAAAACTGTTGAAAGAAAGAGAGCATTATCTCTGTTAAATCTGTTAAAACCTCTGGGTGCCATGGCAACGAAACTGAAATTCATAACAAGAGGACCACGTCTGGCTCGTTGGCCGAGTGGTTAACGTGCTCGACTCGTAATCTGGTGGTTGCGGGTAGTGTATTTGGGCAGGACACTTTACAGGCAGAGCCACAGTCCACCTAGCTGTAAAAGTGGGTAGCATTGGTTAGAATCCATTGCCTCTCTCTCTAAATGTGCATGATAAGATCTAGTATGAGTTGGGACCACGATGGAAATAAGAGTCTTTCGACCCTTTATCGTGTCATCCTCGAGGAAAAAACAAAAATGGTCCTATATCGCTCCCCTAAGAATGATGGCTCAAGGCTTTATGATTTATACAAAATATCACAGCCTCTATTTCTAACTATTTTTGAGAAAAATATGTTTTAAGATTTCCTCCTAGGTATATTAAAGATCTCACCATATAGCGCTAATTTCCAGAGTACGTTACTTCTTTGAAGTATTTTCATAAAGGGTCAATAGATGATGATTTATATTTTATATCAGAGCTATAGGTCATATGGTTAGTGAGGAGAAGATTTTCAAAAAAAAATCCTTCTTTATTCCTGTCCAAAATCTGGGACCATACAGAAAGGGCTAATTTTCAGAGAACGATTATTCTTTGAAGTATTTTGATAGAGGGTCAAAAGATGATGGTTTATACTTAATATCAAAGTTCTAGGCCTTATGGTTTGGGAGGAGAAGATCTTTAAGTTGTTATGGCAACCAAAGTTCTTCGTGGATTTCAATTCTTTGAAGTATTTTAAAAGAGTAAGACTTAGGGATCATTTCTGTAGAGCTTGGTTGAAGTTCCATGGTAAGTTTAGGAGAACATTTTTTTTTGTAATTGTAGCCGCCGTCATAGCAGAGTCGGTAGACTCCTTATCTTAAATCATAGGATGTCATGGGTTCGATCCCCGGCGGCGGCTCATATTCTTTCCGACATTTGTCTCTCACCAATGGGTGGATAATCGTAAACCTAAGTGGTATAGCAGCTGGAGGCTAGGAAAGGATCTAGTGGTGTTACTGGTGTGAGAAATACCCGGAATCCATTGTAGGCGCTCCAGTCGCCGCGATATGACTGAAAAACTGTTAAAAGTGGCGTTAAACCCGATCAATCAATCTTTTTTTTGTAATTGTGAAGGGACGAAAGGACAGATGTACGGACGCCGGACGATCACAAAACGCGACCCTGACCACTTCGGGCTCAGGTGAGCTAAAAATATACATTGACTGCTTTGGCACTGGAAAGACATTCAAGGATCACCATGAGCATGTTGTCCTCAGGTGAGCTAACTAGGAAGCATTTTAGTGAACTTAACCATAATATTACTGAAAGATTGTTGCTCTTTAACACAGTGAAAACATTTTTTTTCTAATGAAGTTTATATTTGTTTGTTTTTACTAACTAGGTCACAAGTGGCACTGATGACATTCAAACACACAAGTTCTCTAGGATTACAAGTCTGCCTTCCTAACCACTCAGTCTCGCAGAACCATAATTTTGTTTTAGTTTGATAACAATAAAAGCTTATAGAGTTGCAACATTTAATCCAAATATTTTCACATCCCTGATAGAGAGGCAAGACTTAAACCAACTACTACAATTTTACAACTGGATTTGTTGTTTAGTGAAGAGTAATAAAAAAGTTGTATTACACATAAAGTCTGCTGGGTTGTAATGTGCAGGAATTGGGAAACCAACATGGCTGAAACATCTGAGACATCTTCTTGTGGTCCATAGTAGAGACTTAAAATAAAATAAAAAATAAACCAACTATTAGACAACTTAAGTTTAGACTGGTCCCAATTAGACGTTGGTGAAAATATATCAAAGTGTGTGTAAAGTGAACAACATATACCAGATAAGGTACAATCATTCTAAGAAAAAAAAATTCTCCTTTTCACATACAGTTATAATTCTTTATTTCCAAAGCTTTACTTTAAGGCATTTTTCAAACTAGCTGTGTTTATATTTGCATAAGGTTCTACCTGATGGGCTGTTTTTCATTAGTTTGGCATAAGTATTTCATTTTTGCACTTTTCATAATAAAATATCATCATATCTTAATAGCAAAAGCCTTTTAACTACGGAACGATAACATTAAGACTGGTCCAAATAAAATGAGGTTTGTGGACAACCATTCAAAGTGTATTTGCTTTGAAAAACAAATGTCAATTGTGTAAAAAATATTTAGACATCTTGAAACTAAGCGCGCTTAAGCGCCTGTATCACTCCACATGCCTGAGTGTACTGATTAAGCAAATTGTGTTTTCTGGAATCATATTCACCGTGTGTGGCACATAAATCTTGTGCATAAAATCTTTTAATATTTCAAGCTTTTCATTGTTTTACAAATGTCAATTCATTTACCAATTCAGATGAAAAAGGTATTCACAATTTAAAAAATAAATAAATAAAATGGATACCATTTATGGACATAAGCCACATCCATAAAAGCCATATTTTCAACCAATCAAAATTAATTGATGGACCAGAAAAAGAGCCACCAGAGGATCATTCCAGTGAAAACTGTTTGAACTTTATCAAATGGTTTCTCAGAAAAAGATTTGTAAAGCTTTCACTATATATGAAAAGTAGCCCCACCCACTAAAGCCATGTTTTCATCCGAACAAAATTCTTTAAATGAATCTGATAAAGGGTCACTGGAAGAATTTTAAAGTAAAAGTTTACGACTGGATGCACACACGCACAAGCACACACACATGAACGCACAAACAATACAAAGCCATGACAAAAGCTCGCTGGCTCTCAGCCAGTGAAGCTTAAAACTGCTTGTTAGAGGCAATTCCTCCTTTTACAGCAATATTTTTCTTTGTTAATTAGGAGTTTGTTTTCTCAAAAAAAATCTTAATATTCCCATTATCATTTAATGAAAACAATACACTTCAACGAAATTTCAGACTGGTCAAAATTCAAAAGAGTTGCAGATGACAATTTCTAAATGATCAAATTCTAAATATCTCTAACAATCTGAGTAGATAAAAATGTGGAATATGAAGAAATTGCTTGCAACAATGCTTGAAACAAGCAATTACTTAATTTTACTCACAGTTGTCTCAAAAATGTTTTCTTTTCAGGAGGGGATTTAATATTGGAAATCTCAATAAGAATTTTAAGAATATTGAACGATGGAACACACTTGCTAAAACGGATGCTGATGAATCTCACCATACCTAGAATAAATATCACATATATAGAAATGTGTCAAACACACTGATGCTCGCGCTTAAGTGCTTGTTACATGACCTTCATTTGCGACACTAAACTAGGGAGTATCCAAAAGAATTTTAAGCATTACACCAGTACTTATTAAGAGAAACAACTGTGCCAAGTTATTTTGAAACCCGTCAATTAATGTAGAAGAAATGTTCCTGAAAAGTATTGGAGTTACCCGAGTGACCCCCCCCCCCCACACACACACACATGCGCAAATACACGCACAGACAGAGAAAACTCATTATGGCAATGGACATTACATTACTGGGCATTAAAAGCAACTTAATCAATAACCAGACGGCAAATTTTAGACTGGTCCAGATTGAAAGGAGTTGCAAAAGACAATTTAAAGTTTATGAAATATATGATTTGTTCAACTTTCTTGGTAGAAAACATTGTGTAAAATGGAGAAATTACTTGTTACAAGCAATTTCCTATTTTTTACAATGTTTTCCCATTTTATACTTTTATTTTTTTAAGGAGTCCAAGAGGGTCATTGTTTATTTCTAACAGAATACATATACATACAGAATATAAACTGAAGACACATGCAAACTAATTCACAAATATCCTGTCGCATGCTATTCTTGATTTCCCTGATCAATGGTCAAAAGAAATTACTATACCGATACATAAACAAATGACCCCGACGACGTTAAGAAATATAGGGGAATTACTTTAGTGAGCCTTTTACATCTATCTTAAACCCACACACTAAGCGACCTCTGTGAAAATACTGATATTCTGTCCGATGCCTAGTTTGGGTTTAGACCTCAACGATCTACAACTGACGCTTATTTTGTACTCCTTTCCCTTATCTAAAAAGCATTGTCTCAGAAAAAACAATTATATGCAGCATTTATTGATTTCAAATAGCTTATGATAGCGTATATAGAAAGGTCTCAGGTATCAATTGTTTGGTTTGGGGATTTAAGGTAAAATGTAAAGGATTATTCGAGACATGTACTCTAAAGTTAAATCTTTTGTGAAGGTTAATAGTATTTCATCTCCTGTATTTGAAAGTCACGTCGGCCTTAAACAAGGGGAGATAATGTCCCCTTTACTTTTTGCTCTCTTTATAGAAGACATAAAACTTAATCTAAGGAGGACTCATCTTGCGGCATGGATCTAAATGATTTAAAGGTTTTACTCCTACTATTTGCAGATTATATGGTTATTTGAGCGAGGACCCAAAGGATTTACAAAACATTTTAGTTAAATTATCGAATTATTGTAATAAATGGGGTCTAGAAGTTAACACAGAAAAAACGAAAGTAATTGTTTTTAGGAAAAGGGATTCTCTAAGAAATATTGAAAGTTGGGTTTAAAACGGAGAAAATATAGAAATATTGAATAGTTTTCCTTATCTTGGAACAACATTTAGTTATACAGGATCTTTCGATAATAATAATAGAATTTAATCTGACAAAGAGCTGAAGGCCATGAATATTCTTAATTGTAAACACGAAATTTCGATTTTGAAACAACTACATTGCTACAGCTATTTGATGCTTTTATTAGACTAATTTTGTCCTTCTCTTGAGAAATTAATGGATTTTGTAAATCGTCTTCATTGCAACGAATTCATCTCGAACATTGTAGAAAATTGTTAAATGCCAAAAGCTCTACAGCTAATGCAGCAGTATACCATGAATTAGATAGATTCCCGTTATATATTAATAAATATTGTGGAGTAATAAGATACTGGGGGAAAATATTGTTATCTAATAATGTCATCATTAAATCTGCGTATGAAGCGCTACTTGCTTGTAATAGCGGCGTTACTTGGTGTAGTAATGTTAAAAAACTATTAAACGATCGCGGATTTGGCTACGTGTGATCTGATCCTTATTGTGTGAATAATAGATATTTTTACCAAACATTTAAATAACAATTACTTGAAGAGTTCCAACAAATTCTTTATAGTGATATCCACAGAAGTTCGGTGTTAAATAAACACATGAAAGAATCAATAAATCTGTCTCATACCTAGACCTACTTCCAAACAAGAGGACCATTATGGTCCTAAATCGCTCCCCTGAGTATGATGGTTCATGGCTTTATGATATATAAAAATAGCAAAGCCCTCTGTCTTATTATTTTGGAGAAGATGTTTAAGGATTTTCTCTTTAATTCCCATGTATATTGATGATCCAACCATATAGCGCTTATTTCCTGAATATGGCAATGCTTTGAAGTATAGACATCAATACATACCAAATATCAAAGCTCCAGGCCTCATGGTTTAGGAAAAGTGAGTTTTCAAAGATATCATTCTTAATTCCTATATAATATTAGGGATCGCACAGAAAAGGGCTAATTTTCAGAATACGGTAATTCTTTGAAGTATTTGGGCAGGGGGTCAACAGGTGATGATACATACCAAATATAAAGGCCCTGGGCCTTATCTTCTCTTGGGAGAAGATTTTCAAAGATATCATTCTTTATCTCATTCTAAAATTAGGGATCGCACAGAAAAGGGCTAATTTTCAGAATACGGTAATTCTTTGAAGTATTTGGGCAGAGGGTCAACAGGTGATGATACATACCAAATATAAAGGCCCTGGGCCTTATCTTCTCTTGGGAGAAGATTTTCAAAGATATCATTCTTTATCTCATTCTAAAATTAGGGATCGCACAGAAAAGGGCTAATTTTCAGAATACGGTAATTCTTTGAAGTATTTTGGCAGAGGGTCAATAAGTGATGATATCTACCAAATATCAAAGCTCTATGCCTCATGGTTTGGGAGAAGATTTTCAAAAATTTCTTTTGTAAAATCAGGGATCGCACAGAAAAGGGTTTATTTTCAGAGAACAGTAATTCTTTGAAGCATTTCGGTAGAGGGTCAATAGACGATCATACATACCAGATATAAAAACTCAAGGCTTTATGGTTTGGGAGAAAAATATTTTCAAAGACTTCCTTCTTTTTCCTTTGTAAAATCAGGGATCGCACAGAAAAGGGCTTATTTTCAGAATACGGTAATTCTTTGTAGTATTTTGGTAGTAGGTTAATAGGTGATGATATCTACCAAATATCAAAGCTCTATGCCTCATGGTTTTGGAGAAGCAGATTTTCAAAGATTTCCTGTGTAAAATCAGGGATCGCACAGAGTAGAGTAATTCTTTGAAGTATTTTGGTAGAGGGTCAATAGGTGATGATATGTACCAAATATCAAAACTCTGGGCCTTATTGGTATTTTATTGTTTTACCTCAAGACCGGCGAGCATACAATTTATAAATAACATGAAAATAGACAACTTGACAGACTAGACGTACAAACAACATAGACACTATTCTGAAGTAATTCTGATAAATTTCAGAGAAAAGTTCAAGCTAATGCGTCCCAGGTTAATACAGAAAAATGTCTTTCTCTCCAAATAACGCCCCTCCCACACAGCCGCAGCTACAGAGGAGGTTATCAACTCTTACAAATAGCAATTGTAATCTCGCTCTCCCAATAGCCCAGACCTTGTGTCTTTATTTTATTTCCAAAACTGAAAAAATGCTTACTGTAATGAAATATAAGACCAGGGCGGCTTTGATATCTTCTGTTGCACAGAAGAAGAATACAAAAGCTCTCACGAAGATGGCAAAAGGTGCGTAGACGTAGGAGAATATTTTGAAAAAGAGCAGAAATATTTTTTAAAAATGTTAAATGGTTTTCGAGAACGTCTCAAAAGATGAGATTATTTCTAACCGTCCCTCGTTTTCGAAACCGATTTCCCTTATGATGTTCACTAATTCAGTGCGAGGATTGTGAATCAATTGTGGACTGTTCGTCTCTTCGTGACAAAATTTAATCAATCAAAATATCTGTATCAAAATATACTGAAAATGAGATCATTTTTAAATAAAATTGATTTAATAATCCCTGACTTAAGTTTTGGTGAATTTATCCTATATCTTGGCTAATAAAAACCACCACCCCCGCCGCTCAGATGGTCTTATATAAATATAACCCATTGAGTTATTGAACGAGTTTCTGCAAACTATATTCTTCATTATGCCTGTAAAATTCTGACTTATCATATACATTTCTTGATTTAAAAATTACCTTTACTTTTTTTTTTAGAAAATCATAGTCATTTAACCCTATTTGATAATGTCAGACATTTCATTCGTATTCTTGAAAATCAAAGCTAAACAGTGAAAACATGTCCATAATAGCAACTTGAGTTTTATTTTTGTTTTGTATGGACGCTTTCTCTGGAAAAAATGTTTAAACTGTAATAACGTTTTTCTCCCGTGGTTAAAAAATATTTGAATACAGGCATCTAATTTCCCATACTTTCCGCGTTCTCTCCGATAGGCCTCGTGAAAATTTGTCCAACAAATTACGGGGATATTGGGGAATGTCTAACGTGTAGCGAGACATTTTTTCCAATTTACACCCATTGATTTTGTTGTCACGTCACGTGATCCTCGCCGTGAAAATATTGCGATTGAAATTTTCAGTTGGGTATGACTCGTTCGTGTACTGGGCTTGAACGGTAACTACAAGCTTAGTTGATTCTAAAATTAGGAATTTGCTTGCCGTAACTCATTAATAATTTAGATACTTTTTAATCAGATTACCTTCCATTTCTTTCAGACAAGATTGAAACTGAAATGTTAGCAAAAGCTCTGCGAGAGCGGTCTTCGCGAGGTCACGAAGTCAGTGCTCCGGCCAGTGTAAATTTACAGAGGGTTGCAGAAACTAGAACGAACGTTGTCCACTCACATGATACGGCACAAGGCATAGTAACACATCGTCATGAGATCCCAGCACAAATAAATGTGGCGACAAATGACAGTCCGAGACCACTTCCCCAAGGCTCTTCGAACGCTCTTCCCATAGACTCGGCTCCAACAAATACTGTCTCTACTAGGCTAAATTTCAATCAACCTTCGTTGCTTTTTGGCGAGCCAGTTACATTTGAAAGATTTATGTCACGGCGTCCATTAAGAATTTTCTATCGAGGTGGATTCCTTCCAATACAGTCACATACTTTAGAATCAATTGCTTCTACACCACTTGGTCAAACAGATGGGGGACTCCGATCTAGAAGTGGCAACAGCATCATTCATGGGTTATCATTAGTCCGTAGTCCGATGGGTAATAGACCTAGTATCATCAATTTTAGAACGTCGACGTCTAATCCGAATGTTATACGGGAAGCCCTGTCTTCAAATAGGCCACAGTCGAACGATCGTTTTGCAGGTGAGATTTGTGTATTTGTTTAATTGATTTATTGTATAGGGTTTAAAGTACAACTAAACAACTGAGATCATAGGGAGAAGGGACCTCGATATAGATTCTAATCCGAACGACAGGGTCCCCTGACACTGTTCTCTAGCACGTTAGCAACAGACCAAATCCATTCCCTTGTCTTTTGAAAGTTGGTTCACAACCACGATCAGAATCCGTATCTATCAATCAGTCTTAATGGTGAATGAACAAATGTCATGCATGACTCATGGCATAATTGAAGTGTTAACATCTGATAAAGGCAAAACTTCCTCGTTTAGGACCGAGTTAAAATCTCTAATGTTCTCTGTGGCCGAGAAAAAAACAACAACATTGTTTTGGCTGAACAACTAAATTAGTAGCTGTTGGCATAGCTATATGTTTGATAATTTCAGCATCGAAACTTATTTCTACTTATCACCTCCCTAATCAAGATTTTTCTCTCGCTATGTATAACGCGTGACTGACTAACTTTTTCCTTATTTCAGCCTTCCCTATTCCTGATGATTGTGGAAGACGGTGTAATTCCCATTTGGAATGTCTGCGGGGTGAATTCTGTGGGAGAAGTACCCCTTGTAGAGGTGCCATTGTATGCCAGTCTATGCCCCTGTTTTAAACACAAACTTTCTAACTATATGAACATTTCTATAAAATGGCTTTGTATAGTCTACAAGTGCGTATTTGCCTAATCGTTCATTATTCCAGTGTAAAGTAAAGAAAAAAGAATTTGTGGTACTTATTACCAGGTCCTCACATCGTATCTACGAAGAAAACCGTGTATTTCCGTTCATTTATCGTCGCTACCGTAGCACATGCCCATATGAGCGACGCCCCCAGAAGACGGTTAGTTGTTACGATAGTGCAAGGATACAGGACGAAACTGGAATTAGTTTTTGGCGGCATATCACTTGAAACAAAAAAAAAGATAAATTTTGTCTCAACAAATTATAAATTTGACCATTTTATATGTAAGAGTGATTATCGGTTTCTTTTAGACATGTTGTCGGTTACATAATAACCCCATATGTATCGTGATATATCGAAGGGAACCCTTTACAACAAGGCTGCTTGTAAAAATACTCCCTTTATCGCAATACTTTTGTTTCCCTCCCCGTTGTTGTTTTGTCTGTTTGCATGTTTCAATAGATATTCTCAAGCCAAGCAAATAAAAGCAACAATTCACCATGAAGGACACTTTTTGCTAATTTTGTTTCGAAAATGAGAAGTAGAATATGAAAACTGGATGAAAATCGGACGGGAAGACGATTATAACGTGTCAACGTAAATAAAAACTACCAAAACATTTTCATAATCTATAAGTATTACAAAAGTACTCAATATTCTTATGTGTGAAATACCGAAAAATTAATTACTTCTCTCCAAAACGGACGCTTTAAGTCTCAGCCCTTATATACTCTATGTTGAATTTTAAACCGGAACTACCCAGTAGAATCAAGGGAATTAATTAAAGGGCAATTTTCGGGAGAACTCCGTATATCGGTAGGGGCCCATTAATTTCAATTCACCGGTTGTGCTCGTTACTAAAATATAAATTTCAAATGCATCTATGATTACTTGTTTGACTTATTCTTAATCTTGTATTTACTCACTGGGCATGGATCTAACCAGATCAATGCCTGTAATCTGCTGAGGTTTTAGAAGCATGGGGAAAAGTCTCAATGGTATATAAGAAAGTTGGGACGTTTTACAAAATCTATTTATCACATAACAATCCCGCTAATAGTGCTTTACAACCAGGAGGACATTGTCCCCATGGTCCTAAAAAAATTGGGACATTGATGATTATATTTGGGGCAATGGAGCAAAAGGCAGCCTTGGCAGATCACTGCCATACTTTACATATTGTCTCTTTTTTGCATTATTGGCCATATACAAAGTGTTCTTAAATATAATTTAGTATCAGCAAGGATTTTTTTCAAGAAATATTAATATTATTTACTTTAATAATTATTATGCTCACCTTGGAAGAAGAGGGGTATATTGCTTTGCACTTGTTGGTTGATCAAAGGGCCTGTCTGTGTCTGGAGCGAAACTCATAAAGTATTGAAGCTAGAATCGTGAAACTTCATGGATAGATAGATCAAAACACGGAGAAGCTCGGTATTTTAGAAAGATAACTCTGCACTTCATATTTTTGTATTTAATGCCCTTTGCTAGTTTTTAAACTTGATTTCTGTTCGGATCATAACTCATTAAGTATGCAAGCCAGAATCATGAAACTTTACAGCTGGATAGATATCATGTTGGAGATATCCAGTGCATAAGAACCATAACCGTAAGGGCTTATTTTCAGAATACGGCAATTCTTTGAAGTCTTTTGGTAGAAAGTCAGTAGATGATGATACAGTCCAAATCTCACAGCTCTAGGCTGAATGATATGGGAGGCGAAGATTTTCAACGATTTCCTTAGCAAAATCAGGGATTGCACAGAAAAGGGCTAATTTTCAGAATATCAAAGCTCTATGCGTAATGGTTTAGGATATTTTAATATTTTTTTATGGACGGACAGGTGGATTGGCTGACGCCAGACATTTGCGGATCCCAAAAGCTCACCTTCAGCCCGTTATGCTCAGGTGAACAAAAAACCTTGTATGCACTGTAGAGGTCAAAATTTTTGCATCGATTGTCTTGATTTTTTCCAGAATGTCTGTCTGAATAATATATTGGTCAAGATCTGTGTTAGGTCACTTGGGTTCAAAAACTATGTCACAGGGCAAAATGATGTTTTACAAATATTTCTTTTCATTGCAAATATAAACTCAAAAGCTGCGAACAACTGGTCAGTTATACTTGTTAAAGAAGTAAAAAGCTACCTCTACATTTCTGATTTGTTACTACAATTTGGAAACAACGACATCCAGAAGGAAACACCATTAAGGGCTAAAACACCTATGCAAATTGATGACCCTAACAGAATAGCAAAGACAATATACCCAAAATCCCCACCGAAAACAGCACAACTGAAGGCAAAACAAGTGTCGAGAATAAAAGGAGAAAAAGGGTTAAACTAAAGTGAATTGCACTCTGTTTGTTGGGATTTGAACATACGAGTGCTAGATTGAAAACAGAGCTTACCAGAGAGGGCTACATAATATTCAAATCAACTCAAATCAAATGGATCACATGAATCTGAAAGGATTGGGGTCATCGAGGGATGAACAACACTCAATATCTAAATCCTCATGGTTTGCTAAAAAAAAGAGCGATGGCAGAGTCCATTTGGGACCTAAAGGACATTTGCCAACAATTTTAGTAAAAGGTCACCAGGCAATGTAACAGGCGAAATAAAAAGCCATTCAATCTCATAGTTTCTCATAATAGGTTATAAAAGTTATCCTTCCTTGTTAAGTTATCCTTCCTTGTTAGCTCGGCTGTTTTCGGAGAAAACCCGAGATATTGTTATCACCTTGGTGTCGTTCAGGTTGGCATTGGCGAGACAAACTTAACCTTGGTAATATCTCTATTGTTATTGAAGATATCCTCATGAAACTTGGCATGTGTATTGACCATCTAAGAGCTATCTAAACTATCAACGGGGATTATTCTAAAAGTGTTTTTTTTTAAGAGCCCCTATTTCGACTACGAATTTTTGCATATTCCAGCACCCATCTTTCTTTCTCCCGAGCGTTGGCACCCGTGGGCGGTGCTCTTGTTTTAGTTTTCAGCTTACCTGAGCACAACATGCTCATGTTGAGCTTTTATGATAGTTTATTGTCTGCTGTACAGAGTGTATTCTGTTTTCAACAATTTCTACAAGTCAAAAATTTCAAGAAATCTTTCTCAAATTTGCTGTAAATGCTTGGGTCATCATAAGGAATATCCAGTCAGAATAAAGTGACTCTGTGACTAATATATATAGAAAAAGTGGCCTCATTGAGAATTTTCTTGCTCTTCAGATCATAATTTTGGTTCTACCATTCCCAAACTTGCTTAAATAGATACTCTTATGTTTTCTGTGTTACAGCTTATGTGATCAAATTGTTGGTCTTTTTATCTATTAACTTGTTGAAAATATTTGTTTGGTCATCAGAATGACCATTTATGTTTATACATTGATAAGGGCTGATGAACAGGTACAAAAATAAAGTTAGTCAAGCAATTTAGGGTCATCTTGCTAAAATTTGGTGCTCCTGGGCATAGCAAAATACAGGCCTCAGATTCACAATTTGTGTAGAGGTCTTCAAAACAACATTATTTGAAATAGAAGTCCATACGGTTGATTGGGTTGAATGCCACGTTTAACATTAGTTCAGTCACAGAAGCTGGAGCATTTAATCATGGATTTCTGGTATTTCTCACACCAGTGCTACCACTACATTCTTTCAAAGCCTCCAATAACTCATCCCACATAAGTTTACATTTATCCATCCTTTGGTGGGAGTCAAATATCCGAAAGGATATTCGCGGCCGCCTTGAATAGAACCTGGGGCCCTAGTCCATATAGTGCGTCCATTAAAACCAAATGGCAAACTTTTAGACTGGTCCGATTGGAAAGAAATTACAGATGACATTTCAAATTGTTCTTAAATTAAAAACTAGAGGCCCATAGGGCCTAATCGGTCACCCGAGTCCAAAGAGCACAAAAACAAATAAAAGTCCACCAGATTATGCTACATAATAAATATCAAACCTCTAAGCCTTTTAGTTTGGGAGAAGCAGATTTTTAAGTTTTCACTAAACAAGCCTATGTAAACTTGGGACATCTTGGAACAGGCAAATTCTGACCCTAGGGCCATAATTTATACAATCTTGAAGTAGGTCCATCAGGTGATGCTACAAACAAAATATTAAAGCTCTATGCCATTCTGTTTGAGAGAAGAAAAAAGGTTTTCACTATATAAGCATATGTTAAATTTGTGACATCCGGGAATTGGCTAATTTTAATCCTGAGGCAATAATGTGTACAGTCTTGATAGAGGTCCACCAGATGATGCTGTATACCAAATATCAAAGTTCTAACGATAACACGTGGAAGTATTGGTGACCTCTATGTATTCAGTTTACAAAGTAACCTTGCCTATTCCTTTCTGCGTTTTTAGACGAATGCGAGTTTACAGCCAGGGTTGAAAATCTTTCTTTCTCCCGATCTACACGAACAAGAAATTGGAGCGCCCCACGGAAATGTTCTATTTGTGACACTTTTCAGTGTCAAAATAAATAACATTGTCAAAACTGTTTGCCCTGGAGTGGAATGATTTCGGTTTACGAGGTCGCCTTGCTTATTCCTTTCTGCATTTTTATACGAACGTGAGTTTAGAGTCAGAGTTGAGAGTCAATGTTCGAAATGCCTTTTCCGATCTACACGAACTATTTGTTTGTTTGTTTAGATGGGGTTTAACGCCGCTTTAAACAATATTGCAGTACCTAACAATGGATCCCTGGTATATCTCGCACCAGTACCACCATTACATCCTTTCCTAGCCTCCAGCTGCTATCCTACTTAGGTTTACGATTATTCACCAATTGGTGAAATACAAATGTCGGAAATCATATGTGCCGCCGTCGGCGATCGAACCCATGACACCCCATGATTAAGGTTGGGAGTCTGATGCGCTACCAACTGCGCTATGATTGCGTTCCTCCAGGATATTGTTTATCTGTGCCACTATTCAGTGCCAAATAATAAACATCATCGGAAAAAACTGTTTGCTTGGGAGTGAAAAGCCTTTTTTCGAACGCTTCGAGACGCAATTGTCACAAGTTCGCTTCCGTGTTAGTGCATTCGTTAGTGCGTGCGTCCGGAGCATACATTTATGGACGCATTAAACATTACGAGGCACAGCTGTTCTTCTTGAAGAGTTCTAGTGCCATGCGAAACGTTTGTTGCGATACCCAAAAGAGGTCACAGTTAAAGGTCAAAATTGATCTTTTCCAGAGAATACCTCCTACATTATAGATGCATTTAGAAATAACTAGGCAAAGTTTTTGTTCCTAATGAGAGCTAGTGTCAGGCCAAACGTTTGTTGTGATACGTTTAAATATAAGGTCAAGGCTGAAGGTGAAAGGAAAAAAATGACCTTGTCAGAAGCATAACTTCTACATTTATGAATGGACTTGAAAATAATGTGGTACAGTTGTTGTTCTTGATGAGTGCAAGTGTCATATGATACGCGCAAGGTCAAGGTCACTGTTGAGGGTGAAACTACCTTGTCCAGAGTATAATTTCTCATTTATAGATGGGCTTGAACATAACGCGACACAGTTGTTCTACTTGTTGAGTGTTAGTGTCATGCAAAACGTTTATTGTGATACGTCAAAAGACAAGGTCAAAGTAAAAAAAAAAAAAAAATGTGCACCACATTCTACGCACAAGTCAGCGGGCTCGACATGCTGTCCCAGATTACCCCATTTCTCGTTATGTTTATGATTTCTGCATCTGTTACAGATCAAAGCATATACATGTATATGTTACAGTAAGATTGTGAAATCAGGTATTTCGTGAAATCACTGAAACTTTCAGGGAATTCGTGAAATCCTTAATTCACTTAGTAATTTCACGAAATCACTAAAATCTTTAGGGTTTTCCTGAAATTACTGATAAATGTGGTGTTGTATTACACAAATTTACTAAACATAACATAACATATCTTTTATTACACCCAAGTATACAATTTATACAATATGGGCAAATGACAAAAAATAGACTTCTATTAAACAAATAATTTACTTCCGGAAGAGGGAGGGAGAGAGAGAGAGAGAGTGGTGGGAGATGGGAAGAGGGATAGATTTTCCGCGCTTTCAGTAGTCACGTGGCAGCTAATGCAAGGGCGGTAGATTGTCAAGCGTGGGTAAGTTTTATGTTTTATTTCAATCTAACGGTACAAGTGTGGGAAAGAACAAATCACTATAAATTCATTGATGATTGTAATCGATCAGGAATGATATTATTTGTGATTATTCGGTTATAGGTCAAATCTTTAAAAAAAAAAGAAAGAAAAAAAAACGATAAGGGTGCACAGATTTTCATCCAATACTGGGGTGCAAGAGCGGAGAGGAGAAAAAGCATAAAACAATACAATTTTTGTACGAAATCAGGAAAGTAAAGAATTTCCTATTTGACAATTACATTGTCTTTATTCAAGAATGTAGTTACTAGCAACACAACCCGTAATCCTTACAACTATTTGCCCATGTTTACATATAGGTCTATTTTATTTTAGCCCCCGTGGTGGGCCCCTGTGTAATTATGTAAATAAACACTTATGAATGGGTGGTACGTTTGTTTATATTTTCATCGAATTAGGACGAGGTTATAGTAAGGGTCTTTGAGCCAAAACAGAAAGGTAAATAATGTATTCATGGTTTAGTTATCGAACACCAGTGCTAATTTTCAGAATGGTTTTGTTGCTAGAAATAGTTTGGTTAGAAAAAAAAAAAAAAAAAAAAAAAAAATCGGTAGTTTCGCATATCATTTTTTCCTTCTCCTCCCGTTTCCTTTTTCACTCTTCTTCCTTTTTGAACATTTGTGGTACAGGAGAAATTTTCAACGGCTTTTTCTAAGCGATCTCTTTTACTTTAACCCTTGGTTTTTAGTTGCCAAATATGAGCTTGGTACAGGTAAAATTATTATACAAGGAGAATATGTATTTAAGCGTGACCAGAATATTGCAACTACAGCTAAAGTAAGGCTTCAGTTACAGCATTCTAGCTACCATACACAATATTACATTGGTAACAGTGAAATGTTCTTGTTTAACTCTTTTCCTGCTTTATAAAAGTATTTGTAAAATTTCACTCTAGTCAAAGCGCTGATAGCACCGGATGCTATAAATGTGAATAGACATGTACAAGGATGGTGCATCTATATTTGCCAGATTATACATTCTAGCCGTTGTACTAAAAGATTACTTTATTCATATAATAAAAGTGCTCATGTTACATGCCGTTACTAAATTTTCTATATGGTCTATTGAGAATATAATGTAAAAACAAATGTAAGAAGAGAGAAAAAATCATCTATATAAATGTCATAATTCCTAATACATGGTGAGAACATTTCAGTAAACAATTTTATAAATTGACAAGTCAGTGCGTAACATATGTAACTGCCAATATATCCATTGGCAGTTACACCAATTTCGCACTCCTGGCCTCCACACAAAAAAGCTACGATGCTTTCTCATTTCTTGCATCTGTTTGTAAAATAATTTTGGAAGAGGAGAAATTCACATGATAAAATTTTACACAACACAAATTGAGCTTTATCTACTAATTTAAGAATTAGGGATATAGATCAGGAGGTAGTCGGGGTGTGATTTAGGGTGACTGATTATTAATTTTTTTCATTATTATTTTTAAATAGTTGCTAAGTTCTTTGAGGTCTCTTGGTTTACTGTTGTGGAAAAAGGATTTAATGTTATTTTCATATTGTTGCAGGTTTGGGATATAATGCCTTCGTTCATTGTGAAAAAAGGGGCAGTGAAATAAATAATGGATTTCCGAGCCAATCTCATTGGAATTGCAGAGGGAGCATAATCTATTTTCTGGAAGTATTCCATCGTAACGCCCAGTTTCTATAGGCAAGCGGTGATTGGCAGTCCTGAATTTTATTAAAGGCAAGTATTCTTTTCTATTTAATTTTATTAGGTACTCTTCAAAACAGTGGTTTTCTTTGAATTCAGGTAAATTCTTCCTTTATTTGAGGAAATTAATTGTTCATGCCAGTTTTGTTTGAATTGGTCGATAAGGGTCTGTTTTAATGATTTATGTAGATTTTCTTGGAATATTGTAAATTGATTTTCCCAAAGATCTGGTCTACCTGTTGTTGTAAGTATTGCTTTAATTTTATTTGGCCACTTGTAAATATGTTGGGTGTTTGATAACATATATCTCTATAGATTGCAAGATATTTTATCTGTTTTGCCTACTAGTAGTCTGTTCCAAAACGAAATCATTCGAGACATAATAGTTATTCTAACAGGGTAGCGTCCTAGCTCACCATATAAAAGGAGGACGGAGTTGATTTCCTGCATCCAGTTATTCTTTTCAAGAATCTTAAGTGTATTTTTTCAAATATTTCAGTATTCTCAAAACCAAAAACCTCAGAGCCGTATGTTAATATTGGTAATACAGTGTGGTCGAATAGCTTAAGTACGAGGTCGATGGGGAAGTCGGAGTTGTTGACCTTAGTAAACAGAAATTGGAGGGCCTTATTTGCTTGTTCAGAGATGTGCTTTCTTGCTCTCAAGAAAGAACCATTGCTGGAGAAGGTAATACCTAGATAATGATAATGATCTTGTATTTCTAGGGGTTGGTTACCAAGTGCAAAGGAGAGATTTGTAAGCGTTCTGGCACCAAAGACCATAACTTTGCAGGGTTTTCCCTCAACTTTTAAAACTGGGGGTCATTTTGCTACATTATGTCCCCTTTCAAATTAGATAAAGAAGGTTGCCCTATTTATTTTTGGGGTCATTTGTTAAAAAAGCGGGTCCAAATTCAAAGAAACAGGGGGTCATGGAAAACCCTGACTTTGGTTTTTATTAATGTTAACCTGTAGGTGCCAGGTTTTGCAGCATTCAGAAAAAATATTTATGCTAATTTTAAAGTCTGTCGCATTATCAGATAGTATAACAGTGTCGTCTGCATAGAGCAAAATTAGTAGTTTAAGCCATAGAGTAATATCTGAACTTTCATTTAACTCCACACCGAGGGCACCATTTGACTCTAAATATGACTGCAAATCATTTAGATAAAGGGAGAATAAAATAGGGGAGAGATTTCCCCCTTGACGTACCCCTATTTCTGATATGAAAGTTTGGGAAAAGGATCCATTTAGTTGAATACGAGATTTTATGTTTTTGTACATGTTAATTATTACTTTTAAAAAGTTTCCGTTTATATTGTTGAGAATAAGTTTCTGCCAGAGGCCGGCTCTCCAAACCCGATCAAAGGCTTGTGAAAAGTCAATAAATACTGTAAATAGTTTTTTCTTCTTTTTTTTGAGTATTTCAAAGAGTGAGTGAAGGGTAAAAATATGATCACAACAAGAATAGCTCTTCCTAAATCCAGCTTGATTTTCCTCCAATATTTTATTTTCTTCTAAATATATATTTAACCTATTGTTTAATACTGCAGTGAATAATTTTCCTAAACAACTAAGTATTGTGATTGGCCTGTAATTGTTTGTGCTTTTTGGGTCACCCTTGTTTTTTAAAATAGGTATAATTGAACCTTCTAGCCAAGACTCTGGTATTATACCGGTGTTAAGAATAATGTTAAAAAGTTTACAATATAGTGGTAAAAGAAATTTTTGTTGACTTAATATATTCATTCAAAATTTTGTCAAATGGACTGGGGGCTTTGATTTCTTAAGTTTGTTTATGCATTTAAGAATTTCTGATTCAGTAATTTGTGAATTCAGGGATTCATTCAAATTGGGGAATTTGTCATAGTCATGTTCAATTCTGTTATCACCAATGCTATTCTTATTTATATCCTCAAAATAACTATAGAACTGGTCAATAGTTGGGTGATCAGAGCTTTTTTTCTTTGGTTTTAGTTTTTTTTTTTAGAAATTTCTAATATTTTTTAGGGTTTTTATCATTCATGTCTCTTAACCGTGTACTCTGTTGTTTTTTTCTACATTTTTATAGTGGTGTATTGTGCGCTTATAATCTTTGCTTGCTTGTCTCACTTTTAATTTGTGGACCAAACCATGACTTGTTATTTGGGAAGGAAATGAATTGACCATGACCTGTATAATTGTTGGGAAAGGAGACGTTAGCTGACTGTTCCAAAATGGACTGGATTTGAGAAGTTATGTGTTCAATTGTTTGCTGTGATTGTGGGTAAGTATTTAGTTGACACAGAAGGCTTTGATTTTTTTTGGTCAATGTTTTTTACAAATTCTGTTTCAAGAGTAGGAATCCATTTTGGTCTATTTCTTAAGGTTTGGGTACCCTTATTATTTGATTGTGAACACATTATTTTGATGTCCCAAACAAGGGCATTGTGACCATCAGATAGGAGTGGATCGGTTTCCAAAATTTCAAAGTTAGGGAGAAAGTTAAAACAATTTGCCGAGGCAATGACATAATCTATTATTGACTTTTCTCTAAAAGTAAATTCGCCTACTTCTTTATCATGAAACATTCTGCCATTTTAAAATAGAAGGCTATTGTTTTTGCAAATATCTAGAAGTTTGAACCCAGTTGTATTTGTATGTTTGTTTTTTGCTACTCTTTCCAGGTTAATGGATAGGCTTTCCAGAATTCTGTATGTTTGGAGCTCCAGCTTGACTTTCGGGGTCAATTTCAAGTGCCTCATTTAAATGACCGTCTGAGATGACAAAATCTCTCATAGAACGAACCCGACAATTGGTGTCTCCTGCCAGGTTAACATAACTATATTCAGAATCTTTTTGAAGAATTTCATCTTCTAACATTGAAAAATGCTCATCATTAAAAAAAAAGAGAATTTTCGGGGGGAATATATAAGGAACCAAGTAATAAATCTTGGTCTAGTTTGACCAATTCTTTGTCAAGTGATAGCCAAAGAACATATTCTGAAGAGTTAGATATGGGATTAACGTATTTTGCAAGAAGAAAAGAATATTTAGTTATCAATATCAACAATATCTGAATTGTCCAAATGGGTTTCACTTACACATAGAATATCAAAGTTGTTTACAAATTTAGTGAACCCTGGCTATAATAGCCGCTTTTTTAGACCGTTCACATTGAGAGAACCAAACTTCAATGTTTTTAATGTTTTATTTTCCACAGAATCTATCCATGCGTGTTCCTAGCTGACTGGGCCAGCATTGGCATTCGAATGTTGCGAGTTCCCTGAGGCGGAAGTAGAGTCCATTGGTTGTTGGCTACTCGGATGTGGATCAGGCCAAGGCCGTTGGAATGGGCTATTTCCTGTTGGGAATGAGGGCCTGGGTGAACGTCGAGCACGTGGCGCATCACTACTGGACCCTTTTTAGGAATATTGTTAAATAGAAGTTCACTGAAACTTTTATTAAAATTAGATCAACATATGTTGCACTAAGGTTATTAAATGATTTTTTTCACTACTTCGATCTCACTTTGAATATTAACCACGAAGCTTATAATTTAACAATTAATGTAAATCCTGAAACTACTGAAAATTGAGGTGTTGTATTACACAAATTTACTGGGCCCTATTTAGGAATATTGTGAAATAAAAATTCACTAAATATTTTTATTAAACTGCTTTGATTTCACTCTAAGTCAGATTAATTATCCTGATGGCTTTGATCTTTTTAAATATTAATCATAGGGTCTTGCAACCTACCTAATTGGGATTAAGCACAACTGATCTGTTAATTGCATAATCGTTACCCTGGTTGCTTTGATGTCCTTTTGAATATTAATCATATGGCCTGGCCAGCAACTTCCAACTGATCTGTTAATTGCATAATTGTTACCCTGGTTGCTTTGATGTCCCTTTGAACATTAATCATAAGGTCTGGCCAGCTACTTAATGGGGATTAAGTGCAACAGGGCTTTTGATTGAATAATTGCTAACTGTTGACCAAACGTTTTTACTTAATGGTTAACAATCTATAATGAGGTAATTAAAGCAGACCAATTAATAATTGCTGGCAATATAAAATGTGTGTCAGGCAGACTGGGTTATTATAATATTGTGCTTACACAAACTTTTAATGCTCTTTATACTAAAGGGAGGCGGGACCATTATACCACCCACTGGGTAAACTTAACCCGTTACTAAATGATATCAAATAGTAATTTAGACTACACTTTATTTTACTCGTAGTTTCAAGGCATTTTTTTCCCGGTCGGTGGTCGCGTAATTCGCCAGTTCCTGCCCATTCTGAATGGTCATGGTAGTTGTTTTCTTACTTGATATTTTTCGACAGCTTTTGTGGACCTGTTAAGGTCTTATCTTTTTTCCTGTTTAGCCGTATTTTTTACATTTTATCTTAATTCCTTTGGTCTGCTGTACTAACAGGTGCCTTCCCTAACGGGAAAGAACAGGTATGCCAGGAGACGTGGGTCCAAGTGGATTGGAATTTTATGTCACATTCGATGCAGCTCTGGTAGAGGCTCAGTTCGGCGGCTTTCACGAGCCGGGCGGGTTGTTGTCTGGCCGGGTCGGCTAGTCTTTTTTTTAAACATTTTATCCGATTGGAACCTGGTGCTCGGGTCGTCTCTGGTGATCCCCGCATCCTAGAAGCCTTGGCCAAGCCCCTTCTAAGTGATGCGGGCCTTACACCCGGAGCACCAGGCAGGGCGGACTGCGCGTCTCTCCCCCCGGAGGGAAGTATTCTAAAACTCGCTGCCGGCGCATAAGAAAATCTACAGATAATACAACAAATAGATACATTCCTGGCCCTTTCCCAAATAATCCATCCAACTGCATATTATATATAAAACAAACAAAATCAAATAGATAATCAAAATCTCTATGCCTTAAGTTAAATTATAAAATATCCATTAATAAATAGTACTAGTTGTAGTTTTGTAGGGTAGATGTGCAGATGCACATATACATATGTGTGTATATATGTATATACATATATTTTCTTTCTTTTTAGGTATTTTCATAGACAGTTTATGCGTAAATAGAGCACAGTACAAAAACTTTTCGCAGTTCCTCGTGGGATATTTGTATATAATGAATAGTTAGGTTTTACTCTGTGGTCCTGGGAGCCTCTCTTCTTTCTGGCGGGCAAGATATTAGATTTTTAAAATTTATTTTTAGCGGATATAGTTTTAAACCACGAGGAACAAATTTTAGACCATAGGGACAAACTCAAATAAGCTAGTAAAATTGAATTGCATAGTTGTATACAATAGCCGCTCGTGAAGTGGTGACACACCGAACATGAGGGTAAACCGAGTACCTCTCCCCCCCCCCCCCCCGAGCAACCCGCCGAAGGACCCAGATTAAGACCCGGGGGGATAGGCGGGTCGGTTCCCCGGGAGGTGAGGGAAATTACAGGAGACTAGGTTATTATTCTCTTCCATGTTCATCACAATGGCCCATCATTCAAGACCATTGAGGATAGGAAAGAAGCAGCTGGAATTTCTACTACAAAGTCACGTAACCACTACTACATTTTGAAGAAGTATGAAGTCCTTCAGTGTGGTGATGTTGAAAAACTGATTAAAAAGAGGAAGTCACCAGAAGAACGTCCTAAGTACTATACATCTATAGAAGACACATACGACATTATCAGCAAAGCCCACATATCAACAGGGCATGGTGGTCGTGATAGGATGCTGAAACATCTTGGGCCGAAGTACGTTAACATCACAACAGATGCTGTTGAACTGTTCAAGTCATACTGTGTTGTGTGTCAAGAGAAGCGGAAACGCCCCAAGACTACATGTGTCTAGGAATTTATCTCTAGAGCTCAAGTAGACCTTACTGACATGCAGTCTTTTCAACAAGGCAAGTTCAAGTGGATCATGGTATACCAGTGCCACCTCACAAAATTTGTCATCCTGAGGCCACTGTCTTCCAAGAGAGCGGCAGAAGTTGCCTTTCAACTGCTTGACATTTTTCACCTTTTTGGTGCGCCTGCCATCCTTCAGAGCGACAACGGCTCGGAATTTACATTACATGTCATCCAGGAGCTCAAAGAGTTGTTGCCCGAACTCACCATGGTTCATTGCAAGCCGAGACACCCTAAAAGCCCAGGCTCTGTTGAAAGAGCAAACAGTGACACTAAAGATATGCTTGTGGCCTGGATGAGTGACAATAACACCCAGGACTGGACCAGTGGGACTCTAGTTTGTTCGACAAAAGAAGAACTGTTCCCAACATGCAGGCAAAAACCAAACACTATGCAAGGCCATGTTTGGAAAGGATCCTAAAGTCGGCTTGACATCATCTAGTCTTCCACCTGAGATTCTCGACAGGATTCAGTCTGAGGATGACCTTCTGGCCCTCCATCAGCCACCGCTTCCGACCAGAACTGAGCCTACTACAAATGAACTACCACCTTCGACCAATACCAACACGGAACCACCACCTTCGACCACTACCTACATGGAACCACTGCCTTCGACCACTACCTACATGGAACCACTGCCTTCGAATACTTCCACCACGGAACCACTGCCTTCGACCACTACCACCATGGTACCACCACCTACGACCAATACCACCACGGTACCGCTGCCTTCGTGTACTGCAAACACGGAACCACCAAATTCGACCACTACCTACATGGAACCACTGCCTTCGACCACTGCCACCATGGAACCACCACATGCGTCTACTTCCACCACGGAACAACTGTCTTCGACCACTGTCACTATGGAATCACCACCTACGACCAATACCACCACGGAACCACTGCCTTCGTCTACTGCCACCACGGAACCACTACCTTCGACCACTACCTACATGGAACCACTGCCTTCGACCACTGCCACCATGGAATCACCGCCTTCGCCCACTACTACCACAAAACCACCCTAAACTTCTTCACTCCTTGACAGACGGCTTCAAGATATCACCCATCAGCGTTAAAGAGCATGAGAGGCTCAGCTAGTCTAGGGTGAAAGGATGGTGAAGACTTAAAGGCGGGTGAGAATGTCGCTGTGCCAATTCCAATGGTTTACAGAGGCAGAGGCGATTCAAGAAATACCCTTGGAGAAATTGTTTTTCGGGATGAAAATGACATGTATGCCAGGAATCAGTTTGATCTCTGACCACAGCGACTGTTGAATGACAATGATGTTGACATGGACTGTACAACCACACTTTGTAATAGTAGATGTCACAACAATCTCAAATGTCCACATAAGTAATGCGTTTACAGACGTTGTAGGGAGGACATGATCTACATTAAAAAAATACACACAAGCCTGTTTAACTTGTCCATTGTTTTTATCATCTCGACGAGTTGTCTACATTCATTCATTTAGAATATATAAGCCTGTTTTAACTTGCCCATTGTTATTTTATGATGATGATCAGCTGTGTTGTACACTACTATACATACCAAATATCAAAGCTCTAAGCTTAATGGTTTAGGACGAGAAGATTTTCAAAGATATCCCTCTTTATTCTTATCTAAAATCAAGGATTGCACAGAAAAGGGATAATTTTCAGATTAAGATGATTCTATGAAGTAATAACCCTTTCCTGTACAAAAACCGGATTTTGTATCACTGTAATATTATACTGTAGAAAAGATTGAGGAATAAGAAGAAATTGCATGCTTGTGACAAGCAATTTCTTCTTTTCCCACAATATTTTCTACCCAAAGAATGGTTTCATTTTAATTTGTATCCAATTTTCATTGTCGCCTGAAACCTCTTTCAATTTGGACCAGTCTTAATTTTCAAAAACAGGAAAGAGTTAAAGTAAAGGATCAAAAGATGATGATTTACTCCAAACATCATTCTTTGAATTGTTTTGGTAGAGGGTCAATAGGTGATGATTCATACCGAATATAAAAGCTCTCGGCCTTACTGTTTAGAAGAAGAAGGTTTTCAAAGACAACCTTCTTATTCCTGTGTAAAATTAGGGATCGCACAGAAAAGGACTTTTTTTCAGCGTACATAAATTCTTTGAGGTATTTTAGTAGAGGGTCAAGAGGTGATGGTATGTAACAAATACCAAAGCTCTAGGCCTTATGGTTTAGGAGGAGTAGACTTTTTATGCCCCCACCACTTAATGTGGGGGGGCATATAGATTTGCCTTTGTTCGTCTGTCCGTACTTTTATCCGTCCCGAAATTGTCCGGGGCATATCTTTGAAAGTATAATAGCTATCAACTTGAAACTTTATAGATGGATAGACCTCAATGAGGAGAAGTGCAGTGCACAAGAACCACAACCCTTGCTTGCATAATTTTGGAGTTATTGCCCTTTGTTATTTTAAAGACTTACTTTTTTTCTGGGGCATATCTCTGTAAAATCAAATTACGTTGCCATACCAACTAAAGCTTTCAACAGATTTCAAATCATCTAGTAATTATCTGGTTTCCATAGCAACCAGTTTTTAACTAATTTAAATTCTTTGGTTGAAATTGTCCCAGTTGTTTCGGAGGAATTGTCGTTTTCAAATCCTTCTTTATATTCATATTAGCCCCCCCCCAATGGGATACCGTCCCTGGGGATCCGAAGTTGATGATTTTGGCAATTCTGAAAGGGGTCAATGTACTGATGCTTCATGCAAAATATCAAAGAATCTGCACCTTCTGGATCTGGAGGAGATGATTTTTTAAGAGTTTTTTTTTGTTACAATGGCATCCAGAGTTTTCAACGGATTTTATTTTTTTATCAATTTTCAAAGGGCCCACCAAAGGAACATTTCTGCCAAATTTGGTTAAAAGTGGCCCAGTGGTTCGGGAAGAGATGTCGTTTTAAAAATCCTTCTTTATTTCTATGTAAGTCCCACCCGAGGGTGATGATTTTAGCAATTATGAAAGAGGTAAATGTACTAATGCTCCATGCAAAATATCAATACTCTTTCGATAGTTTTTTAAAGATTTTATTAAAATTTCAGTTTTGATACCATGGCAACCAGAGTTTTCAACGGATTTAAATTCTTCAAGTTAGCAATTTTTAAATGGCACAACCTAAGGAATATGTCTGACAAATTCGGTTGAAATTGATTGCTTGAAGTGGTTTGAGAGGAGATACCATAAAAATCCTTATTTCTATATACCCCCCCCCATATGGCTCCGCCCTTAAAGTTTCGTGAACCTGCTGTCTGCATATACACTGAAACCATTTCTATATAAGCTATTTTGGGGGAAAGTTTCAATAGTATTTCATAGATACTATTGCAAAACCGTTTTCCCACACCATCCTCCTGAAGAAAAAAGGTCTGGAAAGTGTTGCAGAAAACGGAGAAATTGTTTACAAAAATCAGATTCTTCATTAAATAATCAGGTAACAAGGATACACTTTACTATCTTATTTCACCTGAAAAGGAATTAACTCTATAAAAATTCTAGCAGACATCAGTCTCCATTTAACCCATCACCGGATGAAAAAAAATTGGAGTGATCCAGTTTCAAAGTTTTTGAAGACGATAATTCTAAGTGTGTAAGAATGAGTTAAGAGAATCAAACTAATCTATTTTTAAATATAAAATGTCCGCAATATTTTCAGAATAGAAATAAAAATGCCCATTTAAGGGAACCCGATCATATGACCTGATTTTCCATGGAAATTGCTACATCGTTTTCTTTTTTTGTTGTAAAAGTTGACTGTTTGGTTGAAATCACTTGAACCAAGAACATTTTAGATTTGCAAAGAGTAATACTTTTTAATTGTATGATTGAACAAAATAAACAATTCCAGTTTACTGTAAATAACTAAATGGTGTATTCTGAGTAACAGCAGTATTCCTTGGAAATTGCGTGATAATCGGTCCATCCATGTATACATACACAAAAACCTTGAAGTGTTAGAAACATACTAAAACTTCACACACTTCACTCTACTAAGACGACCGTAAAAAAATTATGGATCGTTTCGCGTGGAATAATACAAATTCGTAAATTGTTGAGAGGATCCTGGAAGCAAAATGAGCACAGTCGGGTAAACCTGATTGGCAAAACACTAATACCGCTCGGATCAACTCTAGTTGTAAGAAAGCGTGTAAAATTTTCATCGTATTAAACGCAGCTCATAATTTACATGTATTTATTCAGTGTTGTTAGCATGCTTGATATATAATGGGTCGGAGGCTTAAATTTGCTGGATTGAACTAATCTAAATTAAACTTAACTAAACTAAACTAAAATGAATGGTAGATAAACTGGGATGGTATTATGATCATAAAGGCGTGTTCAAGATTTCAGAATGATAGAATTAGTGGACACAGAATTATGATGCATGCACATAGAACTTTAACCAAGGCATTCAGCCGACACCGGTTGACTTGTATAGCCTCCTACTCTCCACATGGTCGAGCGAAAGAAGCCAGACAATGACAGCCATATGATTTGTTTTTCAGGCAAGACCTGGTAATTTGGAATCCTTGTAGCGACAAGGGTACTCTCCTCTTCGCCCATGGCAAATACCTTACACCTTCCTCGTCAAATCCGTTTTATGACAAATTCTTCCTTGGCAACGAATATTTCTGAATTTTTTTATTTCGGTAAGGTTTCGTTGAAAAGGGGTTAAGGACAAGAAACAAGCTTTTCTTACTAACTTCATGGAAACAAGAAAGAAAATAACACGTTGAATGAAATAATGTTCATGGTTGATAAGTCTGTATCACGTGCTTTGTTTCATTTTTCATATTTCTCTCAAAACTCAACTGCCTGCATCATCAATACTTTACTCTCAATTACATCTTTAAGCCATTTCTCTCGGAATCTCGATTCCCCAGGTCTGAAATAAACAAGTTAACATGAGCTTTTTGTATAAGATCTGACAAGCGTCTATTTGCACTTTGTAGATTTTTCTGAATCAATAATCGCTAATCTAATTTCTGTTATGATTATTCTCAAATAATGTCTCCGACTGACATCTGCTTGGTCCGAAATATTTGTTTCGAAGAGTTTATAAGAGGACCGTTCTCGCTTGACGGCTCACATACATATAGGAGTATCTCAGAATGGCGAAAAGTGTTGAACCTACTAGAGTGTTTCTGGTCCTAAAGAGACGAATCAAACTCACCGAAGTTTGATTTCGGAAATACCATCTCTGATTAGCCTCTGCTGGATGTGATCTATTATACAAATACAAGTTGCATGGTATCCCAGGATATGATCCTTCTTTTCTCGGTTGGTAATATGTTGGTATTTCATGAAATCCAGTTGGTGTCTCTCAAAACTATCTTATTTGGTTCATTCATATTTATATTAAAATGCTTCAAAATTATTCTGCATAATTATATTTATTTATAGAAATACAAGAGAACCGCCAAGAGAATTTACTAGGCTGATCGGAGCTGGTTAGTGTATGATAAAAATCTCAGTAGCAAAGGGATATAATTTGGACAAAAATACAGAACAGATTGCTCTTTTGGCAGTGGACATAAATTACATGTTTCAAGTGTCAAATATTGACGACGCAAAGGCTATAGCATTACCCGAGAACAGACGAGCTGAAAATTAAATCATAAGTATTTTAAAATAATAAAGAGCATATGTCGGTGTTAATCTGCTAATAGAAGTACACGTGTCAATTGTTAATACATTGGACCTTATATTTTAGCAGAGGACTTTTGAACTTGCTCTAATTGAGATTTTTTCTAAATTTTGGATGTCCGAGGCGAGGCCATTTTCGACCCCAGGTATTTAATTTGTAGAACTTGGTAGATTGATTGATGGGGTTTAACGTCACTTTTAACAGTATTTCAGCCATATATAGGTTACTGGAGCACATAACAATGGATTCCTGTTATTTCTCACACCGGTACTATCACTACATCCTTTCTTAGCTTCCAGCTGCTATCCTACTTAGGTTAACGTTTATTCACCCATTGGTGAGAGACAAATGGCAGAAAGGATATATGCCGCCGTCGAGGATCGAATCAATGACATCCCATCATTGAAGATTGGGAGTCTGATGCGCTGCCGACTGCGTTATGAAGGCGTCCTAAACTTGGTAGAGATCCATGCGGTTATGCTAAAAATGAAATTTATATGCCTTTACGGCCTCGTAGTTTCTGAAAGAAAGGTTTCCACATATTCAACAAAATTTCCCATTTTCAAATGCCACGACAGCAAGAGTTTTCCATGGAATTAAAATCTTTTAACAACTTTAGTGAATATTCATCTAAGGAACACCCCTGAAAAGTTTCAGCTTAATTGACCTATTGGTTTCGGAGGGGAAGAATTTTAAAGATTCTGGATGGACAAACGAACGGACGACGGACAATGACCGATCACAATGGCTCATCTCGCTCTGTGCTCAGGTGAGCTAAAAAGGTGGTAATAGAAGAAGTACGCACTAGTGAAGAAAATGAATATCATTCAAACGTATGCTCTCACCCAAATAAAGTGGTATTAAACTGTAAATAATGACACGATGATATATTTCCTTGTTTAATGATAAAGAAGGATTGATTCTAACAGAACAAGAGTACCATAGTCACAATATACGCCGCCACTTTGCTGCTGTTTCACGAAAATAATTGTATACATTACTTTTTTTGACAGAACCAAATTCAAAACATTTGCAGACTACCTTTTTAAATTGTCAAGTTCAAACTGTTTGTTATGATTGATTGATTGAATGGGCCGAGAGACTAAGTGTCAAGGGACATAAATATTGCAAAAATCAATGAACCTAAAATCCTTGATCCATATGCGCCTACAAATTATGGTGATGACATTGACCAAGGTTCATTTAAATCGAACATAAAGTAAGGAGGAGTGCGTTCACAAGGCTGCAATTTCAATAAGCCCCAGATACTAAGTTTTAAGGGGGCATAATTCAGGGAAAATGAATGAACCATAAAATCCCTAATCCATGTACATCTACAAATTATGGTGATGACAGTGACCAAGTTTCATATAAATCGAACACAAGGCTGCAATTTCAATAAGCCCTAGAGACTAAGTTTTAAGGGGGCATAACTGAGGCAAAAATCGACGAACCATAAAATCCTTACTTCATGCTCATCTACGAATAAAGGTGATAACATTTACCAAGTTTCAAAAAGATCCAACCGGAAACTTAGGAGGAGTTGCGTTCACAAGGCTGCAATTTCAATAAGCCCCAGATACTAAGTTTTAAGGGGGCATAACTGAGACAAAAATCAATGAACCATAAAATCCTTACTTCATGCACATCTACCAATTAAGGTGATAACATTGACCAAGTTTCAAGAAGATCAAACCAGAAACTTAGGAGGAGTTGCGCTCACAAGAAAAGTAGACGGACGGACGGACGGATGGATGGACGGACAGACGGAGAAAATAACGCCAATATACGACCGCCTCCGGCGGCTTATAAAAAGTAAAAATCCCCATATGTTTTACAAAGCTCCTCAGAGCAATTGTTAGGAGGAAGTAAGATTCGAAACTCTATATGGGTGTTTGTATTTTATATAAAATGTTTATGTTAAGAAGACAAAATAGATATATTTTTTAAAACAAATGTTTGACCTAGTGAGAAAATGGAGACCTTGTTCGGAAACATCTACCTATGACATAAGCAGTTGTGTATTGTTGTTTAAGATAAAAAAGATTATCACAGATGGACACAATTAAAAAATTGCCCCAAATCTTAATAATGCAAAGATATTCGTCATTGAAGGAAGGTAAGCCATAGCAGGCAGGTTAGTCATAGGATGAAGGTTAGTCGTTCGAGGGAGGTTAGTCATAGGAGGAAGATTAGACATAGGAGGAAACTTAGTTGCAACAAATATTCAAATTACATTCTAGAAATGAAAAGTGATAGGAAAAAATACAAAGTTTTCAATAAAAGGCATAAGCTACAGGAGTTGTTGAATCACCAATGACAATCAGAAAATCAGTTTGTCAATCAAATTACTTTGTAAGTCAAAAGAAACCATCTTTATCTCAAACACTTATGTAAAACTATTTTGTCAATGTGCCACCAAAACTTTGTAACTACAGTTTATCCAAGCTTTATAATGGTTTTAGGTCATCATACAATGACAAACTTTTATCTTTGTCCTAAGTGTTCAACAAACCAGTCTCATTAAAAACTTTCGTTGGAGTGACAATTCAAAAGGGCATGTCTAGCGATTCCTCAATAAAAGTTGGTTAGTGTGCGAAATCGTAAGATTTAAGCAAAGAAAGTACATGAGCCAGGGTATGATGTTGACTTCAGTGTAAAGTGAAGACACGGTCTTCATAGATATAGATTCAACAAAATTAATGTATTGAGAATGTTATCGGAGGAAAGCAGTGAAGAACCTCGAGATTTTAACAATACAAAAAGAAATTGTATTACACACACACACACACAAAAAATATTTTGGCCAAATGATTTGTTTGCTTTATTTCAGGTCAAAGAATATACAATGGAAAAAAGAATATACAGTGGAAAATTGTATCTAATCTTAACCCATTCAAAGATGACTTTTAGACTAGTCCTAATTCATAGAAGTTGCAGACGACAATTTATAGTTGATGAAAATTTAGAATTCTTTGTCTTTTGGCTAGAGAACATAGTGGATAATGAAGAAATTACTTGTAATAAGCTAGTCTGCAGTTCTGATTATCTTTACTGTTTATGATTTTGAATTATAAGAAATTTCTGCTTTAAGTTCTTTAACCTCATTCTTATTACTCTGTGCAAATATATTGCAAAAAATTCTTAAGTGCCAAACATTCATTGCTGAATAAACTAATCCAATCGGGCTACCTTTCTTGTATTGATTTTCCTTATATCTTTTTGGCCAAAAAGTTCTGCCTTGCAATCTCAGCTTCTTGAAACGGTCTGGTAAAAAAACTCAACAATTGATGTCAGTGGACAGCAATGCTTGACTTTTCTGAGTGCTGGATAGTAACGGCAATTCAATGTAAACACTAGTCATATTTCCATAACATGAATGTTTAAATAATGAGTAAATTTTTAATCATGACTCAGAACACGTCAAAAAATTACAAGCCATAACCAAATGTAGTAATAGAGATTAAAAAAAGTCTTGAAGTTACAATTCTAATAATTATAATAATAATAACGATAAAAATAAAGACCTTATGTAACGAGGCAGCACGGTTGGATAAATCCAGTCTTCCCTGTGAGCCTCTAAGTAAACATTTAGACAACATCAAGAGTTAATATAGCAAAATAATATGTGAAAACATGAGATGCAATCGATTAGTCAAAACATTATAATTTCCAAAATAACTACAACAACACGTATATTTATTATTATCATTTTTTCTTTTTAAGTACTAACGTTTCGGCATACGCCTTCTTCAGAGTACATAATAATGAAAACAATAAAATAAACATATGTGACGTCATAAACGCTACGTTAAAAAGGCGGAAAAATAAATTATGCGTGTTAGAGTGTGCGATTTCGTAAAAATTGGTAATGTTTACTAAAACATTAAGTTGCCATAAAATCATCGAAACTACAGCCCCCGTTCTAGACTGGTACCACTGTCGACTTTAATAAAGGCTTTGTTAAAGTCGACGGCGGTACCGGTTCCCCCCCCCCCCCCCCCATTCTGGCTGGAATTCAATGATTCTGCAGCAGTTAAACGATTTGTGAACCAATCTAAGAATTTCTAATATTTATTTCATAACACACTGAGTTAAACAGGTAAGGATGAAATATAAATTATAAAAAAGTGCACAGATGTGCGACCTAATACGGATCTTTATTGCACACAAAACCAAGCAGAATGAGATATATAAAAGCGCTTATCGGATAATAGATATACTTAAAATCCTATATTAAAACGTGTTATTTAAAAAAATGATAAATAGGAAAAATGATTAGCGATTCAAAACAACTAATATACTTAAAATTTATACTTCATATAACAGCTTTGTATTTAAGCCATTGATTGGGGTTCATGGTTTTAAGCTTGTGTATCCAAAAGGTTTCTTTGCAAAGTCTATCCATATCATTTTCGATAATATCAATGGCCATGAAAGTGAAATCGTCAATATAATGGTTAGATTCATTGAAAAGAGATGCAACTGAAGAAGAAACCAAAGGACTGAAAGTCCTGAGAGCGGTTTTGCTGGCTTATCAGTAACCGCGCTCAATAATGCCAACATGTATCATCAAGATGAGTAAATAAATCGCACACTGTACAGGGATGAGCAGCTGGATGCTCGATATGGATGTAGTGGTGATACTGGTGCGAGAACTACCAGGAATCCATGGTTAGGAGCTCAAGCGACCCCGTTATAACTAAAATACCATTAAAAGTTGCGTTAAAACCCTATTCAATTAATCATGACCCTTTTACAGTTTACCGATATCGCTATTTTGATTTAATCACAACGTTTTCTTTAATATTATTTCATCAGTGCGTGAAAGGTTAAATGATAAAAGGTAAAGCAATCAATGCTAACATTCAATTCTTTTTGCTGTGATCACATTATTATTAAGTACTACATGTTCGTTTCAAAGATATAGTCGAATTCGAGAGGTAAAAGGGTGTTTTATTCGGTTTGGTTTAATAGGCGCTTGAATATCGCGACTATAACAGGGTTGTAACTTGTAGCATATACTGCGTACACGGGGTGTAAATTTGCTCAGTCCTGACGGGACAAAAATAACAGACAGGGTTAGGAGTTTGTTTATTCCACTAACCACTGACCTAGATTCTATCTTGAAATGCGAGGAGATTAATTCTCTCATTTAGACAGTTCATTAGACAATTTACTATGGATATATCAAGTCGAATTTTTAGACCATTTTCCTTGATATTCATGACTATAAGGAGGCTGTTGGCATTCAGAAAGTAAGTTATTTTCTTCATCAGCGATGAAACAAGATGGAGGCAATCATATAGATTTTCACTTCAAGTTTATGAGCATGCGTCGAATTGAGTAGAAACTTCGTGAAAACTTGTTTCCGGTTGATCGATGTGAAATACCGGTTTTGTCCTACAAAACCGCTAAAAACAGGATCTGTAAAGTTATTTATATCAAAACTGTGACTATTTATGCGTCTTGAAACCCACTGTTTAGTCTGTCCGACATACTGAGTTTTACATTGATTACAGGTGATCAGATATACAACATCTTTGGTTTTACAGTTTGTGTTGTGTCTCATCTGAAAAGTTTCAACAGTCCTAGTACTAGTAAATGTCCGTGAATGACCTATATTATTACAATGTGAACAACGTTTATTGTTGCAACTTTGAGATTGGAATTCTACAAATTTGTCGCCTTTAAATACTGAAGACATTAAAAAGTCTTGCACATTTTTAGGACGGTTTAATGCGTTGGGAAGCATGGAGTTTCTTGAGCACCAATATTCACTGTCCTGGAGTGACAAAGCTACCTCTTGTATACTGTTGCCAAAAGTGCTTACTGTAGTATCATCAGCAAACTATCTGTTGATGAGAAATTTAGGTGTAAAAGCAAATCATTTATTTAAATTAGGAAAAGTATAGTGCCAAGTACAAAGCCTTGTGGTATATCAGATTTAACATCTGCAGATGAAGACAGTTTACTAGGAACAGGTACTTTCTGACTCCTATCAATTAGATAAGACTTAAACCATTCATAAGACTGGCATTTGATGTTGTGTTCATGCATCTTACTTAGAAGAAATGTATGATTGATTAAATCAAATGCTTTGGTTAAATCTTAAAGTACTGTTCCCACAATTTTTGTCATTTATTGCATTTATCTAGGCATCAAGTCAAAAAAGGTTTAAACTCTACTAAAATAATGAGTAATGAATATTTGCAAAGATACAATATTATGATCACAGAGGCATGTGCATTGTTTCACAGTATTGGCAAATGTAGGAACAGAGATTAGACTGTTGCATGTAAAACTTTTATAAGGAATTTCAAAGTAGAAAAAGGGTAGAATTTCCTGCTAAAATGGATGTTAGGGTAATGGATCTTTTTCCAGGGATTGAAATGATGGTCAGAAAAGGAATGTGAAAGTTTCAGAGCAATATCATTAGAAGGTACAGAAATACAAGAGAGATATGGCACACAAAACTTAAACCAAATGTCTAAGTCAAAAAAAGTGGTTATAACTCCCCTGTCAGAGTAATGGATCTTTGCCTTGAGGATGATGATGATCATAAAGGCATATGAAAAGTTTCAGAGCAAAAACATTAGTAGAAACAGAAATATGAGACTTGCACATTAAAATTTAACCAAAGCATTACACCAATGCCAATACTAACACCGGGTGACTGCTAAAATAAGATAAGGCTCTTTTTCTTTAAGGCCTAATACTAACTGGGTGAGGAGAAGGACTCCTTGGCGACCAAAGCTTTCAACAGATTTCAAATTGTTTAGTAATTATCAAAAGGGGCCATTTAATTGAGACATTTCTGCAAAATCTGGTTGAAATTGGCCATTTAGTTTTGGAAGGCTTGCCCTCTTTATTTTATATCTGCCCAATCACCCTGAGGCTCTGAAGTTTTAGCAATTTTGAAAGCAGTCAATGTACTGAATCATCATGCAAAATCATTTCAACGGATTTCAATTCTTTGGTTGAAATTGGCCCAGTGGTTTGGGAGGAAACACCATTTAAAGAATGCTTCATTTCTATACAAGCCTGGACTGAGCTATGCCCCTGGGCGAATGAGGGTAATGATTTTAGCAATTTTGACAGAGGTCAATGAACTGATGCTTTGTGCAAAATATCAAGGCTCTACACCTTGTGGGTTAAGAAAATATAAGTTTTTTTGATTTGAATTTCAAGTTTGTTGCCATGAGTTTAAAACAGATTTCAATTCTTTTAGCAATTTTTAAAGAGCACTACCTTTGGAATATTTCTGCCAAATTTAGTTGAAATTGGCCAAGTGGTTTTTGAGGAGATTTGGTTTTGCCATGGTTATACGCGTACCCTTTCTATGTTTTCTTGATATTTTTTTTTATTGTTAATACAATTGTTATGTACATGTTCATTATGTTTAATAACAAGTATTTGTAAAATTTTACCAAATCAACAATGTTTCATTGCTTTCTCCGTTTACCTTATAGACTAAGACCAATAACTATGACTTTGTATATGTTAGTATGGCTATATACTTTTTGTACTAGTTGGTTAATAAAATTACTGTTCTGTTCTGTTCTTAAAAACGTAGCCTCAAAGGAACACACTAGGTACTTCTAAGATTTTACCGTTCGATCCCCGACGGTGGCACTCATCCTTTCCCACTATTTGTCTCTCACCAATGGGTCGATAATCGTAGACCTATGTGAGATAGCAGCTGGAGGCTAGGAAAGGATGTGATGGTGGTACTGGTGTGAGAAATACCAGGATTCCATTGTTAGGTGCTCCAGCCGCAAGATAAGGTGACTAGGAACATTATGTGAATTTTTTTTTGTTGGTTAAAGTTGGAGGAAATGTGTTAACAAGATGAGGATGAATGGATGGACCACCTGATAGACTAAGTTGGGATAGATGGAGAGACAGTTAAGATGATACCAATATAAGTCAACCTTTGTCAGAGTATAAAAACTCTGATGTCTTAGAGTGCACACAAGATATTTCTAAGATTAGGCCTAGTGACCTACTTTTTAACCCAACATGACCAAATAGCATAACTGTCCAATAATCACTATGAAAAACAATCTGACCAAATATCCAGACATTTAGGCCAAAAATGATGCCTCTAGAGTGCACACAAGATATTTAAAGGATTGGCACTTAACCTACATTATGACCCAACATCAACCAATATTGGAAATGACCCCAGATATCATGGAGACAAACAGTCTGACCTAATATCAGGATATTATAACCCAAACATGCAGCCTCTAAAGTGCCTCTAAAGTAAACACAAAGATTTGACCAAGTGATCTTTTTTTACCCTACATAACCCATGTTCAAATGTATCATTGATACAAACATTCTGATGTAATATCATCAAGACATCTTAGCCCAAAATGTGGTCTCTAGAGAAAATGCAAGGTTATGAGCTACTTTTTTATGACCTAGTACTTATTGGAGGAATCAGTTAGAAAAACATTCTGACCAAGTTTCAAAACATCAGGCCCAATATTATAAAACTTTCTTCATACTCCATTCACAATTTTCTTAGACTTCAAATTCAATTAATTTTTTTTGTTTTAATCTTTACAGTGTATAAAGAGTAATGAGTAACAACTAACCAACATTGTCTTTTATTTTCATGCATTTACTACAGTATCTTAGCAGAAATGCATCTTTAATTGGAAATTCTCAACTGAGTTTAGTTTGAATTCACCACCAAAGGATGAAACCACAGCATGTTATCAACTGAGAAACCAAGACCGAAAAGTCAAAGATCTATAGGCATTGCACATGTACCAGCAATTAAACTCTTGAAAACCAATGTTCTGTCTCCCAATTCACTTTAATTTGATCAGGCAATCATTCTGTGCAGATCATAAATCAAAGGACTGAAGGTCTTAAAAAATAGCCACAATTGAACGTTTAGACCACACAAAACCTGTTGAAGAAATACAAATCCTCAAAACTGGATAACAATGATCTTAAAACCCATTAATAGACAGATATTTTAAGGCTGGTCCAAGCTAAAAGAAGTCAACACAACAATCTCATCTTTTTAATTTGAAAATATGAGTCATATAGTGTAGATAACACTGTGAGAAAATAATAAATTGTTTGTAACAAGTAACAAGAAATTTCTCCTGTTCTAACTATTTTTTCCTGAAGTTTTTTTTCTTCAAGACGTAAAAAGCGGGTGAAAAAAGGTTAAGAGTGGAGTTGTTTCAGTTATTTGAAATTTAAAATGGAAGTTCTATAGCAATAACAATCCTACAGTTTTCTACTAACTTATTTTGCAGCAATTGAGTTATCATGCCTGAACATTGGCTGTGACATTTTAAAGGATCAAGGTTAGTAATAAACCTCAATTGAACAAGATGTGTTTTTGAAACATAATGCCCCTGCCGTACATGAGGTTTTTTTTTTAGCATTTGACCTTGGTATGTGACCTCGATCTTATCACATGACCTTGACATGAGGAGATGCGTATTATGGAGATGTATCATCATGCCAAATATGAGAATTGTATCTTGAATATGCCAGTAGTAATTGGCAATATTAAGTTTTTTTGGTTAAGTTTTGCAGACAGACAGACCTACAGATGGACAGACAGACAGACAGACAATGGTAAAACAATATGCCGCAGATCTTTCGGTTCAGGGGCATAAAATGACACAAAATTCCGAAGAAAATGAAATAAGATTTAAAATTTTTTGATTTTATGGTTTATACTTTTATTTAAGCCTATTACCAGACAGCCAAAAGTTTGAATGATCAAGATTGAAAGGAGTTGCAGATGGCAATTAAAAGTTTATTTTTCAATTTTCCAAGTAAAAAAAATGTGAAAAATGAACAAATTGTTTCATTTCTACCCTTGTTACCATATTTTTGTTCCAAAGAGGCATCAAAAGCGTCATGGGCCAAGCTTTAACATTAAAATCAGAATTTGTTACAATGTCAAAATTAAGAAATTGCGTGTTACAAGCAATTTCTTCATTTCCAACCTTGTTTTCTACCTACCAAAAAGACAAAGATATACAAAATTCTTTCAACTGGAAATTATTGTCTGTAGCTTCTTTGAATTCAGTCTAAAATTTTGCTGTGTAGTAATGAGTTAAGGATCTTGAAAGTAAGCATGACAAATTAAGTACAAGTATCTGCATTTCCATTTAACCCGTTCCCAGTCAAATCTGTTTTTTAGGCATCTTAAGAAAAAGCTTTAGAAAACATTGTGGTTTTCTACCCTTCAAGACAGAGATTTTCCAAATTCCAGTGACTTGGAATTATCATCTGCAACTTTTGTCAGTTTGAAACAGTCTAAGATTTTGTTGTTTTCTAATGAGTTAATGGGTCAATTGTAATTTTTTACAAGCAATTTCTTCATTCTTCCCAATGTTCTTTATCCTTAAAGACAGATTTTCTAAATTCCACCAACTTGACATTGTTATCTGCAAATGCTTTCAATTTGAAACAGTCTAAAATTGTGTTGTCTGGTAATGGGTAAAAGCATACAATCTACATTTCCCATTGATAATAACAAGCTATTATCTTTCTTATCCAAGAGCAGTAACCAATAAAACAAACCCTACTTTCTAGCACTTTCTAACATCCTTACATCTCCTTGATCTATTTTTAGACCAGCAAAGAGGACTACTTTTTTTGAGTGTATAAAAACATAAAATATGCAAGTCCAGTTTACTGTAAATAGCTAAATGGTGTAATCTGAGTTAGAACAGTATTCCTCACTATAAATGTTTAACCCTTTAACACAGTTCACCCTACTAAGAGGATTATAAAAAATCTGTCATTCAAAAATGGCAATTTGAAAACAATTACTAGAATGAAAAACTATTTTTAAAAAGCAGTAAAATCTGAACAGAAAATCCAATCATTAAATAACATTGGTAGAAATTCATTAAATAATTATTACAGATTTAGTTGTTTAATTTCAAATTGTAACGAAATCTTTAAGGACTACACTCTTGTTGATTTTTTTATGACAAACTTTCCATAACGAAAGCATTTTGGAGGAATAAAATGTATTGAAACTTACTTTTATGTTTAAAGACAGTTAGTATTAGAATAGATTCATTAAATAGAGTAAAATGATCTTGGTCATCCAATATTGTTCACCAGAGTCATTAGGCCTCAAGTACTTAGATACAGGAGTAAAAAATATGATAACATCTGGAATATATTTATGTTAATACAATGCCAGTGGTCTACTCTTTTAGTCCAAATGACCCAATACTAAACTTAATAATAAGCTGCAATATAGAGGAAACATTCTCTGTTTAAAGACACTTGAGTAAAAAAACCCAAAAAAACTAAACCTCTTGGTTAACTAAACAAGTTATTGCTAAGAATTGACCAAGTGATCTAATTTTGAACCCAAAATCAAACCAAATAATGTGATCCATTATTGTACTTGTCAGAGCTAAAAATCTGACCAAAAAGGCCCGGAAATCAATCTTAACATTTGACATTATTTTGACTATGACAATTTGTATTTCTTTTGTTTTATTTTAAACGGACTTAAAATTGATCAGTATAGAATCAAACACTTTCCTATAACCAATTTTTGAGAATGGTAGTTTTATGTTAATCGGTTCATTTAAGTGTATTGAAAGGTGCTGGCATAAAGAACCAAGTAATATAAAAAAGTATGGCTGCTTTTTAAAGCATTTTCTCCTTTTTCCAAAATGGCTTTCTGTCATTATAGCAATGTTGCGGGAAAGCAAGGTGTTGTTAATAAATGTTAGTTCTTTTGTACATAGTACAGTATATAGTATTATTATCTGGGAAAGAGTTACTTAAGCAAGAGAATAAGATATTTGCACTTCTTAAACAGTTGAGTAAAAAACAATCATAATGACTCGCTATACTTGTACATATGCGGGCCTTTTTGGACTGGGCCTTCTTGGTCAGTTTTGAAAGTGGGCCTTTTTGGACTTGGCCTCTTTGGACTGGGCCTTTTTGACACCAGACCTTTTTGTACACTGGGCCTTTTTGACCCTAATTCAATTCAGTCAAAGCAATGTAGGACCCCTAGCAAACCTCCATAGTTTCAAGCTGATGTTATCAATAATTGCTGAGAAAAAAGTGACTAAAAAAAAGAAAAGGTTTGGGATGTACAGAAGGACTGATGGATGGAAGCACTGACAGAGGTAAACCAGTGGCCCCCCTTCTTCTTTGAAAGGGGGTTGGGGTATAAAAAAGAAAAAGCCTTTTAGACTGAACACAAAATATCTCAACTTACCAGACGAGGCATTAGAGAGAGCAAAAAAAAGCTAGATTAAAAAAATACTCCTGGAGGCCTTAAAAGTTAATACCTAAGAATGGCTATTACCGTAACTCTTGTCATGCTGAGCCAGGAATATTCCGGTTTTAGCAGGATGTGTAGACCAAGATAAGCCTGCACATAAGTGCAGTCTGATCTTAGTCTACACCCCCTGCTTGTACTTTTCCTGTCATGCACATAAGTGCAGTCTGATCTTAGTCTACACCCCCTGCTTGTACTTTTCCTGTCAGAGTTGTTTATGAAATTGATTTCTATAAGAAATATATGAAATTTGAACATCAAGTTCTATCAATGCTTTCAGCCCTTTGATTTTACAGCAAATCAGTAAGGTAATTTATACAGCTTGACAAGGGTTAAGAAATCCAATACTCTGTTGCAATTCACTTTATCATTATTTCTATAACCCTTTCCCATTTTTTAAGTTTTGGACTGGTCCAAATTGAAAGAGGTTGCAGAAGACTATAAAAAACAGATGCAATTTTAAATGTAACCATCCTCTATTGTAGAAAATATTGTGTGAAAAGGAGAAATTGCCTGTTACAAGCAATTTCTTCTTTTTCCAAATGTTCTCATATATAAAATCATTGGACCATAAAATCCATGATTTGTTCAGGAAAGTGTTAAACTGAGAGACCCTGACTAATTACAGTGATTGTCAATTGTTTGGGTCTTATGGATTTGCAGAGTTGGCAAGTTATTGAATGATCAAAATCACATAGCTAACTTCTTACTCAGTTAGCTTAGAAACTACTATGACAAAAAGAATGTAGCATAATAACTATTGTGATAAAAAACTGTATTAAAAAAAGTATGTATAGATGTAAAGTAGATCTAAAGTCTCAATGACAGCTCTGTCTACTAAGTACTTACATATCCTCAACCCTAAAGAGTCAATCAAATATACAGTTTGAAATACAATACTAAATAATTACTAATGAATAATTTAATCTACTCTTTCCAACACAATCACTTGTTTTCCTGACCCAACATTCATAATAAAAAAAAAAACATTGCAGGAAAAGTAAAAAAGTCTTATAACAAGCATGCTTCTTTTTCCTATAATGTTATCTGCAAGAAAGGTTTTTGATTTATTTTCTGAATTAAAGTCACTTTAATTCTCATTTACTTCTTCTTATAGTTTGAAAAATGGTTGTTCTTCATTGCTCACCTGATTTTCTCAGCTAATAATAGCTCTTTTTGATGATAAAAGTGATACTCCAAAGTCCCCATTTTTTAAGGCCTGTATAGCATCATTAAGCAATACTCCATGTAAAACTTCATGGCTTTATGTTTTGTTCCAGAAAGGTTTCTAAAGTTCCTGTATGTGTATCAGAGGAGCCAAAATGGGACACATTTTGTAGATTGTCACCTGATAATGCCACTAGCAAAATAGGAAATGTCAAGCCTTAAATTTTTCCGTAGATTGTTTCAAAAAAGAAAAAAAAAATCCTGTTTTTATGTAAAATAGAGTGTGCCTGGACAGAGCCTGTATTTGAGCCCAATGGCATTATTTGATAGCTTTGGAGAGGTTCACCAGATGGTGCAAAATTTAAAATATGAAAAGGCCTTATGATTTTCTCAAAGGACAATCTTAACAAGAGGGCCGTTGGCCCTGGGGCGCTCACCTGAGATAAAGGCTCTTTTTCTTTCAACAGTCTAATTTCATGTTAAGGTTAGGATGATACAAGTGGGCAACACTTACATATAAAGACTATGTACCTGGGGATCCAAAAGTCTAAATTACAAATTACAAGGCTATAGCGCAAATTTGAAGGAAGGAAAAAACTTTTTCCTCCCTCTGGATCCATGGGTTATAATTTCAATAATAAAAAAGTCTGAGAACTGACGCTTCAAGCCTCCCCCATCCCCGCTTGCGCCTGGGGACCCTAGGATCATGATTTTATCTATTTTGTAAGAGATCAATATACTGATGCTTTATGAAAAATATCAAGGCTCTACACCCTTCTGGGTCAGGAGGAGAAGAATTTCAAAGATTTTTTTAAATTTCACTTTTGTTGCCATGGCAACCAGAGTTTTCAATAGATTTCAATTCTTTGAGCTATTTTCAAAGGGAACCACTTAAGGAACATTTCTGCCAAATTTGGTTCAAATTGGCCCAATGTTTGGGAGGAGATATTATTTAAAATCGTTCTTTTTTTCCATATAAACCCACCCCCTGGGGCTCTGCCCCTGGGGACACGAGGATCACGATTTTAGCTATTTCAAAAGAGGTCCTTATACTGATGCTTCATGCAAAATATCCAGGCTCTACGTCTTTTCGGTCAGGAGGACAAGTTTTTTAAAGATTATTTTAAAATTTCAGCCAAATTTGGTTCTAATTGGCCCAGTGGTTTGGGAGGAGATGTCATTTAAAAATCATTCTTTATTTCTTTATAAACCCCACCCTCCTAGGGCTCTGCCCCTGGGGATTCGAGGATAATGATTTTAGTTATTTTGAAAGAGGTCAATATACTGATCCTTCATGAAAAATATCAAGGCCTTACACCTTCTTGGTCAGGAGGAGAAGATTTAAAAAAATATTTTAAATTTTCATTTTTGTTGCCATGAAATTTAAATGGATTTCAATTCTTCTAGCCTTTTTTTAAAGGGGACCACTTAAGGAACATTTCTGCCAAATTTGGTTCAAATTGGCCCATGGTTTGGGAGGAAATCATTTTTTATTTCTATATAAACCCTACCCCCCGGGGCTCTGCCCCTGGAGACCAGAGGATCATGATTTTAGTCATTTTGAAAGAGGTCAATATGCTGATGCTTTATGCAAAATATAAAGACTCTATGCCTTCTGGGTCAGGAGGAGTAGATTTTTAAAGATTATTTTAAATTTTCATTTTTGTTGCCGTGGCAACCAGAGTTTTTAACAGATTTCAATTCTTTTCGCTAGTTTTAAAGGGGATCACCTAAGGAAGATTTGGACCAAATTTGGTTCAAATTGGCCCTGTGGTTTGGGAGAAGATGTGGTTTAAAGAAATTGTTGAGGACGACATAGACGGACGACGGACGAAAGGTGATAACATAATTCACTTGAGCACTTTGTGCTCAGGTGAGCTAAAAAGACTTTCTTCATTCTTTGCCTTTCTGTTACCATGAAATCCACAGAAACATTTAATTTAAGAAACATTTTAGTCTTCACTGAAGATACATTCCTGCCTGGTTTCAGCCTGAGATTTGCTTACATGTGCAGGAGTAGATGATTTTTAAAGAATAGCAAATGGACAACAAGGTGGAAAATTGTCACAAAATATGCCCGTATCACTTCTGGTTGTTGACTGGGGAAATTTAAGTCTAATTTCAAGAAAGAGTAACAATTCACAATGATAACTTATGGTTCTGGTGTTTTTCTTGTTATCATGAGGTTTTGAAAACCATAGACTGTCACACTATAAGAGATTTGAAACAAATCAAATGTGAAAAACAACAAAGGGGAATAATTCAAAAAATAAGCCTGGTAGAGTTATGGTTCTTGCACTTCCCCTTGGTTATATCTACCGACTCATGAAGTTTCATGATCATAGATATTACACTTTCATGATATAATCCAGACCAAATCCAAGTATGAACAAAGTCTGAAAAACAACAATGGGCAATAACTCTCAAAATATGCTAGGAAGAGTTATCATTCTTGTACACTGCACTTCTTCTTAATGAGATCTATCTACCTATTAAGTTTCAAGATCATAACTAATATACTTTCAGAGGTATGCTCTGGCCAAGATCCAAGTATGAAAAACAACAAAGGGCATTAACTCAAAATATAAGCCAGGAAGAGTTATGGTTCTTGTGCACTGCACTTTTCCATGATAAGATCTATCTACACAAAAAGATTCATCATCATGGCTTATTTACTTTTAGAGATATGCTCCGGACAAGATCCAAGTATAAAAAAACCCAAAGGGCAATAACTAAAAAAATAAGCCAAGTAGAGTTGTGTTTCTTGTGCACTGCACTTCCCCTTGATGAGATCTATCTACCCATGAAGTTTCATGATCATAGCTTATATACTTTTAGAGATTTGCGCCGTACAAAAAGTGCATGCGGACGGCCCGCCGGACGCCCAGACACCACGGGTGATCCCATAATACGTCCCGTTTTTCAACAGGCAAGCTAAGCATGAAACCCATGAGGTGTTGCAATATTATGCGAGCTCTCTTAAAACACAATTTGTTCTAACAGGCACTTGTCACAAAATGATATTTATCAATGATCAAAAGTAAGTGTCTTCTAGCAATTCCTATGACATGATTGAGAACTAGATATAAGCATAAAATATATAAAGTATATAGAAATAACAATTCTTTATAATGACATCATGTTATCAAAAACATTATAAAAAAATGTAATGGAGAACATATGTAGTTATTAATTCTTAACCCATTACTGGACAGCAAAATTTCAGACTGGTCCAAATTGAAAGGAGTTGCAATGTGGTAATGTATAAGCAATGTGATTACTTCTATTGTGAAATTGGTCATGCATTTATCAAATTTTGTCAAATAGAATTTTTTTTTTTAAGTAATGTCAAATTTGTTGGAGCTCAAGGAAATGTGCCAAGTGTATTCTCAAAAAAATGTTTTGTTCCAAACTGACAGTTTTATATACGAGCTTGAATTAATAATTGTAAAACCATGATGGAAACACAAGAATAATCTTTTATGCATTTACATGTATTTGGAGTAATGGTCCAATTATTCACTCCATAGGATAATGTACATAGACATTAAAGTGAAGATTTTAATTTCTAAGATTTTTGTTTCATGTCTTTGATCAATGATTAAAAAAAAATCCATTTGTTTCTTGATAAATACTTAAATTTTCAATTAAACTTTAACTATGTGAAATTTTAAGGTGTTTGCAAAAACAGACAAGATTTCCCACCCTTATCTTTTACAATTTGGTTGCATCATTTCCTCCTTATTCAAACTTGCATTTTACATAGATTTATTGATAAGAGCCATACAAAAGTTGACATACGGTTGACTTTTACTAGCCTCTCAAGCTTGCGGTAATCTCTGTCTGACAACTTTCGGCATGCCACTTCTTGCCTTGTTTTCTACAGACCCACTTTGCAAAAATCTTTTAACAATATTGGAAACTGTCATATAAGGCAGTTGTAACAGTTTACTAATTTCACAAAGTCTGCGGCAATTCTGGTGCAGATCCACAGCCAGCTTTCTTACCTCAGGTGAAATTTCAGGACCATTTCTACCCATGTCAGTGTTTACAAACTAAATTCTTGCAGATGCTAAATTCTTGGGATTTTGATGATGTCATAAAATTATGATGTCATTTCCTGTCTGTCAGTGTTTCTTTTCAATAAAAATACCATTTATAATCAAAGGGAGACTATACAATTTACAACCAGTTAATCAGGCAATCCAAGATGGCTGCCCCTTTCACCAATACTTTTTGCACCAGTCTGTACAATTGAAAATATGTCAAACTATGTTCATCCAAATTTTTCTTTATTGAACATCACTTACTTGAAATACCAGTCCATACACTTCTTGACCATACTTCACACATCTTTAAATACTACATCAATAAAACTTATAAAAGGATATTTCATTTCAAGCTATGAACTATCATTCAAGGTGCAACCTCAAAAAAAAATTACAGAGAAAAGGCTGAGAAATATTTTTTCATGCACATGCTTTGAAACATCCCTAAGTTTCAACATTAAGATCGCTAGTTTGGATGTTTTTCAATAAATTAGCATTTGTGAAAAGCATAACAGAAATTTTTGTTTGTAATCTATGAATTAAAAAATGAATCAATAAAACTTTCAGAAAGTGAAAAAAGATGGTCATAGGCCCTAAAGAGCTTACTTGAGTCATTGGCAACAAATAGCCAAAAAAGCACTTGTTAACAAATGTCCTTGATATATAATGGAGTAAAAAAAAATTTAAACAAGTTTTAGGATTTTTGAGCCTGAAATAAGCTTCTACACTGTATACAAGGTTTGACCTAGTGACCTACTTGTTGAAAAAATATGACCAAAAATTAATCTTTTCTTAAACATCAAAGTTACAATCATTTTGACCTAATATGACTCTTCTAGAGTGTTTAAAGAGTATTCCGAGATTATCAAACTTGATGGAGATAATATAAATGCAAAAATGTGCTCTATAGAGTGTTATTTCTAAGATTTGACTAAGTAATGCAGTTTTAACCCCACATAACACAAAATTTAAATTTGACGAGATAATATGAAGACATTCTGACTAGGTATTTAATTTGACAAAAATATTACCAGATATCAAGACATGTGAGGAAAAATGTTCTATCTATAGTGGTCACAAGAATTCTAAAAGATCTGATCTAATGACCTAGATAAATTGGCCCAAGTTAACCAAATATCAAACTTACAATAAAGACAAACAGTCTGACCAAATATTAAGATGTTTTTGAGGCAAAATGGCTCCTCTAGAAAGCACATAAAGTTTTTCAAAGATTTTACATAGTCAGCTTGTTTTTGATCGAAGTTGACAAACAAGTGGCCTATAGGGCCTTATTGGTCACCTGATTCCAAAGAGCACAAAAACAGATAAATGTCCACCAGCTTATGCTACATACCAAATATCAAATTCTGACCCTGAGGCCATAATTTATACAATTTAGATAGAGGTCAACCAGATGATAAATTTGTGATGTCCAGGAATGGGCTAACTCTGTCTCTGGGGCCATAAAATATACAATATATAGATCCGCAAGATGATGCTACATTCCAAATATCAAAGCTCTAGGCCTATCAGTTTGAGAGAAGAAGATTTTTAAAGTTTTCACTGTAGAGGCCTTTGTAAACTTGTGATGTCCGGGAATCAGCTAATTATGACCCTGAGGCCATTATTTGTATAATCTTGATAGAGGTCCATCAGATGATGCTGTATACAAATTATCAATGCTCTAGGCCTATCTGTTTGAGAGAAGAAGATTTTTAAAGTTTTAACTAAATAAGCCTATGTTTAACTTGTGAAGTCGGGGAATGTGCTAATTTTGATCCTTGGGCAAGAATTTGTACAACCTGATAGAGGTCATCCAGATGATGCTATAAATCAAATATAAAAGTTCTAGGCCCTCCTGTTTGGGAGATGAGATTTTTAAAATTGTCACTATATAAACCCTTTGTAAAACTTGTGACATCCAGGAATGGGCTAATTATATCCCTGGGGCAATGATTTGTACAATCTTGATAGAGGTCCATCAGATGATGCTACATACCAAATATCAAAGCTCTAAGCCTATTCGTTTGAGAGAAGAAGATTTTTAAAGTTTTCACTGTAGGGGCCTATATCAAAATTGTGATGTCTAGGAATTGGCTGATTATGACCCTGGGGCCATAATTCATACAATTTTGATACAGGTCCAACAGATTATAGTATACACCAAACATAAAAGCTCTAGACCCTCTCTTTTTTAGAGAAGGTTGTTAAAATTCACTATATACGCCTATGTTGAACTAATGACATCAGGGAATAGACTAAATCTGTCTCTGAGACAATGATTTATACAACTTGATAATAATCCACCAGAGGATGCTACATACCAAATATCAAAGCTCTATGCCCTCTAGTTTGGGGGAAGAAGATTTTTGAATTTTCGCTATATAAGTCTATGTTAAACTTGTGATGTCCAGGAACGGGCTAATTTTGAACCTGGGGTTATAATTTATACTATATTGATAGAGGTCCATTAAATGATGCCACATAACAAATATCAAAGCTCTAAACCCTCTCGTTTGGGAGAAGAAGATTTTTAAAACTTTCACTATATAAGCCTATGTTAAAGTTGTGATGTAAGGGAGTGGGCTAATTCTGTCTCTGGGGCTATGATTTATACAATCTTGATAGAAATCTACCAGATGATGCTGCATACCAGATATCAAGGCTGTAAGCCCTCTAGTTTGGGAGAAGAATATTTTTGAAATTTTCACTATATAAACCACTATACAATATATGTTAAACTTGTGATGTCCAGGAACAGGCTTAATTTGATCCTTGGTTATAATTTATACAATTTTGATAGAGGTCCACTAGATGATGCCACATACCAAATACAAGAGCTGTACAACTTTTGGTTGCATAGAAAAATATTTTCAAAGTTGTCAATATGTAAGCTTATGCCCCCCCCCCCCCCTCTGTGCGGCCATTTTTCGACATTTTTTTTCCTTTACAAACTTGATAGTCCTTGCCCTAGAGACTCTTAATACCAAATGTGAATCCAATCGGTCAGCCGTTTCATGACATTAAGATTTTTAAAGATGTTCCCATTTTTGCCCCTTTTTGGCCCCTTGAGGTGTACGAATCTGAAGTGCCTTCCCATAAGGATGCTTCCTGCCAAGTTTGGTTGAAATCTGTCCAAAGGTTCTTAAAAAAAGTCGAAAATGTAAAAAGTTAATGCACGATGTACAACGCACGATGACAGACAAAACATGATCACAATAGGTCACCATGACCTTCAGTCAGGTGACCTAAAAATTGAACTAGACCGAGATATTATGAAGACTAACATCCTGACCAAATATCGAGACATATCTCCATTCTAAAAGCATGTCATGCACCAAAGATCCCTTTCAGTGTCTTTTAAATTTGTTGCAACTCAAAGAACTTTTTTTCAAATGTTTCACAGAGATTAAGACAAGAGGGCCGTTGGCCCTGGGCACTTACTGAGATAAAGGCTCTTTTTCTCTCAACAGTCTAATTTCATGTTAAGGTTAGGATTATGATACAAGTGGGCCATACTTTGTACTTATATAGACTGTGAGAAAACTTTTTCATCCCTCTGGAACCATGGATTATAGTTTCAGAAATAAGAAAGAAGTCAATGAAATGATGCTTCAAGAATCTAAACACCCCCAAGGGCTCGGCCCCTAGGGACCTGAGGATCATGATTTTGGATATTTTGAAAGATGTCAATGTACTGATTCTTCATGAAAAATATCAAGGCTCTACCCCCTTCTGGGTCAGGAGGAGAAGAATTTCAAAGATTTTTTTAAATTTCACTTTTGTTGCCATGGCAACCAGAGTTTTCAATAGATTTCAATTCTTTGAGCTATTTTTAGAGGGAACCACCTTAGAAACATTTCTGCCAAATTTGGTTCAAATTGGCCCAGTGGTTTGGGAGGAGTTTTCGTTTAAAGAAATTGTTGACAGATGACAGAAGACAGATGACACTCGACGGCTGGACGCCAGACAAAAGGTGATCACAATTACTCACTTGAGCACTTCATACTCAGGTGAGCTAATAAGACAACAATAGAATTAGGAATTGTAGTCAAACATTCCCCTAAATGAACAAAGTGAATCATATCTGACTGTATACAGATTTTTGACAGTACGTGAAAATAATAAACCATTTCATTCATTGATTTGACAACAGTTATGATATCAAATCATCAAGAGAAATTAACATACTAAATTTTTGGTATGGATTTCAAAAATTTGAGTTGGCATTGGGTGTAAACATGGATGAGTTAACAAAGAATTAATATGATGGATTTAATTTGAAAAATAACCATTCAGTAGGGTAGAAAATATTGTGGAAAAAGAAGAAATTGCTTGTGACAAGCAATTTCTTCTTTTCCCACAAGGTTTTCTCAAGTATAAAATCGCAAGGACGTAAAAACAAGTGATTGTACAAAAAAGGGTTAAAGAAGGGAATCACTGGGATTGTGAGCACAGACCAGATAAATGAACAGGGGACTGGATTATTCAGGAATCAGATTTATCAGTTATAATGCATACACATAATTGAATATTTATCAGGACCAGATATGTTCATACTTTTTGTTAAGTTCAATACCTTATCTCTATAAACATAATTACATATAATAGAATTTTATTTGTAACTTGTCTCTGTGATGCATCTAATCTCTTTGGAAGGTCTGTATTTGTTTGACAAATATTCCATATCATGATCCATATTATTGTAATGGGCTGTAAAATGCTTTGTGTGTCATTCAAAGTAAAGTACAATTTTTGAAAGTGTTTATAAGTAAAGTCCTTAACTCCAGGTATATCTAACATTTGCTGGGCTTTGAATTAGTTGTATGCCTCGAACTGTTTTATATATTTGCTTTCATTAGTTCTGCTAATGTAACATGAACATAGGATGTTAAACAAGGGCACATCTTTGCTTGAAATACCGAGTGTACATGTGAAATTTGAATCAAATCCATTCAGCAGTTGAAGAAATGCTGAATTTAAACGTTCAACCTTGAGTTCAAAACTTGACATGTAAGCTATCTTGAAATTTGTTTCAAATGGCACATCTACTCATATCAGAGAACAATTGTGCAAAATTATTTCAAAATCCATCCATAATTATAGGAGCTTTGCTCCGGACATGCTGTATTTTCATATTCGACCTTGAACTGTGACCTTGATTTTGGAGCTATCTGAAATCCTTTTTCAAATGTTACATATACTCCTGATAGAGAAAAATTATGCCAAGTTATATTGAAATACATCTATAATGGAAGGAGCTGTACTCTGGACAAGCTCAATTTTAATGTTTGACCTTGAATGTGACCTTGACCTTGGAACTATCAAAAATCATGAAAAAGCATGGGCATAATATCATAAGGAGTTCACATCTGAAATTTCATCTAAGAAATGAAGCTCAATGGAAGGATGGATGGACTAACAAAGCATCGTCTATATGTTTGCCCTTTAGGGAGCATAAATAAACAAGAGTTGAAGTGCAAAATTAATGTCAAAAGTGAGTTCATTACATATGCAAAGTTTTCAAAACAAAACCTTGATTAATTGCAAAGATAGAGTATTTTGCAATGACTTGCACATTAAATTTAATGACCTGAGAATTTCTAAATTACAAATATATGTGGTCTATAAAAAAAGTGACTATTCTGAAATTACAAAAATTTGACTCTCAAAAGACTGCATGTTTTGAATAAGCAGAGTGGCAGTTATGATATTTTTTACTTAAAAGTGTAGAATGGGGATCTATCTTACCATGTATTCATTTTGACAAAACTTGACTTAACTTTAATATATATGATCCCAATTTCTCAAATATTTATGATTTTTACAAAAGTCCTAGATAGCCCCTTTGACTTTACATTTCACAAAGTTTTGATAGATACCCTTACCTGTGTACAAGTCTGTTGGTCTCAAATACATAAAATACTTCAACTGGATGATTCTGTAACAAAAACATATACATGAACAGAAAAACTATTCTTGCATGTGACCTTGACCTTAAAACTCAAGGCCGGGTAAGTGATGTGGCGGATATGAGGGTATTACAGTTGACTATAGATCTCAACAATATTTTGTTGTAAAAAATGCTTTTTTAGGGGTACTATTAATCTATTCCCACACAAGCCTGCTTTTTGATACCCTTCAAGACAAGAGCCCTCAGGAACAGATTATGCTCTCTGAATATAGCCCCTTCACAAAAGGTATAAATAAGACAAGGAAAAGGGCTTGAATAGAAGGACCGATGCATATGGGGGTATAGCCTTGCTGTATTCCAGACATGCAAAATTTCAATAAACATCCTTGAGCTGTGACCTTAACCTTGGAGCTATCTAATTTTTCTTTTCAAATGGCACATCTTGTAAGAGTAGAGAACTATCCAAAGAATTAAATTAGTAGAAATCGATTGTTGAATATTTGATTGTTTAATATAACTCATTTAACTTCGTGTGACTATTTAAAGAATGTAAACATTCAATTTTCAACCTTTTTAAGAATATGCAAGGTAATATATTTATATGTGACAATGTTATTTGTACAAGTCTGGCAAAATTTTTTGTCTGTCTATTTGTCTGTTTGAATCTTAATGTTTGAACTTAAGCTTTGACCTTGACCTTTGAGCTATCCGATTTTTTCTCAAATTGCGCATGACTCATGACTGAGAATAATTGTAACAAGTTTTATTGAAACCTACTATAATTAAAGGAGCTATGCTATGGATATGCCTTATCTTAATGTTCAACCTTGAGCTGTGACCTGTACCATGGAACTATATGAATAAATTTTTTAAATTGCACTCATGACAGACAACAATTGTGAAAAGTTATTTCATCCATAATTGAATGATTTGTGTTCTGAAAATGCTAAATTTCAATGTTCAACCTTGAGCTGTGACCTTGACCTTAGTTATCTGAGATTTGTTTCAAATTGCACATCTACTGATGATAGAGAAAAATTCTATAAGGTTATTTTGAATTCAATCCATAATTTTAGAAGCTAAGCTCCAGGAAAGGCTATTTTCAATATTTGATCCTGACCTGTGACCTTCGAGCTATCAATTTTTTTCCAAATGGCACATCTACTCATGAATTAGAAGAATTCTGTCAAGTTAAAAAGAAGTCCTTCTTTAATTGAAGGGGCTAAGCTCTGGACAATCTTAATTTTAACTTTCGACCTTGAAATGTGACCCTGACCTTGGGGCTTTCTGAAGAACTGTTTCAAATGGTATATCTATCCATGCTAGAGAATAAATGTGTAAAATTATATTGAAATCCATCAATAATTGAAGGAGCTATACTCTGGAAATGCTTAATTTCAATGTTTGACCTTAAGATGTGACTTTGATCTTGGAGCTATTTTGAAATCCATCCATAAATGAAGAAGCTATTCTTTGAACAAGGCTTATTTTGACCTTTGACCCTGACATTGGATCTATCTGATTTTTTTTTCAAATAGTAAATCTATTCAAGATAGACAACAATTGTGCCAAGTTATTTTGAAATCCATCCATAATTGATGGAGCTATGCTGTGAACAAGGTCAATCAATTTTGACCCTGAACTGTGACATTGACCTTGGAGCCATCTGATCTTTTTCCAAATTATACAATATTCATGATAGAGAACAATTGTGCCAAGTTATTTTGAAATCCATCCATAATTGAAGGAGCTATGCTGTGAACAAGGTAAATTTTGACCTTTGACCTTGTCACCTTGACCTTTGAGCTATTAAAAAATCGGGAAAAGTATCTCACTCAGTGCAATATCACAGAAGGACGGACAGGTGAAGCGACAACCATATGCTCTCCTTTTGAGGAGCATAAAAAACATCTATTCATAAAAGAGAATAGTGCCAATTTATTTTGAAATCCATCCATAATTGATGTAGTTATCTGTGATCAAGGTCAATCAATTTTGACCATTGACCTTGAACTGTGACATTGACCTTGGAGCCATTTAATTTATTTTTCAAATGATACAATCTTCATAATATAGAACAATATTTAATTGTGCCAAGTTATTTTGAAATCCACCCATAACTTAAGGAGCTATAATGTCAACAAGGTAAATTTTGACCTTTGACCTTGAACTGTCACCTTGATTTCTGAGCTATCCAAAATCCAGGAAAAGTACCTAAGTCCATTATCACAGAGAGACTGACAGGTGAAGCAGCAACCATATGCTATCTTTTTTGGAGTATAAAAAAGCCTTTGAAAACTATTTTTGACAATAAGGAAATTGCTTGTCACAATTACTTATAATAAGCAATTTCTTTAATTTCCACAATATTTTCTATCCTAAAAGACAAAGATTTTTGATTCCACCTACTCAGATTGATTTCTGTAACTTCTCTAAATCTGGATCAGTCTAAACATTTTGTCATCTGGGAATGGGTTGATGGTTTGTACAACTGTATAATACGCATAAAAACAAGAACCCACAGAGGGCCTATTTCAAAATGTTCATAAAGTAGTTCAAAAATAAAAGGCAATCTCCCCTCATGAAAACTTTTTACAAAATACAAAGCTAACCTTAGTCATTCAGAATTCTAAGAAATAGGTCTAAAGTATGACTCAAAGACTGTACATAATGCAAGACAGAAATATTCTTCTTATTCTCTAAATGAGAGAAAATAAAGCTTTAGCAATGATAATGAGGTCATGGTCAAGGGCTTAGCATAAATCCAGAAGAAAAGTCACTAGTCCTATAGTTCAAAACATAAATTTTCAGAAAGAAAGTTAAAGATCAAGGCCAATAGCTAAAGTGGATTTCAAATGAAAAGACCATTTCATTCAATGTTTATTTGACATAATGCAGTTCTTTGCTTTATAATTAAAATCAAATAAAGTAATTCAAAGGTCAATGCAAACTGCAACTAGGGACAAAAGCCAATCTTTTTCCTAACATTTTAAATCATATACATACAGTGCGATCCTCCACAAATATAACATTTAAAGAACAAATAGCTCCTTTTAATAGTACATTCTGCTTAGTTGCAAAATTTTCTGTCTGTCTATTTGATGCATTACCAAGGAATTTTCACTTTAGCCCTTTTTTCTGTGATGGAGCCTAAAAGAGCAAAACGACAATAGTATGTCCAAGGTTAGGTGACTAGGAACTTTCTGTGAAAAATTAGTTTAATTCCAACCATAAATGTAGGAGGTTATGTTTTAACTAGAAATTGGACAGATGGACATAGGTTGGGATGGATGGACAGCCTGTTGGAGAAGATGATACCAATATACAACATATTAGCAGTGTATAATAAATTGTAATTGCTTATGTATTTGAGATGATCAAGTGTTTCAAATAACAATTCAAAATTTCAAAGAGTAACAGTAAGTCAAAGGTCAAGCTCTAAAGCTTGACTTGTATCTAGATGAATCAATAATTATTTTGAGCAATTAATCACATAATATGATGCAAATAAGCCCCCCCGACCCCCTATAAAATATCTTAGCCCAATACAAAAAAATTTTCGACCAGTTCAAATTGAAAGAAATTAGCAGACGAAAATCAAAAGTTGATGGAATTTTAAACTTTTACATCTTATTAGATAGGAAACCTTTGTGGGGACTTGTGTTGGAATGGGTTAAAGAAGTTGATTTTGCTGCCAAAATTCTTTTATATTTAATTAGTAGCATGAGAGAAAAGACCTTAAGCTCCACTGGCAAAAGGCTACTGGGACTTATATCATGCTGTTGTGTCAATCACATGTCCATATACTTTTTCTAAAAGATCTTCTACTCAAAAATGAATCTCACCCAAATTTCACAGGAATGATCCTTGTGTGACCCTCCATCAAGGAATTTTGACCAGATAAATAAAACCCAAAAAACACAAGCATTTATGGATTGGTCTACTTCCAATAAATGGTATAAACTTGAACATTTTCTTCTCTAAACTGGTGGTTGATTTCAATCAATTTCACAGGTATAATCTTTGGGTGACCCTCTAGAAGATATTTTGTTTCGATGAAAATGATTCTTATGGGTTGGACTTATTTTCCATATATGGTACATAGTCAAAAATTTGAAATTTCTATTGTAAGAAAGTTTTGACTGAATAATGTAATCAAAACTCAAAGGAGTGATACTTTGGTGATGCTTTACAATATTTCTTTCAGAAATGTTGATCCAAAGAAAACACTACTGTTTGGACAGGACCATCTTCCATTTGAAGTACATGTATATACTGAAAACTTTGACAATTTTCTAAACAATATCAGTGCCTCTATTTTAGCATTCAATTTGTGTTCCATGTGATACTGATCAAGCCCGTCTAATTACTCCAATATTATTTACCTCATCAAATTTCAAATTGAAGATAAAACGCCATTATTTTTAGCTCACCTCAGCACAAAGTGCTCATGGTGAGCTTTTGTGATCTCTGAATGTCTGTCATCCGTTGTGCGGCGTCAACAATTGAAGTATTTACACTGTAGAGGTCAAAGTTTTGACCCAATCTTCATGAAACTTGGTCAGAATAATTGTTAGGTCATGAGGATGAACCCTATTGATTATGGGATCTTTCTATTTGAAAACACAGGAAGAGGGGCTTTAATGACAATTTCTTTGTTTACACTCAAGAGGCCACAAATATTGCTCTATCTTCATGAAACTTCGCCAGAATAATTATTAGGTCATACAAATGAACCCTATTGATTATTAGGTGGATCTTTTGAAAAACACAGGAAAAGGGGTCTTAATGACAAGTTCTTTGTTTACACTCTAGAGGCCACAATTTTGGCTTAATATTCATGAAACTTGGTCAGAATAATTGCTAGCTCATAAGAATGAACCCTATTGATTATGGAAAGGTTCTATAGGTAAACACAGGAAAAGGGGCCTTAATGACAATTTCTTTTGTTGACAGTCTAGGCCACAATTTAGGCTCAATCTTCATGAAACTAGGCCAGAATAATTATTGGGGCATGGGGATGAAGCCTTTTGATTATGGGAAACATTCTTTTGGAAAACACAGGAAAAGGGGCCTTAATGCTAATTCCTTCGTTTACACTGTAGAGACCACAATTTTGGCACAATTTTCATGAAAATTGACCAGAATAATTGTTCAGTCACAAGGAAGAACCCTATTGATTATAGGGAGGTACTTTTGGAAAAACAGGAAAAGGGGCCTTAACGACAATTTCTTTGTTAATGCTCTAGAGGTCATCATTTGGCTCAATCATCATGTAACATTGTTTTTTAACAGCAGACAGTTCAGGTGAGCAATCTAGGACCATCATGGTCCTCTTAATTAATTGTTGTCTCCAACTCCTTTCAGTTTGGTCTAGTCTATAATTTGCCATCTGGTAATGAATAAATAGGAGGGACTTATTTTATTATATATGGTATATTCTGTAAACTTTGAAAATCTTCCCAGAAACCTGTTGATGGATTTCAATCAAATTTTGCAGGATTGATCTTCAAGTTAGTCTTTGTCAGTTTCCTTCATATGATTTTGATCAGTTGAAAAACAATGCTTTTCTGGTCATGGTTTATGTCAAAAATATGGTATACAGTTATATTTTAGTACCTTTATCATCTGACTTAGTAAATGGATTCTAAATAACTTGACTTGACTATTGTAAAACAATGCAAAGTTTGAAATTGCTTATCTAGAAGTATTTTAAGATGTCAGACTAGATTTAGATGATGCAGTTTCTATTGATTCTTGAAAAACTACATCATTTGTTTTATCAATAAATTCAGGCATTAAGAGTGATACAGGCACACAAGTGCCTCTAGTGTATTCATTCCGATCTCTAGTACTATTAAGTCAACATATTTAACATGATACCTTTGGTTTTATTTTTGAAACTTGAAAAGTGAAATAAACACTGGCAGTTGCTCGAGGGACAGGCTTTCTTCGTGTGGGAATACTCCACTGAACTCGATATCTATGTCTGACATCAAATTCATGGTCATCAAATCCAAGGTAGTCAATACAATACAGCCAGCTGTTGTCATATTTCCATGTCTGAAAATAATGAGCCCTAAAATCAATCAGTTTGACATTAATTACAATATGCAGTCAATAAGATACAATGTATTTAGAAACTTTTCTGGTAAATACATATACACAGTAGACTATTCTGAGTGCAAGATAGTAACAGCAATTCAATGTTGACATTGAGCATAGTTCAACTAAATAAATGTCATCATAATGAGTATTTGTTAAATCATGAATCTGAACACATTTCTGAAGTTTGAAACCATTACCTTAGGTAGTAACAGGGGCTAGACAATTTTGCACTTAAAATTCTGAGTCAAGAAGGTGAAAAATTCCACAAAAGTGAATGTCAGAGTAATGAATATATACCTGAGAGTTGAAATGTAATTTGAAATTACATGTGAGGTTTAACAAAAATGAAACAACTTGCATGTAAAACTTTAATATAGAATGTCTAATTTCTGAATAAAAAACTGAAATATCCACTAAAATACATGTTATAGTAATCAATATTTGTTAAGAGGTTGATATAATAGTCACAGAGGCATGTTCATTGTTTCAGAGCAATGCTAACAGTAGGAAAAGAGATTAAACAGTTGCATGTAAAACTCTAACCAAGAATTTATTGGTCAAAAAGGGTCAAAATTCCACTCAAATGAATGTGAGAGTCACAAATCTTTGCCTTTGGGATAATATGATGGTCACAAAGGTATGTGCAAAGTTGAAGAGCAATAACTTATGTAGAAACAAAGATTTAACTGAGATATGGCAGTTGCAAGTTAAACTTTAACAAAGAATTTCAGTCGAAAAAGGGTCGAAATTCCACTAAAATAAATTCAACATAACAAGTCTTTGCCTAGGGGATGGTATGATGATCATCAAAGCATATGCAAAGTTTAAGAGCAATAGCATTGGTACAAATAGAGTCGTGAGACTTAAAACTTTAACGCCGATGCAGACATGGACACCCGGGTGACTGGAATAGTTAAACTTAAAAAACAAAATCAACAACAATCTTCTCAATGAGAAAATATTCTAACCCTTTCCTGTTTTGCAAAAAAATTTAGACCTATCCAAATTCAAATGTTTTGCAGACAAACATTTAAAGTTTATTTAATTCGAAAAATAACCATTCAGTAGGGTAGAAAATATTGAAGAAAAAGAACTACGTTTTCTCAATTACAAATTCACAGGGACGTAAAAACCAGCAATTGAACAGAAAAAGGTTAAAAAAAAGATTTTAATGACACATTTTTAAAAAACTATTTTAAACCTATTTGTCTTGATGTATGATAAACAGTTCAAAGCAATTTAATTCAGAACTATGACAAATGTTTCCCTTAACGGCACAGCAAGACACAGTCAGCTCCTGTTTGATTTACACCCAATATATTGCCATTTTCACTTACCGCCAACATTTTGTTGAGAATTGATTTAAACAGCTTATTTTTCATCTGTTACATTGAGTTCTTGTTTTCAAATAATGAAATAAACTTTTCAGGAGCAAAAATGCAAAATCCCTGCAAGTTCTTATTCTATGCATCAACACACTATTCTGCAAATTCCCAGCCACTGTTTTTAACACCTTGGTTTAGGAAGTTATCACTAGATGTTGTCCCAGGACAACTGCTGTCGAGCCCATAATCATTATGTTGACAGAATACCCCTAACCAATTAGAGGTGTTCAGCATCATATTGTCATACTTCTTTGCAAAACACAGATTATTTAAACCATTGTTCCATTGAAATTGTTAAACTGGGTTCTTGTAGGTATTGTCATTATATTTTGAGTGATTGTCTATAAAACAACTTGTTTGTATTGTCAATGTTATTACTAGACTAGTGCTTTCCATATCTTACTCCAGAACATATCTTACTCATGTGATGCCACAACCATTAGTTAATTAACAGCTCAAGTTATTCCTCTCCATTCACAGAAAGTATGAATGCATTTGAGTTAGGACTGTTTAACTCATTCCCACACTATAAAATTTTACATCAAATTGAATTGATTGATTGAAGTTTAACACCGCTTTTAACAGTATTTCAGTCATATCGCGGAATCTGGAGCACCTAACAATGGACTCCTGGTATTTCTCTCACCAGTACTACCACTACATCCTTTCCTAGCCTCCAGCTGCTATCTCACTTAGGTTTACGATTATTCACCCATTGGTGAGAGACAAATGTTGGAAAGAATATGTGCTGCCGCTGGGGATCGAACCCATGACACCCCATGATTGAAGAGCAGGAGTCTGGGGCGCTACCGACTGGGCTATGATGGCGGCACATCAAATTGAAAGAAGTTGCTGACAACAATTTTAAGTAGACAAAATCTTTAAAACCTTTGTCTTTTGGGGTTGAGGGGCCTTTAAAAGCATCATTGTGTGGGATGGGTTAAGGATAATGATGGTTATGAGGATGCCCAGTTATGTGTGAGTCAAATCTCAATGAGTATACCCCTGCTTGCTCTACCGCATACTATACTGAAAATGATATTCTCCCTCAATGGAAGATATTAAGTAAGCACCATGTAGGACACAAAGCTTTACCTCCACATCAAGCATTGAAGAGATTACCACCATACCAGACAAAGTCAAAAAGTAAACTATTGGCTGAAAATATAAAGTAAGTAAGAAAACAGGAAGAAGATAACATGCAGCACAATTGGGGGCCCCAAGATGAACCTCCACATCAAGTTGCTGAGGAAACTACAAAAATATACAACTAGCAGGCAATGCCCAAAAATAAACAAAGTCGTTAAACAGAAAGTAGTTAATTTGTGGACATAAATTCAGTAAGCAACATGTAGGTCCCCTTATTGAGCCTCCACACCAAGTTTCAAGTCAATGATATGAATAGTTGCTGAGAGAAGCGCAATGAAAATATACCCCTATACCTTAATGTCTGAATATAAACAAAGTCGTAAAACAGGAAGTAGTTAACTTGCAGACCTAAATTTGGTAAGCACAATGTAGGACCCCAAGATGAACATCCTTACTAAGTTTCAAATCAAAGCTATGAATGATTACTGAGAAAAGTGCGACAAAAATATATCACTATTCTACCAATGTCTCAATATATTCAAAGTTGTAAAACAGGAATTAGTTAACTTGCAGACCTAAATTTGGTAAGCACCATAAAGGACTCCATGATAAACCTCCACACCAAGTTTCAAGTAGATGCTATGAATAGTTGCTGAGAAAATTGTGCTTAAATATTTGTTACAGAAAGATGGACAGATGGAAGGATGTATGGGCAGATTGACAGACAGAATGATGGACAAGAGTAAACCATTGTACCCCCCTCTTCTTCGAGGCAGGGGTATAAAAATCAAACTCACAATCTGTGCTTTACATATTGCCTTGCTGTCATATTGCAACTTAATGATGCTGTGGAAAGCAATAGTATGAGTTCGAAATACACACTCACCCTTTTTGCTACCAAAAATATGTCTTTCGACTTTTAAAATTCTTCCCTTGGACTAGATCTTCTTTTTTATCTATTCTTTTTAGCTAGCAAAATGTCAGCTTTGATAGCTAAAGTTAACAGATAAAATTTTGAGGTCGTCTAAAAGTTCAATGAGTGCAAACTGCCAATGGAGGCTAAAATATACCATATGAACTGAGAGTTCTTTGGCTAACAAATATTGCCGTAAATATGGAGTGACAAGCTTAATACCCATCTAAGATTTTTGTCATTTCCAAAATATTCACCTTGTGTTCTCTAAATACAGCGAACAGAAAGGGAAAAGTTGGGTATCAATGTATCATTGGAAACCGTTTGAAATTTGCCCATGAAGCAATTAAAATCACGCCATTTTTTCATGTTCAATATCAATGTCATGTGATTCCCTGCATTGTTAAGGCTAGGATTATGATACAAGGGGGCCTATACATATACTTTATACATATACATAGGCTTTGTACCTGGGGATCCAAAAGTCAAGATTTTAGCATAGTTTATTCAGCTATTGTGAAAGAGGACCGCCTTAGGAACCTTTCTGCCATATTTAGTGCAAATTGGCCCTATGGTTTGGAAGAAATGTTTAAAAACCTACCTTATTTCTAAACAGAACACACAACCTTGGGCTCTGCCCCTGGAAACTCGGGTAAAGATTTAAGCTTTGAAAGTTGTCAATATACTGATGTTTCGTGCCTTCTGGGTCAGAAGAAGAAGATTTTTAAAGAATTTTTAATAAATTCCCTTTTGTTGTCATGGCAATCAAGGTTTTTAACAGATTTGAATTGTTTATGCTATTCATAAAGGGGGGGAGGGGCACATGAGGATTATTTCTACCAAATAAGGTTCAAATTGGCCCAATGGTTTGAAGGAGATGTCAGTCAAAAATCCTTCTATATTCATATATAACCCCCACCCCTTTAGGCTCTGCCCCTGGGGACCCAAGGGTAATGAATTTAGTAATTTTCAAAGAGGTCAAAATGCTAAGGTTTCCTGAAAAATATCAAGGCTATAGGCTTTCTGGATCTGAAGGAGAAGATTTTTAATGATTATTTTTAAATATCACATTTGTTGCTATGGCAACTTTAGTTTTCCACAGATTTCAATTCTTTTAGCTATTTTAAAAGGGGGCTACTTTAGGAACATTTCAGCCAAATTTGGTTGGAATTGGCTCAGTAGTTTGAAAGAAGATGATGTTTAAAGAAATTGTTGGTGGATGACGGACTGCAGACACAGTGTGATCACAATAGCTTAATTGAACACTTTGTGCTCAGGTGAGCTAGAAATCAGATCTGGCAAAGATTAGAACTCAATACTTCTCTCTTGCAAAAAGGTGATCTACCTATTTGGCTTTCAAAACTAGTAAGCAACTTTCACTTACCTGCTGTCTTTTGTTAAGTGTCAGGGGTTAAGTAACTTGAGCAAATATGAACAACATTTATAGTCGGAATCAAATTCACATGCCTAATAATTCAGTCTGCATAAAAGGCAGAATTAGGTCAATAAATTCAGCCTATACAAAGTAGAAAAAACAATGAAAACACAATGATTCTATTACACATCTCTCATCCTCTCATGAAAAACATGTCTTTTATCTGTTAGACTTATCTCTGTCATATATCACATAAGGAAATTTTGGTTCATTCCTTTTATGTGACTGCCTATTGGATTTGGATGATTCTTTGGTAGAAATACTCTTTTGGAAGACCTCAAGACTCCCAATATCAATTGACTTGTTGGTGACATGGCTTTTATAGGCATGCTTATAATGCTGGAACATAGTTTTTAACAAACTTTATCCTTGTTTAATATTCTTTAAATCAAATTATTTTTTAATTGGCTTTAAATAAGGGGGGAAAAGACCCAGTGGAGCAAAAAATTACTCTGACTGTTTTTTTTTTTTTCGCTTTGATTTGAATGGAATATACTGCTGCTTTGATCAATCTTTCAGTTGCATCACTGCAAAAGTTGCATAATCATTTCCGTCCTTGGCATCACAAGTACAAGGCTGGGACTCTGAAATGTCTTATCCATGGAAGTACCAAACTGACTAGTATCACCCCAGGCATTCAATTTCATGTCATTTGACACTTCAATCACTAATGAAAAGGTTTGAAACACCTTTTTTTCTTTATGTGTAAGACATGTACTACGCAGGAGACCTTTTGCTAATGAATATCATTTGTGAATAATCTAATTTTTGTTTAGTCTACACAGAAAGTTGAAAATTCTAGAATTTCATTAAGTCTAATTTGTTGTCTGCAACTTCTTTCAATTTAGACCAATCTAAAATTTTTGTGGTAAAAATCTGGTAAAAAGTTTCTTAAGGAATCTGAGATTGGGGTCACCCAAGGAACATTTCTGAGAAATTTGGTTGTTTTAAGTACTTCCTGAGGAGAAGATTTTTAAAGTTAAAGTTTACAGACGGATAGACGACAGACACCATGCCATGACAATAGCCCTAAGGCTATCAGCCTATGAAGGTAATAAAATCATGAATAAACGAACCTACTTTTATTATGGAATAGGAAGGGCTGAATCTAAGATATCAGAGCTTGTGGCCATATCTTTTTGCCTATTTTTTTATGTAGTTAAATTTCACTTAGAATTTTTTACTTTAACAAATAAGGCATTAAAGTGTAAATAAACTAAACTATACCGTCTGATACAAGTTTTGCACATAGATGTTTGAAGGGATGTATCAATGCTTTTTTTCATCTCACAGATTTTATTTATCTTAACTCATGTTATTCAAATACAATATTCTGAAAAATATTTTAGAAAAAAACAAAACAAACCCAGATGTTGTTAATCAAAATAAACAAGTATATTTCCCTAAAAGCCTACATAGGCTCTTAATTTATATTTAGATAACGCTGAGATAGTTGTAATGAATATTTAGACATTCACATGGTGTGTATAATTGATATAATTACCCATTTAGTTTGAAATGGATCAAACCAAAGTCATCGTGACATCATTAGGAATTATATTTACTGGCCTGTTAGCAATTCTTTAATTGATTGATTTAATTGGGTTTAACGCCACTTTCAACAGTATTTCAGTCATATCACGGCGAATGGAGCACCTAACAATGGATTCCTTGTATTTCTCACACCAGTACCTCCACTACATCCTTTCCTAGCCTCCAGCTCCCACTTAGGTATACGATTATCCCTCCATTGGTGAGAGACAAATTTCAGAAAGGATATGTGCCGGCAATTCTTTAAAGATAAGTCCAAAATTATCATAAGAGTTAATATAAATGTAGACACTTACTACAGTTTTGTGCTTACCACTTTATGTGGTTGTTGGTTGGTTGTTGTCTTGTCACTTTATAATCTTATGTTGAATTTTGGTCATATGCAATTGAGGTCATGTGCTGTTGACAACCTAATGCTGTGACCTCTAAAATTAGCATGGTTTCACACCGAGACTTTCCTAGACAACCTCAAAAAGCCACTTTCTACCAATTGGGAATTTTTTCCTATATAGGCTTCAGAAACATTGTTATCTCCCTTAATCAAAGCAGTGAAAGTACTGATGATGAATGTCCATGTTGGCAAAGTTGATTGATATGCCTGTTTGGTGTATAAATTTTTTATATAGATAATCTTTTTTAAGCATAACCTCTTGGCTAGCCTGGTTTGTTTAATAGTAGGTACATGTCATACAGGATGTTTCCATTCAAGAGTCCTCGTAATGATCGTAAGTTCTGAAAAATGTCAATGTTACATGCGTCATTTGTCTTTCACCGATGGAAATACGATAAGTAGTTTGCCTGTAAAGTTGGCTGAGCAGCTGCACATGTATGGCCCAAATTTAGTGTTGCAGTTGTACATGTTACTGGAAGCAATGGTTGTGTGCACCTACCAACCACAGCTTTACTGAAATACTACTGAAAGTCACTTTAAAGTCATGTTAAACCAAATTCACTTGATAGCAGCTAACTAGTTTTCAGGTTCAATACTTTTATTTTTTATTTTTCAGAGATTATCCTTTTCTGAAGACATTCTTTAAATAATTAAGATATCATAATGAAACATGGACAATAAAAGATTAGCAATATTCATTGAGAACAATTACCTGTAAGAATCAAATGAGACACTTTGTATATCTTTTAAACCTCATGTGACCCAGTAGAAGCTAAACCCCCTAGAGAATTTCCTTAAAGAAAACATTATGAGAAAAGGAGAAATTGTTTGTTTCACAATGTTTTCTACCCTATCTTGGTCTTAGTTTTCAATATCAAAGCTATTTTATTGTAGCCCAATTTTTTTTTGTTTGGTAATGTATTGAAAAGGCTAATTCAAAATTATGATAAACATGTCTAAATATATGTAACTGTATAGCTTATCACTCCCGCAATATACAGCTTGTAATTGCTGAGTTCTCAAGTAGAAGGCAAATTACTCTTTATATAATTTAAAGATTCCGCATTTTTTTAAACCTCTAAGCAGGTTATTGGATGGTTTTTCGTATTTTGAGAGGAGTCATTACAGGTTTTACGAATTATATAGAATCCTCGTATTACACCATTTCCAAAATGTACTGTTGTTTGGGGGAGACAGGTTTAGAAAAATAATTAATCAAACCTAACTTCTTTTCTTACATAGGAATATCCTATTGGATTTTCCAAACTGGGTAAGACTGATGGACGCCTACGGAGTCAAAAATCAAATCTAAACAATAATTGATTTTTCTTAAGAAATAAATAATTAATATTCAAGTAGAAACATTTTTTTTGTTGGTGTTCTCTAAATTGATTAACAATTATGTTTCAAATAATCATTCATTTAACTGATTACTTTTTTCATGTAATAAACTCTATATCAGAAGATTACTTTTTTCATGTAATAAACTCTATATCTGAAGTACCAGGGCTGGTACAGGATGAACTTGCAATATTGAACAGGATAAAAAACATGTAATTTGGCAAATATGCACTGAATCCAAGAAAAATTTACCAAATTTTCCCCTTACATACTAATAGTAAAACCTACCTGAATAAACTCATTTATTTTATTTTCTCCATTTTCCACAGAGAAATCTCCTATAGCAAACCAAGCTATATTATCAACTGCAAAATCTTCTCTAGGAATGTATGTTGATTCTCTTGATATCTCACTAAATCTCACAGATTCAAATGTCTTTTCTTTCTCTGACATGAGGGATATATTTGTTTCAAGTCTTTTGATGGCCATTTCAATGACATCATCCACCAGGGATTTGGCCTGATGGGCATAAGCATCATCGTCTGTGGACATAACTGTGGACAATATATAAATATGGAATGAAACCAGAATGATTCATTATTTAAATCAATCATATCCCTGCATGAATCAAACATTGAATTATTTTCCTTATTGCATTAAAAAGTTTTAAACACTTAGAACTTAATCCCTCACAACAAATCAAATAAGTAACAATTTATATGTCATAGATCTTTCACCTGAAGATGGGCAAAATTGATGGGTGATTGAATGGGGTTTAATGCCACTTTTAACAGTATTTCAGTCATATTGCAGCAGTTGTCACATCTAACCATGCAGGGTTCACAACAGAATTCCATGATATTTCTATTCTTTATTTTCCTCAATATTTTATTTCTTGGCATCATAACAATTATCTTTTGATTCACCACAACTTTGTTTGTTGGGACTTATGTCTTTTGTGGATTAGGAACAATTAGCTTTTAAAACATTTTGGGAAAAGAAGGAGCTTACTACTCAAGCTACCTACTCAATTTCTCGCATACCTCTTTTTAAAGATTCATTAATAATCACTGTGTAATAACAAGAGATGTCAGAGAACAGCAATGCTCGATTATTCTGAGTGCTGGATAGTAACAGTGATTCAGTGTCCACACAAGGCATAATACCTAAGTAGTAATAGAAATACAAAATGTTTCATTAAAATTTTAAGTCAAATCAGAATTTCTATGTCCAAAAAGGGTTAAAACTGCACTATTATAAAAATAATTGTAATGAATCTTTGCATAGTAGATGATATTGGTCACAAAGCATGTGCAAAGTTCCAAAGCAATAGCATTAGTTTAAAGAGAGTAATAAAAGATATATGACACATGCATGCAAGGTTTAACCAAGAATTGTGAGTCCAACAAGTGTTAAAACTGCACTATAATAAAAATAATTGTAATGAATCTTTGCCTAGAAGATGCTATGATAGTCACAAAAGCATGTGCATAGTTTCAAAGCAATAGCAATTGTAGAAAGAGGGTAATTAAGGATATATACCAAAAGTTTCTCGGTCCAAAAAGGGTTAAAATTCCACTAAAATGAATGTCAGAGTAATGAAACTGTGTCTAGAGACTGATACAATGTACTTTTATCACAAATAATATCTGCCTAAAAGAGGTCATGATGGTCACAAAAGCAAGCGCAAAGCTTCAAAGCAATAGCATTTGTAGTAAGAGAGTTATTAAAGACATATGACAGTTGCTCGTAAGGTTTAACCAAGTCCAAAAAGGGTTAAAATTCCACCAAAATAAATGTCAGAGTAGTGAAACCTTGTCTAGAGGTTGATGTTATTTTCCTTAAAACATTTGCAAAACTTTAGAGCATTAGTAGAAACTGAGATTTGACACTTGCATGTAATGTTTAAGGCTGACGCCCAGGTGACTGGAATAGCCCCCTTATTCTTTGAATAGTCGAGCTGAAAAATGATATTGACAGGTTGAAAGTCCTTTAATTCATTGAGGTTCATTTAGCATTCTTGTTAATGGAAGATCAACCCTCAAAACTTCAGGCCGCTGTCATAGGGCAATTGGTAGCGCCTCAGACTCCCAATCTTCAACCATGGGGTGTCATGGGTTCGATTCCTGGCGGTTGCACATATCCTTTCCACATTTGTTTCTCAGCAAAGGGTGGATAATTTTAAAATCAGGATAGCAGTGGTACTGATGTGAGATATACCAGGAACCCATTATTGGGTGCTCCAGTCACGTGATATGACTGAAAATTGTTAAAAGTGGTGTTAAACCCCATTCAAACAAAAATCGAAATTTGACATTTAGATTGTACATCAACAATATCTTTATTCTATGTATTTAAGATTGTCATTTATTAATGATATTGACATATCAAAAGTCTATTGATTCATTGAGGTTAGTTCAGCATTTATTTATAGTGGGAAAGCAAAACATCAAACTTCAGTTGAAGTTTCGTGGTTTAGGTTGTACATCAACAATGTTTTTTTATCTGTATATTTAAGATTGGTTCTGGTTAAAAAATGACTCATTCAATTAATCAAAACAATATTATATTATAAACCTAAGGCAATTTAAAAAGATACTTAAAACTTTGTTAATCAACTTAAAAAATCAAATAAATAGTTACTATAACTGTGAACAAAAAGTATATAGTGAAACCCTGATTATTTCAAATAAATGAAATTGATAGATGAGTAATTACATTTGTAATGAAGACAATTGGCATATGAGCTGAGTTAAATTACCCTTTCCTGTTCATTTCTTGGTTTATAAAACCTTTGAAATTGGACAGGTCTAAGATTTTGTAAAAAACATTTGATTAATCATCAATCAGCTGTTTAGAAATTTATCTCGATAGTTGTAGATTAAAAGTACATGAAACAACAGCAAGTTCAATCGGTAGCATTAAAAGAAAAATGTTACAATATAACATTATAACAAGTACAAAATAGATTCCAGTATATATTTGAACCTACAAGATTTAGAAATGGTCAGGAGCCAAATTCAGATTCTCAGTATGGCTTTTGCCCTGACAGATCATGTATGTAAAATATATACGAAACACATTGGTTTAAGCAAGGTTTCCATCCTCAAATATATTGAAATTGTAATTCTTAAGTCATAACCAGAGTCGTCCAAAATAAGACTGCTCCTTCACAGACATTTTGATCTAGGGCTGTGCTGTCTGCCATATATATTATGGTTAAGCTGGTTTGTCCTAACTTAACCCTTGCTTTGCTGAATTAAAATCCCGTGCATAATTACTTTAAAATCAAAGGACTGACAGCACTGGAATGTCATAATGAGGATCAATATTTCTTTTTTAAAATCAATTATCTTAACAACTCTAGCTGAAAGGGGACAAGCAGGAGGTGTAGTCAGACTGCACTTATGTACTGGCTGATCTTTGTCTATACCTCCTGCAAAAACAAGAATATTCTGGGTTCAACATAACAAGGGTTAAAGATGAAGTATAATAATCTGAATCATAAGAACTTTATTCATTCATGTTGATTCTTAAACAGTCTCCAATATGCTGTCAAAGATGGTCTAGGAATACCTCTCAGTTTAGAAAATTTTGCTTAACCCTTTCCTGTTCAATCCCTGGTTTATACTTCCCTGTGAATTCATAAATGAGAAAAAATTGTAGAAAAAGAAAAAAATGCTTGTGACAAGCATTTTATTCTTTTACTACAATTTTTTCTACACTACTGAATGGTTATTTTTCAAATTAAATGTACTTTACAGTCATGTTAATTGAGAAAACTTACTCTAGAAATAAATAAAGCCCGTAAATGATCAAAATCTACTTTCTAATGAGATACAATGACAAACACATCCATGCCATTTTTAGAAGAAATTGCCATAGCCACTTGGTATTTTTCATTTACGTTCTTAAAACTTTCTACATCTGATTCTGAAATTCCCTGACTTTTCCCTGACTGTTGCCATATTTCTAAATTTCCCAAATTTTTCCCTGCATGACCTTGAATTGTTTTCATTTTTCCCTTACTTTTCCCTGACGGTGGGAACCCTGTATTAATGATTTGTCATTTGTTACTTCCAATACAGTGAGGATTTTTGTGGATGATATTAAAGAATATACAAGTATAAAAACTGATAAAGACTTAGAGAACCTACAAAATGATTTGGACCAGCTATGCGACTGCAGTAGTAAATGGAAACTGTCCTCTAATGCATCTAAATGTAAGTCACTTCATATTGGAGCGAAAAATAAACAATTCAGATACTGTATGAAAGATTCTAGTGGTATAGAATATACAGCCATTGAAAATGTCACAACTGAAAAAGATCTTGGAATCATTTTTGATTGTATCCTTAATTTTGACACCCATATAACTAGCATCGTAAATAAGGCACAGAGAAATCTTGGCATCATTCACAAATCCCTTGAATACCTAGAGAAACCTATGTTCCTTATTCTTTACAAATTCTTGGTAAGACCATTACTTGAATATTGTTCTTGTGTATGGACACCATACCCTAAAAAAGACACCAGAAGACTTGAAGATGTACAGCAGAGAGACACAGGACTTATACCAGAGGTCTTTTTGTTGAGATTCTTAAGATTCTTTTTTAGATTTTTAAGAAAAAGCATTCTTTACATTAAGATTTTAAGCAGACAAAAAAGAATTTTAAGAATTCTAAATGAGGAATTTAAGCGAACTCAGCATTTGCTTAGCCTGACGATGTTGAATATTTTCACTCAAAATAACAAAAATCGTTCTATAAAATATCTGAAAAATCTTATCTAGTGGCATTTTTCATCTCAACAAAAATAACGCATCTCAGAATTGAAAACAAGAGGACCACGATGGTCCCAAATCGCTCCCCTGAGTATGATGGTTCATGGCTTTATGATAACAAAAAAAAAAGCCCTCTGTCTAATTATTTTGGAGAAGATGTTTAAGGATTTCTCTTTTAATCCTAGGTATATTGATGATCCCACCATATAGCACTAATTTCCTGAATATGCTAATGCTTTGAAGTATAGACATCAATACATACCAAGTATAAAAGCTGTAAGCATAATGGTTTAGGAGAAGAAGGCTTTCAAAGGTATCATTATTTATTCCTAACTAAAATAAGGGATTGCACAGAAAAGGGCTAATTTTTTAAAGTAATTTGGTAGAGGGTCAATGGCTGATGATATGTACCAAATATCAAAGCTCTAGGCTTTATGGTTTGGGAGAAGAAGATTTTCAAAGAATTCCTTCTTTATTCATTTGTAAAATCAGGAATCGCACAGAAAAGGGCTAATTTTCAGAGTATGATAATTCTTTGAAGTATTTTGGTAGACGGTCAATATATAATGATGTGTACAAAATACCAAAGCTCTAGGCCATAATCAGGGATCACCCAGAAGAGGGCTAATTTTCAGAATACGGTAATTCTTTGAAGTATTTTGGAAAAGGGTCAATAGATGATGATTTGTACCAAATATCAAAGCTCTAGGCCTTATGGTTTGGGAGAAGAAGATTTTTAAAGATTTCCTCCTATATTTCTATGTAAAATCAGGGATCATTAAGAAAAGGGCTAATTTTCAGAATACGTAATTCTTTGAAGTATTTTGGTAGAGGGTCAATAGATGACGATGTATACCAAATATCAAAGCTCTAAGCCTTATGGTTAGGGACAAGAAGATTTTTAAAGATTACCTTCTTTATTTCTATGTAAAATCAGGGATTGCCCAGAAGAGGGCTAATTTTCAAAATACGGTATTTCTTTGAAGTATTTTAGAAGAGGGTCAATAGATGATGATTTGTACCAAATATCAAAGCCCTAGGCCTCATGGTTTGGGAGTAGAAGATTTTTAAAGATTTCCTTCTTTATTTCTTTGTAAAATCAGGGATCACAAAGAAAAGGGCTAATTTTCAGAATATGGTAATTCTTTGAAGTAGTTTGGTAGAGGGTCAATAGATGATGATGTATGCCATATATCAAAGCTCTAGGCCTTATAGTTTAGTAGAAGAACATTTTTAAAGATTTCCTTCTTTATTTCTATATATGTAAAATCAGGGTTCGCCCAGAAAAGGGCTAATTTTCAGAATATAGTAATTCTTTAAAGTATTTTGGTAGAGAATCAATAGATGATGATATTTACCAAATACATGTATCAAAGCTCTAGGCCTTAGAAGATTTTTTAAGTTTTTTCATTCTGTTGCCATGGCAACCAGAGTTCTTCATGGATTTCAATTCTTTGAAGTATTTTGAAAGAGCATGACCTAAGGATCATTTCTTTGAAGTTTTGTTGAAATTCCATGGTTAGTTTAGGGGGAGAAGATTTTTTTGTAATTGTGAACGGACGGTTGAAATTAAGAGTCTTTTCCCCTGCAATGACCTTTTTGGCATTTACCATTGTCCAGGGATTGTGTATCTGCAAACTCAGTAAATATTTTTAAATTGTGGCTAAATTCTGAGGATTGGAACAAAAAAGTTTAAGCCATCATGTTAGGGCAATAATCACCAACATGCTTATAACCTTAAAGAAGTGAAGAGGGGCCTTCATGGACTAATGTCAAATTCTCTGGCCTGAAGATATATGATTGTAAAGAAAATTTTCATATATCCTCTTCACCTCAATTACTGTGCATGTAAAGAATCTGGATTTCAGTACAAATCAAAAAATGTTTTTTATCTGACAAAATGGGTTTTATTATATCTGTTAGACTTTTGATTTATCTTTTGACAAAATTTATCCAGTTCTGTTCTGAAATTCTATTAGAAATTTATCTTGAAAGCTGCCTTGTTGGCCCTCGAGAAATTTTGGATTGCTACTGCAGTTATCATGCATCATAAAAAAAGAGTGTTCATGACAACAGAAAGGAAGCTAAATTGCTATATGGTATGGGTGGGTAATGGGGTATCGGGTCTGTTTGCCCTAAATATACTTTCCCCCAGGGTCTGTTCGCCCTGTGTCCATTCGCCCCAAAAGTGGGTCAGTTCGCCCTTATTTTTTCTGTTCGCCCCCTATTATGATATGTATGGCTCTCTACATTTCAAGTCAAATATTTTCGTAAACTGTAATATTGTAATGTTATAGCGTGCTTTAAGTCTGGTTTAGAATAATATTTATTTTTAAATTAGATGGTATTTGCTTATTCAACTGTCTCTAATATATTTTCAAGAGAATATTTTCTATCACATCCTTAGTATTTTTCAAAATGAATGAATAGAATTTTTTTCAAGATGCATTTATCTGCTTCTATTGAAACTAACCAAATGCGTGTATGTTACTTTATCAATAGCTAGGACATACTTCAAAATCGATCGGCGCTTTTCTCCTTTTCCAACATAGATTTCTGTCCACATGTATTCTTTAGTTTCATTCCCTAACTTGTTACTCTTTTTTTATACATGTTCACTTTAAATTGGCGTCTTTATCTAATCATGATTTATATGAAGTTTTCTCTTCTGGAAATGGGTTAAGCAGCGAACGGACCCGGATTAAAAGGGATTAAGGGCGAAAAGAATATAGGGCGAATGTGTTTTAGGGCAAACAAACCCGAATTCTTATGGGTGGCTCTCATAGCACCGCCAAGGGGGCACGAAAAACAAACATCCTGTGAAAAAAACTAGGTCACCAAAGCTAACTGAGTCTCTAAACGGTCAGACACGACAATATAGGTAGGCATGTTAACCGAGTTTTGGCAATATTATGTAATATACTTGCATTGCAATATACTCTATATATTATGGCCGAGTTGACCGTGCCGAGTTATTCCATGGGCAGAGTTGACTGGTAGTGGTAACCAAAATATTAAAAAAAAAACAAAAAAAACGTTCCAATTCCTGAATCCAAGAACCTATGAAAATAATAAGTCCATTTTGAAAAAGGCCGACTTGATAGCACGACTTTGATTTTGAGTAGAGTTTGCAGTGAAAACTCTGTTTTTTTTATTTAGATTTTAAAGCTTTACTTACTAGCTGATGCGGTTATTGGTACGAAATGTGCAACTTTCTCTCACGCTATCATTGGACCTACTCGCATTGTTTACTTTGTAACTAAGCATTTCCCTTTTAATCAAACGACCAATCAGAATTGGTGTTTCAAAGTAGTATTGGCCAAGCTTGATTATTTGCTTCATTTATCACTTTTTGGGATTAGGTAAACACTTTATTTATACTAAGAAATTGGCTTTTAATATTTTCTATTCATACACAATTATTTGAATTTGAAAACATAAACAATATTGTTTTCCTTTGGTATCATAGGTAATGTGTTGTATAGAAAGTAATTCTGCATATTTGAATACCGTACTTCTGTTTGCCGAATCAATACGTCGTTGTTTCACAATAGTGTTATCTTCTTCTAGGTAAAATGCTTCTTTTTCTTGTTATCGGTCTTTTTGGAACAAGAGCAATTAATCACAGGATCCTCTATGGGCAGGAGATTATCTGTTCTCCACTCTTCATATGGTTGTAAGATGTAGCGATCCGCGGGAGTATATGTCGTCTTGCACCCATGAAAAGCTTTGGTCGTATTGAAATTAACTCATACTGGCTGGCGACCAGTTCTCGCCAAGTACCAATTCTCGCCATCTAACGCGTTCGCGATTTAGCCGCGATATTTTTTCACGCGATTTATTTCCTGCGTAGTTTTATGATGCCGCGTAAAACTAGTTAATTGGCAGCTAGGCATCTGCAAAACAAGATTTTGATTGGTTATTTGATCTGTCATGTTTATTTAGTCTGCGAAATGGGCGGGAGTGAGCACAGTTTTGTCAAAGTTCTCAGTCAACGAATGTGCTTGTAGAGTTATCAGCTTCGACAGGATTGAAATCGTTCTTGAGTGTATCTTGAGAGTTAATTTCATATAATTTTTTTTTTTTTTTGCGGGACTGAGTTGCTTAGTTCAAATACTTGTATTTGAATAAAATGGCAGAAACGAGGAAAAAGGCGCCAGTTGATTATAAAAAGTTACACGAAAAGGGTTTTTTCGATTTGCCGTTTACCCCCACTGGAAGCCCCACTTCTGATAGCAGGAAACCGTCCGTTGGTGATTTCCGGGATCCAGCGCTCGAGGGTTTGTATGCTTCCGGTTACGAGGATGAAGAAATGGACAGGCGTTTTTTAGAGGAAAAATCACATCTTGGTGCCAAATTACGCCAGTTGAGACAAGAAAAAGAACTTCAGGGTCTACGAGACGAAATTGAGAGGACGCAAACCGAATTGGCCAAGAGACAAGTGCCTGATCAACAGACTAAAGGTAACGCTAATGAACTCAATTTACAAAGTCTACGTAGAGACAAAAATCTAAAGCTTTCAGCTCGCAATGAACTTGCTAGACTTGGGTTAATAGATGATGAATTGGACCAGTTAACAGAGGCAGAATTTGGAAACAATGACTGTGAACCGGACAATCTTGGGATTGGTCGGTCCGAAAGGAACGAGGTCATCACAGTGGATAGCAAAAAAGTACCCCTCAAATCGGGGATTAACTGTAAATCTGCAGACTGTGTAACGTCACCACAGAATTACCCCCACTCATTCCTCCGATTTGAATATGTACATAATTCAGTTGATTTTGATCATCTTACTTTTAATCTCTTTGTTGCAGGAGAATTAGAAATAATTTCTCAGAAACATATAACATCTGTTGAGAGGAGAGGTCGGTTAGATTTATTAAAGAGATTGATGTATCTGAACAATTCTTATGATTTCCCGGTTTTGAAATCGCTCTATGCGGCCATTCTCAGGGAAATAGAATTGGGATATAAAACATGGGGGGATGATTTTCTTTATATAGAGAGTACCATTTTTGCTTCAACTACACATAGGTTAAGACCAAGAAATGACTTCTCAATGGGCTGTACGGTTCCTAATAAGGTGGATGATAAAGTATGGTTCTGTGCAAAGTTTCAGAGAAATAAGTGCAGTCTTAAAGAGTCTCATTCAGTTGTGGTGAAGGATAAAATGAAGTTTGCAAAACACATGTGTGCTTCATGCTGGCTGAAGGACAGAAAGGAGTTGAGTCACCCCGAATGTTCTTCAGCTTGTCCCAATGCTAGTCATTGACTACCAAATTTAAAGTTTTCAAATGTTGGCAAAAATGATAAGGTAGTGAATTTATTTCTTCCTGAATTTGTCAAATTTAATACTGGTTCAAAAAAATTGCACAGCTCAAAACAACAGTCATGTTCCTTATGCGATGAGCTAAAACCCATTATTATAAATACAACAACTAGGCTTTTAGATATTCATGAGAAAGTCGTGAAGACAGGTTTGTTCAATTTTCAAAAAGCTCAAATTCCAGTTAATACAAAACTTGATACAGAATTTATGCAAAGAATGTTACATGGTTATAATGACTTGCAGGTATTAGATTTATTGAAATTTGGCTTTCCAATTGGGTATTATCCCTCAAATAGTATCCAAAATGATAATACAACTAGGGTAAAAAATCATAAAGGCGCAGAGGACTTTCCTCTGGAAATTCAAAAGTATTTATGCAAAGAAGCTTCTCATGGGGCTATCATTGGCCCGTTTAAAAATAATCCATTTAGTAAACCTTTGCTTCTTTCTCCTTTAAATTCTGTTCCTAAAGCAGACCAAATTGAAAGAAGAGTCATTTTAGATTTAAGTTTTCCTAAGGGAGGTAATAGTGTCAATAAATTTGTTTCTAAAGATGATTATTTGGGTGAGAGTGTAGATTTGATATTTCCCAAAATAGATGATTTTATTGCGCTAATTATGAGTAAAGGCCCGGGTTGCTTAATGTTCAAACTCGATTTGAGAAGAGCTTATCGGCAAATAAGTATTTGTCCTTCTAATTACAGCGTGGTTGCCTTTCAATGGCAAGGTCACATATTTGCCGACACGGTTTTACCGATGGGGCTGCGGTCGAGCGCATATATTTGCCAAAGGGTTACTAATGCCTTTGTATTTATGATGTTAAACATCGGTATTGGTATTTTGAATTATCTTGATGATTTCGGGGGAGTAGAGTCAAAAGAACTTGCATATTTTGCATTTAATACAATGAGGGAAATTTTCATCAAAAGTGGTGTAGAGGAAGCTTTTGATAAAGCGTGTGAACCTTCCGAAATCATGGTTTTCTTAGGCATTTTGTTCAATACTAGGAATATGACCATGTCGGTCACAAGTGCAAAATTAATTGAGGTTAAGGATTTAATCTGTGAATGGCTTGAAAAAGATTATGCAACTTTGAAGGATATCCAAAAACTTTTAGGCAAATTGAATTTTGTTGGTGCATGTGTTAGATCAAGCAGAGTCTTTGTTAACAGAATCTTGAATTGGTTAAGGTACTGTTATTCATTAACTGGAGTTAAATTTTTTAGTGTCCCTTTAGAGGTCAAAAGGATACCTACTGGTGGCATAAGTTTTTACCAGTTTTTAACGGAATTTGTTTGATAGATCATGGTTCTTGGTATGCTGCTGACACACTCTGCAGTTCTGATAGTTGTTTAACAGGATGTGGTGGAGTATTTGGAAATATGTATTTTCATGCTAAATTTCCCGAATGTATTATTAAAGAAAATTTGCACATCAGTGCGTTGGAAATGTTGTCGATTGTTGTTTGTTTACACTTATGGTCTCATCTGTTGAAAGGGAAAAGAATACAGATATTTTGTGACAATTTAGCTGCTTGCATTGTGATAAATACAGGAAAGGCAAAGTGTCTCTTCTTGCAACAATGTTTGAGAGAAATTTGTTATTGGTCCTGTATGTTTGACTTCCAAATTAGGGCTGTATTTTTGGAAGGTTGTCAGAATAGGAAAGCCGATAGTTTGTCTAGATGGCATTTAAATGAATCATTCAAAAAAGTATTCTTTTCTTGTTTCAAAGATACCTCTGTTCTCTCTGAGGAAAAGGTTCCCGACTCAATTTTCAATTTCACTCACTCTTGGTAGTTGTCTTTTGCAGGTTTTTTGCTTCAAAGTTTGATGAAACAAATGAAGATTTCTACAAAGTCAGCCTTTGCAGAGGGTACCCATAAGAATTTGCATGTTCAATGGGAATCATTTATAATGTTCTGTTTGTTTTTCAAATTGACTTACTTGCCAGCTACTGTAAAAACTTTGAGACTATATTCTCAGTTTTTATGCAGATCCTTTGATTCAGTCCAGAGCGTTAAAAATTATTTGTCAGGGGTAAAAACTTTACATTCATTGGTTGGTTGTAAGACGGAACAATTTTCTGATTTCTCTTTGCAGTTAACTCTAAGGGGTTTAGCAAGGGTTAAGCCTCATGCAGTTAAAAAAGCAAATCCCATGACTCTCTCTATTTTGATACAAATATATAATAGTCTCGATTGGAATGACCCAAATAATTTAGTTTATTGGTGTCTTCCTTTTTGCATTTTTTCTAATGGCCAGAAAGTCTAATTTGGTACCCACTAATCAGTCCGATGTTGGAAATAACAAATTCTTAAAAAAGGATGACGTAGAATTCAACGGAAAGGTCTTGATAGTCAAGTTCAGATATTCTAAAACAATTCAATTTGGGGAAAGAGAAATTTTGTGTCCGCTACTCCCTTTAGAGGATAAACGTATTTGCCCAATCACTGCCTATTTCAATATGATATCATTGAATTATTGTCATTCTTCTGGGGCTCTTTTTGTCTTAAAAGATTACAAATATGTATCCTATTACCAATACCAATCAAAGTTAAGAAAGTGCATTGAACAAATAGGCTTAGAACCAGCCGAGTATTCTACTCATTCCTTTAGAAGAGGATTTGCTACTCTAGCTTTTCAATCTAATGTGCCAGCAGAATTCATTCAACTTTTAGGGGACTGGAAATCAGATTGCTATAAAAATTATTTAGAGTTAACTTGGAAAGATAAACACGCTATATTGAAAAAGATTATAGACGGGTTTTAGGTACTTTTCCTTGAACTTGGCATTATGTAATTTTCATTTTAAATTTTGTTTCTTTTCCAGTCGTGCAAGTACACATATTATCTGACTCCATAGCAAAGTATGTAGACAATATTCATTTCACGAAAGTTATCCCGTTTCCGGGTATAAACATTGCACGCTTGACTAGACGGATTGAAAAGTTTCCAGATTTAGTTAAAGTTAGCTTTATAATTTTGCATGTGGGAACAAATGATATACATGATTTAAGTATTGGTGAATTCTTGAGTGCGTATCTAAATTTGATTAGTATGATCAAATCCTTGACCGATTCTAAAATAATAGTGTCTTGCCTATTGCCTAGACCTTTGGATTACTCTATAACTGGTGAAAAGGTCAAACAGACTAACTTGGAATTGAAAAAGATGTGCACGTCTATGAATTTACTATTTATTCACTCATATAGGCCATTTTTTAAATTTGGGAAACCAGTGAGGGAACTTTTCGCGATAAGAGACGGTGGGTTGCACCTGAATTTGGAAGGTACAAGAAGATTAAGGCTATTTTTTATCAACACGATTTCTCATTTGCTTAAAAAATAAGATGATTAGATTGAAATAAGTGGTTCAGTTCATTGTTCTCTCTTTTTGATGTACAATTTGCATAAATATATGATTGTATTCTAGTTCAACATGCAAAGGGATTTATGAAAGGGTGAAGCCCTCTTTAACGAAGATACTGTACTTCGTTGGAGGTTTATTCAAGTTAATAGTAGGACAGTATGCTATTCTTGAATGGGTTGGTGATTTAATTTTGCTATTATGGAAAGGTATGGGGACCTTTTTAATGAAGGTATGTTACTTCATTGAAGGTTAGTTTAGGTAATAGTAGTACTTGACACTATTCTTGAACTGGGTGGGGGTGGGTCAGCATGTTGATCTAACTAGTTTGTGTTATTTTTTGTGTTATTTTTTGTATGTTGCTTATTATTGGGGATATGTGTGAGGGCTGAATTTTGGCGGACAAACAAGTAGTCAGCATTGCCTTAAGATTCATTTGTTTATAATTCATCTCATAGACTCAACCTCAAGCATGTTGTTATTAAGGTTATGCTGATTCTTTGTTTGTTTTGTTTCATTCTTTTGCACTGAATAAGACAATTTTTCCGATTACCGGTATTGTTTGTCAAAAATATTGATCTGAAGTTTTGTTTATTCAGATATTTACTGACTGAGAAAATTCCAATTATATTCATCCAAAGGTACGTGGTTTTTTGTTGTTTTGATTGCCAATTATAAAAGAAGAGAGAGATGTCAAAATATTTTGTGACTGCAGGTAAGATTTACCAACTATTAGGGTAATAAAGCAAAATTTCCTTTAGCGACCCCCGCAAATGTCAACACGAAAATCGAGGGGGGTCACGTGGTGTCCTGTTCTATAAATAATTATGGCCTACCTAAGGCAGAAACCGATTTCGACAGTCTTCTATCTCAATGCTAAATTATTTTCTTACTTTATACGAAGAAATCATCACCAAAAGTCAGATGAATAACTCAAAATACTGCTTTGAAATGGCAGCATGAAATTCGCCATCTTGCTTGGCCAACGCACTTCAAGCAGACCAAGTTATGACGTCATGGAATTGGAAAATCCCAGTCTGGGGAGGAGTCATTATGTAGAAATGCTCTCCTTCTTCCTTTTTCTGTTTTGTTTCAACAATTACCAGACGACATAATTGTAGACTGGTCCAATTTGAATTTAAAGTTCATGAAAATTTAAATATTTTAAATTTTCTGGGTAGAAAACATTGTGGAAAAAGGAGAAATTGACTGCTACAAGCACTGACTTCATTTTCCACAGTGTTTTCCTAATTGTTGGGCGTCAAAAAGCGTCATTGTTAGGGAATGAGTTAAAGTCAGCAATAAAGGAATTGTCATTTTCCAAAATAAATAACTAATAGATGCCGATAATTTCATTTTTCGAATTAAAACAACCGATGAACATAAATGGATTTTTTTCTTGCACACTGTTTTTGTGTTTTTCTTTTATCATGTCGATGTGATCGGGTCAAACTTTTGGTCTGGAGGGAGTACAAAGTAACCAAAGCCAGATAAATTTTGATATTCTCGACACTTCTGAACATCGGCTCCTTAATTGAAATATCAAAGAAATGACAATGGCAGTCTAGTGCAAAATGGTTGTAAGTGCGAAAGGAACATCTTCATTTGCCTAACTCCAAAAACCACGGAAAATCTATTAACCTAAACCAACATTTATACTGAATAAAGAAATTGTTGAATATTTATAAAAAAAAATCTTTCAATGTTTACTAGAGTAAAAATTGTAGTTTCAGATGTATTACATTATTACGGATGTAACAGAAATGGCTTCAAACGAAATGGGACCTTTTATTTTTATCTGAAATAGTCAGCGATAGCACATTTTATATTCATATCGAAACTAATGGTACATTGGGAAGCATCATATCGTGGATGTTCGATCAAAATCTCTAATTACAGCTTATTCAAAGCTGTAAAAACTATGTTTTGTTTGAATAAAATCGATTTATTCGAATATCGTAGCATGAGTTTAGCGTCCATAGGCCCTATTCACCAAGTCTCATCATTGTCTGTCTTTTGATTGCAGAAATGCACAAAAGATACAGCAAAGAAAGTCGACATTATACCAAAGAACAGATTCAAGAAGCTATCACAGCCGTTTCTCAAGAAGGTATCTCTGTAAGTCAAGCCGCCAGAGAATTCGGGGTACCACGGAAAACGCTTGATGACCATGTGAAAAAGTCATTGATGAAATTCAAACCAGGCCCAAACTCCGAAATAACAGCCGAAGAAGAAAATGCCTTAGTCTCCTACACTAAATATCTTGCTAACAGGGGGTTTCCAATGACGAGGGCTATTGTCCGCCAATTCATTATCTCATTGGTAAAAAGAAGTGGTCGGAGTACTAAATTCAACTTAGAGAAGGGCCCGAGTGATAAATGGTTCAGGAAATTTTTGAAAAATCACCAGGAGCTGTCAGTGAGAGAGCCACATTTACAAGACAGGAGTAGGAGTAGGATGTCTAACACAAATGTCATAAAGCAGCACTTTGACCTTCTACAGGATACAATTGACCGACTCAAGCTAAAACCACACCAGATCTTTAACTGCGATGAAACTGGTTGGAGCGGAAAAGAGAAATCAAGGCAAAAGGTGTTTGCTGTAAAAGGGTATCACAGCTACCAACAAGCGCTAATGTCTTCTGGTCATGTTACAGCCCTCTTATGTATTTGTGCAGATGGTAGAATTCTCCCAACGTTCGTAATATTTGAAAAAAGCCTGCTGCACGTTGCATACAAAGATGGTGTTCCTGGTGATTGGCTGTTCGGGTACTCTGACAGTGGATATATGGATAGCGCACTATTTTTAGCGTGGTTTAAACAAATCTTTGTTCCTAATTGCGGCCCACAAAGACCAGTTCTACTTATTCTGGACAACCACGACTCACATACCACTTTGGATGTTATCGAACACGCAAAGGAAAACAACATTGAGCTTTTTGGATTGCCACCACATACAACTCATTTACTACAACCACTGGATGTTAGTATAAACGGACCCCTGAAATCAAAATTCAGCTCAACAACCGTCAACCTAGGTCACATCAACAAACATCAAACAGTCAACAAAGCAAAACTCCCATCTATACTGTCCCATGCTATAGACGAATTTTGTTCGCCTGCAAGAGTAAAAGATGCATTTAGAAAGACCGGTATCTGTCCCTTCGACCCGGATGTCATCGACAAATCCCAGTTGACACAAACTCACACCATCACAGTTAAAACAAACGAAAAAAATCTGAATGAAGAACAGCCAAGCACCTCTGAAAATGAAAAAATTACCCAGTCCACAAACAACAACATTAACAGTATATGCAGTACTTTCGGTACCTTCCTGGGAGAAAATCCCCTCGTGACAGAGGGCTTGATTCCGGAGGCATTGTCAAAAATATTTACACCAATCCCATGCAAACCACAGACAGCTAGACGCAAATTAGTAACCGAAGCAAGAATAATTACAAGCGACGAATACGTGAATAAACTAAGAGAGAAAGTACAAGAGGAGAGAATAAAGAAGGAGGGAATAGCTAGGAGGAAACAGGAAAGAGAACAAAAGCGCAAAGCCAGAGAGGATGAAAAGGCAAAAAGATCGGACGAGACAGCCAGAAAACGCCAAAAAATATCGGAAGACACAACTTACCTTTGTAAAATTTGTGGAATGGCTGACCAGGGTGAAGAAGATTGAGACACACTGTGGGTGGGGTGTGACAACTGCGATGATTGGGTGCACCCACAGTGTGTTGATTTGCAAGAAGACGAAAATTTTGAAGATTTATCCTTCGTCTGCCCACAGTGCATGGAAGAATAATTTAAAATTAAGCTGATATATGACTGTTTGTTAAAGCATTACATTTTAAATTTGTTTGTTTGCATTATTGTTAAATAGTCTTAAGACTGGACATTACTAAGAGCCATTATCTCTGATCAATTTAATCGACATGTATAAAAAAATCTAAACCAAGGATATCCAAGTTTTCTCGAAACTGTTAATCCGTCTAGTAACCCCCCCCCCCTCTAAAAAAAACACCAAACAATACCGAACTGTTTTATCTATTCCTCTACATTTTATAAAGCTCGAAAAGTAAAGATTGTGAATTTTTTCCAAGTCACAGCATAGACAATATGAGCACTGAAGTGGTGTGACGGACTGCCGTACCTATTTTTCAAATATTACCCAGGACCTTAAAGCAGTATTGAACTGACCGTTTATCCGCTGAAAAAGAAAGAATGAAACATCTAATCATCAACATAATCACAAGTCAACACCTGGACATAATTGGTTAATCTTCTGTTTGACTTCGGCATCGATACTATTTAAAATCATAAATGAGTAAAAAGGAAAGGTTCAGAAAAGAAACCTGCTAAGTGAAGAAGGTAAGTACGGGCACTTTATTTTATTTGAATATTTTATTTGAAATTATAGCTGACTTTTTATATATACATGTATATATATATTTCACATATGTCCCGAAAGTGGTGCAAGGAATTGCCCTGACAAAGGAAACACAATCTGCGCAATATACTAGAGCATAAAAGGTGCTATATTTTTGTCCAATATAATTTTAATGTCGCTATTTTTTTTATTAAATCTATTGAAAACAGTCCTGAGGTTCGAATTATACTGTAAATTATATTTTAACGCAAGAATATTGTGAATATATACGGTGAAATATTAGATGGCGAGAACTGGTACTGAAGACGCCGGAAAATCAATTAGTGGGTACTTTAATAACTGCTCCCTTATCTTTTGCGCATGCGCACTAGACTCGATTTTTTTTCGGGTCACATGTAGAGTTGAGGTCAAGTAATCGAAACTTGGGGCAACATACGGGATTTACTTCTTAAAGGCCTAGTTTAATCCTTCTTTATTTGACCCCCCCAAATGAGATATACAATTACCCACCCACTGAGAATTTAACGACCTTATCTAATAAGGAAGCTATATACAGTATACAAGGGATTAAATCTGCTGTATTACCATGGATAGGTGTGGCATATATTTGCACTTTCTTTGTGGCTAATTTGTCTCTTGAAATAAATTTCGAATTTCATTTGGTTATAATTGTTAATGAATAATAAATCCTAATTTTTAAGATTTTTTCAAAAGTGCAGGAGACAGTTTGATACAAAATATTAAGCTATTATTTTCATAACAGATCACGAATAGCAACTGGAATAACTTGGAAAGATAACATTGAGAAATGAGGAGAAAATATTGATTTTTCTGATTTCCCCTTTCGTCTCAATATTTCAACACTTTTATTAACACTTTTATTAAATAAAATTTCTTTAGTTTGTAGAACTCCTATAACATTCAGGAAATTCTTCAATATTCTAGGCCAAGAGATAAATCAAAATGGAAAAAATTATTGTTACCAGAATTCATACTTTACCACAATTTTTGAAATTTGTTTAATCGCTTAAATTACCAAAAAAAGTAATGCATGTAAAATTTCTTAATCACATTCAATCCAGCAATCTGCAACTTAGTCACTTTTCCTTCGGTAATTTGTAATTGATTTGAAATTTTAAAAGCATAAAAAAATGATAATATAAAATCTAACAAGATAACTTTACTTTGTTTTCAATCAAATTCTCATCAGCATAAAGCTAAGGTGCAGCTATTGCATAATATTGACACATTTTGACCATGGTCATCAATGGAATATACAAGATGATTAACCCCCTGGTGTGATTTACAGATTAGGCAATTAGCTTAGCAATAGGGGTCCAACATACACAACATTCCTTAAACTAGGTCTTTAAATAAACAATAAGCTATAAATAACCATGAAATGTGGCGAGAACTGGTCGCCAGCCAGTACCCAAGCCAATGAATTCGTACCGATCTTAGTTTACTCGTACTGAAATCAGAGATATTGTTGTCTAGAAATGCGCTATTTGGTAAGAAATGTCTAAAAACGTGCTACTAATGCTATAGAGCTCAGTTTATCAAGTGCCATTTATCCTATTATCCAGTTGATTTGTGGGTCGCACATGCACAGTATCACGCGCCGGGTGAAAGTACCTTACTCATACTGAACTTTATTCAATGTTAAAATCCTATGCAAATATACTTATTCAATATTTTTATGTATGTAAACAAAATATCTACCCTTTTTATGGCAACCTTGACCCTTCTTTGCATCAGTTTGTTGAATTAAAATAAATATGTGACGTCATCAAGCATACAGTTATTAGCCCAAAGTATTGTGATTTATTTTGAGTTCTCTACCATTTGTCAACAAAGTTTTTTGTTTAAAGATTGATTTGTGTGAACTAGGGTGAAACAGATTTAAAACATATGAGAGGGGAAAACTTAAGCAAGCCAATTCTCGCCTCAAGTAATCATTGTTCCTCTTGTTTAAATCATTCAAACTCAGAATATTCACTTTGAATAACACTTTGATATGATAAAAATAAACTAGAACCACAACAAAAACAACTTTTAACAACCTTAAAAAGAAACTTTTGGTAAATTTGAAAGCTTGGAGCAATGTTGACAAAGGAAGATACTTTGGCTTCGTACGACTCTTGTAGCTGTACAAGTTGATAGATGCACCCAGTGCTCACATCTGTCACACTTGTTTAAAGATCGAATTGTGTGAAGTAGGGTGAAATAGATTTAAAACATAGGGGAAAACTTGAGCAAGCCAATTCTCACCTCAAGTAATCAATGTTCCTCTTGGTTAGATCATTCAAACTTAGAATATTCACTTTGAATAACACTTAGATATGATATAAAAAACTAGAACCACAACAAAGACAACGTTTAACAACCTTAAAAAGAAACTTTTGGTAAATTTGAAAGCTCAGAGCAATATGGACAAAGGAAGATACTTTGGCGTCATACAACTCTTGTAGCTGTACAAGTTGATAGATGCACCACATCTATCACACTGCTCCCAGTTTATGATTTTTAGTGCTGTATAAGCATTTGAGCAAGGAGGGGACATCTTTTTGCAGACACAACAGAGATCTTTTTCGGCAACATCATCTTCATTATCCGAGTCAGTGTCTGTGTTTAACTCTTTCCTGTTTTGCAAAATTTTAGACCCATCTAAATTCAAAGATTTGCAGACGAAAATTTAAAGTTGATTTCATATGAAAAATAACAATTCAGTAGGGTAGGAAATATTGTGGGAAAAGAAGAAATTGCGTGTTACAAGCAATTTCTTCTTTTTTCACAATGTTTTCTCAATTATGAAATCACAGGGACGTAAAAACCAGGGTTTAACCAGGAAAGGGTTTACTGGATTTGTTTACTCATATTAAGTCCACTTGTTGAAGGTTACAGGCTATTTTGACCTTTTATCTTTTCATTGGTTGTTTTTTCTGTTTCTTTTGTTTGATATACACTGCAGCTCCACTATAACGCTGTTGGTGGGGTCCAAGAAATGAAACAGCGGAAGAAGTGGAGTTATTATGCTATAACGCTGCCCCCCCCCCCCCCCCGCCGTCGTAACTGAAATTCTCAACCGTCGGAATCGGAACTAAACACCCGAAATGCAGACATTCATTTAGATAGATGTCCCCAGTAATATCAACTCCACCTGCGTAAGGGCGAGGAAAAGTAAGTTTTTAGCTCACCTGAGCACAACGTGCTCAAGGTGAGCTTTTGGTATCACCTTTTGTCCGTCGTGCGTCGGAAGTCGGAAGTCGTCAACAATTCTTTAAACATCTTCACCTCAGTAACCACTGGGCGGAATTCAACCAAACTTGGTAGGAATGTTCCTTGGGTGACCCTTCTCAAAAGTTGTTCGCGGATTTTTGATTGACCCCCAAATATGGGCGTGGCAGGGCGTGGCAGTTTTTAACTTAGAAATCTTTAAACATCTTCTCCTCAGTAACCATTGGGCCAATTTCAACCAAATTTGGTATGAATGTTCCTTGGGTCACCCTTTTCAAAAGTTGTTCGTGGAATTTTGATTTATGCCCAAATATGGGCGTGGCAGGGCGCGGTAGTTTTTGACTTAGGAATCTTTAAACATCTTCTCCTCAGTAACCATTGGGCCAATTTCAACCAAATTTGGCATGATGTTCCTTTGGTGACCCTTTTCAAAAGTTGTTCGTGGAATTTTGATTTACGCCCAAATATGGGCGTGGCAGGGCGTGGCAGTTTTTGACTTAGAAATCTTTAAACATCTTCTCCTCAGTAACCATTGGGCCAATTTCAACCAAACTTGGCATGAATGTTCCTTGGGTGACCCTTTTCAAAAGTTGTTCATGGAATTTTGATTTATGCCCAAATATGGGCGTGGCAGGGCGTGGCAGTTTTTGACTTAGAAATCTTTAAACATCTTCTCCTCAGTAACCATTGGGCCAATTTCATCCAAACTTGGCATGAATGTTCCTTGGATGACCCTTTTTAAAAGTTGTTCGCAGAATTTTGATTTATGCCCAAATATGGGCGTGGCCGGGCGTGGCAGTTTTTGACTTTGAAATCTTTAAACATCTACACCTCAGGAACCATTGGGCCAATTTCAACCAAACTTGGTAGGAATGTTCCTTGGGTGACCCTTTTCAAAAGTTGTTCGGCAGAATTTCGTTTCACGCCCAAATATGGGCGTGGCAGTTTTTGACTTTGAAATCTTTAAACATCTTCTCCTCAGTAACTATTGGGCCAATTACAACCAAATTTGGTATGAATGTTCCTTGGGTCACCCTTTTCAAAAGATGTTCGCAGAATTTTGATTTATGCCCAAATATGGGCGTGGCAGTTTTTTTAACTTTGAAATCTTTAAACATCTTATCCTCAGTAACAGTTGGGTCAATTTCAACCAAACTTTGCATGAATGTTCCTTTGGTGACCCTTTTCAAAAGTTGTTCCTGGAATTTTGATTTATGCCCAAATATGGGCGTGGCAGGGTCAGGCACTTTTTTGACTATGAAATCTTTAAACATCTTCTCCTCAGTAACTATTGGGCCAATTTCAACTAAATTTGGTATGAATGTTCCTTGAGTGACCCTTTTCAAAAGTTGTTCTAGAATTTTGATTGATGACCAAATAAGGGCTTGGAAGGGTAGGGCAGTTTTTGACTTTGAAATCTTTAAACATCTTCTCCTCAGTAACCATTGGGCCAATTTCAATTTTGAATCATCTTACATTAGTCAGGTGAGCGATTTTAGGGCCATTCTGGCCCTCTTGTTTCTTTGTACAAGAACATTGACTGCTCTGAAGCTCTTGTTGTTGACGTTCTTCCTTCATCCGAAGAAATTCATCAACAGCCTCCTTTCCTGCTTTTTGGGCTTTCACCTTTTGTATTGGGTTTGCTTCCTGGAAGGTCTCACAAGGGATAAGTTTGTCTGCAGAAATGGCGTCATTGCGCTAAGGAAAAATTCCCGTTTTTCTGAAGCCAGCTTGGATATTAGAAGGTGTCATAGCTCTCAGATATGCCCTAGAAGCAAAAGAACATATAGCATATATCATATTTTGTGACGACTTTTCAGAGATTCTTAAATAGCCCATCAATAGGCTGCATTCCATGGCTTGAAGGAGCAGGTAGGAAAAGCAAAATGAGACCCTTGCCCAGTTGATCAGCTGTGGGGTTTTGTGTGAACTATGGTCATCATAGATTAGGATTATCTTTATGTAGATGGAACAGGTCTAACATGGAATGAAATGAGTTTTTAGATATTCTTCAGGGTTTTCGTTTGACCTGATCTTGACGCACAGAAATTCAAAAAGAAGCAATTTTGACGCTCGAAAATTTGTCATTTTGCGTCATATTGACTCTCGAAAATTAGCAGCCATGCGTCAAGGGTCATCATAAGTGTGCCAAATTATTGGAAAATAGTTAATTGATTATGAAAATATACACCCCAATCATGGATAACACCATGCTTGATTAACACTATCAAGTGATGGACATGCATCGGCAATTGTAATTGACAGGTACATGACACCTGTGAAACTATTGATGAAAACCCTTTTCAGAGTACTAATCCTACTGAAATTTACTTATTTGCTAATACTTTTATCAAAAACCTCACAAAATATAATCAAGAAGTAATATGAAACCCAAGAAAATGTTGCTAAAATAAATGTCATTGGTTTTCGTGGATAAAATCGGCACTTCTTGTTATGAAAAATAAGAATAATTTGACCCTCTTAGTACTGTTGAGATTTTCTAAAACTGATTCAAAATTAATAATATATGCATGAATACTAAACTTTACTTAAAATTTATCCAGAATACTGTCAGATTGGAGAAATGTTCCAATCTGTGACTTGGTTTATTCTGAGGCACCGCTGCTAAACAAATTATTTACATTTTGATTTTTTTATCTGTTATTATTTTTTTTCTTAATTGCTGCTGAGGGGTAGGTGGGGAGGGGCATATCTCATTTTGACTCTTGGGATCTCAATTTTTACTCTTGAAAATTTTGGCTAAAGAGTCAATGACTCTTGACTTTTTGGTACTAATGAAAATCCTGTTCTTGAAAGAATTGGGCAATAGACCAACCGGATTCGGACATGACATCTTTTGCCCCCGGTGTAGCCCCCATCATTAGATCAGGATTGAACCTTTTCCCTTTGAATATGTGGAAAGGGGGTAGTGAATTGCCAAGAGCATTGACACATGATCTAAGAGTGGTTGTTGTACTTCTTAGGGATGTTATGGTCTGAGATTTTGTTTTTGAATTTGCAATAATGTTGGGTGGTCTGTGGTCGGGCTGGAGACTAGTTTCATCTAAATTAAAAATTAGATATGGTTTGTCAAGCAGATTATGTTTTTGAATGACATCTTTCAGATTGCTGAAATACTTCTCTAGGACTTCTGGAGTGGTACTTTTGGCTCGTGCACTTTCTAACTTTTGAGGATTTACAGAAGACAGTCTCCCATCCATCGTCTAAGAAATCTTGGCAACCGGTTTCTGCTCATTGGTTTATTAGATTCTCATTTGCCCAACTCGAATGCCAGTTCTCCTTCAAGCTGCTGTAGTATTGCAATTGTGTAGCCATACCCCAAATCTGCCAGAGTTTCAACATGAGCATCAAGGGCCTGTTTTTCATCTTTTGAAACCATGGTTTAGCCTCTCATACAATACTTTTCAGCATCAATATATCCTAAAACACGGTCTCGTAATGTTTGTGATGGGACTCCAAACATTCTAGCTGCTTTATCAACACTTGTTCCTTTATCTTTGACTTGCTTGTAAGCCTTCAGGAGGTCTTCTGGTGAGAATCTTCTATATTTACAGTACTAGTGAAATCAGGAATGCATATTAACTTTTGAATCCATATTTTTTAACTGTGAACATTTTCTAGAAAATCTTTGATAATAGTTATTGCACCTTTAAATTGCATTACTTATAGATAATGCGTTCTGCGACATTTCTTTCAATCCATGATACATGTTATAGTTAATTATTGGGGTTCTTGTTGTGATGTTTGAATTAATTAAGTGCTATAAAACTCCTAAAGTGGAGCATAGCAAGCAACACGCACTTTAAATTACAACACTAGACCAGGGCTCTGCAAACTCCCAGAATTTGGGGAGAAGTCACTTCTCACTAGTCTAAGAATTGGGAGAAGTTTTTCAAAATGGGGAGAAGTGGTGTGACTTTCAGGAGAAGTGGATCGCGTAAAAATTAAGCTTTTTCGCGTATTCTTCATTTCTATCAGAAAATAAAATAGCTTTACAACCAAGTAGTTGCATTTTATATTATGTATTGTGCAATAAACATAGAAAATACTGCTTGTCCTTTCAGTCCTCAATAAAGATATTATTCCGGTGAACAAATACTCTTTTTTTTTTAATATTTCATAATAGATTCATATATGATAAAAAAGTCAACTAATAAAAAAATGCAAATAGTGTATAGGCGGTCTGAATGAAATGAGTAGTGTTCCTATTTGAAGTAGAAAATGAGAAAAGATTTTATTGTAACAACATGTATTTAATCAAACCATTACCAGAAGAAAAAATTCAGACTGGTACAAATTGAAAGAAGCTAAATAAGACATTTCAAAGTAAGCTTAAATAAGAAAGAAGGTGCCAAAGAGGGTAGAAACATGTGGGGAAAGGATAAATTGCTTGCTGCAATCATTTCCTCTTTTTTCAACAGTTTCCCATAAAAACATTTTAAGATGTCCAAATGGGGGATTGTGTGGTAATGAGTTAAAGTCTGTCTACTTTACCTGATAACATATAAATGGATAAAAATTGTCATTAATTGATCAATAAAGGTTCTCTGTGATTAAGGCAGATATAGTGTGTAACCCTTTACTGCTGATTACACAAAACATGCAGAGGTTTAAAGTTAACACAGGATAATTTGCTCCATTTTATAGGATTACATGTTATGTAAAGGAATTGTTACCAACACAAGTAAGTGAAATATAGTTTTTGGAAAGAATGTATCATAAAAAGAAACCCAGGAAAAGATCGTAGCAGCCTTTAAATTGTTTGCCATAATTTTCTTTACTTGTTACAAGAAGATAATTCAAATTGAAGGATTCTAATGAAAAATGAATTTAATCTACGTAGATTTTCGGCAAAATTATTTTTCATCAATATTTCAAATTTTTAACAAAATTTTGACTTGTGGTCATGGCGTCCGTAAATGTCGGCCATTATTCTCATGTAAAGTAAGCAACAAATCTCATAGACTGATGATAACTTAATTAACAGAAATAATTAAAACTTAAGAAAGGAAAGGATTTTAAATAAATATTTCTGGTGCCGCATATTATACAAAGCATTGCCGAGACCAAACAGCAAGCAAGTTGACTATTAGACTGGTACCAATGTCGACTGTAATATAGACTGGTGAACATGTCCCATCTGCGCTGCTCTCCGATCTTTGGACAGGAAAACCCTAATTTTTACTAGCCGTTTTTCTGCTTCATAGCGAGTGCGCATGCGCAAGAAGAGTACTGGTTTAATTTCCAACTCAACGAGATTTAATGGAAGGAAATGACTTTCTTCGTTAAAAGAATGTCGTTGACACTGATGCCTGTTAACAAAGGGTTAATTTGACCTTTAGCCGCACGATTTCATTTTAGCTATATATTGAAATTGTGAAGACTGTCATTAAGAGTCTCCCTGTACCAATCAAAGAGTATCTGGTAATATAATTGAATATAAGAAAAGGTGTTACCCTTTGTTCTTGATCGAGTGTTATTACTCTCTCCTCTTTATTAACAGCATTTACCCATTACCACTCAAGAAAAAATTAGCTAAGTCCAAATTGAAAGGAGTTGCAGACAACATTTTAAAGTTCATAAAATTTAAGATTTCAACTTTTTGGGAAGAAAACACAGTGTAAAATAAAGAAAATGCTTGTGACAAGCAACTTCTTCATTGAACATTATCATTACATACATTTTCTATTTTTCTCACAATGATTTCTAAGTCTTAATGTCTTCATAGGTTCGAAATTTAGGATTGTGTTGTAACTCTGAAAAGGATTTAACCCATTACTGGATGACAACATTTTTGACAGATAAAACTAAAAAAGAAAAATGATAAAGTAAGGCAGAAGACAAGAGCGATTCTTTATTTTCGAAAAAACTTCTTTGTTTATTATGCCTTTAAAGATTATATGGTCCTATCTGTTCAGGGAGATAAAGGGGGAAGTCAGGTGTGGCCACGCTTTGCAGAATATACATGATGTTTAACCGCGACCCCTTTTAATTAAAAAATCGATATTGATATCTCGATTATAATCCAATTGTTAATCAACCATTTTTTTTTTCTTCTTCTTTTGGTTGTACGAACACCTTCCAATAATATTTTCTTGCGATAACTTCTAGGATTAAAATTTAAGTAACAGTGATGGATTTGAAATACTGTGGAAATTAGACTGCTCGTTTTCTCCTTTTCTTATGTTGTTTCGACTGGATTTTAAAAAAATCTCTGCCAAGGAAATTACCCTTTGTGATACAGCTTAACCAATGACATGGCAATATAAGTTCAAACTAGTTGAATTTAAAGAGTTTTCAGGTGACAATGTCAAGTAAGTTTGATAAAATTACATATACAAAAATGGAATAAAAGTATTTAGGAAAGGAAATTATGTGCAAAAGGGTAGATAATTCCCACTTTTAATTAGCTGCGTGGTGTTTTTCTAAACGTATTTAAAAGCTCATTTATGTAGTACCATCTAAAATTCTACTTTAAATTCTTTGGCTAAAACCCAACGGTTTTAAAGGAAATCTATTTTCACCCTGTTTGGTGTTTTTAGCTCACCTGAGCACGTAGTGCTCAAGTGAGCTATTGTGATCCCCTTTTGTCCGGCGTCCGTCCGTCGTCCGTCGTGCGTCGTGGGTCGTGCGTCGTGCGTCGTGTGTCGTGCGTCGTGCGTCGTCCGTCAACAATTTCTTTAAACAACATCTCCTCCCAAACCACTGGGCCAATTTGAACCAAATTTGGCAGAAATGTTCCTTAGGTGGTCCCCTTCAAAAATAGCTAAAAGAATTGAAATCCGTTTAAAACTCTGGTTGCCATGGCAACAAAAGTGAAATTTCAAAAAAATCTTTAAAAATCTTCTCCTCCTGACCCAGAAGGCGTAGAGCCTTGATATTTTGCATGAAGCATCAGTATATGGACCTCTTTCAAAATAGCTAAAATCATGATCCTCGGGTCCCCAGGGGCGGAGCCCCAGGGGGGTGGGGTTTATATAGAAATAAAGAACGATTTTTTAAATGACATCTCCTCCCAAACCACTGGGCCAATTTGAACCAAATTTGGCAGAAATGTTCCTTAGGTGGTCCCCTTCAAAAATAGCTAAAAGAATTGAAATCCGTTTAAAACTCTGGTTGCCATGGCAACAAAAGTGAAATTTCAAAAAAATCTTTAAAAATCTTCTCCTCCTGACCCAGAAGGCGTAGAGCCTTGATATTTTGCATGAAGCATCAGTATATTGACCTCTTTCAAAATAGCTAAAATCATGATCCTCGGGTCCCCAGGGGCGGAGCCCCAGGGGGGTGGGGTTTATATAGAAATAAAGAACGATTTTTTAAATGACAACTCCTCCCAAACAACTGGGCCAATTTGAACCAAATTTGGCAGAAATGTTCCTTAGGTGGTCCCCTTCAAAAATAGCTAAAAGATTTGAAATCCGTTTAAAACTCTGGTTGCCATGGCAACAAAAGTGAAATTTCAAAAAAATCTTTAAAAATCTTCTCCTCCTGACCCAGAAGGCGTAGAGCCTTGATATTTTGCATGAAGCATCAGTATATTGACCTCTTTCAAAATAGCTAAAATCATGATCCTCGGGTCCCCAGGGGCGGAGCCCCAGGGGGGTGGGGTTAATATAGAAATAAAGAGCGATTTTTTAAATGACAACTCCTCCCAAACAACTGGGCCAATTTGAACCAAATTTGGCAGAAATGTTCCTTAGGTGGTCCCCTTCAAAAATAGCTAAAAGAATTGAAATCCCTTAAAAACTCTGGTTGCCATGGCAACAAAAGTGAAATTTCAAAAAAATCTTTAAAAATCTTCTCTTCCTGACCCAGAAGGTATAGAGCCTTGATATTTTGCATGAAGCATCAGTATATTGACCTCTTTCAAAATAGCTAAAATCATGATCCTCTGGTCCCCAGGGGCGGAGCCCCAGGGGGGTGGGGTTTATATAGAAATAAAGAACGATTTTTTAAATGACATCTCCTCCCAAACCACTGGGCCAATTTGAACCAAATTTGGCAGAAATGTTCCTTAGGTGGTCCCCTTCAAAAATAGCTAAAAGAATTGAAATCCGTTAAAGCTCTGGTTGCCATGGCAACAAAAGTGAAATTTCAAAAAAATCTTTAAAAATCTTCTTCTCCTGACCCAGAAGGCGTAGAGCCTTGATATTTTGCATGAAGCATCAGTATATTGACCTCTTTCAAAATAGCTAAAATCATGATCCTCGGGTCCCCAGGGGCGGAGCCCCAGGGGGGTGGGGTTTATATAGAAAAAAAGAACGATTTTTTAAATGACATCTCCTCCCAAACAACTGGGCCAATTTGAATCAAATTTGGCAGAAATGTTCCTTAGATGGTCCCCTTCAAAAATAGCTAAAAGAATTGAAATCCCTTAAAAAACTCTGGTTGCCATGGCAACAAAAGTGAAATTTTAAAAAAATCTTTAAAAATCTTCTCCTCCTGACCCAGAAGGCATAGAGCCTTGATATTTTGCATGAAGCATCAGTATATTGACCTCTTTCAAAATAGCTTAAATCATGATCCTCTGGTCCCCAGGGGCGGAGCCCCGGGGGGGGGGGGGCGTATAGGCATGAAGCATCAGTTCACAGACTTCTTTCTTATTTCTGAAATTATAACCCATGGAATCAGCACTAAAGCCTTGGAATTTGTAATTTAGACTTTTTGATCCCCAGGTTCATAGTCTTTATATGAAATTGTGGCCCTCTTGTTTCATAATCCTAACCTTAACATGAAATAAGACTGTTGAAAGAAAAAGAGCCTTTATCTCAGGTGAGCGCCCCAGGGCCAACGGCCCTCTTGTTTGATGATTGATTTTGTGTCATTCGTTTTCCTACGTGATATCTATATGTCGCCGTCAACTGTAGGCCTCGCGGATTATTCAATTGGTTATCAACCATAACCTAGACTAGAAAAAAGAATTAAAAAAAAAATGAATGGTAGAAAGAGAAAGACTGGACACTGGGCGATCGACATTACGTCGTAGCTTCACGAGCTCGTAAAGAAAACAACAGAAATGTCCATCCGTTTCAATATTCCTTTCTTCCGTATACATCTCATTAGACGCACCTGCTAAAAAGGACGCAGCCAATTAGCGACCTCAAAAGATTTCGACCAATGAAAAGACAGGAACTAATGGCAAATTAATGCGATGTTTACATTAGTATTTACCTGTCCTTGTATCGTCAGATTAGGACAGGCTCGCCAGTCAAACTGTAATAAAGCCAACAGGTATACACCAATTTGCGGTATATACACAGAGAGCCTGGCCTAATAGGTTTTTTCCTTACTAAAATCGAAAACAAGGCTTATGCATGCGCAGCAAATTTTGTTAAAAAATTTGTATGCGCTGCAGGATTTCCCTCAGATATGATAAAAATCTTCCTTTTGTAGTTTTAAAGTAGTCAGTTTTAATGTTAAATTATTTCTCACACAAACACACAAACAATAGAAATTGTGTGCGAGAAAAACCTTGGAATGTTACCCCTTTCATTTAAAAGATATGAGGAACACCGTGTTCCGCTTCTGCCATATTGTTTACAAACAATCCATCACCCAATCAGATTCGATGTTTGGGTTTACTTCATTAAATGCCCATCAGCCAATCTCTTGATGCAGTCCTTTGGGGTCTACCTGTCAGCTTTGTTCAAGTCGACGGCGGTACCGGTCAAATTGACTATTGGCTGCCTGAACATACCCCTCTTTCTGATAATCTACTGGCCTCTTGACTATCGATACACGCTTGAATTGCGATCAAAGGGCTTCCGAGTGTTTTGTCAAAGGGTCTATAGATGATGATATGTACCGAATATCAAAGCTCTTGGCCTTATCGTTTAGGAGGAGCATCAGTATATTGACCTCTTTCAAAATAGCTAAAATCATTATCCTCGGGTCTCCAGGGGCGGAGCCCCAGGGGTAGGGGTTTATATAGAAATAAAGAACGATTTTTTAAATGACATCTCCTCTCAAACCACTGGGCCGATTTGAACCAAATTTGGCAGAAATGTTGCTTAGGTGGTCCCCTTCAAAAATAGCTAAAAGAATTGAAATCCATTAAAAACTCTGGTTGCCATGGCAACAAAAGGGAATTTTTAAAATAATCTTTAAAAATCTTTTCCTCCTGACCCAGAAGGCGTAGAGCCTTGATATTTTGCATGAAGCATCAGTATATTGACCTCTTTCAAAATAGCTAAAATCATAATCCTAGGGTTTCCATGGGCAGACCCAGGGTTGGGGGGGGGGTATAGGCATGAAGCATCAGTTCACAGACTTCTTTCTTATTTCTGAAATTATAACCCATGGAAAAAGTTTTTTTCCTTCTTTCAAATAAGCACTAAAGCCTTGGAATTTGTAATTTAGACTTTTGGATCCCCAGGTTCATAGTCTTTATATGTAATTGTGGCCCACTTGTTTCATAATCCTAACCTTAACATGAAATTAGACTGTTGAAAGAAAAAGAGCCTTTATCTCAGGTGAGCGCCCCAGGGCCAACGGCCCTCTTGTTTAATAGTTGTTTACTGAAGGCCAGACAGACAGACAAACGCCTGACAATTACCGATAACAATAGCTTAAAAAAGCAATAATTTGGGAATTCCGGAGGGGGCGGGGGGCGGACTCGCGGTTTCTCCTCTGGATCCTCGCATGTTGAATATGAATTGAATACCTGCATTTTTATGGGTAAATTATGTTACACCGTAGTTCTACCATTGGACTAATATTAGTGGTAGAAAATAAGAAGTTGTCCCTATAATTCATACCTTTTTACCGTGCCTTATTTTAGTCTTTGTTATCAGTCACGCCAGATGTTCAAACATCTTCAATAACATCACGATATGGCCAAAGAAAAAGATACGGGTTAAGTAAAATAAATTATTTTGTGGAGTTGGGTAAATGTTTTTATACGTAAATTCCAATTTTATATAGATAAAATTTCACATAATCTGAGTTTATATAAGTCTAGTTTATGGTAAAGAACTTGAGCAGTACCAGTGTATACTACAAAATTAATGTAGGAACCAGCAATAAGATCCATCATGCAAACATGTCCTGGAAATGAATACCTCCTTCAATCCCAGTTTTATTTAGTTACTCTTAAACATTGATTGTGTGGACTCGTTAGCAACGCCTTACCATGGTGGTTCTAACAAGTACCGAAAATCTTTGATTTGAGCAAATATAAGAAAAAAAATCAAATTGAAATAATCGCTGTTTATTATAAACATGGGCGTTTTTGCTTAATGCTGATATTAACAACTGAAGGATACCTAGGAATGTTTTATATGCAAACCATCTGACAGTTTTGAATTATATGTTACTCTTCACTCTTCAGTAAAATCAACCATTGCATATAATGATTTTTCTAGCAAATTTTCTATACATTCTATTAATAAATTATGTTTGTTTTCCAAAATATATGTAAATTGGAACACATCAGGATAAAATGTCCGACTGTCCGTGTAATGAACACCCCCCTCATACCCTACTTTTATATAGTGAAAATGGGGTTTGCAGGGGTATATCTAATTTTCTTATTTTTGTTCTAAAACATAGAATGTGGGTACTCGTTAGAACAGCTTTGCCAACCCTACGTTTTGAGCAAAAATAAGAAAACTATCAATTTTTTCTACGGAAATTTTCCATTTTTTACAACTGAAAAATTTACTATATATTGTATAGGCGTTTTTTCGTAATGTACTTTGATAATAAATGTTTAAAACATTGGTTCCAATGAGCAACAGTCACCCTCTTTCCTTGTGTATTGTCGTATTTTATATATATATATGTATGACAAGTATCGATTCAGAGAATAAGATACACCTCAAAAATAAAGAAATCCTAGTAAATTTTCAGTGACCGTCAAACAAAAGGGAATCACTAAGTAAAATTTTGTATGAACGGTGAATACGATATGCAAACACATGGAACATATTGCATCTAAACGTGTCCAATTTAAGCAATTTACAGTTAACAGTTGACTTAATATGGCTATTTTTTCGGAACTAATAGTACAGTCTTTCGGAGCTAATCGTACAGACACGAAAAATGCTTAGGTCACTGTTTGTACAGTTGCTCTAGGCAGGGTGTTTTTTTCACGAGGATATTATTTAAATCTTCGAGGCATTTTCACCAAAAGGAGCTCGGGGTTTTCATTACTAAAGACAATAGTGTCATTTTACCAATGGAACTCTTTACAAACTGTGTCAGAACATACCGGTACTTTACCGGAGAAAAATCATTCACATCCTTGGACAAAAAAAGTGAAACTCGCTGATTGCCTGTGATTAATTTCGATTTGCGGATAGAAGTACCGTTCCACAATGAAATGTAAAACAGACATGAAAATTGCGTTTATTTTGCAATCTATAATCGAAAACCGCGTTTAAATCCGTCTTGAAGTCTAACATTTACCTCGATTGAGAAATTTTCAACCCTTCAACTGTTTAGTGTTACTAGTGATATATTTGGCACATAGTCCGTGTCACTTCCGATTTTGCTTACTGTACGGTTATACACAGTGATACTGCCCTATTTGGCACAATTTGAACTGTTATCTACAACTTTTTGCGATAGGACCATCTGGAAGGGTTAATACATGTTGAACAATAATCATACTATTCAAGTTAAGGTTATTGGTATCCATTGGGTTTTTCCCACCAGAGTAATCCACCAATTTAGATAGGATGATTTGAATTTATAAACATTTTCTGAGTTTGTTACATAAAGAGGAATCTAAGTCCAGAATGGACCAGAGTATGCTATTGATTTCCTTTAAAATTCGATTCTTGGCTTTGGAACATTCAGAGCTGAATTTGTGTTTGATCTTAAATTTATATTTGTTTGTTGAGTTAAAAGGTTAGACATGTAGGTGGGAAGCTTTACACTTACTGCTTTGAACATATAGGCCTAAATAGGTTTTTTGAATATTATGTGATCATGAATTTTTAACCAGTTAAGTTCATTGAAGAGTTCCTCACTGGGACTCCCGAGTATAATTTCTTTTTCTAGAATGATCCTTGCGGCTCTTTTTTGAAATTTATACAGTCTGTCTAACAGTATTGACCCACAATTATGCCAGATTATACAACAATAGCCAATTTGAGGCAGAATGTAAGTGGTAAAGAAAACCTTCTCAAATTTGATACTTGAGTAGTTTCTGATTCTAAGAAGGTATAATGAAGAGTTGCACAATTGTGATCATGTTTTGTTGTGCATTAACTTTTTACATTTTTGACTTCTTCTTATAAACCCTTGGGTTGCTGTCATATGGTAGCCAGTAGCCCACCCGATTCCCAATGGTCAATCAGGGGATGATATGGGTTTGATCCCCGGCAGCGGCACATATTCTTTCAGACATTTGTCTCTCACCAATGGGTGGAATATCATAAACCTAAGCTGGATAGCAGCTGGACGCTAGGAAAGGATATAGTGGTTATGCTGGTGTGAGAAATACCAGGAATCCATTTTTAGGTGCTCCAGCCGTCGTGATATAACTAAAATACTATTAAAAGTGGCCTTAAACCTAATTCATTGACTCCGTAAAGGGCAAAAAAGGTACATGTTTAAAATCTCCTTGTCATGAACATGCTTTAGGGTAAGGACTATCAAGTTTGTACAATAAAAAAATCTGTCAAGAAATTGCAAGGGGGTGGGGTGTGTTACATGAGCTTACATAGTGACAACTTTGAAATTCTTTCTCTACCAAACCAAAAGAAAAAGAACTACAGCTCTGATATTTGTTATGTGGCATCATCTAGTGAACCTCTATCAATATTGTATAGATTATAAGCTCAGGGTCAAATTAGCCAGTTCCCGGAAGTCACAAAGTTAACATAGGCTTAAATTGTGAAAATTTCAAAAATCTTCTTCTCCAAAATAAGAGGGCCTAGAGCTTTTATTAGGTCACCTGGTTTTGTCCATCATCATGCGTTGTGAGTTAACTTTTACATTTTCAACTTCTTCTCAGGAACCCTTGGATGGATTTCAACCAAACTTGGCAGGAAGCATGTTTATGGGAAGGCGTAATGATTTGTACATGTCATGGAGTTATCTCCCCTTGGGTCCCCATAAGGGGCCAAAAAGGGTACATTTTTAAAAATCTTCTTATCATGAACCAGCTGTCACATTAGATTCACATTTGGTATTTAGAGTTTTTAGGGCAAGGACTATCAAGTTTGTACAAGAAAAAAAAAATCTGTCAAGAAAAGACGGTGCTTTGGGGGCCAAAGGTAGCTTACATGGCGACAACTTTGAAAGTCTTTTTCTACCAAACCAAAAGACCTACAGCTCTGATATTTGGTATGTGGCATCATCTAGTGGACCTCTATCAATATTGTATATATTATAACCCCAGGGTTAACCCTTGTCATGCTGTATAGTTACCTCACTGAAATACTGTCAAATCAAAGGGCTGAAAGCACTGATAGAACTAATCGTTCAAAAATCAATATTTCTTTTAGAAATCAACTTCATAAACAACTCTGACAGGAAAAGTACAAGCAGGAGGTGTAGACTAAGATCAGCCTGCACATAAGTGCAGTCTGATCTTAGTCTACACCTCCTGCCAAAACCGGAATATTCCGGGTTCAGCATGACAAGGGTTAAATTAGCCCGTTCCCAGACGTCACAAGTATAACATAGGCTTATATAGTAAAAATTTCAAAACATTTCTTCTCCCAAACAGGAGGGCCTAGAGCTTTTATATTTGGTATGTAGCATCATCTGGTGAATTTCTAGCAATATTGTATAAATCATGGCCCCAGAGACAGAATTAGCCCATTCCTGGACATCACAAGTTTTACAAAGGGGTTATATACTGAAATTTTTAAAAATCTTCTTCTTCCAAACAGGAGGGCCTAGAACTTTAATATTTGGTATACAGCTTCATCTGGTGGACCTCTAATAAGATTGTACAAATTATTGTCTCAGGTTTAAAATTAGCCCACTCCAAGATGTAACAAATTAACAAAAGGCTTATATAGTGATTTTTAGCTCTACTGGCCGAAGGCCACTAGAGCTATAGCGATGGCGTCCATGCGTCCGTCCTTCGTCCGTCCATTAAACTTATCCTTGTTTACGCGATAAAGTCCACAGTTTTCATCTGATTCTCTTCAAACTTTCACAGAGTGATTGTACTATCATAAGGATCATTCCTTTCGAAAATGGGTCAGATCCATCAAGAAACACAGGAAAAGGGACCTAATTAAAACTTAATTAAAAAATCTTCATTTACACGATAAAGTCCACAGTTTTCATCAGATTTTCTTCAAACTTTCGCAGAATGATAGTACCATCATAAGGATCGTTCCTTTTGAAAATGGGTATGATCCATCAAGAAACACGGGAAAAGGGGCCTTATGAAAATTTAATTAAAAATTCAATTAAAAATCCTCGTTTACGCGATAGAGTCCACAGTTTTCATCTGTTTGTCTCCAAACTTTCTCAGAATGATTGTACCATCATTAGGATTGTTCCTTTGAAAATGGGTTTGATCGGTCAAGAAACACGAGAAAAGGGGCCTTATGAAAATTTAATTAAAAAATCCTCTTTCCGCGATAGAGTCCACAGTTCTCATCAGATTCTCTTCAAACTTTCACAGAATGATTGTACCAACATAAGGATTGTTCCTTTCGAAAATTGGTATGATCCGTCAAGAAACACAGGAAAAGGGGCCTTATGAAAATTCATTTAAAATTCAATTAAAAATCCTCGTTTGCGCGATAAAGTCCACAGTTTTCATTGGATTCTCTTCAAACTTTCTCAGAATGATAGTACCAACATAAGGATCGTTCTTTTCGAAAATGGGTTTGATCCGTCAAGAAACACGGAAAAAGGGGCCTTATGAAAATTTAATTAAAAATCCTTGTTTACGATATAGAGTCCACAGTTTTCATCAGATTCTCTTCAAACTTTCACAGAATGATTGTACCAGCATTAGGTTTGTTCCTTTCGAAATTTGGTATGATCCGTCAAGAAACATGGTAAAAGAGGCCTTATGAAAATTTAATTAAAATTTCATTAAAAATCCTTGTTTACGAGATAGAGTCCACAGTTTTCATCAGATTCTCTTCAAACTTTCACAGAATGATTGTACCATCATAAGGAATGTTCCTTTCGAAATTTGGTATGATCCGTCAAGAAACATGGGAAAAGGGGCCTCTAAACTCCATTAAAAATCCTCGTTTACACGATAGAGTCCACAGTTTTCATCGGATTCTCTTCAAACTTTCTCAGAATGATTGTACAATCATAAGGATCGTTCCTTTTGAAAATGGGTCTGATCTGTCATGAAACGAGAAAAGGGGCCTTATGAAAATTTTATTAAAAAATTCTTGTTAACACTCTCGAGTCCACAGTTTTCATCAGATTGTATTTAAACTTTCACAGAATGATTGTACCATCATAAGGATTGTTCCTTTGGGAATTTGGTCAGATCAATCAGGAAACACGGGAAAAGGGGCCTTATGAAAATTTAATCGAAAAATCTTTTAAGAAATACTCTTTAACACTCTGGAGTCAATAGTTTTCATCGGATTCCCTTCAAACTTTCACAGAATAATTGTACTATCATAAGGATTATTCCTTTCGAAATTTGATATGATCCTTCAAGAAACACAGGAAAAAGGGGCCTTATGAAATGTTTAATAAAAAATCCTCATTAATGATCTAGAGCCAACAATTTTCAACGGATTCTATTCAAATTTTCACAGAATGATTGTACCATCATAAGGATTGTACCTTTTGGAATCGGATATGATTCCTCAAGAAACATAGGAAAAAGGGGCCTTATTAAAATTTAATTCAAAGATTTTTGTTAACACTCTAGAGTCCACATTTTTAATCTGATTGACTTCAAACTTTCACAGAATGATTGTACCATCATAAGAAGTGTTCCTTTCAAAATTTGGTATGATCGGTCAAGGTTGATTGATTGATTGAATGGGGTTTAACGCCGCTTTTAACAGTATTTCAGTTATATCGCGGCGGCTGTAGCACCTAACAATGGATTCCTGCAATTTCTCACACCAGTACTACCACTAAATCCTTTCCTAGCCTCCAGCTGCTATCTCACTTAGGTTTACGATTATCCACCCATTGGTGAGAGACAATTGTCGGAAAGAATATTTGCCGCCGCCGGGGATCGAACCCATGACACCCATGATTGAAGATTAGGAGTCTGGCGCGCCACGGACTGCGCTATGGCGGCGGCCTGATCAGTCAAGGACCACGGGAAAAAGGGGCCCGATTAAAACTGGATTGAAAAAGTCCTCGTAAACACAATAGAGTCCATAGTTTTCAACAAATTCTTTTCAAACATTCCCAGAATGATTATTACATTATATGGATTGTTCCTTTCGGAAGCAGGTTTGATCCACCAAGTTTCATGGGAAAAGGGGCCCTATGAAAATTTAATAAAAAAAATCTCAGTTAACACGTAATGGCCCTAGATTTCACCTGATTGACTTCATCTTTCACATAATGATTGTACCATTATAAGGATTGTTCCTTTCAATTTGGGTCTGATCCATTGAGAAACATAGGAAAAGGGGCCTTAGGAAAATTCAATAAAAAAAATCGTAATTAATGCTTGTAAGTCCACAGATGAGATGGAGTTGTCTTTATACTCAAACAGAATAATTATACTTTTGTAAGAAGAGTTCCCTTTGGAATTTGTTCAGATCCATCAAGTAACATGGGAAAAGGGGCTATATGAAAATTCAATTAATAAAACCCTGTTAACACAATAAAGCCCACAGCTTTGATCAGATTTTGTTGAAACTTTCACAGAATGATTGGAAGGTCATAACTATCATTCTTTTCATAACAGGGTTTGAACTGTCAAGAAGCACAGGAAAAGGGGCCATATGAAAATTTCATTCATAAATCCTTGTTACCAAGTCCAGAGCTTTAATCTGATTTTCTTCAAACACAGAATAATTGTACAATAATAATGATTGTTGATGTTTGCATTAGACCTGATCCGTCAAGTATCACAGGAAAAGGAGCATTATGAAATTTAATTTTAAAATCCTTGTACCACAATAGAGTCAACAGTTTTCATCAGATTCTATTAAAACTTTCACAGAATAATTATTCCATCAGGATTCTTTCCTTTCAAATTAGGCGTGATCTGTCTAGTATCATGGGAAAAGGGGGCCTTTAGAGAATTTTATCTATAATCCTTGTAACCAAGTCCAGAGCTTTCATTGGATTTTATTCAAACCTTCACAGAATCATTGTACAATAATCACGATTGTTGATGCTGACATGAGACCTGATCCTTCAAGTATCACAGGAAAAGGAGCCTTATGAAAATTTTATTTTAGAAATTTTACACCAAGATAAAGTCTGCAGTTTTCATCAGATTCTGTTCAAACTTTCACAGAATGTTTGTACCATCATTAGGATAGTTTCTTTCCAAATTGCACCTGATCTGTCTAGTATCATAGGAAAAGGGGCTGTATGAAAAATTATTACCAAATCCTCATAAACACAACAATGCCCTCAGTCTTTATCAGAATCTCTTCAAACTTTAACAGAATGATTGAACCATCATTTGGATTGTTCCTTTGTAAATTAGGTCTGATTGCTTAAGTGACACAAGAAAAGGGACCTTATAAAATTTTTATTACAAAACATCCTTATTACAATAAAGTCCTCAGTCTTTATCATTTTCTTCAAACTATCATTAGGATTGTTCCTATGTACATTGGGTCTGATTTGTTAAGTTTCACGGAAAAAGGGGCCTTATGAAAATTTTGTTACAAAAATTCTTGACACAATTCAGTCCACTGTTTTCATTGATTCTCTTCAACTTTTAAAGAATGATTCTACCTTCATTAGAATTTGTTCCTTTTGAAATTTGGTTTGTTCTGTAAAGTATCATGAGAAAAGGGGCCCTATGAAGATTTCACTATACAGATTAAACAGATTGATTGTACCATCATTCCAACAGAGTTTTCCCTGACCCTCTCCTTCTTTGAATTTGGACCCCCATTTTTCAGAAATGACCCCCAAAATATTCTAGACAGCCTTCTTTATCTTATTTGGTAGGGGTCATAATGTGACAAAATGACCCCCTGTTTTAAAAGTCAAGGGAAAACCCTGTTCCAATTGTTGATTTTGACAGTGGATCTGACTATAGCAAGGGTCGCATAAAAAGGGGCCTTATGAAAAACTCTCTTAAATATTCTGGTTAACACAATGATGTCCCTTGATTTCACCGGATTCACTTCAAAATTTCACAGAATGATTGTACAAATACTTAGATGATTCTTTTCAGAACTGGGTACAATCCATCAAGTATCATGTAAAAAGGGGACATATGATTTTTTTTAAATATTCTAGTGAACATAATGAATTTCCAATATTTCATCGGATTCACAGTAAAATATCACGGGAAAAGGGGCCTTATGAGAACTTGAATTTAATATCTTTGTTAACACGATTCTCTTCAAAGATGCATGGAATGATTGTGGCATTCGAAACACAGGAAAAGGGGCCTTACAGATTATCATTCAAAACATTCTTGTGTATGTGATGAAGATCACAATCATTATCAAGTTGTCTTTTAAATTTCACAGGACAATTGTCGGGTTGTAAGGAAAGTTCCTTTTGGAATGAAATTGATCCATCAGAAAACACAGGAAAAGGGGCCTTATTGATTTTCATTCAAAACAATCCTGTTTATGTGATAAAGTCCACAATTATTGTCAGATTCTGATGAAATATTCACAGAATGATTGTAGGGTCATAAGGTAACTTATTTTTGGAAATGGAGTGGATCCGTCATGAAACATGGGAAAAGGGGCCTTGAAGATTGTTGCTTAAAATGATAAGGGGGATAAAGCCCCTTTTTTTTTCTTTATGCATTCTTCTTTGAGCAATTAACTTCCTTAAATATCAGATTTCTTTAACGGAAAACTTGATAACCAGTAGAGCGTCTCAGGCCCTCATGGGCCTCTTGTTTTAAAAATCTTCTTCTTCCAAACAGGAGGGCCTAGAACTTTGATATTTGCTATACAGCATCATCTGGTGAACCTCTATCAAGATTGTACCAATATAGCCTCTGGATTAAATTTAGCCCATTCCTGGAGTTCACAAATTTAGCAAAGGCTTATATAGTGAAAATTTCAAAAATCTTCTCTCAAACAGATAAGCCTAGGGCTTTGATATTCTGTATGTAGCATCATCTGGTTGATGTCTATCAATATTTTGTATGAATTATGTTCACAGGGTCAAAATAAGCCAATTTCCAGACATCACAATTTTTATGTAGGGCTTATATAGTGAAAATTTAAAACTCTTTTTCTCACAAACAGGAGGGTCAGAACTTTGATATTTGGTATACAGCATCATCTGGTGGACCTTTATCAAGATTGTATAAATTATGGCCCCAGGATCAGAATTAGCCTTTTCCAAGATGTCACAAGTTTAACATAAGCTTGTTTAATGAAAACTTTCAAAAGAATCTTCTCCCAATCTACTCGTCTTTTTCCAAGCAAGTTTTGATCAACATTTATACCTAAAAGTTTCTCTACTTCAGAGAATTCTATTCTTGGGTTTTGGAGATACAATGAGACATTTTCAGGGTTAGATAACTTGTTAGATGGAGAGATAATCATTGCCTTTGTCTTTTGAGGATTTGGTTCCATTGCATTATTGTAACACCAATTTTCAATGACTTTTAGGCTGTATAGGAGTAATTGCGAACTTCTGCTACCGATTTGCCTGTCATACTAACAATTGTATCATCTACAAATAAATCAGTTGAAGAAACAGATAGATGCAATGGCAAATCATTGATGTAAAGGATAAAGAGGATGGGACCAAGCACTGAGCATTTGGGTACCCTAGATTGTATATCTTGAGATTGTATATATTATTCTTGACACTGAACAAGGGATTCTTAGCCACTGATGAAAGTTTCCAGCTTATCATAAAAATGTTGCAGGTCTAACAAAGTGTTGTCCGGGCATGGTTATTCTAGTAAAGACTTAATGTAAGGCCTCATTATCTTATGGGCCTGACCAAAACATTCTAATAGTCACTTGATAAATTTTACGTACCTCGTAGTTGCGTCAGTGAACTGAAATAGTGATAGTGATTGTAGATAACTAAACTGCTAGACATCGGATAGAGTACTGTTCAAATTGATGATTAAAAAAACCTGATATGTCTGCCACTCTGTTTTGTGTCCATTAAGCTGTTGTAAAGTAAGCTTTGGAAGTTTATGTTATTATGTGGTATGTTGTAAGCTTGTCTGTCTGTCCATCCGTCCGTCTTTCCATCCGTAAACAATCATTAAAAAATCAACTCCTAAACCATAAGGCCTACAGCTTTGATACATATCATCACCAACTGACCCTCTACCAAAATACTTCAAAGAATTACTGTACTCTGAAAATTTTTCCTTTTCTGTCTGATCCCTGATTTTACAAAGAATTAAAGAAGGAAATCTTTGAAAATCTTCTTCTCCCAAACAATAACGCCAAGAGCTTTGATATTTGGTACATATCATTAGCTTTTGACCCTATACCAAAATACCTCGAAGAATTATCATACTCTGAATTTTAGCCCTTTTCTGTGCAATCCCTAATTTTAGATAGGAATAAAGAAGGATATCTTTGAAAATCTTCTTCTCCTAAACCATTAGGCCTAGAGCTTTGATGTTTGGTATGTGTTGATGGCTATTGACCCTCTAAAAAATACTTCAAAGAATTACTGTATTCTTGAAATAAGTGTTATATTGTGGGATTGTCAATATACCTAGGATTTAAAGAGAAAATCCTCAAACATCTCCAAAATAATTAGTCAGAGGGCTGTGCTATTTTGTATATATCATAAAGCCATGAGCCATCATACTCAAGGGAGCAATTTAAATCGTCAAGATTTCCGGTAACACTGAATTCAAACAATAACGTTTGTAAACAAGAAGTAACATCGTGTGTTGTAAAATGGCAGTGTGGTGCCACAATGTTTTATGGGGTAATGCGTTCCAGAACAGTCCTCTACAAGATACTTCAGGTTATGGTGATTTATTTAAACCCTGTATTGTAGGTACTTGGAATTTGAATAGAAATAAATGATAAATCTTTAAAAACCATCTCCTCCTAAACAAATGTTCACATTTCAATGAAATTTTACTCTAATGTTTCGTATAGAATTGCCTCATAGTTCTCTACCAGAATACTTCAGGTTATGGTGTTGTGATTTATATAAGCCTTATATTGTGGGTACTTGGAATTTACATAGAAATAAAGAACAAAATTTTTAAGAGTCTTCTACTTCTCTTCAGATTTCAATGAAATTTTACAGAAATTATCCGTAGGTGATGGCCTTTCAAAATACTTCAAAGAATCTTTATCAGTTAATAACTCTAGTTTCAACAACAACCTAAAGGAGTTTCAATGAAATACTTTAAAAATCTTCTAAACTGTAAGGCTTAGAGATTTCAAATTTTGAATGTAGCATCATCTCATGGTCCTCTACCAAAATACTTCAGGTTATTGTTACGTAATTTGTTTAAGACCTATAATGTTGGTACTAGGAATTTACAAAGGGAAAAATTCTTTTGAAAATCATCACCTATACTAATCATCTGCTGAACTTTACAAAAATGACTCTTGGATGTACAAAAATGACTCTTGGATGATGTTCTTTCAAAAAGCTTACGACATTAGGAATCCATGAATAACTTTGCTATGAACGAAGATGTTAGACCCTGAACATCAGTACATTGGTCTCTTTCAATTTTGCTAAAATCATTACCCATGGGTCCCAAAGGCAAAATAAAGAGGGATTTTATAAAAAACCAACTCCTCTGAAACTCTTAACAAATTTCACAAACATTTGGAAGGAATGTTCCCTAGGTGACTTGTTAAAAGAATTGAACTTTGTCAAAAACTCTGGTCGCCATGGCAACAAAAGCTAACAAGAGGGTCAGTGGCCCTGACACTCACCAAAGATGAGGCTCTTTTTCTTCAAGGTTCAATACCAACTGGTACTAGAGTAGAGAAGACATTTTCCAAATTTAACTTATGCTGCCATTGAAACCAAAGCTTTCAAATGATTTCATTTTTTTGTAATTTCAAAGAGGGGGGGGGGGATCTCAGGATTATTCTTACCAATTTGGTTGAAATTGGCCAAATAGTTTATGGCAGCAACACAATACGGCTTTGCCCCTGGGGACCAGAATTGGTATTGATTTGAGTAATTTGTCAATCTACTGATGTTTCATGCAAATTATCAAGGATCTGCCTTCTTGGTAAGAAGGAAATAATTTTTAGCTCTACTGGTCAAAGGCCACTAGAGCTATTGCGATGGCTTTTTCCCGTCCTGTGTCCGTCCGTCCCAAGTCCGTCTGTAAAACTTTTCCTTGTTAACACTCTAGAATCCACAGTTCTCATCAGATTCCCTTCAAACTTTAACAGAATGATTGTACCATCATAAGGATCGTTCCTTTCGAAATTGGGTCAGATCCATTAAAAAAATGGGAAAAGGGGCCTAATTAAAATTTAATTAAAAAATCCTTGTTAACACTCTAGAGTCGACAGCTTTCATCGAATTCTCTTCAAACTTTCAAAGAATGATTTTACCATCATAAGGATCGTTACTTTCAAAACTAGGTATGTTCCGTCAAGAAATATGGAAAAAGGGGCCTTATGAAAATTTAATTAAATATTCCATTAAAAATCCTTGTGAACACTCTAGAGCCCACAGTTTTCATCGGATTCTCTTTAAACTTTCTCAGCATGATTGTACCATCATAAGGATCATTCCTTTCGAAAATGGGTATGATCTGTCAAGAAACACGTGAAAAGGGGCCTTATGAAAATTTAATTAAAAAATCCTCGTTAAAAATCTAGAGCCCACAGTTTTCATCAGATTCAATTTGAACTTTCACAGAACGATTTTACCAACATAAGAATCATTCCTCTCTAAATTTGGACTGATCCGTTTAGAAACATTGGAAAAGGGGCCTTATGAAAATTTCATTAAAAATTAAAAAAAAATCCTCGTTAACACTCTTGGGTCCGCAGTTTTCATCAGATTCTCTTCAAACTTTCACAGAATGATTGTACCAACATAAAGATCGTTCCTCTCGAAATTTGGATTGATCATTGTAGAAACATGGGAAAAGATGCATTATGAAAATTTCATTAAAAATTCAATAAAAAATCCTCGTTAACACTCTAGAGTCCACAGTTTTCATCAGATTCTCTTCAAACTTTCACAGAATGATTGTACCAGCAGAAGGATCGTTCCTTTCAAAAATGGTCATAATCTGTCAAGAAGCACTGGAAAAGGGGCCTTATGAAAATTTAATCAAAAATCCTCGTTAACACTCTAGAGTTCACTGTTTTCATCAGATTGTATTTAAACTTTCACAGAATGATTGTACCATCATAAGGATTGTTCCTTTGGGAATTGGGTCAGATCCATCTTATGAAAATTTTAATCGAAAAATCTTTTAAGAAATCCTCGTAAATACTCTGGAGTCAACAGTTTTCATCGGATTCCCTTAAAACTTTCACAGAATGATTGTACTATCATTAGGATTGTTCCTTTCGAAATTGGGTATGATCCATCAAGAAACACAGGAAAAAGGGGCCTTATAAAAATTTTAATAAAAAATCCTCATTAATGATCTAGAGCCAACAATTTTCAACGGATTTTTTTCAAACTTTCACAGAATGATTGTACCATCATTAGGATTGTTCCTTTCTGAATCGGATATGATTCCTCAAGAAACATAGGAAAAGGGGCCTTATTTAGATTTAATTCAAAGATCTTTGTTAACACTATAGAGCCGACAGTTTTCATCTGATTGACTTCAAACTTTCACAGAATGATTGTACCATCATAAGAGTTGTTCTTTTCAAAATTTGGTATGATCTGAGTCAAGGACCACGGGAAAAAGGGGCCATATGAAAATTTCATTCATAAATCCTTGTTACCAAGTCCAGAGCTTTCATCGGATTTTCTTCAAACATTCACAGAATAATTTTACAATAATAATGATTGTTGATGTTTGCATTAGACCTGATCTGCCAAGTATCACAGGAAAAGGAGCATTATGAAATTTAATTTTAAAATCCTTGTACCACAATAAAGTCAACAGTTTTCATCAGATTCTGTTTAGACTTTTATAGAATGATTATTCCATCATGAGGATTCTTTCTTTTCAAATTAGGCGTGATCTGTCTAATATCATGGGAAAAGGGGCCTTTTGAGAATTTATCTATAATCCTTGTAACCAAATCCAGAGCTTTCATTGGATTTTCTTCAAATCTTCACAGAATCATTGTACAATAATCACGATTGTTGATGCTGACATGAGACCTGATCCATCAAGTATCACAGGAAAAGGAGCCTTATTAAAATGTTATAAAAATTTCACACCAAGTCTGCAGTTTTCATCAGATTCTGTTCAAATTTTTACAGAATGTTTGTACCATCATTAGGATAGTTTCTTTCCAAATTGGGCCTGATCTGTCTAGTATCATAGGAAAAGGGGCTGTGTGAAAAATTATTACCAAATCCTCATAAACACAAGAATGTCCTCAGTCTTTATCAGAATCTCTTCAAACTTTATTAGAATGATCATACCATCATTTGGATTGTTCCTTTGTTAATTAGGTCTGATTGGTTAAGTGACACAAAAAAGGGACCTTATAAAAATTTTATTACAAAACATCATTATTACAATAAAGTCCTCAGTCTTTATCATTTTCTTCAAACTATGATTAGGATTGTTCCTTTGTACATTGGGTCTGATTTTTTAAGTTTCACGGAAAAAGGGGCCTTATGACAATTTTGTTACAAAAATTCTTGACACAATTCAGTCTGATATGTTAATGCTCTGCTTGGGCATACCCCATTTTCACATAGAAAATTAGAAGGAAAACTTTAAAAATCATCTTCACTGAAACCAGAAATCCTAAATCCTAGAGTATTGACATTTAGTATCTAGAATCTCTGCCCAGGTGCACCCTACTTTAACAAAGAAACAAAGAAGGGAAAAGTTTTCTCAGAAATGAGAAAGCAAGGAACATAATAGCATTGATATCTGGTATGTAGAATCTCCTAAGTGAACCTCTAAAGGTTGTTCATGTGATGACCCTTTGGACATATTTGGGCTCTGCCCTGACATACACCTTTTTTACATGGATGAATAGCAGAAAGTCTTTAAAACCCAACCAACCAAAAACTCTATTTTACATAGAAAAGTAAGAAGTATATAAGGAAATCCAGAAAACTTGTCCTCCTAAACCACTAACTTAAGAACATTGATTTTGGGCAGAAAGACTCTTCAAGTGAACTTTTTATACCCCAAACAACAAAGTTATGGGGGTGTACTGGAATCAGGTTGTCTGTCTGTCCGTCCTTCTTTCTGTCTGTCGGTCAATCTGTCTGTCCATCCATGGACATAATTTTGTGTCCTCATCTCCTCTCACATTTCCAGACCAATTTTGCTGAAACTTTACCGAAATCTCTCTGGCATTTGGAACTTGTGCACCTGCAATTTTCATAATGATTAATCAACTGCTTCAGAAGTTATGCCCCATTGAATTATTATCCTTAATAGAATATATGAAATGTTGTTCTCTCTGCAGCTAAAACTACTGGACAGATATCTATCAAACTTAGCAGGAATGTTACTTTGGTCAACCTTTTCCAAAGTTGTTCAAAGAATTTAATTCAAAGCAGAACTCTTGTTACTATGACAACAAAAAGGTCAAATTTCAGAAAATCTTTAAAAATCTTCTTCTCTGAAAACATAAGGCCTACAGCTTTGATATTTGGTATGTAGCATCATCTAGTGGACCTCTATCAAGATTGTTCAAATTATGGCCCGAGGGTCAAAATTGGCCTGTCCCAAGGGGGAACAAGTTTTTCATAGGTGTATATAGTGAAAACTAATTTTTTTTTTTTTTTGATGAAACAGAAATTCCAAGAGCTTTGATATTTGGTATGTAGCATCATCTAGTTGATCTCTACAAAGAATGTTCAAATTAGGCCTCCTGGGTCAAAACTGGTCCGTCCAAGGGGTCACAAGTTTAAACATGGGCTCATACAGTGAAAACTTTAAAACATCTTCTTCTCCAAACAGAAGTGCCCACAGCCTTAATATTTGGCATGAAGCATCATCCTATGGACCTTTACCAAGATTGCCCCCAGGTCAAAATTGGCCTATCCCCGGGGGTCACAAGTTTTACATAGGCTTATATAGTGACAACTCATAAAATCTTCTCCAAAACCATAAGGCTTACAGCTTTCATATTTGGTATGTAGCATCATCTGGTAGCATGAAATCCATAATTTCCATCTTCAATGTTGAACAAAATTCCTATTTTTTACCTAGTCAATGCCCTTCATTGATATAAATTTTGTAAAAAAAAATATCCACTTGATAAATCATGAATGGTCAACATTTCAATGGTTACAATTTAGCCTCATTTAAAAAAAAAAGGGACAGGAGTGGGGGGTATTTGTCAGCCCTTACAGGCGGCAGTTCTAGTTGTTCATATAATAACCTTTAAGTTATTCTAGGACTCCCCCTGTGAATCCTTCCTGTTTATATAGAAATCAAGAGGGAAATGATAAATAAATGGAAACAAAGAAGAAAAATTCTCATTAATACCCAGTGTTTAAGCTTAATCTCAGTTGAGTGTTTTAGAGCCAATCACGCTCTTGTTAAAAGTTTTCTTAATTTCTAGCTGGCTGAAAGCCAGCAAGCTATTGTCATGAAATTGTGATCACAGTGCATTAGTACATGTGTGTGTCCATTCGTCCATCTGTAAACTTTTACTTAACCCTTTCCCGTTTTAAATTTTTTAAGACCTGTCGATATTCAAAGGTTTTGCAGACGAAAATCTATTGTGATTTAATTTGAAAAATAACCATTCAGTAGGGTAGAAAATATTGTGGAAAAAGAAGCAATTGCTTGTTACAAGCTATTGCTTCTTTTCCCACAATATTTTCTCAAGTATAAAATCACAAGGACGTAAAAACCAGTGATTGTACAGGAAAGGGTTAATAAATCTTCTCCTCAGAAAGTATTGAACAGAATTCAACTAATTTTCACAGAAATGATCATTAGGTGACCCTTTAACAGATTCATTCAAGGAATTTTGATTGGATGAAAAACATAGATTGAATTGGCAGGGCTTAAATTTCCATATATAGTGAAAGCTTTAAAAACCGTCTGAAAGTTGGACTCAATCATATTTTACAGAAATGTTCCTTAGGTGACCCTTTATCAGATTCCTCCAAAAACTTTTGAGCGGATGAAAAAAATGACTTTACTTGGAGGGGGCTTATTTCCATATTAGGTGAAACCTTTAAATATCTTCTTCTCAAAAACCAGCAAATGGATTTAATCCAAATTTCATAGGAATGATCCTCAGATTTTTCTTTGTCAGATTCCTTCAAAGAGTTTTGATTGGATAAAAAAAATTATATGGCTTAAATGAGCAAGGCTAATTTCCAAATATTGTGAAAGCTTTGAAAATCTTTTTATAAGAAACCAGTTAATGGATTTCAACCAAGTTTAACAGGAATGATCATCAGGTGACCCTTTATCCGTTTCCTTCAAAGAATTTTTTTGATGATAAACATGGCTTAAAAAGGTAGGGCTAATACCCATATATGTTGAAAGCTTTAAAAATCTAATTCTCAGAATCCAGGAGTTTGATTTCAACTAAATTTCATAGAAATAATTCTTGTGTGACTTTTTTTCAGATTCCATCAATTAATCTTGATTGGTTAAAACATGGCTTTAATGGGCAGGGCTAATTTCCATATATGGTCAGGTCAAACCTTTAAAAAACTTCTTCTCAGGGAACAGTGAATTAATTTTAACTAAATTTCATAGGAATGATTCTCAGATGACCCTTTATCAGATTATGGTGAAGCTTTAAAAATCTTCCAAACCAAATTTAACTTGAATGATCCTCTGGTGACTCTTTTTCGGATTCAATCAATTAGAAAACATGGCTTTTATAAAACAGTGAATAATTTTAACTATTAAAAGATTTCATTGACAGGATTTATTTACCACACATGATGAATATGTATCTCTTATTGAATTCCAGAAAACACCATTTGCTTAACCCATTCCCACACATTGACACTTTTAAATGCCCCTCAATTTGACAGCTTTGGAAAACATTGTGGGTAAAGTAGAAATTGCTAGTTACAAGCAATTTCTACATTATCCACAATGTTTTCTACCCAAAAAGACAATAACTTAAATGGTTTCATAAACTTTAAATTAGGGCTGACTATTGGCTTAGAAAATTGCTAACGCGATAGTTTTGCTATCGCAGTTTTGATATCGTGATACTATCACTATCGTCAGAAATCAATCGCAATATATCATGATACTATCGGTATATGTTACTTTGTTATTTTCTATGTTAATCTGTATAGATAGCATAGTCTACAGGCGACTCTCTTTTTATCTATGTTTTCACCTTTCTTTATGAAGCAAAAATGGTCCCAACACGGGCCTTAGCGACTTTGTTTTTCGCAATCTCAAAATTTGCAGCCATGTCAGACACCAAAAATACGTAAAACAAAATAACTCGATTAATGTGCTTGAAATAAGTAATTAATTATCGTAATTAATTGAATATTATTTATGAATGACTTATTTTTATTTTTTGACAATTTTAGCGTTGTGAATTCATAAAACATTGATAACAAGCTTTAACTAAACATGCTTTTGAATTTTTGAGGACCTTTTCACTTCGTAAATTGAAAGTTGAAAATCAATTCCTAAACAAAAATGGATTACAGAAGAAACAAAATTCATACGTGCCTATCACGTGTTAATAGAAAGTGAAAGTAGGATAAGTTACACAGAAAACTCGTCCTCTCTCTATCTCTCTCTTTCTCTCTCTCTCTTTTTTAACCTAAGAGACCAAGAAAACATTGAATTTCGGTGTAAGTAAGCTTTGAATATTTACTATCGAAACTATCAATATTTGAACAAACTATCGCAATAGTTATCGATGTCGGGGAATTGCAATCGATACATCGATATCGTGACTGTCACTATCACAATACATCGACCTATCGATCTATCGTTACACCCCTACTTTAAATTGTCATCTGCAACTTCTTTGAATTTGGACCAGTCTAGATTTTGGTCGTGTGGGAATGAGTTAATACCTGTGTAACAATACAGGCCCTCAAGCACCTCTAGTTATATACCCCCCCCCCCCCCACCTTTGTGGCTCCTCCCCTAGGGACCTGAGGGTAATGATTTTAGAAATTCTGAAAGAGATCAATATTCTGATTCTTCATACAAAATATCAAGGCTCTACAAGGTAATGATTTTTGTAAAAGATTTAAATTTTATTTTTGTTGCCATGACAACCAGAGTTTTCAATGGATTTCAATTCTTTTAGCCTTTTTAGCTCACCTGAGCAGGAAGTGCTCAAGTTAACTATTGTCCATCTGTCTGTCAACAATTTCTTTTAAACAACACACATCTCCTCCCAAACCACTTGGCCAATTTGAAAAAAATTTGGCAAAAATGTTTGTTAGGTTGTCCCCTGCAGCCATTGCAAAAAAAGCAAAAAGAACCTGCCAAATTAGTCTACTTAGTCTATTAATAACGTTTACAAACATAACAATGGAAAGCAGACGAGGTGATAAATATCTAGGCAACAACAATTAGACAATAAAGAACTAAAAAGTTGTAACTGACTTTTTATTGCATAGACTCTTAGAACCTTTTAAGAAATTGAAACAGATGATGCGAAATAAATCAATTGAAATCAAATAATTGTAACTGTTTTGTTACCTGATATAATTATTTCATCTTGTGACAGTTTGGTAAACATAGTATACGGTATAGATAATTTGATGTGTTAGTGCTTACGACCTGAAATGACCTTTTGAAAACGGATTTTTAGCTCTTTTCATTAATATTTTTTTCTTACACTTAAATGTATACTTTACGATCTTACAACGAATTCATGAAATTGTCATATTATGAGAATAGAGAGTAGGTAATCAATCTTGATTCAGGCTGTAATCGTATATGAATTCTTTTCTTCGCCGGTGTATTTCCGGGGATACTTACGGAAATTACCGAAGTACCATACGGCGGCATGCAAATTCATGAACTCGCTAAAAGGTCTTCGGGTCCTTCTGACAACGCGAAAATTACCCGATTTACAGTAATCTTTAAAAATCTTATTGATATTTTTTTCATGAAGCATAAGTATAATAACCCTTTAAAAAAATTGCTAAATCGTTACCCTCGGGTTTCAAAGAGCAATGCCCCAGGGGTGTGTCTTTTTAATATAGAAATTAAAAACAATTTTTAAACAACATCTCCTCCCAAATCTCATGGCCATTTTGAACTGAATTGGCAGAAATATTCCTTAGGTGGCCCTGTATAAAATAGCTAAAAGAATTTAAATCCATGGAAAACTCTGGCTGCAATGACAACAAAAGTGAAATTTTGAAATAATCTTTAAAAACCTTCTCCTCCTGACCCAAAAGGCATAGGGCCTTGGTATTGTGCATAAAACAGCAGTAAATAGACCTCTTTCAAAAATACTAAAATCATTACCTTCTGGTTTCCAGGGGCGGAGCTCCATTTTTTTTTTTTTTTTTAACTTACATCTCTTCCCAAACTAATTGGACCAATTTCAACCAAATTTAGCAGAAATGATCCTTAGGTGGTCCTCTTTTACAATAGCTAAACGACAGAAGTCTTCATTAACTTAACCTGTCTGTGTTAAAAGACCTAATTATTGACTAGCCTCAACTGTCATAGAAAGCACTTTACCTCATGACAGCCATATTGTGAACAAACACAGGAATGCCTTCAGACAAGCTGATCAAGTCACCTCAGTATGTTACTTTTTTTTGAGATTCTAAGTAGTTGGAAAAACTAAAACTTGAAGATTTTTTCCCGCATCAAAAGATCTGGGCATATTGTTTTTCAGTTGTCTGTCTATGCATGGTGTTCAACAAACACAGATGAAAAACATGGCTTTAATGGACGGGGCTAATTTCCATGTATGGTGAAGTCTTTAGAAATCCTCTTCTCAGAAACAAGTTAGATAGATTTAAACCAAATTTTACAGGAATGATCATTGGATGACCCTTTATCAGATTCCTTCAAAGAATTTTGACAGGATGAAAAACATGGATTTAATGGGTGCTGCTTATTTCCATATATGGTGAAATCTTTGTAAATCTTTTTCTCAGAGAAAAGTGAATGGATTTCAAACAAATTTTGATTGGTTTAAACATGGCTTTTATTGTGGCTTATGTCTATATATGGTATCCTATGTTTTTTTGTATGAATTTGTAAATACTTTTTTCATCTGTCTTAGTAGATGAATTCACTTTTGTAAAACAACAAAAAGTTTGAGATATTAACCCTCGTCATGCTGTATAAATTACCTTACTGAATTGCTGTCAAATCAAAGGGCTGAAAGCACTGATAGAACTTGTTGTTAAAAATCAATATTTTTTTTTAGAAATTAACTTCATAAGCAACTCTGGCAGGAAAAGTACAAGCAGGAGGTATAGACGAAGATCAGCCTGCACATAAGTGCAGTCTGATCTTAGTCTACACCTCCTGCCAAAACCGGAATATTCCGGGTTCAGCATGACAAGGGTTAAAAGATTTCATTGACAAGATTTATTTGCAATGCATGCTGAATATCTGTCAGTTCATATTGAATTCCTGAAAATATCATTTGCTTAATCAGTACAATCAGGCCTGTGGAGCTATACAGGGGCTCAAGCACCTCTATTTCATACTTGAATTTTGTCCAATGCATATCAGTGAAAGTATAAAAGATATGATCATGAAACTTCATGATAAACTAGCAATAACATGCAAAAGAACTCTACCTTTTGAGTTAATACCCTTTTTTGTTTTAGATTTATATTTAAATCCCCTCTCATAGTAAACATCAAGCAGTGTGATAGCCTTATCTTGTGAAAATTTGGCACCTTACTTTTACTTAGATTTCTAATTCACCATACAGTGCAAATAATTTAAAGTGTTCTTTGGACAAAAAGTAAATATTCATTTAGACTCATAGTAAAATTGGTGAATTAATTAAAACAACAACAATGAAACTATAAACTACACTACAGAGGTCTTTAGAGAAGGTCATGTAAAGATTAGGACTATTGTTGCAACTAACATGTTCACATTTATTGTTGTTCATGTCCTGGCAATAGTACATTTGGTAGCGCATAAGATTCCTAATCTTCAATAATGGGATGTCATTGGTTCGATTTACAGCGGTGGCACATAGCCTTCCCAACATTTGTCTCTCACCAATAGGTGGATAATCATAAACCTAAGCGGGATAGCAGCTGGAGGCTAGGAAAGAATGTAATGGTAGTACTGAGAGATATACAAGGAATCTATTGTTAGGTACTCCAGCTGCCACAGAATGACTGAAAAATTGTTAAAAGTGGCGTTGAACCCCATTCTAACAAACAAATGTTGTTCTCTTTGTTTAAATGTTTAATTATAAAAATGCACAATAATCAATGTATAAAGATCTCCCTGTTTTTCACATACAGGTAACCAGTCTGTCAGAAGATGGGGGTGACCGGTCTATGGCAGCTGATAAGCTCTACTGGAAAGCCAATTCCTCTAGAATCTTTGGAGGGGAAAGTCCTAGCAGTTGGTATGTAAATTCTAAGTTACATTTGTACAGACAAGATCAGAGAAGATCATTATGAAAACTATCTGCTCAACCAATTCTATGTCCTTAAAAATCACTAGTTCCTGAATCAATGTAATAATTCACTCAATTATTCTAAACAATCAATAATCTTATTCACGTCAAATTGATTGCAATATCAACCATTGACCTAGATTTGAAAGCGTCATACTGGTCTGCGCTGATGAAATTCATGAAAGGATTGTTGGAAAAATTTGAGGCATTTTGATATAACTCTGGAAATTTGTTCATCAAATATACATGAGATTTGAAATGCATGATATGCATGAACCTTGCCTTATCAATTAAGCATTTTTCAATATGATAAAATATGACATTAGAAAATGGAAAACAGAAACCAGAAAAATGGGTTGTCATGGGAACCTGGAGCAGCCTAAAAAATATCTGATTAGATGGTTGCAAGCCCATGTATACTGGCGGAATTAGAAGATTTTTTTTTATATCAAACCCTCTCTGTTCTGAAAATTCAACTATTTCTGTGTCACATTATGTTCATTTTATCAATCTATGAGATTTGTTGCCTTCTTTCAGGCAGTGAGAATAATGGCGGATATTATTAAGAATGCCATGTCATTTACTGGAGATAAAATCTTTGTGATTAAATTGAGTTACATGTAAAACTATGGTTTTAGTTATCTACTTGAATTTAACAAATTTAGAAAAAAACTCAGACAAACAATTTCAGGCTTCTTCGATCTTTTCATAAATTACATTGTTAGGATTCTTTCCAGAAATTAAATTTCACTTATCTTGTTTTGGTAATTAATCCATTCATTGACATGTTATCCAAAAAAAAACTAGAGTAAATTATCCTGTGTTAAGATAGTTTAAAATCTAAACCTTTCTGTGATTTGTGTATACAGCTGTTAACTTAACCTTTACTAACTACACCTCAGTTGAATGACCCTTTTTTAGCTCATGTGAGCACAACATGGTGAGCTTTTGTGATCGTTGAATGTCTGTCGTGCGGCGTGCGGCATCAACAATTGAAGAGTTTTCACTCTAGAGGCCACAGTTTTGACCCAATCTTCATGAAGCTTGGTCAGAATAATTGTTAGGTCATGAGGATTAACCCTATTGATAATGGAAAGGTTTTATCGGAAAACACAGGAAAAGGTGCCTTTAAAAAAAATAAATGACAATTTCTTTGTTTAAAGTCTAGAGGCCAAAAATGTGGCTTTATCTTCATAAAACTTTGCCAGAATAATTATTTGATCATGAGGATGAACATTATCGATTATTTTAGGATTCTATTGGAAAACACTGGAAATGGGGCCTTAATGATAATTTCTTTGTTTACACTCTAGAGGCCACAATTTTGGCTCAATCTCCATAAAACTTGGTCAGAATAAATGTTAGGTCATAAGGATTAACCCTATTGATAATGGAAAGGTTTTATCGGAAAAGGGGCCTTAATGATAATTTCTTTGTTTACACTCTAGAGACCACAATTTTGGCTCAATTTTCATGAAAATTGGCCAGAATAATTGTTTAGTCACAAGGATGAACCCTATTGATTATAGGAAGGTACTTTTGGAAAACACAGGAAAAGGGGCCTTAATGACAATTTCTTTATTAACACTCTAGAGGTCATAATTTTGGCTCATGGTCATGTAACTTGGTCAGGATACTTGTAAGGTCATAGAGATGAACCTTATAGATTATGGGAAGGTTCTATAGGATAACACAGGAAAAGGGGCCATAATGACACTTTCTTTGTTTACAATATAGAAGTCACAGTTTTGCCACTATCTTCATGAAACTGATTATAGTTATTTGTCTCTTATTGCATTTTTTTAAAAGCAGACAGTTCAGGTGAGCGATCTAGGACCATTATGGTCCTCTTGTAATCTATTAATTATAAGCTTTTATTCATTTTTTTGTTTTAAACAGGTGAAGTTGACAGGCTTTAACCCATTTACCGCTTTTTAGCTCACCTTAGCACAAAGTGCTCATGGTGAGGTATTTTGATCCTCCTCTGTCTGGCATCCGTCGTGTGGTTTGCGTTGTGCGTCTTCCATCAACAATTTTAATATGTATCTCCTCCCAAACCGCTGGGCTGATTTCAATCAAATTTGACAGGAGTGAACCTTGGGTGGTGCCCTTTGAAAATTGCTAAAAGAATTGAAATCCATGAAAAACTGAAATTTTAATAAAATCTTTAAAATCTTTCTCCTCCTGACCCAGATCGGCTAGAACCTTGATATTTGGCATGAAGCATCAGTACATTGACCTCTTTCAGAATTGCTAAAATCATCACCCTCGGGTACCCAGGGGCGGAGCCACTGGGGGATGGGGCTTATATATAAATAAAGAAGGATTTTTAAAATGAAATCTCCTCTGAGCTGATTTCAACCAAATTAGGCAGAAATATTCCATTGGTGGTACCCTTTAAAAATCTTCTCAGAAACCAGGAGATTGATTTCAACCAAGTTTTACTGAAATAGTAATTTCATGACCCTTTATCAGATTATTAGAAAGATTTTGGATTGGATGAAAAACATAACTTAGTTTCCATATATGTTGAAAGCTTTGGAAACCAGTTGAATGAATTCAATCAAATTTCACAGGAATCACCCTTTGGTGACTTTGAATCACATTATCTAATGAATTTTGATCAGATGAAAAACATGGCTTAAATGGCTACCATTATATAGTATGCTGTAGTGAAAACTGTAAAATTCTTTTATTTTGCATAAACCTGTGGATTGATTTCATCCAAATTTCACAGGAATTATTTGTGGAGACCCTTTATCAGCTTTCTTGAATGAATTTGATTGGCTAAAAAATATGGCTTTGAATATACTTTGAGAATTTTGAAAATATTATCAGAATCCTGTTGATGGATTTCAACTAAATTTCAAAGGAATGATCTATGATCCTCAGTCAGATTCCTTCATATGATTTTGATTGTTTGAAAAACATGGCTTCAGACTTTTACAATCTGGTATTTCAGACAAACCACCCTATCTATGAGTGTAGTTTTAACTCATTCCCAAACAACAAAATTTTACACTTGTCCTATTTGAAAAAAATTGAAGACAACAGTTTCAACTTGATGAAATTCGGAATTTTTTTTAAAACATTACATGAACAAAGGTATTGCTTGTGGCAAGCACTTTGTTCATTTTCCAGATTTTTTTCTTTCTTGGCTGATTTAGTGGGAGTGGATTGCTGTAAAACTGCCAATTAAGCTAGGTTATTTTTGTCTTTTAATACAGATGTGAGTGTATGGCTACATCAGTTGTCAAAGGGTATGAGAGACAGTTCTGGAAACCCTGTCCCTAATGCCCATTTACATGGATTGTTTTCAAGGATCTGTAAGCTATTACACTGCAGAATCAAACCAGTATTTGTGTTTGATGGTGGAGTCCCAGCCTTGAAAAAACAAACCTTGGTAATGTTTTATTTTATACCATTTTTTATCATTTAATCATTTATTTAGCTGTATACTCTGAGCTCTGTGGACTGGATGACTCAGATGAAGAAGACGCCTTTTTAGCTCACCTGAGCACAAAGTGCGAGGTGAGCTGTTGAGATCGGTCATTGTCCGTTGTCCATCCCTCTGTCTGTCCGTCCGTCCATCCACAATTTCTTTGAAAAACCTTCTCTTAAACCAGAAGGCCAATCAAGCTGAAACTTTGCAGGGATGTTCCTGGGGTGAAGTTCTTTAAAAGTTGTGAAGAGAATTTAATTCTGTGTAAAACTCTGGTTGCTGCGGCATTTGAAAATGGGACATTTTAATAAATCTTTAAAAATCTTCTCCTCCTAAACAAGTAGCCCAAACAAGCTGAAACTTTGCAGGGATGTTCCTTGGGTGAGTTTTACAAAAGTCATTAAAAGAATTTTGATTCTGTGAAAAACTTTGGTTGCCGTGGCATTTGAAAATGGGACATATTAATAAATCTTCAAAAATCTTCTCCTCCTAAACCAGTATGCCAATCAAGCTGAAACTTTGTAGGGATGTTCCTTTGGTGAAGTTCTACAAAAGTTATTAAAAAAATTTAATTCTGTGAAAAACTTTGGTTGCCGTGGCATTTGAAAATGGGACATTTTAATAAATCTTTAAAAATCTTCTCCTCCTAAATAAACCAGTAGGCCAATCAAGCTGAAACTTTGCAGGGATGTTCCTTTGGTGAAGTTCTACAAAAGTTGTTGAAAAATTTTAATTCTGTGAAAAACTTTGGCATTTGAAAATGGGACATTTTAGTAATTCTTTGAATTTTTTTTAGAAACTACAAGGCCAAAGGCAGTTTATTTCATAATTATGTAGCTTAATCACATGGATCTTTACCAAGTTTTCAAAAATTTAATCTCTGGGGTCAAAAATGGCCCCGCCCCTGAGGTCCAAAAATTTAAAAAATGCTTAATTAGAGCAATCTTCAAAGACTTCTCATAAACTATAAGGTCTAGGACATTCTTATTGGGTATGTAGCATAACTAGATAGTATTGTACTCAATCACTTAAAACTGTTCTTCTTGGGTCAAAAACAGCCCTGCACTAGGGGTCCAAAACAGGGGAAAATGCAAAATTTGAGTAAGTTGGGAAAAAAAAATCTTCATTTCAAGGCCACTTAGGGCATTTATATTTGAAATGTAGGATAGCCTGGCTGTTATCTATCACTTTTAGTTCTACTGGCAGAAGGCCATTAGAGCTATTGCGATGTTTTTTTCACGTCAGGCGTCTGTGCATCCATGTGTCTGTCCGTCGTCCGTCCGTTAAACTTTTCCTTGTTAACACTCTAGAGTCCACAGTTTTCGTCGGATTCCCTTCAAACTTTCAGAGAATGATTGTACCATCATAAGGATGGTTCCTTTCGAAATTGGATTAGATCCGTCAAGAAACAGGCCTAACAGAAAAGGGGCCTAATTAAAATTCAATTAAAAAATCCTCGTTAACACTCTAGAGCCCACAGTTTTCATCAAACTCTTCAAACTTTCATAGAATGATTGTACCATCATAAGGCACATTCCTTTTACATTGCGTATGATGGGTCAAGAAACATGGGTAAAGGGGCCTTATGAAAATTTAATTAAATATTCCATAAAAAATCCTCGTTAACACTCTAGAGCCCACAGTTTTCATCAGATTCTCTTCAAACTTTTTCAGAATGATTGTAACATCATAAGGATTGTTCCTTTCAGAATGGAAATGATCCCTCAAGAAACAGGGGAAAAGGGGCCTTTTTAAAATTGAATTGAAAAATCTATTAAGAAATCCTCGTTAACACTCTAGACTCCACAGATTTCATAAGATTCTCTTCAAACTTTCACAGAATGATTGTACTATCACAAGAATTGTTCCTTTTGAAATTCGGTATGATCCCTCAAGAAACACAGGAAAAGGGGACTTTGAAAATTTATTTAAAAAATCTTCATTTTAAGCCCACTTAGGGCATTTATATTTGAAATGTAGGATAGCCTTGCTGTTATCTATCACTTTAAGCTCTACTGGCAGAAGGCCATTAGAGCTATTGCGATGTTTTTTTCACGTCAGGCGTCTGTGCATCCATGTGTCTGTCCGTCGTCCGTCCGTTAAACTTTTCCTTGTTAACACTCTAGAGTCCACAGTTTTCGTCGGATTCCCTTCAAACTTTCAGAGAATGATTGTACCATCATAAGGATGGTTCCTTTCGAAATTGGATTAGATCCGTCAAGAAACAGGCCTAACAGAAAAGGGGCCTAATTAAAATTCAATTAAAAAATCCTCGTTAACACTCTAGAGCCCACAGTTTTCATCAAACTCTTCAAACTTTCATAGAATGATTGTACCATCATAAGGCACATTCCTTTTACATTGCGTATGATGGGTCAAGAAACATGGGTAAAGGGGCCTTATGAAAATTTAATTAAATATTCCATAAAAAATCCTCGTTAACACTCTAGAGCCCACAGTTTTCATCAGATTCTCTTCAAACTTTTTCAGAATGATTGTACCATCATAAGGATTGTTCCTTTCAGAATGGAAATGATCCCTCAAGAAACATGGGAAAATGGGCCTTTTTAAAATTGAATTGAAAAATCTATTAAGAAATCCTCGTTAACACTCTAGACTCCACAGATTTCATAAGATTCTCTTCAAACTTTCACAGAATGATTGTACTATCACAAGGATTGTTCCTTTTGAAATTCGGTATGATCCCTCAAGAATCACAGGAAAAGGGGACTTAAAAATTTATTTAAAAAATCTTCATTTTAAGCCCACTTAGGGAATTTATATTTGAAATGTAGGATAGCCTGGCTGTTATCTATCACTTTTAGCTCTACTGGCAGAAGGCCACTAGAGCTATTGCGATGATTTTTTCACGTCAGGCGTCTGTGCATCCATGGTTCTGTCCATCGTCCGTCCGTTAAACTTTTCCTTGTTAACACTCTAGAGTCTACAGTTTTCATCGGATTCTCTTCAAACTTTCAGAGAATGATTGAACCATCATAATGATTGTTCCTTTTAGAATGGGGTATGATCAGTCAAGGACCACGGGAAAATGGGCCTTATGAAAATTTGATTAAAACAATCTTCATAAACACAATAGAGTCCACAGTTTTCAACAAATTCTCTTCAATCATTCACAGAATGATTATTACATTAAATGGATTGTTCCTTTAGGAAGTGGGTTTGATCCATCAAGTTTCATGAGAAAAGGGGCCCTTAGAAAATTCAATAAAAAAATCTTAGTTAACACATCATGGCCCTAGATTTCACCTGATCTACCTCAAACTTTCACAGAATGACTGTACCATCAAAAGGATTGTTCCTTTCAAATTTGGTCTGATCCATCGAGAAACATAGGAAAAGGGCCTTAGGAAAATTCAATTAAAAAAATCTTAATGCTTTTAAGTCCACAGATTTCATGGTGTTGTCTTTAAACTCAAACAGAATGAATATACTTTTGTAAGTATAGTTCCCTTTGGAACTGGTTCAGATCCATCAGGTAACATGGGAAAGGGGGTATATGAGAATTCAATTAGAAAATCCCTGTTAACACAATGAAGCCCACAGCTTTGATCAGATTTTGTTGAAACTTTCACAGAATGATTGTAAGGTCATAACGATCATTTTTTTCATAACAGGGTTTGGACTGTCAAGAAACTCAGGAAAAGGGGCCTGGCCTTATGAACTTTTCATTTATAAATCCTTGTTACCAAGTCCAGAGCTTTCATTGGAATTTCTTCAAACATTCACAGAATAATTGTACAATAATAATGATTGTTGATGTTGACATTTTCAGTTTTCATCGGATCCTGTTCAAACTTTCACAGAATGTTTGTACCATCATTAGGATTGTTTCTTTCCACATTGGGCCTGATCTGTCTAGTATCATAGGAAAAGGGGCTGTATGAAATATTGTTACCAAATCCTCATAAACACTAGAATGTCCTCAGTCTTTATCAGAATCTCTTCAAACTTTGACAGAATGATTGTACCATCATTTGGATTGTTCCTTTGTAAATTAGGTCTGATTGGTTAAGTGACACAAGAATAGGGGCATTATGAAATTCTATTACAAAAACATCATTATCACATTAAAGTCCCCAGTCTTTATCATTTTCTTCAAACTATGATTAGGATTGTTCCTTTGTAAATTAGGTCTGATTGGTTAAGTGACACAAGAAAAGGGGCATTATGAAAATTCTATTACAAAAACATCATAATCACATTGTCAGCCCGATTAGCTCAGTTGGTAGAGCACTTGACTTCAAACCTGAAGATCACGGGTTCGAGCCCTGGGCTGACCATATCAACTAACTAACTAATTGTCTTTCGGATGAGATGTTAAACCGAGGCCCCGTGTGACAATGCTATCCATCGAGCACGTTAAAGAACCAGGCGAGGCTCTCAGTAGTTTTGTCCTGTATCCTTGCACTATCCCCCGTAACAACTAACCGTCTTCTGGGGGCGTCGCTCATATGGGCATGTGCTACGGTAGCGACGTTAAATAAACGGAAATACAAACATAAAGTCCTCAGTCTTTATCATTTTCTCCAAACTATCTATCATTAGGATTGTTCCTTTGTATATTGGGTCTGATTTGTTAAGTTTCACAAGAAAAGGGGCCTTATGAAAATTTTATTACAAACTATTCTTGACACAATTCAGTCCACTGTTTTCATTGATTCTCTTTAACTTTTAAAGAATGACTGTACCTTCATTAGAATTGTTCCTTTTGAAATTTGGTTTGTTCTGTAAAGTATCATTGGAAAAGGGACCATATGAAGATTTCACTATAAACTCATTAACACAATAAATTCCACAGATTACACAGATAGATTGTACCATCATTACAATTGTTGATTTTGAAAGTGGATCTGATTATGACAAGTGTCCCATAAAAAGGGGCCTTATGAAAAACTTTCTTAAATATTCTAGTTAACACCATGATGTCCCTTGATTTTACCGGATTCACTTCAAAATTTCACAGAATAATTGTACAATCTCTTAAATGGTTCTTTTAAGAACTGGGTACAATCCATCAAATATCATGTAAAAAGGGGCCATATGATTTTTTTTTTTTAAATATTCTAGTAAACATAATGAAGTCCAGATATTTCATCGGATTCACTTTAAACTTTCACAGAATGATAAAACCAACAGTAAAATATCATGGGAAAGGGGCCATTTGAGAACTTGATATCTTTGTTAACACAATAAAGTCAACAGTTTTATCGGATTCTCTTCAAATTTGTGGCATTCGAAACACAGGAAAATAGGCCTTACAGATTATCATTCAAAACATTCTTGTGTATGTGATGAAGTTCACAATCATTATCAAATTGTCTTTTAAATTTCACATGACAATTGTAGGGTTGTAAGGAACGTTCCTTTTGGAATGAAATTGATCCATCAGAGGAAAAGGGGCCTTATGGATTTTCATAAAAAATTACTGTTTTTGTGATAAAGTCCACAATTATTGTCAGATTCTGATGAGAATTTCACAGGGTGATTGTAGGGTCATAAGGTAATTTCCTTTTGGAAATGGACTGGATCCGTTATGAAACACGGGAAAAAGGGGCCTTGAGGATTGTTGCTCAAAATAATAAAGGGGATAAAGTCCATTTTCTTTTCTTTATGCATTCATTTTTAAGTAATTAACTTCCTTAAATATCAGATTTCTTTAATGGAAAACTTGATAACCAGTAGAGCATCTATAGACCTCATGGGCCTTTTGTTGATTAAATTAATCCTGTAGGATAAAAAACGCCACTTCCCTGGGTGTCCAAAGTTTGTAAAATGCTCAATTAGAACATGTTCAACAGTCTTCTCCTCAGAATCTAAGAAGTCAATGGCCTTCATGTTTGGTATATAGCATAACCAGATGGTTCTCTACCAGGTTAGCTAAAATCATAGCTCTCAGAGGTCCAAAATTTGGGAAAACGCCCAAATTAGAGCATCTTCAAAAGGCTTCTCCTTCTGAAATAAAAGGTGAAGGACATTCATGTTTGGTATGTAGCATTATTACATAATTTTGTACCATGTTACTTGAAAATGTGCCCTTAGGATAAAAAAGGAAGTCTCTGCTCCAGGGGTCGAATTGTGTAAATCGCTTAAATTTGAAAGAATTCTTTTTCTTAAATGTAGGGCCTAGAGAATTTATATAAAAAAATAGCATAATCATATTGTTTATATCCTTTGACTTTACAAGGCATCCAAAGTTATGAAAAACAAAGTTATGAGGGGGTATACTGGAATCAGGTTGTCCGTCCGTCCGTCCGTCCGTCCGCCCGTCCGTCCGTGGACATAATTTTGTGTCCTCTTCTCCTCCCACATTTTTTGACCAATTTTGCTGAAATTTTATCAGGTTGTTTCCTATCATATGAAGTTGTGCACCTGCAATTTTCATCTTGATCCAGTCGTTAGTTTCAGAGTTATGCCATTTTGAACTTTTTAATGGGGGGGGGGGGGAGTAGTCAAAATTTAAAATTGCAAAACTCAGTAACCATAAGGGGAGTTACCAAATTTGGTAAGTAACATCATCTTGTTGACCTTTACAAAATATCGAACGGTTTATTTCCTGAGGTCAAATTTGACCCCGCCCCCCGGGGGTAAAAAATTTAACATAGGCTCATATTGACTTTTCGTGGATATAATTTTGTGTCATCATCTCCTCACACAGTTTTCTTTAACATAGGCTCATATTGACCAACCTTTCCTTATCAGTCAACGCTAGCAACAAACACAAAATCAGAAAGAGGTGGAGGGTTGGCAATGTTCATCCACCATGACATGCATGTGATTAAACAGCTTCAAATTCCACTCCTTCATAGAAAAGCCTTTTTAGCGGTGTAGGGGGTATTCTCGTCAGCCCTTGAGGGCGACAGCTCTAGTTAGTTAATAGTACATCCAGGATTGTTCTATACCATGGTTGCTAAAATTATACCCATTGGATGAAAATGACCAAGTCCCAAGGGCCCCAAGTTTGGTAAAATGCTCAATGAGAGCATTATCAAATTCTTCTCCTCTTAAAAACTGGTTCACATTAGAAGAAGTTGCAGACGGTAATGAAAGTTTGATTGAAATCTAAATACAAGGAATTTTTAGGACAGAAAGAAATGGAGAAATTGCTTGTAACCAGAAAGTTCTCCCGTTCTCACAGTGTATTTTTAAACCTATTTTCCTTGAGGGCATCAAAAAGTGGGATAGTTTGGTAATTGATTAAACTATAAAGCCAAAGGCATTCATACTTATTGGATAGCATTACCTGTAAGTTTTGTACTATACCCAAAATCTTATATTTGTTTTATTTATTTTGCTCATTCAAGCTCTGTCTTTTTTATACAAAAAGTACTGTAATTTGGAGATGCCTCAGGTGAGTGATTTAGGACCATCATGGTTCTCTTGTTTCAAGAACTTTGCATGAGTTGCTAATAAAAAATCAAAGTTGTCTGGAAGATACGGGAAGTCACTTGGTAGCCAACAATTTATCAAATTAGGGGACAGTGCTCGGAAGCTCTGTGATTGTAAAGCAAGCATAGATTGATTGACAACGTAAATGCTCCATTCACGCTGCTGCTGATTGGATTGTCGTAAGGGCTTGTATACTGTCGGCACTAGAGGAACTTTTGATATCAAGCATTTCCCTTCTGACTATAAAGTTAAAACTGCAGCTTAAAGAAGTTGAAGCTATGACAATTTTTTGGCCAAATAACATTACCTTTTGACAGAATTTTGTTACTACTTATACTCATAGACTTAACAGCTTACTTTGCATATATATTATGCATTGAAACAATAATGCCTTTTTAGTTCTACTGGCCAAAGGCCAGAAGAGCTATAGCGATGGCTTTTTCCCGTCCAGCTTCTGGCCATGCATGCATGTGTGCGTCCTTTCTTTAACTTTTCTTTGTTTATGATAGAGTCCACAGTTTTCATCAGATTCTCTTCAAACTTTCACTGAATGATTGTATTATTATAAGGATTGTTCCTTTCAAAATTGGGTCAGATCCGTCAAGAAACATGGGAAAATGGGCCTAATTAAAATTTAATTAATAAATCATCGTTTACACACTAAGAGTCCACAGTTTTCATCGGATTCTCTTCTAACTTTCACAGAATGTTTGTATCGTCATAAGGATAGATTCTATGGAAAATGGGTTTAATCCGTCAAGGAACACTGGAAAGGGGCTTATGACAATTTCATTAAAAATTTATTAAAAATCCTTGTTTACGCTCTAAAGTCTATAGTATTCATCAGGTTCTCCTTAAAATTTTCTCAGAATGGTTGTACTTTTATAAAGATCGTTCCTTTTGAAATTGGGTCATATCAGTCAAGAAACTGGGTAAAGGGGCATAATTAAAATTTGAGTAATAAATCATTGCTTAAACCTCCATCCTTTCAAACATTACAGGGCAGGTTCAGGTATCTGCAGACAAAATTAGTTTTTAGAAAACCAAAAGATAGTTATTGCAAAAGTACTCTCATATTTACATTTCAAAATAACTGAATTAGCTCAACACTTAACATTAAAACAAATCCCACACAACAGAATTTTACACCAGTCAAAATTAAACAAAAAATCATTTCACATGGTGTTTATGGTTCAGTTTATAATAAATTCCTGAAAACATAATTTCCTTAATCAGTACAATCAGGTCTGTGGAGAGATACACTGGCGCACAAGCGCCTCTAGTTATTTCATGCATTCTTCTTTAAGCCATTAACTTCCTTAACCCTTCCCTGTTTAATCACTGGTTTTTACGTCCCTGCGTTTTTATACTAGAGAAATCATTATGGAAAAAGAAGAAATTGCTTGTAACAAGAAATTGCTTGTAACAAGAAATTTCTCCTTTTTTCCACAATATTTTCTACCCTACTGAATGGTTATTTTTCAAATGAGTTCGACTTTGAATTGTCATATGCAATACCTTTGAATTTAGACCAGTCTAAAATTTGAAAAGCAGGAAAGCTTAACGGAAAACTTGATAGTCAGTAGAGCTTCTCAGGCCCTCATGGGCCTCTTGTTAGCACACCTGAACACAAAGTGTTCAAGGTGAGCTTTTGTGATCTAGTTGTGTCTTGGATTTGTAAACATCTTGTGGGCAATCCAGAGGCCACAATTTTGCCCTGAATATCATGAAACTTGGTCTCAAAGTTGGTCTTCACTAAACCTTGGACAAGTTCTATATTGGGACATGGTAGGACAAAATCTAGGTCAATAGGCCAAATCTGAAAAAAATAACACACCTTCTGAGCACTCTGGAGGTCACATTTTTTATTGATTTGTCTTGATATTGTCAGAAAGTTTGTCTTCATAATACCTCAGTCAAGTTCAATATTGGGTCACATTGGGTCAAACAGTAGGTCACTTGGACAAATCTAATAAAAGACCTTGTGTGCTCTATTTAGGGCATATTTTTGCCTCAAATATCTAGATGTATCTCCCGTCATTTTCGATATAGGGTCACCTGGGGTCGTAAAGAAGGTCACTAGATCAAATCTCTTAAAACCTTGTCTGCACTATTTTTGCCTCAAATAAATTGGTATTTGGTCAGAAAGTTTATCTGTACAATATTTTGCTCAAGTTGAATATTGGGTCATTGTGGGTCAAAAAGTAGGTCACTAGGTTAAATCTTTAAAAAAATCTTGTGAGCATGCTATAGGTCACATTTTTGCCTGAAATATATTGTTATTTTGTCAGAATGTTTGTTTTCATAAGATCTAGGTTATGCCTGAAATTTGAGCATATGGGTGAAAAAACTAGGTCAAATCATAGAAATACCTTGTGTTCACTATGAGCCTACAGGGTTCTCCCCAGAAATTTTTGAAGGCATAGTGGCAAATGCGCGGTGTGTTGTCTGTTAACATCTTGGTATGACTATACATAGTAAAGGACATTAAAAGTGCTTTTTAGCTTGATTATTGACATCTTGTTTTTTTTTATTGAGAGTTATTCTTGAATATTATTCTTCAACTTTTTAATTATTATAAGTTGATTTATTTACTCTGAGGCTAATTTTGATACCAACCAGTTGTGACATTACTCACCTTATTTTACCTCTCTATCCTATTTGTTAGAAAGGGCACTAAATTGTTCGATAAAAAAAGGATGTGAAAAGGAAAGATAATGAAAGAGTATACCCTAAAGTCTCAAAAGGAATGAATAAAAAAAGTGTCAATTGCTTGTCTATTAGATAGGAATAGCTTTTCATGCTTGGCCATTTTATCGAGTCTGTCCAAAAATCATATCCTTGAGGACTCTTTAAAAATAGCATGGAGTGTTAGATTGAAAAAAAAAATGCCCTTCTTCAGGAATAAAAAGAAATTATTATCAGTAATTTCAAAAATGTATTTATAAGGTTCCTGTGTGAAATACCTGGTCTCATTTTCAAATTTTGCATCTTAAAGAACTCCATTAGATTCTCTGTTTAAAATTTGAAATGCTCATTATTTGCCCATTCAGAAGCATTTGACTGTCTGACACTATAACTATTCATTGTACAGTACTTTCAGCTCTTTAATTTCAATTAGTTAATAAAAAATGAATAAAATACCAGCAGTGCCCAATTTTAACCTTAATTCTAAAATTATAACATGAAACTTGATCAATTTTATAAAACAAGTGTCTTCACTCTTCTCTTCTTTAAGTGATTTCAGCACTTTGATTTTCAAAAGAGGATTTTTGTTTTCAAAATATTATAGAGTGAATTATATTTTCCTGATTCTAAATAATTATTAAACCAACATATTTTGTAAAAAGAAATCCCTAATTGGTCTAAGGCATTCTTTTCTTGAAGTGCTTTCAGCACTTTGATTTTTATGGGGGTATTATTTATTTTTTTTAGTAAAAACCATGAGAGGATTAGATATTATTAGATGATTACTAAAAGTATAATAATATTTTTCATCAAACTTTTAAAACATGTTTATTGAAAAAATGGGTTGAACAAACCAGGGTACGAATGTGTGAGATAATACCCTCCATGTTGGATAAAAAAATAAATGAACTTAATCTAGAAGATACATGTATGTAATTATAAACTGAGTTGAAAATAAGAGCTAAGTATAATTAGGATGGCTTCTATACAAATCAGTCTTTATTATTTTGGCAAATTCTTGTAAGGAAAAAAAGATCGTTGAAAGGGTATGTTTTCAGCGATCAACTGACCCAATTAATCTTTCCTTCAAAAAATTAAATTTTAAACCATAATGGTTTTAATTTGATAGTTGTCAGATCAAATAACCATCTTTAACTTTTAACTCGGCCAATCTCAGCCAAAGTGACAATTTTCCAAAAACGGGTTGCCATTTTGAATTCATTGTTTACATATTGGTACCCATCATCCTTGGTGACTGATAGCGAGGTACCAGTGGGAAACGTGAGAAAAAAATCAATAATCACCAATTAGTAAGAGTGTAAGGGTCTTATCAATAGAGATGTTATGTAATACGTGGTATACAACACTATAGATAAAGAGCATGTCGTGTACACGCTTCTGCAACCAATTTTTATGGTTTGATTGACCCTTTCTTCAGCTGGAAATTAAGCTGTATCAGTGACCAAATTTAAGCGTATCGGCGATCTGAAGGCGTATCGGCAACTCTCTTAATTTATGAAGGCGTATCGGGATACGCCATAAGGGCCTGGGGAGAACCCTGCCATATAAGGGGCATTTTGTTTGCCTCAGATGTCTCGATATTTGGTCAGGATACATATTTGTCTTCATAATATATAAGGTCAAATTTGATATTGGGTCACATGGGGTGAAAAAGTAGGTCAAATCTTGGAATACAATGTACTTTGTTTGCACTCTAAAAGCTTTTTCTGAGGTTTTAATGTCTTAATATTTGATGGAAATGTTTGCCTCTTTGACAAGCTCAAAATTAGTTATTTCGGGTCAAAAAGTATATCACGCCTTTGAATAACTATGTATTAAATGTACAGGTTACATTTATGGCTTAAATATCTTAAATCTTTGTTTAAATGTTATTTCTATGTGATATGTGCCAGACAGAATTTAGATAAAGTCTCATCTTGGATAAAAAATTAGATAACTTGTGCTTTTTCGGCCATTTTTTGCCACAAACTCATGGAGAGTGCTTCAGGGCCAATGGCCCTTAGACTTGTCAGTCTTTTCTAGTAAGATTTTCTTTCTTCTTTAAAGGCAAACAGAAAATCACGCAGAGAAGATGCAGAAAAATCCAGTGAGTTAATGCAACAGAAAATTTTGACAAACCTTATTCGAAGTCAAGTACTCCAAACAGCTGCAGGGGACGGATTAGGTCCTATAGGTCCATACTACACAAAACCTAAATCAAGGGGAGATAAAGATGCCATATTTGAGTTGCCTCCCATCCCAGAATCATCAAAAAGGTCAGTTTTGCTTGGTTAAACAAACCTAAGTTGAAGTTATGAGAGAATTTATTTACAAGAAAGTTGCAAGTCTGCTGTTTAATTCTGCATTATGATGCAGTGAGGAAATAAAGCTTGGGTAATCTTTGTGGGAAAAGTAGAAAGAAAATGTCTCCTTTGTCCACATGATTTTCTATCTTATGTGGCAATTGTTCTTTAACCCTTTCCTGTTCAATCCCTGGTTTTTAGGTCCCTGTGATTTTATAATTGAGAAAACATTGTGGAAAAAAGAAATTGCTTGTAACAAGTATTCCTTCTTTTTCCACGATATTTTCTACCCTACTTAATTGTTATTTTTCAAATAAAATCAACTTTGAATTTTTGTCTGCAAAACCTTTGAATTTGGGCAGGTCTAATTTTTTTTAAGCAGAAAAGAATTAAATCAAATACAATTTGAATTGTTAAATTTATAGAAAGAATCTGTGGATGACTTTATTTTTAGATCTACTTGACAAATTTGTCATTGTCATAGCCATGTATCCATTGTGAGGTTGTGTTTGTGTATCCATCTGTGTACCACATAGCATATACACTAGAATGTGAAAATTTGTCTTGAAGTATTGATAGGATGAGAACGACTTTTGGAAGAAGCTCCTTTGGTCAATTTCTCTCAGATTTCCTCAAGAAATTTCATTTTAACATGAAACACCAGGTTTTTCGATTGGGGTTTATTGGCACAGTATTGAACATATATTGAAATGTTGAAAATGTATGTGTTTTTTGACAGAGATAGTCAATTATTAATCAACACTTGGATCATCATAAGCCATATGTTGTTGGTTTATGGATTTTTAGCTCACCTGAGCATGTAGTGCTCAAGTGAGTTATTGTGATCCCCTTTTGTCCGGCGTCCGCCGTCATGCGTCGTGCATCGTGCGTCAACAATTTCTTTAAACGACATCTCCTCCCAAACCACTGGGCCAATTTGAACAAAATTTGGCAGAAATGTTGCTTAGGTGGTCCCCTTCATAAATAGCTAAAAGAATTGAAATCCGTTAAAAACTCTGGTTGCCATGGTAATAAAAGTGAAATTTTAAAATAATCTTTAAAATTCTTCTCCTCCTGACCCAGAAGGTATAGAGCCTTGATATTTTGAATGAAACATCAGTATATTGACCTCTTTCAAAATAGCTAAAATCAAGATCCTCGGGTCCCCAGGGGCGGAGCCTTAGGGGGGTGGGGTTTATATAGAAATAAAGAACCATTTTTTTTTATGACATCTCCTCCCAAACCCCTGGGCGGATTTGAACCAAATTTGGCAGAAATGTTGCTTAGGTGGTCCCCTTCAAAAATAGCTAAAAGAATTGAAATCTGTTTAATTCCTTTGCTTGAAAGTTTACCTGCTTTTCAGCTCACCTGGGTGAGTTATTGTGAGTGATCATTACTGTTGTCTGTTCATCAACAATGTCTTTTAAAATCTTCTCCTCCTAAACTAATAAGTTGATCAAGGAGACTTGGCAGAAATGTTCACTGGGTGAAGTTCTTGTTAAAAGAATTTGATTGAAAAACTCTGGTTGCAATGGCATTTAAAAATAGTAAATTCTAATAAATGGAACTACAAGAGCAAGTACATTCATATTTCATATACAGCAAACCACATGTTTCTTAACCAAGTTTGCCAAAATAATACCCCTGGTGTCAAAAATAGCCCCTCCCAAGAGGTCCAAAGTTTATGAAAGTGCATAATTAGAGCAAGTTCAAAAGACTTTGGACATTTACATGAATATTTGGTATAGAATAACTAGATAGTTTTGTGTCATTTTACCTAGTATCATGCTGTTTGGAGTAAAAAAAGGCACTACCCCAGTGGTCCTAATTACGGAATAACACTGAATTTATTTTATACTTTTCCCTCCTTTACTATGAAGCCTAGTGCATTTATATTTGGAATGTAGCATAAACTGATGGTAATCTACCAATTTAGATGAAATTATGCACATACAGGTAAATGTGGCCCTTTCATAGATGGCTAAAGTTGTGAAAAATATGCAATCAGAGCATACTCAAAAATCTCCACCTCCTTATGTATATGGTTTAACCCATTACCAAACGGCAAAATTTTAGACTGGCCCAAATTGAAAGAAGTTGCAGACGACAATTTAAAGTTTATCAAATTTTGGATTTTTTCAACTTTCTGGGAAGAAAATATTGTGGTAAATGAAGAAATTGCTAAAAGGGTCACTGAAAGGGAATGGGTTAAGGCTTTCATATTTTGTATATAGCATAACCAATTGGTTCTCTTTCAAGCTTCCCAAACTTATACCTCTTTGCGAAAAATGGCCCTACCCCAGAGGTTTATAGTAGCATTACCAGACAATTTTGTACTTAATTTCTAAAATTTATGCTCATTGGGTAAAAAAAAGGCCCTCCAAAGGGGTCCAAAGTTGGCCCCCCCCCCCATTAAATTAAGATTAGTTAGAGGAAGTACAAAAATACCTCAAAGTATGTTTTTTTTCCTACAAATAAAGCTAGAAATAAATCTTTCAAATTTTACTATAATAATAACTTGGCTCTAGTTAGCTCCACTGGCTCAGAGCCAGAGAGCTTTTGTCATGGCATTGTGTCCCTCGTGCGTCCGTCCATCTGGTTGTCCATCCATCTGTCCTAAAATTTTACTTTGAAAATTTTCTCCTCAGAAAATACTGAACAGATTTCCACCAAATTTCACAGAAATGATCTTTGGGAGACCCTCTTTCAGATTCCTTCAAAGAATTTTGATCTGATGAAAAACATGGCTTTAATGGGCAGGGCTAATTTCCATATATGGTGAAAGCTTTGAAAATCTTCTTCTCAGAAACCAGTCGATGGATTTCTATCAAATTTCACAGAAATGATCCTTGGGTGACCCTCTATCAGATTCCTTCAAAGGTGAAAAAACATGGCATGAATTGGCGGGGCTAATTTCCATATATGTTGAAAGCTTTGAAAATCTTCTCAGAAACCGGTTATATTCATCTTAGAACCTAGTGGTTGGATTTCAATCAAATTTCACAGAAATGATCATATAGTGAGCCTCTATAAGATTCCTTCATTTTCCACAATGTTTCCTAAAGCTTTTATATTGAAAGGCGTTTAAAAGCGTCACTGTGTGGGAATGGGTTAATGGGTGGAGCTAATTTCCATGTATGGTCAAATCTTTGAAAATTTTCTTCCCAGAAACCAATGGATGGATTTCAACCAAATTTCACTGAAATGATTGTTTGGTGAACATTTATCGAATTGCTTCAAATTATTTTGATCAGATAAAAAATGTAGCTTTAAAGGGTGGGGCTAATTTCCATATATGGTAAAATCTTCAAAATTCTTCTTCTCAGAAACCAGTGGATGGATTTCAACTAAATTTGATCGGATCGATCCTGGGTGACCTTTTATCAGATTATAAAAAAGAATTTTGATTGGATGAAAAATATGACTTTAATGGGCATCGCTAATTTCCATATATAATATATACTGAAAACTTTGAAAATTTCTCAGAAACCTGTTGATTGGTTTGATTGGTTGAAAAACATGGCTATTATTTTGGTTGGTTATGTCCATATATGGTATACAGTGAAAATTCTACATAATGAATTTTACATAACTTGACTTGACATTTGTAAAAACAATGAAAAGTTTGAAATGGTTCTCTTGATCTATTTCAAAGATTACAATAATTAAGATTTATTTTCATTATATTCAGTTTATTTTAAATTCATGAAAAGATTTGCTTAACCAGGCGATTGATGCCGGTGGAGCGATACAGGCGCTCAAATGTCTCTAGTTGCATGTTTTAGCTCACCTAGGCTCAACATGCTCATGGGGAGCTTTAAGGGCCACACCTTTTTAGCTCACCTGAGCACAACGTGCTCATGTTGAGCTTTTGTGATCGTTGAATGTCTGTTGTGCGTCGTGTGGCTTGCGGGTCAACAATTGAAGTGTTTACACTCTAGAGGCCACAGTTTTGACCCAATCGTCATGAAAGTTGGTCAGAATAATTGTAATGTCATGAGGATGAACCATATTGATTATGGGAGGGTTCTATTCGAAAACACAGTAAAAGGGGCCTTAATGACAATTTCTTTGTTTACAATCTAGAGGCCACAAATATTGCTCTATCTTCATTAAACTTTGCCAGAATAATTATTAGGTCATAGAGATGAATCCTATTGATTACTAGAAGGATCTTTCTAAAAACACAGGAAAAGGGGCCTTAATGACAATTTCTTTGTTTAAAGTGTAGATGCCACAATTTTGGCCCAATCTTGATGAAACTTAATCAGAATAATTATTTGATCATGAGGATGAACCCTATAGATTATTGGAGGATTCTATTGGAAAACACAGGAAAAGGGGCCTAAATGACAATTTCTTTGTTTACACTCTAGAGGCCACAATTTTGGCCCAATCTTCATGACACTTGGTCAGAATAATCATTTGATCATGAAGATGAACCCTATTGATTATTGGAGGATTCTAGTGGAAAACACAGGAAAAGGGGCCTTAATGACAATTTCTTTATTTACACTCTAGAGGCCACAATTTTGGCTCAATCTTCATGAAACTTGGTCAGAATAATTGTTTGGTCATAGGATTTAACCCTATTGATTATGGAAAGGTTCTATTGGAAAACACAGGAAAAGGGGCCTTAATGACAATTTCTCTGTTTAAAGTCTAGAGGCCACAATTTAGGATCAATATTCATGAAACTAGGCCAGAATAATTATTTGGGCATGAGGATGAACCCTATTGATTATAGGAAGGTACTTTTGGAAAACACTGGAAAAGGGGCCTTAATGACAATTTCTTTGTTAATGCTCTAGAGGTCATCATTTTGGCTCAATTGTCATGTTACTTGGTCAGGATACTTGTAAGGTCATAAAGATGAACCTTATAGATTATGGGAAGGTTCTATAGGATAACACAGGAAAAGGGGCCATAATGACAATTTCTTTGATTACAATATAGATGTCACAGTTTTGCATCTATCATGAAACTGATTATAGTTATTTGTCTCTAATTGCATTTTTTAACAGCAGATAGTTCAGGTGAGCGATCTAGGACCATCATGGTCCTCTTGTCTGTTATCTGTGGTGTATTGGCCCATGTCCATTCTCAACAATTTTTAAATGACATCACCTCCTGAACCACCAGGCCAATTTTGATAAAATTTTACAGGAATGTTCCTAGGCTGACCCTCTTCAAAAATTGTTCATGAAATTATTATTGGCCATTAAACATGGGCGCGGCAGGGTGGAGTAGTTTTCATCTTGAAATTTTGTAAATGACAACTCTTCCTATACCACTTTGCCAGTTTTGGTCAAATTTTACAGAAATGCTCCAAAGGTGACCCTCATCAAAATTTGTTCATCAAATTTTTTTTGGTCATAAATATTGGACTGGCAGAAAGGGGCAGTTTTCAACTTTGAATTCTTTAATTGAAATCTCCTCCTGTACCAAATTGGCAAATTTTGGTAAAACTTTACACAAATGTTCCTTTAAGTTGTTCATTTCTGATTGGCCCATGAATATGGGCCTTGCAGGCTCGGGCATTTTTTAGGTCAACCGAAGTTGTGCGCCGTGTGTTGTGCAACGTGCGTTAACTTTTTACATTTTCGTCTTCTTCTTAAGAACCCTTGGATGGATTTTAACCAAACTTTGCAGGAAGCACCGTATCGGAAGGCGCATCAGATTTGTACACATCATGGAGTTATCTTTCCTTTGGGCTCCATAAGGGGCCAAAAAGGGTAAATCTTTAAAATCTTCTTGTCATGAACAGGATGTGAGATTAGATTCATATTTGGTATTTAGAGTCTTTAGGGCAAGAACTATCAAGTTTGTACAAGAAAAAAAAATCTTAGATATGACTGTGCAAGGGGGGGGGGGGCAAAGGTGGGTAGGGTACATAAGCTTACGTAGTGACAACTTTGAAAATCTTTTTCTACCAAACCAAAAGACCTACAGCTCTGATATTTGGTATGTAGCATCATCTAGTGGACTTCTATCAATATTGTATAAATTATAACCCCAGTGTCAAATTTAGCCCATTCCCCTTATGTCACAAATTAACATTTATATTTGGTATATAGCATCATCTGGTGAACTTCTATCAAGATTGTATAAATCATGGCCCCAGAGACAGAATAAGCCCATTCCCGGATGTCACAAGTTTCACAAAGGCCTTATATAATGAAATTTTTAAAAATCTTCTTCTCCCAAAATAGGAGGGCCTAGAACTTTGATACTTTGTGTACAGCATCATCCGGTGAACCCTTATCAAGATTGTAAAAATTATTGCTTCAGGATTAAAATTAGCCCATTCCTGGATGTCACAAATTTAACATAGGCTTATTTAGTGAAATTTGTAAAAATCTTCTTCTCCCAAACAGGAAACCCAAACATTAAATATGGGCGTGGCAATTTTCTGAATGAATTCTTTAAATGACACCTACTCCTGAACTACTTGTCAAATTTAGGTAAGTTTTAGCTCTACTGGTTGAAGGCCACTAGAGCTATTGCAATGGCTTTTTCCCGTCCGGTGACCATCCGTGCACTCGTACGTCGGTTGTCAGTTAAAGTTTTCCTTGTTAACACTCTAGAGTCCACAGTTTTCATCAGATTCCCTTCAAACTTTCACAGAATGATTGTAATATCATAAGGATTGTTCTTTTTGAAATTGGGTCAGATCTGTCATGTGAAAAGGAGCCTTATGAAAATTAGATTAAAAAATCATCGTCAACACTCTAGAGTCCACAGTTTTGATCTGATTCTATTCAAACTTTCACAGAATGATTTTACCAACATAAGAATCTTTCATTTGAAATAGGGTAGGATACTTCATGGGAAAAGGGGCCTTATGAAAATTTGATAAATAAAATCCATTTAAAATCCTCATTAGACCTGATCCGTCAAGAATCACAGAAAAAGGAGCATTATGAAATTTAATTTTAAAATCCTTGTACCACAATCAAGTCAACAGTTTTCATCAGATTCTATTTTAACTTTCACAAAATGATTGTTCCATCATGAGGATTCTTTCTTTTCAAATTAGGCGTGATATGTCTAGTATCATGGGAAAAAGGGCCTTTTGAGAATTTTATCTATAGTCCTTGTAACCAAATCCAGAGCTTTCATTGGATTTTCTTCAAACTTTCACAGAATCATAAAAACTATTGTTGCCATGGCAACAAAAGTGAACTTTTAAAATCTTTATATTTCTTCTCCTCCTGACTGAAATGGAGTAGAGCCTTGATACTTTGCATGAAACATCAGTATATTTACCTCTTCCAAAATAGCTAAAAACATGATCCTCAGGTCCCCAGGGGCGGAGCCCCAGGGGGGTGGGATTTATATAGAAATAAAGAATGATTTTTTATCAGACATCTCCTCCCAAACCACAGGGCCAATTTGAGCCAAATTTGGCAGAAATGTTCCATAGGTGGTCCCCTTTAAAAATAGCTAAAAGAATCGAAATCTGTTAAAAACTCTGGTTCCCATGGCAACAAAATTGAACTTTTAAAATAATCTTTAAAAATCTTCTCCTCCTGACCCAGAAGGCATAGGGCCTTGATATTTGCATGAAGCATCAGTGTATTGACCTCTTTCAAATTAACTAAAATCATGACCCTCGGGGTATATGCATGAAGCAACAGTTCACTGACTTTTTCTATTTCTGAATTTATAATCCATGGATCCAGAGGGTAGAAAAAGTTTTCTTCTTCTTTGAATTGCTCTAAAGCCTTGAAATTCATAATTTTGACTTTTGGATCCCAAGAAACAGAGCCTATATATCTATAAAGTATGGCCCACTTGTATCATAATCCTAACCTTAATATGAAATTAGACTGTTGAAAGAAAAAGAGCCTTTATCTCAGGTGAGCACCCCAGGGCCAACAGCCCTATTTTATTTACAAATCCTTTTTTCCGATAGCGATGTGAAATTTTGCTTTAAATGGCACAGATGTGCCAACAGTAAAAACCAATTAGCGAGCTACAAATCGATTTGGATGGTTAAACAGTATGGCATCATGATCTGTACCGGCGCTTTACTCTAATTGTGTTTACATATATGAATTAAACATTTCCCTTATAAAAAGGAATGATACAGGTGACATGCGAAAAAGGGGCAAAAGTAGATGCTAGGAAAAAGTTGGTGGCAAGCAGGAATATTCCGGGTTCAGCATGACAAGGGTTAATCAAACAACTTAACTGCAATTTCTCTTTAAATCTTTAGAAATCTTCTCTTCCCAAACCATTTAACTAATCTCAACAAAACTTGGCATGGATGTTCCCTAAATTGTTCAAGAAATTTTGATTGACCCTCCAAATATGGGCATGGCAGGGTGGAGCTTATTTTCACCTCTCAAACCATTTGGCCTATTTCATTGAAACTTGGCATGAATGTTCCTTGAGTGACCCTCTACTTAGATTGTTCAAGAAATTTTGTTTGACCCTCAAATATGGCAGGCATGGCAGGTTGGGGGCTTTAAATTTATTTTCACCTTAAAATCTTTAAAAATCTTCTCCTCTCAAACCATTTGACCAATCTCAACAATACTTGGCATGAATGTTCCTTGGGTGACCCTTTACTTGAATTGTTTGTGAAATTTTGATTGCACCCTAAATTTGGGCATGGCAGGGCGTTTTTTTTTTTACTCTGAAATCTAAAAAATTCTACCTCATACTCATTTCACTAAATTTCAATGAAACTTGGTATCAATATTCCTTAGATGACCCTTTACTCAAATTATTCATAAAAATTTTGATTTGCCCATAAATATGGGCATGGCAAGGCGTGGCCAATTTTCACTTTGAAAACTTATAAAATCTTCTCCTCCCTATAGGCCATTCCGAAAATACATGTACGTTGAAAGAGTTATTGTGCTTGAATAATCTCTCATGTGGTGAAACTACAAAACGGTCCAAATTCTACTTCCGGGTAGCAAAGTTAGATAAAAGAAATGGCAGATAATAAGTCAGTAATTAAATTGACTTAGAAAAAAAGAGTTAACTGTTCCGTATGCTCTAATTATCGACGGAAAATAGTTGATGGCCAATCTATCATGATAGACGATGGACACGGCACCATCACTAAAGCTCGCCGCTAAAAAAAGTGCGAGTTTCAAACTCTAGTTCGGATGAGAGTAAACACTGTTTATAGGGACAAAGAGTATATATAATGAATAAAATATGTACAAAAAGATCTTCTCTTGGAATGACTTGTCTCTGAAAAGGAATATAAAGTAAATAAGGCCTTAGTAATGATCAGTCCCATGTCTTAAGCCTATTACCGAATAACGCAATTTTAGACTGGTCAAAATTAATGTTACAGACAACATTTTCAGATATAATATAGGTGAACTTCAAAAATGGTCCTAGGAAATACTTTTCTTTATATTGCATATAACTCTGCGTTTGAAGTTCACATTTCATTTGTATACACCATATATTTTGAATAACAAATATTTTGCCTTCTTCAAAATATAAAGAAATATAGTAATTAATGTGTTGAAATGCTTTGAAATGCGCAGGAAACATTGTTGAAAAATTAAGAAATTGCTTGTTTCAATCAATTTCTCCATTTTCTACAATGTTTTCCAAAGTTGTTTCCTTTGGGTGCGTAAATAAGCAGAAGCTAGTTAACACATTCCCACATAACAAAAGAAGGATGGTTAGGGAATGGGGTTAACCCATTCTTAGACAACAAAATATTAATATGCTGGTCCAAATTCAAAGGAGATGCAGATGACAAGTTTAAGCTGATTAAATTAAATAATTCTTCATTTATGGTAGAAAACATTATAGACAATGAAGGAATTGCTTCAACCTTGTAACAATTCATTATCCAAAATGTCTCCAAATTGCTTCTCTTGAAGGGTGTCAAAAGGCAGCAATTGTGTGGGAATGGGTTTACCTATTACCTCATTATCTTTTTTTTTCTACACACTAGAGAACATAAACTTTGAAAAACATAATGAGAAAAGGAGAAGTTGCTTGTAGCAAGGAATTCCTTTTCATCCCCAAAATTAATCGCCTTCTGCAACTTTCATTTAAGACCAGTCTAAGATTTTGCCTGGTAAGGGTTAAAAGGTTGACTTACATTGTAAGACCCATTACACATGAGCGAATGTTCAAAACAAAACTTCAGTCATTGCACAGATGTAGAAATTATTGCACATTAAACTTGAACAAAATGTCAAAGTCTAATGGTGACTTTCTTTTGAATACCCCTTTTAATGATATACATCATTTTATTTCTTTAACATTATTTCAAAATTTATGAGAGCAAAGTTATTCCAGAGAAATTTATAACATAATCCATCAAAGTAAACGAAAAAAATGAGAGATAAAATTTAGACCTTTGTCAAAATAAGTTATCTTCGATAAAAGAGAAAAAATGTATAAATACAGTTTTGATGGAAATATTTTTGAAAAGAATTAACTTCTCATTCAAGTTTCAAAAATAAGTTAAACGAAACTGAAACAAGAAAATATTAAAGGGTTTGCAAGGATTATTTACCAAAAAACTTAAATACAGCAGATGTGACAAAGAGATGACTTCTTATGATCAAAGTAAAGTACACACATGACATACTGATAGGACACACGACCATGCTTCACAATGATATATATAGGTTTTAATTTGCAATCCCTTAGCAATTTCCTGTTCAATCCCTGGTTTTTACTTCCCCGTGATTTTACGTTCTTCCTTTCTTCTTTTTCCACAATATTTTCTATCCTACTGAATGATTATTTTTAAGATAAAATTGACTTTAATTTGTCATCTGCAAAACCTTTGAAATTTAGACAGGTCTAAAATTTGGCAAAACAGTAACATATTTATAGGTTAACCTATTTCAAGTACGTGTATTTGATGATGCTGGACATATAGTTACATGTTAATATGATGATAATAATCCTGTTTCAGATAGGAGAGGTTTTTTTTTATTTTCTGCAGTATAATTCTTTATCCATTCCTTTTTCTATGTTATAGATAAATATTACTTATGTTAAAGAAAAGATCCTGAGGAAAATGGCTGGTAAAAAAATAAATAATCTTTCAACGTAAGACTTCATTCTAGTATAACTTTGACATAATATGCATCTGTCAAGTTTTTTTTTTTAATGCAATATTGGTTGAAACATATAATTTGAAATTAAGCCGTCGGTCTAAAAACACCTTAGTTTTCAGTTTTCTTTTTGAATTACTGGCACACAAGTATTTTTTCATATATCAAATTTAAAAGTTGAAAAGTCGATGTTTCACGGAGTTCTATCAAAATTTGCTACCCGTACAAAGGGAAGTAACTTTAACGACTTTGGGTCAAAGGGAAGTAAACCACGTTTTCGGAAAGGGCTATTGATTGGACTTATTTCAATGAATCTTGGTATGAAAGTTCCATGGATGACCCTTTACTTAAATTATTCCTGAAAATGTATTTAGAATAGTTTAGTTGTTGCAATCACCTAAATGTTGGTATTGTTTGTAAAGGGTATGCGGGATAGGGTAAATTAAATATTTTGGTAGAATTTGGGTCAGACCAAGTAGATCATCACAAAATAGTTAAAAGAGACCTCAAAATTCTGTTTTCAGTCAGAGTGAGCTTTATTTAGTAGAAATATTAATTTATCACTTTTAAACATGTAAATGCAAAGAGATGTAAATACTGTGTAAGTTTATATGACTTGTGTAGGAATATCTTAATAGGTACATTTTCTAGAACATTGATCAAAAGGAGATAAATGCATCTTATGAAGCTATAGAATTATTTCCTATTACTTCCCTTACAGTTTTGTATATTCCAAATACGTAACAAAATCATTTTGATGTACTGACAATTGTAGCTAAAATTAGTCTGCTATATTTAGTTGGAATTCAGGTTAAACAAAACCAAAATTTTCAGGTTACAGGAGAAATAAATTTATTTAACAATTTTGAGTTAAATAAGTGTGAGAGTGCTGTTGTCATGGCGTTGTCTGTCTCGCGTGTTGCTTAAACTTTTTCTTTAAACATCTTCTGCTGCCAAACCAATGTACCGATTTCAACCATACTTGTTAGATATGTTCCTTGGGTAACCCTTCTTTTAAATTGTTTAAGAAATTTTCATTGATCCATAAATGAAGGTGTGGAAGGTCGGGGCTTATTTTCACTTTAAAATCTTAAAGAATCTCCTTCTCCTAAACCAATGGTTCAATTTCAATGGATTTTGGCAAGAATATTTTTTGGGTGACCTTTTATTTAAATTGATTAAAAAATATGATTGTCCCTTCATATATGGGCAAGGCATGGCGGGCCTTATTTTCACTTTATGAATTTATCCTCCTTGACCATTGAGCCAATTTATATCAAACTTTGCATGAATAGTTGCTTGCTGACCCTTTACTTTAACTTATGTAGAAATTTTGATTGGCCAACAAATAAATGCATGAAAGGGCTAGGCTTAGTCAAAAGTTAACCCTTGTACTACCAAATAAGTGGAAAATAGACAGGAGTGTAACCAATTAGAACAAGGGAGAGAACAATGTTTAAAATTGTAAAAGATCATCTGCATAGTTAAACTTGAGGTAAAGTGAGTGTAAGAAAGGAAATTGTTCTATAGGTGTTGTTTTTCATTTTTGAGTTGCGGCAAACTGAAGGTTTGAAGCTACCCATTGTTGTCGCACGATTTTACTATCTCATGTATTCCTCCGATGGCCAGGGACAAATAACAACACTGACATTGCCGTTTTTTAAATAGGCTCATCCTGTGGTACCAGGCCAAATTATAAATTTTTGGACACTATTTTAAAAGATTGAATCATTTTGAAAGGTGTCAATACAAAATTATCATAATTTTTTTAAACTTATGATTTTACAAGCGAATAACATTCTACGCGTAAATAACCACGATACATACAAATAATTAGATCGTCAGTTTAGATTAAAAGACCATAAATTTGAAAGGACAGTGTGGATCTTCACATCATTTTATATTTCTTAGAAATAAATCTGCAAATGCAATATAAATCTCATATCGGTTATCTCCAATGAAACAAATTATCAACGACGAAATTGAGCATTAATACATATGATACTTGAAACATGTTGTATGAGTGATATTGGCCGTGTGGCTCTCTAGATATTAAATTGGTCGGTAGGAAATTGCATAGACCATATTAACTTATTTTGGTATTTTTAAGTATAAAATGCTATAATCTGTCATTTATACTATCATCAATGTATTAAATATTGATTTTGTGCAGTTATTTGTGATTTCAAATATAATGGGTCAGACCTAAACTACTGAATGCTCATTATTATCAACACTATTTTTAGTACGACACATTTGCGTGCACTTGTTTATATCCTGCCCTGAAACTAAACGAGCATGTTGATTCCTGATTTAAATCCGAGTTGTTGTTTGATTTTGAGACAATCCAGTAAAGGCATTAACCCTCGAGACAATGGTTATATCCCAGATTGATATCATATTTTTGATAGGATGATTTGACTTGGATGGATGGAAACGCTGAATTAGGTCATGGTTTTCTCAAGACGTCTACTGCAATTTCTGCGCTTCCTGTTAAAAGGTTATAATTTGATTGCATGTAAAATATGATTTGTCTTGTAGAAAAATTGTGTTTGCACAGCCCTGGCCTGGGCTTTCCCAAATTTAGTAAAATCATTTTTCCAAACGATTTTCTGTCATTCTCGCGCCGAACCTTCTCGCGCTGAATGCAATATAAGGAAATACACGTTTGAAATATATTCAACTTTGAAGTCCAGGCAAAATAAGGCATATTTTTTTCTAAAGATACCTGAAGATTGTTTAGTTACATACCCATTTGAAGCAGAGAAAAGATTTTTTTCATCACATCATCCGTACTAAAAAATGTTCAACCAAAACCCAATTAGTTTTTAGCTCACCTGAGCACAACATGCTCAAGGTGAGCTTTTGTGATCATCTTTTGTCTGTCAAGCGTCATGCGTCGGAAGGCGTCAAAAATTCTTTAAACATCTTCTCCTCAGTAACCACTTGACAGATTTCAACCAAACTTGGCATGAATGTTCCTTGGGTGACCCTTTAAAAAGTTGTTCGCAGAATTTTGATTGACCCCCAAATATGGGCATTGCAGGGCATGGCAGTTTTTGACTTTGAAATCTTTAAACATCTTCTCCTTAGTAACCATACAATTTCAACCAAACTTGGTATGAATGTTCCTTGGGTGACCCTTTTAAAAAGTTGTTCGCAGAATTTTGTTTCATGCCAAAATATGGGTGTGGCAGGGTGGGGCAGTTTTTGACTTTGAAATTCTTGAACATCATCTCCTCCGTAACCATTAGCCCAATTTCAACCAAATTTGGTATGAATGTTCCTTGGATGACCCTTTTAAAAAGTTGTTCTTAGAATTTTGATTGACGCCCAAGTATGGGTGTGGCAGTTTTTAGCTCTACTGGCCGAAGGCCACTAGAGCTATAGCAATGGCTTTTTCCCGTCCGGCGTCCTTCCGGCATCCATCCGTTAAACTTTTCCTTGTTTACGCGATAGAGTCCACAGTTTTCATCAGATTCTCTTCAAACAGAATGATTGTACCATCATAAGGATCGTTCCTTTCGAAATTGGGACAGATCTGTCAAGAAACACGGGAAAAGGGGTCTAATTAAAACTTAATGAAAAAATCCTCGTTTACGCAAAAGAGTCCACAGTTTTCATCAGATTCTCTTCAAACTTTCACAGAATGATTGTACCATCATAAGGATCATTCCTTTCGAAATTGGGTCAGATCCGTCAAGAAACACAGGAAAAGGGGCCTTATGAAAATTTAATTAAAAATTCAATTAAAAATCCTTGTTTACGCGATAGAGTCCACAGTTTTCATCGAATTCTCTTTAAACCTTCACAGAATGATTGTACCATCATAAGGATCATTTCCTTTTGAAAATGGGTATGATCCGTCAAGAAACACGGGAAAAGGGGCCTTATGAAAATTTATTTAGAAATTCAATTAAAAAACCTCGTTTACGCGATAGAGTCCACAGTTTTCATCGGATTCTCTTTAAACTTTCACAGAATGATTGTACCAACATAAGGATCGTTCCTTTCGAAAATGGGTCTGATGCGTCAAGAAACACGGGAAAAGGGGCCTTATGAAAATTTAATTAAAAAATCTTCGTTTACGCAAAAGAGTCCACAGTTCTCATCAGATTCTCTTCAAACTTTCACAGAATGATAGTATCTACATAAGGATCGTTCCTTTCGAAAATGGGTATGATCCGTCAAGAAACATGGGAAAAGGGGCCCTATGAAAATTCATTAAAAATTAAATTAAAAATCCTCGTGTAAGCGATAAAGTCCACAGTTTTCATTGGATTCTGTTCAAACTTTCACAGAATGATTGTACCATCATAAGGATCGTTCCTTTTCGAAAATGGGTCTGATCTGTCAAGAAACATGGGAAAAGGGACCTTTTGAAGATTTAATTCCATTTAAAATCCTTGTTTACGCGATAGAGTCCACAGTTTTCATCGGATTATCTTCAAACTTTCACAGAATGATTGTACCTGAGTACCATCATAATGATCGTTCCTTTCGAAATTTGGTATGATCCGTCAAGAAACATTGGAAAAGGGGCCTTATGAAAATTCAATTAAAAACTCCATTAAAAATCCTAGTTTACACGATAGAGTCCACAGTTTTCATCGATACTCTTCAAACTTTTTCAGAATGATTGTACAATCATAAGGATTGTTTCTTTCGAAAATGGGTCTGATCTGTCATGATACAGGGGAAAAGGGGTCTTATGAAAATTTAATTTGAAAATTCTTGTTTACACTTTAGAGTCCACAGTTTTCATTAGTTTGTTTTTAAAACACAGGAAAATCTAATTGAAAAAACTTTCAAAGAATACTCTTTTACACTCTGGAGTCAATAGTTTTCATCAGATTCCCTTCAAACTTTCACAGAATGATTGTACTATCATAAGGATTATTCCTATCGAAATTTGGTATGATCCTTCAAGAAACACAGGAAAAAGGGGCCTTATGAAATGTTTAATAAAAAATTCTCATTAATAATCTAGAGCCAACAATTTTCAACGGATTCTCTTCAAACTTTCACAGAATGATTGTACCATCATAAGGATTGAACCTTTTGGAATCGGATAAGATTCCTCAAGAAACATAGGAAAAGGGGCCTTATTAAAACATTTTTTATCTGATTGACTTCAAACTTTCACAGAATGATTGTACCATCATAAGAATTGTTCCTTTCAAAATTTGGTATGATCAGTCAAGGATCAAGGGAAAAAGGGGCCCGATAAAAAATGGATTGAAATAGTCCTCATAAACACAATAGAGTCCATAGTTTCAACAAATTCTCTTCAAACATTCCCAGAATTATTATTACATTAAATTGATTTTTCCTGTCGGAAGTAGGTTTGATCCATCGAGTTTCATGGGAAAAGGGGCCCTATAAAAATTTGATAAAAAAAATCTTAGTTAACACATAATGGCCCTAGATTTCACCTGATTGACTTCAAACTTTCACATAATGATTGTACCATCATAAGGATTGTTCCTTTCAAATTGGGTCTGATCCATTGAGAAACATAGGAAAAGGGGCAGTAGGAAAATTTAATTAAAAAAATCTTAATTAATGCTTGTAAGTCCACAGATGAGATGGGGTTGTCTTTATACTCAAACAGAATGATTACACTTTTGTAAGAAGACTTCCCTTTGGAACTGGTTCAGATCCATCAAGTAACATGGGAAAAGGGGCTATATAAAAATTCAATTAATAAAACCCTGTTAACACAATAAAGCCCACAGCTTTGATCAGATTTTGTTGAAACTTTCACAGAATGATTGGAAGGTCATAACTATCATTCCTTTCATAACAGGGTTTGAACTGTCAAGAAACACAGGAAAAGGGGCCTTATGAAAATTTCATTCATAAATCCTTGTTACCAAGTCCAGAGCTTTCATTGGATTTTCTACAAACATTCACAGAATAATTGTACAATAATAATGATTGTTGATGTTTGCATTAGACCTGATCCGTCAAGTATCACAGGAAAAGGAGCATTATGAAATTTAATTTTAAAATCATTGTACCACAATAAAGTCAACAGTTTTCATCAGATTCTATTAAAACTTTCACAGAATGATTATTCCATCATGAGGATTCTTTCTTTTCAAATTAGGCGTGATCTGTCTAGTATCATGGGAAAAGGGGTCTTTTGAGAATTTTATCTATAAGCTAAATATATATATGATTCCTTGGAACCAAGTCTAGAACTTTCATTGGATTTTATTCAAACCTTCATAGAATCATTGTACAATAATCACTATTGTTGATGCTGACATGAGACCTGATCCTTCAAGTATCACAGGAAAAGGAAATTTATTTCAAAAATTTTACACCAAGATAAAGCCTGTAATTTTCATCAGATTCTGTTCAAACTTTCACAGAATATTTGTACCATCATAAGGATTGTTTTTTTCCGAATTGGGCCTGATCTGTCCAGTATCATAGGAAAAGGGGCTGTATGAAAAATTATTACCAAATCCTCATAAACACAACAATGCCCTCAGTCTTAATCAGAATCTCTTCAAACTTTAATAGAATGATTGTACAATCATTTGGATTGTTCCTTTGTAAATTAGGTCTGATTGGTTAAGTGAAACAAGTAAAGGGACCTTATAAAACTTTTATTATAAAACATCATTATTACAATAAAGTCCTCAGTTTTTATCTTTTTCTTCAAACTATCATTAGGATTGTTCCTTTGTACATTGGGTCTGATTTGTTAAGTTTCACGGAAAAACATCTTCTCCTCAGTAACCATTGGGTAAATTTCAACAATACTTGGCAGATATGTTCCTTTTGTGACCCTTTTAAAAAGTTGTTCGTGGAATTATGATTTATGCCCAAATAAGGGTGTGGCAGGGTGGGGTAGTTTTTGACTTAGAAACCATTGGGCCAATTTCAACAAAACTTGCCATGAATGTTCCTTAGGTGACCCTTTACAAAAGTTGTTTGTGAAATTTGATTGAAGCCAAATTATGGGCGTGCCAGGTTGGACAGTTGTTTACTTTGAAATCTTTAATCATCCTCTTTGTTGTAACTAATGGGCCAATTTCAACAAAACTTGGCATTAATGTTCCTTTGGTGACCCTATTCAAAAGCTGTTCGCAGGGCGGGGCAGTTTTTCTACTTTGAAATTTTTAAACATCTCCTCAGTAACCATTCGGCAAATTTCAACTTAACTTAAATGAATATTCCTTGGGTGACCCTTTTCAAAAGATGTTGGCAAAATTTTGAATCATCTTAGCTTAGTCAGGTGAGCGATTTTGCGGCCATTCTGGCCCTCTTGTTTACTTAGAAATATCTAAACATCTTCTCCTCAGTAACGATCATGCCAATTTTAACTTAACTTGGCATGAATGTTCCTTGGGTGACCCTTTTCAATATTAGTTCATTAAATTTTGAATGAAGCCCAAATATGGGCGTGGCTGTTTTTGACTTTAAAATCTTCCCCTCCCTAACCATTGGGCCAATTTCAATCAAACTGGGCATGAATCTCACTGTCAATGGCCAATGGGGCTATTACCATGCTGTTATGTCTGTGAGTGCTTCAGGGCTGCCACCATAGCCAGTTAGAAATGCGTCAGACACCCAATCTATAATCATGGTGTGTCCAGGGATCCCAGGCAACTGGTTTTGTGATATCTTTAAAAAAGAAAAAGACAGGAAAAACTAGGAAAAAGACAAATCAATTTGATAAAAGATGCAAGACCCAATTAAGGTCTCAGTCTACGGTTTTACGTCTCTTTCCTTGTCGTCAACCCTGATATTCGAATGTTGCACTAAACTATTCTATCAAAAAACAATCTGCAATAGAACAAACATGTTCTTTGTCAGAATAGGATATAATACTAGGAAAAAATTACAACAAATCATACAGATACCCTATAAAAGGGACAAACGCAAGGCGATTTAACATCCGGCCTGGTCAACAAAACCAAGGGGAAACCCGCAATTTCGGCCTGACGCAAGTTGCCGCACAGGCCAAATTGGAAATGATGGCCCGCAAACTTCTTGATTTCTAGACAGTAAAAACAATGTAAAGCTGGCCAATGCAGTCAAAAATACCATGATTCCAGCTACTTTTTTCACTATCTCGGTGCATATTCCTACCATGCAAAAATGCCTGCACTGACAGCCAAAAGCCGCAAAACTACCAACTTGCACTTTTGGTTCAGCCGAAAACAGGTGTACTTTGGAAAAGTCATGAACCTTTAGTTTCACATTTGCAAACGGTCTCTTTTTCATGTTTTAGAGTCTTTTAGAACAACAGTTTCCACTATTACCTATAAATCAGCTGTCAAAAATGACATTTTCCTTCTATTTGAGAAATTGACCATGGCCAATTCGAATATTTCCATCAAAACTGTAGACTGGCACCTAAAGTACATGTTTCAAACAGTTGACAAGTATCCCCCCGCCAGTAGGTTTTATCACAGTGTAAATTACATGGGGATGAATTATCACGTCACAATGTCTGCAGAGAAAGAGAAATTGGTATTTGTTTCACAAAAATATACAAGCATGGTACTTAGTTTTCTGCTAGGAATGCAAATATTTAGGAGAAAATCAAAAGCAACATTTTAAGTGTACCAGTAACCGGACATGAATTGAATTTGGATACGAAAGCAATAAATGGCCTCCAATTCAATTCAATGAAAAAGAGAACTCTGGGTAAATAGACATTGAAATTAGTTATCATTATCATGATATTGACAATCTACACGTCTAGAAGCATTTGAATTAGTCAGGTGAGCTATTTAGGGCCATTCTGGCCCTCTTGTTTCCTAGATGATATGTACGAATTTTTTATTATATGGATTGGGGTTTATTTATTTTAGTATTCATTCAAAATTTCAGCTGGGAATTTGTATAATCAAAGCACTGAAAGTTCCTCTAATGAGAAACAGAAACCAGATTTATACAACATGAAGTTACTTCCTACCCAATTAACTCTGTCATCTGAATTTGCTATGGCGATTTAAAAACTGCTTTCAAGAGCTTGTTGTGCAACGCTGAGAAGAAATATTCTCTGATGTCTATAAATAGTGGAAAAATGTTCATATTTCAAAACACAATTCACCTCAGGTAGATTATTCCATGATTCTTTTAAGCGACCTGTGTGATATGAAGTCATATGTAAGAAAATAGTACCTAAATGCAAGATCCAATCACACTAGGCCTTGAAAATAGAACTCACTAACACGGAATTAAATAAACAGAAATACACACACAGAATTTACTCTAATTGGTTTCCTCTAAGTGGATCTATCTAATTTGATAAGTCAAGGGCCAACAGCCTTCAGTTTATGTTTAGTAATAAATTCCAGACAGTCTGTCTTGTCACAACTCTCAGACCCTTTAGGGCTTTGATTCTTTATCAGAATAGGACAATCAGCGATATTCTACTCAGAATTTGTGTTTAATTCCTATTTAAGTACATAATTTATATTGAATAATAATTCAATGTGACCGAACTATATTCTGGGAATGTATGAATATTTGAGGCTGAATACCGTTTTCTCGCCATTTGTCGTAAATAGTTCACAAAACAACAAACATGAGTAAAAGATGGTTGGACCAAATGGATGAGACAATAGAAGTAAAGAATGTAGCGATACAGGCCCTCTTGGGCTCCTTGTCTTGAGGGGTGTCAGAAAGTATCAATGTTTGGGAACAGGTTGATTTGTGTGTTTGTTATTCGTCATAGCGCAGTTTGTAGGGCATCAGACTCCCAATCTTCAATCATTGGTTGTCATTGGTTTGATCCGGCACATATACCTGGGTCAGCATGAAACAGTTGTAACTTCCTATATAGTTATAGGCAGTTACAACTGTTTTGCGCTGACCCGGTGATATCCTTTCCAACATTTTTTTTATAGGTGGATAATCATAAACCTAAGTTGGATTGCAGCTGGAGGCTAGGAAAGGATGTAATAGTAGTACTTGGATGCAAGATAAATCAGGAATCCATTGTTAGGTGCTCAAGCCACCTTGCTATGACTGAAAAATTGTTAAAAGCGGCGTTAACCCCCGTTCAAACAAATAAAAAAAATGTAATTGCTACCAAGTTATCTCTCCTTTTCTCACATTTTGTCCTACAAGAGCATTTTTTTCTACGTAAAAATGGGGTTTGTGTTGAAATTGTTAGATTTGTGAAACATTCTAACTTGAAGGGCCTATAATTTAAAAGTTCTCTTCAAAAAGCAGTTGGGCCTGAACATTGTCGGTGGTAATGACCGCTGGTCATACTTCATTAATACAAACCCTGAAAATTTCGAAAGTAATCTTCTGTGCTTCAAATAGGGAATTAGCTGCAAATTTACTCCAGTGCGAAAAGGGAAGTTGGTACGAAAATCTTTATTTATTTATTAGATTAAATTCATAACTATTCATTGATTCATAGCCCAAGGATAGTTCATGGTCTAAGATGTTGGATGTGTATGGCTCGAATCAATACAGTTTGATTGATTTATTAACACCTATCTGTTGTCTGTATTCTAAATCTAAAACTTTTGTGTGGAATCATCATGATGGGGATCCACACTTAAGTGAAAGCTAGCATCTTTGCTGATTTGCAGTCTGAATTTGCAATTTCTCAAGTGTAAGTGAAGCACCTCTTCAGATGCTAACCTCATGGCATTATCAGGTATTAACGTGGCGATAACAGATGTGTGTATCTTGATGGATAAAAACTACAATTTTGAATGGTAATTACTCCAAAACAAGAAATGTTTGAATGATGTGGTTAAGTATATTATCCCATATAAACATTGTTTTGTCTGAATTTTGAAAAAAAAAAAAATCTGGGCTGGATTAGTACTTTAACTAGCGTGTGACTCAGATTAGAGATTTAGGACCATAATTACCTAATGATTACCATAATGATACTGGATTTTGGATTCTCTTGAAACTTTATCAAGATATTTGGAGGAAAAGGAGATTATCAAACTCTTTATTTGATAAAATTCCAAAAGTATTATGATATTCTATCAATAAAATTACAAGATGTTTAATATATTATAAAATAGTTCATCTTTAAGTTGAAGCAAAATAGTCATAAAAGGAGCTTTTTGGCATATTTTTTTTAAAATACTTCCATTTAATGAATTATTTTTTTATTTTTATTTTATGAAGCTGTATAACAATTTGTTTAAAACTTAATTAATTTATAAGTTTTGAAATGTTTGCTGTGAAAATACACACAAAAGGGCCTTCTGAAATTTAGGAAGCTTTATAGACAGCAATGTATCTGCTTCTTCTTTGCAAGGTAAAACTTTTCATACAATCAAAATTAACATCTATTGAAATACACTCACACACACAAAGATGATTCTGTTTATATTTTTAACAGATATCTGAATGAGAATTTACACCAAGAAGATGCATTTGTTGAAAGAAGAGAGTTGCAAGCACTAATTGAGGTGAAGTATAAATTTTAAGGAAATTTTGGCAATTGTAGGAACCTATTTCAAGAAAGGTTATTATAAGTTTTTAGACCACTGGCCAAAGACTAGAAGGGCTGTAGCTATGTTGTGTTACCTGTCCAGCAACCATCTGTCAAGTGGGCCTAGTTAATATTCTAGAGTCAAAAGTTTCTTCAGATTTTTTTGAGTCGCGGCAAACCGAAGGTTTAAAGCTACTCATTGTCGTGGCATGATTTCACTATCTCATGTATTCCTCCGATGGCCGAAGATAAATAACCACCCTGACATTGCCGTTTCTTAAATGGGCTCACTCTGTGTTACTAGGCCAAATTATAAATTTTTGGACACTCTTTTAAAAGACGGTTTCATTTTGAAAGGTTTCAATACAAAATTATCGTAATTTTTTTCGAAACTTTTGATTTTACACGCAAACTACATTCTACACGTAAATAACCACGATACATATAAATAATTAGATTAATAGTTTAGATTAAAAGACCATAAATTCGAAAGGACAGTGTGGAGCTTAACATCATTTTATATTTCTTAGAAATAAATCTGCAAATGCAATGTAAATCTCATATCGGTTATCTCCAATGAAACAAGTTATCAACTACGAAATTGAGCATTAATACATATGATACCTGAAACACAATGTTTGAGTGATATTGGCCATACGGCGCCGTACATGTATATATTGAATGGGTCAGTAGGAAATTGCATAGACGATAATAACTTATTTTGGTATTTTTAAGGATAAAATGCTATAATCTGTCATTCATACTATCATCAATGTATTAAATATTGATTTTGTGTAGTAATTTGTGATTTCAAATATAGTGGGTCAGACTTAACAGCCACATATAACCTACTGAATGCACATTATTATCAACACCTATTTGGTATGCGACGCATTGGCGCGCACTTGCTTATATCCTGCCTTGATACTAAACGAGAATGTTGATTCCTGATTTAAATCCGAGTTGTTGTTTGATTTCGAGACAATCGATTAAGATTATTTAGTGACGAGTAAAGGCATTAACCCCGAGACAATGGTTATATCCCAGTCGTCCGTCAACAATTTTTAGCTCTACTGGCCAAAGGTTAAACTTTTCCTTGTTCACGCGATAATGTCCACAGTTTTCATTGGATTCTCTTCAAACTTTTACAGAATGATTGTACCATCATAAGGATCGTTCCTTTCGAAATCGGGTCAGATCCATCAAGAAACACAGGAAGAGGGGCCTAATTAAAACTTAATTAGAAAATCCTCGTTTACGCGATAAAGTCCACAGTTTTCGTCAGATTCTCTTCAAACTTTCACAGAATGATTGTACCATCATAAGGATCGTTCCTTTTGAAAATTGGTATGATCCCTTAAGAAAAGGGGCCTTATGAAAATTCATTAAAAATTCAATTAGAAATCCATGTTTACGCGATAGAGTCCACAGCTTTCATTGGATTCTCTTCAAACTTTCTCAGAATGATTGTACCACCATAAGGATCGTTCCTTTCGAAAATGGGTCTGATCCATCAAGAAACACGGGAAAAGGGGCCTTATGAAAATTTAATTAAAAAATCCTCGTTAGCGCAACAAAGTCCACAGTTCTCATCAGATTCTCTTCAAACTTTCACAGAATGATTTTACCATCATAAGGATCGTCCCTTTTGAAAATGGGTATGATCCGTTAAGAAAAGGGGCCTTATGAAAATTCATTAAAAATTCAATTAGAAATCCATGTTTACGCGATAGAGTCCACAGCTTTCATTGGATTCTCTTCAAACTTTCTCAGAATGATTGTACCAACATAAGGATTGTTCCTTTCGAAAATGGGTATGATCTGTCAAGAAACACGGGAAAAGGGGCCTTATGAAAATTCACTCAAAAAATCCTCGTTTACGCGATAGAGTCCACAGTTTTCATCGGATTCTCTTCAAACTTTTACAGAATGATTGTACCACCATAAGGATCGTTCCTTTCGAAATTGGGTATGATCCGTAAAGAAACATGGGAAAAGGGGCCTTATGAAAATTCAATTAAAAACTCCATTAAAAATCCTCGTTTACACGATAGAGTCCACAGTTTTCATCGGATTCTCTTCAAACTTTCTCTGAATTATTGTACAGTCATAAGGATAGTTCCTTTTGAAAATGGGTCTGATCTGTCATGAAACAGGGGAAAAGGGGCAGTAGGAAAATTCAATTTAAAAAATCTTAATTAATGCTTGTAAGTCCACAAATGAGATGGGGTTGTCTTTATACTCAAACAGAATAATTATACTTTTGTAAGAAGAGTTCCCTTTGGAATTGGTTCAGATCCATCAAGTAACATGGGAAAAGGGGCTATATAAAAATTCAATTAATAAAACCCTGTTGACACAATAAAGCCCACAGCTTTGATCAGATTTTGTTGAAACTTTCACGGAATGATTGGAAGGTCATAACTGTCATTCTTTTCATAACAGGGTTTGAACTGTCAAGAAGCTCAGGAAAAGGGGCCTCATGAAAATTTCATTTATAAATCCTTGTTACAAAGTTTAGAGCTTTCATCGGATTTTCTTCAAACATTCACAGAATAATTGTACAATAATAATGATTGTTGATGTTTGCATTAGACCTGATCCGTCAAGTATCACAGGAAAAGGAGCATTATGAAATTTAATTTTAGAATCATTGTACAACAATAAAGTCAACAGTTTTCATCAGATTCTGTTAAAACTTTCACAGAATGATTATTCCATCATGAGGATTCTTTCTTTTCTTATTAGGCGTGATCTGTCTAGTATCATGGGAAAAGGGGCCTTTTAGAGAATTTTATCTATAATCCTTGTAACCAAGTCCAGAGCTTTCATTGGATTCTCTTCAAACCTTCACAGAATCATTGTACAATAATCACGATTGTTGATGCTGACATGAGAACTGATCCTTCAAGTATCACAGGAAAAGGAGCCTTATGAAAATTTTATTTTAAAAATTTGACACCAAGATAAAGTCTGCAGTTTTCATCAGATTCTGTTCAAACTTTCACAGAATATTTGTACCATCATAAGGATTGTTCCTTTCCAAATTGGGCCTGATCTGTCTAGTATCATAGGAAAAGGCGCTGTATGAAAAATTTTATTACAAAACATCATCATTACAATAAAGTCCTCAGTCTTTATCAGAATCTCTTCAAACTTTAATAGAATGATTGTACCATCATTTGGATTGTTCCTTTGTAAATTAGGTCTGATTGGTTAAGTGAAACAAGAAAAGGGACCTTATAAAAATTTTATTACAAAACATCATCATTACAATAAAGTCCTCAGTCTTTATCATTTTCTTCAAACTATCATTAGGATTGTTCCTTTGTACACTGGGTCTGATTTGTTAAGTTTCACGGAAAAAGGGGCCTTATGAAAATTTTTTACAAAAATTCTTGACACAATTCAGTCCACTGTTTTCATTGATTCTTTTTAACTTTTAAAGAATGATTCTACCTTCATTAGAATTGTTCCTTTTGAAATTTGGTTTGTTCTGTAAAGTATCATGAGAAAAGGGGCCCTCTGAAGATTTCACTATAAACTCATTAACACAATAAATTCCACAGATTAAACAGATTGATTGTACCATCATTCCAATGTTATTTTGACAGTGGATCTGACTATAGCAAGGGTCACATAAAAAGGGTCCTTATGAAAAACTCTCTTAAATATTCTGGTTAAAACAATGATGTCCCTTGATTTCACCGGATTCACTTCAAAATTTAACAGAATGATTGTACAAATACTTAGATGGTTCTTTTCAGAACTGGGTACAATCCATCAAGTATCATGTAAAAAGGGGCCATATGATTTTTTTTTTATAAATATTCTAGTAAACATAATGAATTCCCAATATTTCATCTGATTCACTTTTAACTTGCATAGAATGATAAAACCAACAGTAAAATATCACAGGAAAAGGGGCCTTATGAGAGCTTGAATTTAATATCTTTGTTAACACAATAAAGTCAACAGTTTTATTGGATTCTCTTCAAAGATGTATGGAATAATTGTGGCATTCGAAACACAGGAAAAGGGGCCTTACAGATTATCATTCAAAACATTCTTGTTTATGTGATGAAGATCACAATCATTATCAAGTTGTCTTTTAAATTTCACAGGACAATTGTCGGGTTGTAAGGAATGTTCCTTTTGGAATGAAATTGATCCATCAGAAAACACAGGAAAAGGGGCCTTATTGATTTTCATTCAAAACAATCCTGTTTATGTGATTAAGTCCACAATTATTGTCAGATTCTGATGAAATATTCATAGAATGATTGTAGGGTCATAAGGTAATTTTCTTTTGGAAATGGAGTGGATCTGTCATGAAACATGGGAAAAGGGGCCTTGAGGATTGTTGCTTAAAATGATTAAGGGGATAAAGCCCCTTTTTTTTTCTTTATGCATTCTTCTTTGAGCAATTAACTTCCTTAAATATCAGATTTCTTTAACGGAAAACTTGATAACCAGTAGAGCCTCTCAGGCCCTCATGGGCTTCTTGTTTTAAATGACATCTCCTCCTAAACCACTGGGCCAATTTGAACCAAATTTGGCAGAAATGTTCCTTAGGTGGTCCCCTTCAAAAATAGCTAAAAGAATTGAAATCTGTTTAAAACTCTGGTTGCCATGGCAACAAAAGTGAAATTTTAAGAATCTTCTCCTCCTGACCCAGAAGGCGTAGAGCCTTGATATTTTGCATGAAGCATCAGTATATTGACCTCTTTCAAAATAGCTAAAATCATGATCCTCGGGGCCCAGGGGCGGAGCTCCAGGGGGATGGGGTTTATATAGAAATAAAGAACAATTTTTTAAATGACATCTCCTCTGAAACCACTGGGCTGATTTGAACCAAATTTGACAGAGATGTTCCTTAGGTGGTCCCCTTCAAAAATAGCTAAAAATCTTCTCCTCCTGACCCAGAAGGCGTAGAGCCTTGATATTTTGCATGAAGCATCAGTATATTGACCTCTTTCAAAATAGCTAAAATCATGGTCCTCGGGTCCCCAGGGGCGGAGCCCCAACGTGGCGGGGTTTTTTTAGAAATAAAGAACAATTTTTAGCTCACCTGAGCACGTAGTGCTCAAGTGAGCTAGTGTGATCCCCTTTTGTCCGGCGTCCGTCTGTCGTGCATCGTGCGTCGTCCGTCAACAATTTCTTTAAACGACATCTCCTCCTAAACCACTGGGCCAATTTGAACCAAATTTGGCAGAAATGTTCCTTAGGTGGTCCCCTTCAAAAGTAGCTAAAAGAATCGAAATCCGTTAAAAACTCTGGTTGACATGGCAACAAAAGTAAAATTTTAAAAAATTTTTTAAAATCTTATCCTCCTGACCCTGAATGCGTAGAGCCTTGATATTTTGCATGAAACATCAGTATATTGACCTCTTTCAAAATAGCTTAAATCATGATCCTCGGTCCCCAGGGGCGGAGCCCAAGGGGGATGGGGTTTATATAGAAATAAAGTACGATTTTTTAAATGATATCTCCTCCTAAACCACTGGGCCAATTTGAACCAAATTTTGCAGAAATTTTCCTTAGATGGTCCCCTTCAAAAATAATTAAAAGAATTGAAATCCGTTCAAAACTCTGGTTGCCATGGCAATAAAAGTGAAATTTCAAAATAATCTTTAAGAATCTTCTCCTTCTGACCCAGAAGGTGTAGAGCCTTGATATTTTGCATGAAGCATCAGTATATTGATCGCTTACAATGTAGCTAAAATCATGATCCTCAGGTCCCCAGAGGCGGATCCCAAGGGGGGTGGGGTTTATATAGAAATAAAGAACGATTTTTTAAATGACATCTCCTCCCAAACCACTGGGCCAATTTGAACCAAATTTTGCAGAAATTTTCCTTAGGTGGTCCCCCTTAAAATTAGCTAAAAGAATTGAAATCCGTGAAAAACTCTGGTTGTCATGGCAACAAAAGAGAAATTTCAAAGTAATCTTTAAGAATCTTCTCCTCCTGACCCAGAAGGCCTAGAGCCTTGATATTTTGCATGAAGCATCGGTATATTGATCTCTTACAATATAGCTAAAATCATGATCCTCGGGTCTCCAGGGGCAGAGCCCCAGGGGGGGGGGGTAAATGTGCTCAAGGTGAGCTTTTGTGGTCTAGCTGCATCTGTCATACATCATAGGCTGTTCATTCTGTGTCAATATCTTAGCTCAATGTCTTGAAAATTTGTCAGGATGTTTGGAGACCAGAATGTTTGTCTCCATGAACCTCAGACAAGTTCAATATCAGATCATGTTGGGTCAAAAACTAGGTCAGTAAGACAAATCATAGAAATAAACTTGTGTGTACTTTATAGGGTACATTTTCACCTCAATGCCTGTTTTTAGCTCCATTGGCTGAACGTCAGAAAACTATTGTCATGGTGTAGTGTCCGTCATGCGTGTGTCCGTCCGGTCGTCCGTCCGTCTGTCCGTAAACTTTTACTTCGAAAATCTTCTCCTAAGAAAGTATGGAACAAATTTCAATCAAATTTCACAGAAATGATCCTTGGGTGACCCTATACCAGATTCCTTCAAAGGATTTTGATCACATGAAAAACATGGCTTTTATGGGTGGGGCTAATTTCCATATATGGTTAAAGCTTTAAAAATCTTCTTCTCAGAAACCGATGGATGGATTTTATCCAAATTTCACAGAAATGATCCTGGAGTGACCCTCTATCAGATTCGTTCAAAGAGTTCTGATCCGATGAAAAACATGGGTGTAATGGGCAGGGCTATTTCCATATATGGTAAAAGCTTTGAAATTCTTCTTCTCAAAAACCAGTGGATGGATTTCAATCAAATTTGACAGATTGATCCTTGGGTGACCTTTTATCAGATTATAAATAGAATTTTGATTGGTTGAAAAATATGGCTTTAATGGGCAGGGCTATTTCCATATATGGTATATACTGAAAACTTTGTAAATTTCTCAGATACCTGTTGATGGATTTCTACCAAATTTCATGGGAATGATAACCAGAAGACTTTTTGTCAGATTCCTTCATATAATTTTGATTGGTTGAAAAACATGGCTATTATGGTGCTGGGTTATGTCCATATAAGGTATACAGTGAAAATTTTACATAATGAATTTTACATAACTTGACTTGACTTTTGTAAAAACAATAAAAAGTTTGAAATGGTTCTCTAGAACTATTTCGAAGATTTCAATGATTTAGATTTATTTTCATTATATTCAGTTTATTTTAAATTCATAAAAAAATTTGCCTGTGGAACAATACAGGCGCTCAAGCGCCTCTAGTTCTCCATATTATCTAGGCCAAGATCAAATATGAGTCACGTCAGACCCAAATCTAGGTCACTAGATCAAATTTAGAAATACTTGTGTGCAATCTAGAGACCCAATCTTGATTTTGAAAAAAATTGGGCATGGCAATGTGCGCTTATCAGACCTATCAGACCTGCGCTTAGGGAATTAATTCATAAAATAATTCTTTAATTATCTTCTCCTCCTAAATCATTGGGCCAATTCAGACTAAACTTGACAGGAATGTTTCTTGGGTGACCTTTTTTAAATATTTTGATTTTCAAAAAATGTAGGCATTGCAGGACTGGCCTTATCATTCTTAGAGAAATCATTCCCACGTATGTGATTTAGGGCCATCTTGGCCCTCTTATTTACTTTTGTTGTCATCAACTTGAGTGAGCCCTTTAGAGCCAATAGCCCTCTCGTTGGTTCAAATTATAAAGGGTGATTATATTAGGGTGCTGGACATGCATGATAAGGTCCAACCATCTTTTAAACAGATCCGGCTAACCTTTGCCAATGTGTTTTATAAGGGTCTCATGACCACAATACAAAAGTCTTTATATAATTATGTTTAATTTTATTTTGTTCCTGCAGGAAGAATATGAGGACCTCAATCAGATAAATGTGGAATCAGAAGATTTTAAATCTTTACCTGCAGAGATCCAACATGAAATTATATATGATATACAACAGAACAGGAAGAATTATAATATGTCTAAAATAGCAGAACTACCCTCTGTAAGTATATAGCAAACAGTTTTAAGTCTGATTTAAATTTGATGAATGAAACATCTTTTAAATACTTAAGTGCAATACATCAAAGGGACCATTATATCTTTAGCTCACCTGAGCACAAAGTGCTTTGTTTGAGCTATTGTGATCGGTCATTGTCTGGTGTCCGTCCATCGATCTGTCCATCCGTCTGTCCGTTCACAATTACAAAACATCTTCTCCTCTTAACCTAACCATGGAATTTCAACAAAACTTCACCAAAATGATCCCTAGGTCGTGCTCTTTCAAATACTCTAAAGAAATGAAATCCATGAAGCAATATCTTGAAGCTTGGTTAGATTAATTGTCAGAACATAACCTTTGACAAGTTCAATGTTGGTTCACTTCAAATCTTAGAAAAACCTTGTGTGAACTGACAGGTCACATTCATGCCTCAAATGTCTTGATAATTGGTCAGAATGTTTGTATGCATAAAATCTCTGTCAAGTTTTATTAGCTCACCTCAGCACAATGTGCTCAAGGTGAGCTATTGTGATCAGTAATTGTCCGGCATCTGGCCGTAAACAATAATTAAAAAATAATCTCCTCCTAAACCATAAGGCCTAGAGCTTTATAAATTGGTACATATCATCACCTATTGATCCTCTACCAAAATACTTCAAAGAATTACTGTACTCTTAAAATTAATTGTTTTCTGTGCGTTCCCAGATTTTACAAAGGAATAAAGAAGGAAATCTTTGAAAATCTTCTTCTCCCATACCAAAGCAAAGGTCTAGAGCTTTGATTTTTGGTATGTATCATCACCTATTGAAGCTCTCCAAAACTACTTCCAAGAATTACTGTATTCTGAAAATTAACCCTTTTCTGTGCAATCCCAGATTTTACAAAGGAAATCTTAAAAAATCTACTCCTCCTAAACCATAAGGCCAAGAGCTTAGATATTTTGCATGTATCATCATCTATTGACCCTCTACCAAAATACTTAAAAGAATTTCTGTATTCTGAAAATAAGCCCTTTTCTGTGCGATCCCTGATTTTACATAGAAATAAAAAAGGATATCTTTGAAAATCTTCCTCTCCCAAACCATATGGCCTAGAGCTTTGATATTAAGTATGTATCATCACTTATTGACCCTCTCCCAAAATACTTCCACGAATTACTGTATTCTGAAAATTAAGCCTTTTCTGTGCAATCTCAGATTTTACAAAGGAAATCTTAAAAAATCTTCTCCCCCTACACCATAAGGCCTAGAGCTTTGATATTTGGTATGTATCATCACCTATTGACCCTCTACACAAATACTTCAAAGAATTACCATTTTCTGAAGATTTACCCTTTTCTGTGCGATCCAAGATTTAACAAAGGAATAAAGAAGGAAATATTTGAAAATTTTCTTCTCCCAAACTATAAGGCCTAGAGCTTTGATATTTGGTACATATCATCAGCCATTGACCCTCTACCAAAATACTTCAAAGAATAACTGTATTCTAAAATTAGCCCTTTTCTGTGCGGTCCCTGATTTTACAAAGGAATAAAGAAGGGAATCTTTTAATGTCTTTTTCTCCAAAACAATTAGGCCTAGAGCTTTGATATTTGGTACATATCATCAACTATTGACCCTCTACCAAAATACTTCAAAGAATTACTGTATTCTAAAAATTAGCCCTTTACTTTGTGATCCCTTATTTTAGTTAGAATAAATAATGATATCTTTGAAAACCTTCTTCTCCTAAACCATTAGGCCTTAAGCTTTTATACCTTGTATGTATTGAATTCTTTACTTCAAAGCATTGCCATATTCAGGAAATTAGTGCTATATTGTTGGATCATCATTATACCTAGGATTAAAAGAGAAATCCTTAGACATCTTCTCCAGAATTATTAGACAGAGGGCTTTGCTATTTTGTTTATATCATAAAGCCTTGAACAATCATACTCAGGGGAGCGATTTAGGACCATCATGGTCCTCTTGTTAACTCACCAGAGCACAAATTGTGAATTGGCTATTGTGATCAGTCATTTTCCGTCGTCTGTCCCTCTGTCTTTCCATCCACAATTCCTTTAAAATTTTATTCTCCCAAGCTCTACAAAAGATGTTAGAAGAATTTCATTCCATGAAAAACTCTGTAGCTGTGGCATTAGAAAATGGTAAATCTGTAAAAATCTTCTCCTAAGGCAGTAGTCTATTCAAGCTGAAACTTTGCAGGGATGTTCCTTGGGTGAAGCTCTACAAAAGTTGTTAAAAGAATTTCATTCCGTGAGAAACTCTCATTGCTGCGGCATTTGAAAATTGGAAATTTTGTAAATCTTTGATTTTTTCTAGCTCACCTCAGCACAAGGTGCTCAAGGTGAGCTATTGTGATCCGCAATTGTTTGGCGTCTGTCTGTCCGTCTGTCTGTAAACATTTCTTAAAAAATCTTCTCCTCCAAAACAATAAGGCCTAGAGCTTTGAAATTTGGTACATATCATCACCTATTGACCCTCTATCAATGTAGCCCTGCAACAACGTCGGCAGCTCAGGGGGTGACGATATCAACTCAACACACCAATACGCAGTATAGTCTACATGTTTATTTACATATGTACAGAACGAGAACTGGATTCAACAAGTTGCCAAATCTCTGTCTAAAAACTGCCTGCCTCAATGCGGCTTAACCATCCCTATTTATATAATGTTCTGACGGTACCACTCTGGTAGGGGACCAGGAACAAGGATCCAGAAACATTGGATGCTTGACCCACCAGGAATATAGACACAATAAACAATATGCATTGTTTACAAGTTCGATACATGTTCTACATGTATCGAATACCGGGTTCTATCATCCTTTTAATTTTATGCAGTGGAAATATTCTTTAACATTTACAGAGCAACATGACCAGTCTAAAATATTAGTAACAAGCAATAACGCATTAAGGTCATTGCGTTACATTCGCCCCTTTCTTAAAACTTTCTACTTTCAGTTGAAAATTCCAAATACTCTAATGCAATAAAATTAAATATAAAATAATATATATATATATATAAATTTCAATCAAAAACCTAAAGTTTAGAATTTGTTAAAAAAAAAAAAACTTCGCTATGATAAAATGTTTGTTAAGTCATAACACTTTCTTAAAAAGTAATAAGTCTGATTGTTTTATTTTTGTTGCCTGGCACGTCTGTCCCGTTCCAGGGTAAGGAGAGCACGTAAACTTCTTGAGCGTGGTGTCAAAACTTCGTTTGTTGCTGACGAGGTTGAATGAGGCTCTTCTTGTGGAGTTCTGTCGTTTTGTTGTTGGCCCGAGGTAACGTCGATTCGAGACCAACCTTGGTCACACAATATTTGAGCACTCCTGCGCCCAATTTCAACTGCTAAGTGTCCAACCAAACGATCTAACATTGTCGGAAAATTTCGTCTGATAATATTTTCTGCTAATCCTGAGAGTTCGTGAAAAAGGAACTCTTCATCTGTCGATGAACTCATTGTCCTTTATTGTTTCACGTAGTATCACTGCAATGAAGGAAAATTGTAATAACATTTCGTTAGGTTCAACATTCATTTAAGTGTTTCCTGATTGTACCATTTTAAGAGTCAATTGCCCTCGAGTGGTTTTCCGCCATACAAATATTTCAGATATATATTAACAAACTTCCTTGTCACTATATTTTTCATCGTGTTAGAACATAGGGATAGGAGGCTTGTACAGTTTGTTGATCCAATTCATGCGACGTGGCATCGGTAGATAGGTTTGTCCCTTCTGTCTTCGTAGATTGAAGCTCGACATCCGTCGAATCCGACTGCGGTCGCCCAGATGGTTGTCTCTTTATACACCTTTTACAGAAGCAACTTGGCAGAATTTTTGACTTAAGACACAATAAACTTAAAACAACTGCAGCAAGCAACAATGAGAGCGCTAAACTTATGAAGTACCAAATATTGTTTCCTTTTTCTACGTCGGGGTCGTTCAGTGACGTCAGTTCATTCAATAATTTGTCTAAGGGCATATCGGTTATATCCGTCAATTGTCTAGGGATTTTGATACTCGAAACATTTGGATATTGCTCTATTAGCGTTTGCCAAATATTTCTAACTGTGAAATTCGCTACCCTTAATTTGGAATATTGGTTATTGGAAATATTGGATTTACCTACAACAAACGGTTCGGAAAGAGTAAAGTGCATATTTGTTGCAGTGCATCCGTCATTTACAATAAGTATGTCAACAGGGGAGCTTGTACGAACATCAGTATGATGGCCATAACATACCAACGCAAAGGTCAAACTTGTCCGTGACATAATTAACCAGGTGAAATCAAGTAAGTGTTTGGCTTTTGGCAAAGCTTCATAAGAAACCTGGGTGACACAATGATCTAGTCTTGGTTTTTCACTCAGAAATAGATCGAGGATGCACGTTCCATGTATATTGACGGGAAATTCGGGACTAGGTATAGTGCAAAACTTTGTACTTTTAAGACCACATGTTTGGGCTTCAAAATCGGTAAGTAAATGATACTTCGTTCTTGCTTTATTAATCAAAAATGCTCCTGACTCTAACTTATAAGTTGCTAGGAGATCTTTTGTTTTGGAACCAACGCCATATACGACAGGTATGGGTGATAGGGCTGGAATTGAGACAGCTTTATATACTTCAAAATAGTGATCAAGTCTTATAACAGGGATAGACAATAAGACTATTATCTTCCCAGCTATAAACAACGTTTCCGTTTGCAAGTATTTATAAAAGTCCCAAATATTGGTTTTTGGATCAGACATGAAGGACATGAGGTCGGGCAAAGCCCCTTGAATTTAGAGTAGTAACTTTTGTAACTGTAGTGGATTAACGATTCGTACAGAAAGTTTCCCCATGGCCAAAATGTCTAAATCAACGCTTAAATTTGAAAGAAACGTTTTTGCCCCTTGGATCAAAATCCTTATTTCATCTAACAGTAAATTTAGGCGACTATATACTTCTATAAATCGGCGATTTTCGTTGATTTTTCGAGCAAATTCTTGTGTAATTATATTAATCTTCTGAGCCATCTCGCGTATACTACCAATAATTTCGATTACTGACTGTCTGTTTTCTCGTATTAGTGAATGTGACTTTGTTCTACAACATGTATTATTCTCTTTTGTGTTTTGGCAAGCGACGAGACTTGACCTTGTATGTTTTTCAGATCGCTTTCACTTACGACGCCAAACAGCCAGGACAAAGCATCGCCTACAAATGGCACTAAACTTCGACGATTTCGTGTATTTTGAGAAAGGGTCATAAAGTTTTTCAAATCCGCTTTTATTTCCTGTTCTAATTCTCGTAGATAATCTACTTCGTACAATAACCCATCAAGTGCATTTCGAAAAGGTTCAAGATCTTCCGACTTCAAATGTTTAGATTTTGACACATCTAACGCAGTTATTACTAACTTAAAATCTTTGGTTAATCTTAGCATGAGACTATCAAAATTTTTAAAATCAATCACGAATGTTGCTAACCATTTTGCTCTTGTAGTGCTTACTTCATTTGTCTTGTAAAATGCAACATTATCTCTAACTAACACTGCTTTAGCAACGAACGGCGCCCATGGACGTTGCTTTATACGACAGATAAAAACTATTGCTGCCAAGATGCCTAGTATAAAAGTGAATTTCGACATTTTTACTCCTAAAATGAACAAAACATTTTTCGTAAATACTAAAATTTTAAACTACAAAAGTTTAAACAACAAAAAAAGGTACCTTTTTACATGTCATAAACAATACACTAGTGCTTTTACTATAAAACCTCTTAATATACTATAAACAGGAAGCTACTATCATAATAATAACATCCTACTCAGTGTCACATTTGCTTCGTGACCTGATCTTTTGCCTCAATTCGGCTAACGGAATATCTGACTCTGAACTGGAGCTCAGTCTTTCCCTACGATATTTATGTGTTAAGAATTTTTTATGCTTAACATTTTTTTCCGGAAATTCGCTTACCGGGCCGCTACTTGCCTGATATGCAACGTACTTAATTGAGTTCTCTGTCACCCCAATTAAGGTAGAATATTTTTCAATACTCTTAATCCACACCTTAAAAAGTCTAGCGTCTGAACCGTCAAACGTCGAAACAATTCTTGCTACCCCCTTCGCACCCACTGCTGTTGTAAGGTTTTTAATATGACCCTCAACCGAACGACATAAGTCAACTAATTCTGCCATGCTTTAGTAAAAAGTAATACAAATTGACTTACGGTTTCCAGAAGAAGGTTGCTTCAACCCAACATCCTAGATTCACGGTACTAATTAACGTTATGTAGCCCTGCAACAACGTCGGCAGCTCAGGGGGTGACGATATCAACTCAACACACCAATACGCAGTATAGTCTACATGTTTATTTACATATGTACAGAACGAGAACTGGATTCAACAAGTTGCCAAATCTCTGTCTAAAAACTGCCTGCCTCAATGCGGCTTAACCATCCCTATTTATACAATGTTCTAACGGTACCACTCTGGTAGGGGACCAGGAACAAGGATCCAGAAACAATGGATGCTTGACCTACCAGGAATATAGACAACAATAAACAATATGCATTGTTTACAAGTTCGATACATGTTCTACATCTTTTCTGTGCAATCTCAGATTTTACAAAGGAAATCTTAAAAAATCTTCTCCAAAACCATAAGGCCAAGAGCATTGATATTTGGTATGTATCATCAGCTATTGACTCTCTACCAAAATACTTCAAAGAATTACTATATTCTGAAAATTAGCCCTCTTCTGTGCGATCCCTAATTTTTGATAGGAATAAAGAATGATATCTTTTAAAGTCTTATTCTCCTAAACCATTAGGCCTAAAGCTTTTATATTTGGTATGTGTTGATGTCTATACTTCAAAGCATTGCCTTATTTAGGAAATTAGGGTTATATGGTGGGATCATCAATATACCTAGGATTAAAAGAGGAAATCCTTAATCATCTTCTCTAAAATAAATAGACAGAGGGCTTTGCTATTTTGTATATATCATAAATCCATGAACCATCATTCTCAGGGGAGCGATTTAGGACCATCATGGTCCTCTTGTTTCAGAAACTACAAGGCCAAAGCGCCAAAGTGCAAAATTTGAGAAAGTTAAAAAAAAATCACTTTAAGGCTGAGGACGTTTCTATTTGGAATATAGGCCAGCCTGGCTGTTACCTATCAGTTTTAATTAAATCATGCCTGTGTAGTAATAACTTCACTGGATTCACTTCAAAATTTCATAGAATGATTGTACAATCATAATGATGTTTTTTTTTTAGAATTGAGTACAATCTGTTAAGTATCATGTAAAAAGGGGCCATATGAATTTTTTAATTGCAGTCATGATACTGACTGTAATCTAGGAATTGCCCAAATTTGCTCTTTGCTTATAGGAACCTGACAATGGCCTGAAAATGTTTTCCTTGCTCATAGATTAATTCATAATTTCTTGTAGTATATTATCTGAAAATGTAAGCCCATTCATAAAGAATGACCGTGAAAAGCCGAATCGCTGAATGTGCACAGTGATTAAGGTCACAACCTCTACAGGTACTTCTGTTTATACCATCTTAAACAATGTTGCATCCAGGCCACTTGATAGAGGGAATCCTCCGGGTTTGTCGTTATGTCTCATCAGAGACATAGAATAATGTATATTTATGTCTCTGACATCATTTAATTGACTGCCTGAACTTACCATCATTAAGGATTTCATTTAACAAAAAATGGGTATGGTAGGCCTCAGTGTTTAACGATTCGTTGATCTTAGACATAGTAGAAAGTGAAGCTAGACATTCTGCCGTCTTGAATTTTTCTAAAATAATTACCTTCATTCTTGCAATTTTAAAAGTTACCATCTACAAAGTTTAATCCAGTTTTGTACATGTGTATCTGTTCGGTGTAAATAACCAATTCGTAAAATAGAGTTCTTTGTTGATTTAATGTTACCGTATTTTTAATAATGGTATAGAAATTAGACCAAGTCCATTACCGCAATTGAGGTTCGAAGGTCGATCCACGTGACATTTTCTTAATGCGTCAGTAACCCCAGGTGTTCAAAAACTCGTCGGTTTCCAAGGAGAAGTCGCTATGCAGGATAATTAGATTTTATCCCTTTTGTTTAAGGATGGAAATCTTTACGTCGGTGTAAAGTTAAATTCAATTTGATTAATCCGTTAAACTATCAATAATGAACATGTCTCGGGTGAAAATTCTAGCTTTTAAATATTGACACGGACCAAAAGATAACCACAATTTGTAGACCTGTAGAAATTTTACGGATTATTCAATTCCGATAGACCAGGAAGGTAAGGGTAGAATTTAATAATTCTCCACATGCTGAATTTTGTCTGTTTCTGCTTAAATCTAGTAACTACAGTTGTAATCTTTCGAAATATGGGAGGATGATGCTCCTTAAACTATCCTTCGCATATTTTGTCCGAATTCGACAATTACGCTGTCAGTTATGGGTGAGAAAACATGGTTGGGATTCTTTTGCGAGGAGGGGGGGGGGAGATAGAAGTCTTTAAATGTGATTTCATAATAAGGAAAAGTTAACAGACAAATAAGAGAATGACTTCAACTATCATACAAATTGTTAATATACAGTCTGACTGCATTTGAGGCCGTTTAGGTTGACATAATGAAGCCCCCATGTTTCATCGGATTCACTTTTAATCTTTCACAGAATGATTAAACCAACAATAAAGTATCACGGGAAAAGGGTTTTTGTGAGAACTTGATTGAAATACGTTCCTTAAGACAATACATTCCACAGTTCTAATCAGATTCTCTTCAAAGATGTAAGGAATAATTGTGGCATTGGAACACAGAAAATGGGGCCTTACAGATTATTATTCAAAACATTCTTGTTATTGTGAAATTATGAAGTTCACAATTATTAGAATGTCTTTAAAATTTCACAGAGGACTATTGTAGGGTCAAAAGGAAAATTTCTTTTGGAAATGAAATTGATCAATAAGAAAACACAAGAAAAGGGGCCTTATGGAATTTCAATCAAAAGAATCCTGTTTATGTGATAAAGTCCACAACAATTATTGGATTCACATTATGATTGTAGGGTCAAAAGGAAACTTCCTTTTAGAAATGAAGTGGATCTGTCATGAAACATGGGAAAAGGGGCCTTAAGGCTTTTTGCTCAAAATAATAAAGGGGATAAAGTCCAATTTGTTATTTTTTCATGCATTCTCCTTTAAGCTTCCTTCAATATCAGACAAGACTTGATAACCGTACACATTTGGCTCCCTTAGGCTTTATTAGTCATCAACTCAGATGAGCTTTTTAGGGCCAATGACCATCTTGGTTTAAACCTATCAATATTCATTTATTCACAACATTTCACTATATCTACAGGACTTTTTTGTATGCAGAATTCTGTGGGATAACTAAGCTGTTAATATTTTGCTCATTTTCAGTTTCTAAGGGAGGATCTATTCGTTCTAAATAACAATATGTCAAGTGAAAGCAACTGCTCCAATGTCCATCTTACAAATCAAAATTAGGTTATTATTGGTCATTTGGAGTGAAATACATCTTGTTTGCCTGAAGTCTGAGGTTAACCTTTTCCACGTAATCAGGCTTTTGTATTCCCCTCAAGTCAAAAGCTTGGGATAATTTTGAAAGTGAAGAAATTGCTTGAAACAAGTAATTTCTTCATTTTTATATGCCCGTCCAAAGACGGGACTTATTATGGGATCAATCATGGCTTCCTGGCAGGAGGGTTGGCGGCATCCAGTTCTTTGTCTGGGGTATAAATCTGGAACCTTATGTCTAATTTTGATTGCAGTTGTAATCATTACATTACATAATAACGGAGTGCAGTGCATAAGAATGGTAACTCTACCATACTTATTTTCAGCTCTACTGGCCGAAGGACACTAGAGCTATTGCGATGGCTTTTTCCTGTCGTGTGTCTGTGCTTGCATTCATTAACTTTTCCATGTTAACACTCTAGAATCCACAGTTTTCATCGATTCTCTTTAAATTTTCCAAGAATGATTGTACAACCATAAGGATGGTTCCTTTTGAAATTGGGTCAGATCCGTCAAGAAACACAGGAAAAGGGGTCTAATTAAAATTTAATTAAAAAAATCCACAGCAACACTCTAGAGTCCAGAGTTTTCATTTGATTCTCTTCAAACTTTCACAGAATGATTGTACCATCATAAGGATCATTCCTTTTCAAAATTGGGTCTGATCCGTCAAGAAACATGGGAAAAGGGGCCTTATTAGAATTTAACGGAAAAATCTATTAAGAAATCCTCGTTATCACTATAGAGTCCACAGTTTTCATTGGATTCTCTTTAAACTTTCACAGACTGAATGTATCATCATAAGGATTGTTTCTTTTAAACTTGGGTATGATACGTTAAGAAATCAGGAAAAGGGGCCTTTTGAAAATTTGATTAAAAAGAATTCCTCATTAATATTCTATGGGCAGTCGGTAGCGCGTCAGACTCCTAATCTTCAATTACGGGATGTCATGGGTTCGATCCCCGGCGGTGGCACATATTCTTTCCAACATTTGTCTCTGACCAATGGGCGGATAATCGTAAACCTAACCGGGATAGCAGCCGGAGGCTAGGAAAGGATGTAGTGGTAGTACTGGTGTGAGAAATACAAGGAATCCATTGTTAGGATTTTCAGCTGCCGCAATAAGACTGAAATATGTTTAAAGTGGTGTTTAACCCCATTCAATCCATCAATCAATCACATTTTAGGCTCAAATGAAATATTTGTTCTTAAGTTATTGTCCATGATATCTCGGCCAAGTTCAAATTTGGGTCTCAAGGATAAAAAAAGGTCACTTGTCATGTGTTGTGTCCTTCATGCGTCCCTCCGTGCATGCATGCATGCATCTGTCCATCCATCTGTAAACTTTTACTTTAAAAATCTTCTCCTCAGAAAGTACCAAACAGAATTCAACCAAATTTCATAGAAATGATCCTTGGGAGGTTGGCCCTTCATTAAATACCTTCAAAGATTTTTAATCGGTTGAAAAAATAGCTTAAATGGGCAGGGCTTTTCTCAAATATTGTGAAACCTTTAAAAATCTTCTTCTTAAAAAGCAGTCGATGGATTTCAACAAAATTTTACAGGAATGGTCATTAGGCAAACCTTTATCAAATTCCTTCAAAGACTTTTGATTGGATGAAAAACATGGCTTTAATGGGCTGGATTAATTTCAATATATTGTTAAAGCTTTGAAACTTTTCTTCCCAGAAACCAGTGAATGGATTTCAAGTGAATTTTACAGGAATGATCATTGGGTGTAGTTTCAATATATGGTTAAAGCTTTGAAAACCTTTTTCCTAGAAACCAGTTGATGGATTTCAACCAAATTTCACTGGAATGATCCACTGATGACTTTTTTCAGATCCCATCAATTTTAATTTTAATTCGTTGAAAATATGGCTTTTATGGTTGTCCTTGTATGGTATCCAGTGAATTTTTAGATTGCCATTCTTGAATGGCAGATTTTTAGCTCACCTGAGCACAAAGTGCGAGGTGAGCTATTGTGATTGGTTGTTGAACGTTGTCCGTCCGTCTGTCTGTCCGTCCACACTTTCTTTAAAAATCTTCTCCTCCTACACCATTTGGCCAATCAAGCTGAAACTTTGCAGGGATGTTCCTTGGGTGAAGTTCTACAAAAGTTGTTAAAAGAATTTAATTCCGTCAAAAACTCTTGTTGCCACAGCATTTGAAAATGGGAATCTTTAGTAATTCTTTAAATATCTTTAAAAATATTCTCCTCCTAAACCAGTAGGCCAATCAAGCTGAAACTTTGCAGGGATGTTCCTTGGGTAAAGCTTTTCAAAATTGTTAAAAGAATTTAATTCTGTCAAAAACTCTAGTTGTCACGGCATTTGAAAATGGGAATTTTTAGTTATTCTGTTAATATCTTTAATATCTTCTCCTCCTGAACCAGTGGGCCAATCAAGCTGAAACTTTGCAGGGATGTTTCTTGGGTAAAGCTTTTCAAAAGTTGTTAAAAGAATTTCATTCTGTGAAAAACTGTTGTAACTGCGGCATATGAAAATGGTAAATTTTAGTAAATCTTTGTGTTTTTTTTTCATAGACTACAAGGCAAAAGACCTTTATATTTTGTATAGAGCTTGATCATATGGTTCTCTACCAAGTTTTTAAATATTTAATGTCTGGGCTCAAAAATGGCCCCTACCCTGAAGTCTGAAGTTTGGAAAAATGCTTAATTAGAGCAATTTCAAAAGACTTCTCTTAAACTATGAGGTCTAGGATATTTATATTGGTTATGTAGCATATGTAGATGGTTTTATACTATATCACTTAAAGTTGTCCTCCTAGGGTCAAAAATGGCCCTGCACTAGGGGTCCAAAAATTGGGAAAAACGCAAAATTTGAGTATGTTAAAAAAAATCTTCATTATTAAGCTGAGGGCATTTATATTTTGAGTGTAGCACAGCCTGACTGTTATCTATCAATTTTGATTAAATTATGCCTGTAGGTTAAAAAACACCCCTTCCCTGGGTGTCCAAAGTTTGTAAAAATGCTCAATTAGACCATGTTCAACAGTCTGCTCCTCCCAATCTACAAAGTCTAAGGCATTCATATTTGGTATTTAGCATAAACAGATGGTTCTCTACCATGTTTGCGAAAATCTTAGCCCTGGGATAAAACATGGAACTGCATCCAATTAGAGCAACTTCGAAAGTCTTCTTCTTCTGAAATATAAGGTGAAGGGCATTCATATTTGGTATGTAGCATGACTAAATAATTTTGTACTATGTTACAGGAAAATATGGTCTTAGGATAAAAAAAGTCTCTGCTCCTTGGGTCAAAAAATTGTGTAAATCTCACTGAAAGAATTCTTCTTCTTAAATAGAAATGGAGAAATTGCTTGTCACTCCCTTTCTCACAATGCTTTTTTAAACCTATTTTCCCTGAGGGTGACAAATTCTGGGATAGTTTGGTAATGGATTAAAATATAAAGCCAAAGGCATCCATTTTTATTGTAAAGCATTACTGGATTGTTTTGTACAAAGCCCAATTTCTTCATTTGGCGGGCTTAGTGCAAAAGGGTTGTAACTCATTTTTTATCAAAAAATGTTTTTTTTCCATATTTGTTACCTACATAATATACCAATACACAATCCCTTTAAATATTTTAAGAAAATTCCCATTACTTACAGAGAAATTGAAAAGAAGTCAAGAGGTTGTATCTCAAAACCATATTGATTTTTCATGCAAAACGGTTGTAACTCATGACTTACAACCGATATTTATTTAGAAATAATTTGAAAAAGTTAAATCATGACCAATACTTTGAAATTACAGATAGTATACATTCTAAATTAGCTAATAAGATGTCAAAACTACTTTTTAGACTTTTGAAAGGCTTTTTGTTAAAATAAATTGTTAAATAGTCATGGTAAACTTTTATCTTACTGTGTTTTGTTCATTAGTCAAAAATGTTACAGCTTTCAATTAGCACCATAAAAAAGTAATGGATATTTACCATTTATTTATTTATCTGAAACTTATTATTTGAAGATATCTGAATTTCTGTTTATAAAACTTGTGTTATGATAATTTTTTGTATTGAATGAACTCCGAGTATGCCTCGAATTCAAAGAGTTATTACAGCACATCATGGCCAGAGAAGTTGTCTTGACACACAGAAATTTCATGTGAGCTAATGTTCCTCTAGGAAACCAAACAGGAAATTTCAAGAAAGCTCTTAAGACTAAATGATGATACATATATATATTATTAGCTCGGCTGTTTTCAGAGAAAACCCAAGGTGATGCTATAGCCTTGGTGTCATCTTTGTCGTCGTCATGCGAAAAATTTAACATTTTGTGATATCTCTGGTTCTACTTAAGGCATTCACTTGAAACTTGGCACACTTGTTCACTATCGAAAGAGCAATCTATACTATCAAGGGGATAACTCTGCATTTTGTGCTTTTAACCACTATCCACCACCCAATAGCTGAGCGTAGGCACCCGACTAGGCGGTGCTCTTGTTATCCTTTCTGTCAATAGATATAGTTTTCTTGTTGTCTGTTCATCTGTTCCCCTAGAGTAGGAATTATTAAATAACCAGCATCCAAGGTTAATGAAACTCCATTGTTCTTTACCCCTTTCAAAAGATTAGTTTGCTATTTTACTTAAGGAGTACCCATTTCATGAAAAAAGTGGAGCTTGATGCGAAATTACATTTTTCAACAATATCTGTATTACTGGTACTGTACGGCAAGGTTGATTAAACTTCAGGCTCCTATCATCAATCACTAGGAGATGACTTAGTGGTACTTGTTTTTCTAATTTAACAATACCTGAAATCATTCTGTTTTGTGGAAATAAGCTGTTTATTACTTTCCTATTTGACAATTGCCTTTTTAGCTCACCTGAGCACAACGTGCTCAAGGTGAGCTTTTGGTATCACCTTTTGTCCGTCGTGCGTCGTGCGTCGGAAGTCGTCAACAATTCTTTAAACATCTTCTCCTCAGTAACCACTGGGCCAATTTCAACCAAACTTGGTAGGAATGTTCCTTTGGTGACCCTTCTCAAAAGTTGTTCGCGGATTTTTGATTGACCCCCAAATATTGGCGTGGCAGGGCGTGGCAGTTTTTAACTTAGAAATCTTTAAACATCTTCTCCTCAGTAACCATTGGGCCAATTTCAACCAAATTTGGTATGAATGTTCCTTGGGTGACCCTTTTCAAAAGTTGTTCGTGGAATTTTGATTTATGCCCAAATATGGGCGTGGCAGGGCGTGGTAGTTTTTGACTTAGGAATCTTTAAACATCTTTTCCTCAGTAACCACTGGGCCAATTTCAACCAAACTTGGCATGAATGTTCCTTTGGTGACCCTTTTCAAAAGTTGTTCGTGGAATTTTGATTTACGCCCAAATATGGGCGTGGCAGGGCGTCGCAGTTTTTGACTTAGAAATCTTTAAATATCTTCTCCTCAGTAACCATTGGGCCAATTTCAACCAAACTTGGCATGAATGTTCCTTGGGTGACCCTTTTCAAAAGTTGGTCATGGAATTTTGATTTATGCCCAAATATGGGCGTGGCAGGGCGTGGCAGTTTTTGACTTAGAAATCTTTAAACATCTTCTCCTCAGTAACCATTGGGCCAATTTCATCCAAACTTGGCATGAATGTTCCTTTGATGACCCTTTTTAAAAGTTGTTCGCAGAATTTTGATTAATGCCCAAATATTGGCGTGGCCGGGCGTGGCAGTTTTTGACTTTGAAATCTTTAAACATCTACACCTCAGGAACCATTGGGCCAATTTCAACCAAACTTGGTATGAATGTTCCTTGGGTGACCCTTTTTAAAAGTTGTTCGGCAGAATTTCGTTTCACGACCATATATGGGTGTGGCAGTTTTTGACTTTGAAATCTTTAAACATCTTCTCCTCAGTAACTATTGGGCCAATTACAACCAAATTTGGTATGAATGTTCCTTGGGTGACCCTTTTCAAAAGTTGTTCGCAGAATTTTGATTTATGCCCAAATATGGGCGTGGCAGTTTTTTTAACTTTGAAATCTTTAAACATCTTATCCTCAGTAACAGTTGGGTCAATTTCAACCAAACTTTGCATGAATGTTCCTTTGGTGACCCTTTTCAAAAAATGTTCCTGGAATTTTGATTTATGCCTGAATATGGGCGTGGCAGGGTCAGGCACTTTTTTGACTTTGAAATCTTTAAACATCTTCTCCTCAGTAACTATTGGGCCAATTTCAACAAATTTGGTATGAATGTTCCTTGAGTGACCCTTTTCAAAAGTTGTTCTAGAGTTTTGATTGATGACCAAATAAGGGCTTGGAAGGGTAGGGCAGTTTTTGACTTTGAAATCTTTAAACATCTTCTCCTCAGTAACCATTGGGCCAATTTCAATTTTGAATCATCTTACATTAGTCAGGTGAGCGATTTTAGGGCCATTCTGGCCCTCTTGTTTCTTTATGCATTCTTCTTTGACCAATTAACTTCCTTAAATATCAGATTTCTGTAATGGAAAACTTGATAACCAGTAGAGTAGTAATTTTCAGATGAGCGATTTAGGACCATTATGGTCCTCTTGTTAATAATTGAGTTAGTAGGATGAACTATGTTAAAGGGTAAAAAGTGTATAGTGAGTTTCTGAGATTTTAAGGCTTTTGTGTATGTATACATGGATTGACTGATTAATACCCAATTTTGATGGAGACTGATGTAACTCAGATTACACCAGTTAGCTATTGGACTGCATATCTAATATTTTCACACACTAAGAAAAGGTATTCGTCTTTGCAGTTCTAACTAGAGGTGCTTGAGGGTAGTGGTAGTACTGGTGCGAGAAATACCAGGAATCATTTGTTAGGTGCTCCATCCGCCGCGATAGACCTGAAAGATTGTTAAAAGCATTGTTAAACCCCATTCAAACAAAATCTATAGGCCATATTTTTCACTCAATTGACTGATATTTATTCAGAGGTTTGTCTTATAAAAATCTTTGTCAAGTTTAATATTAGGTCACATGCGACGAAATACTAGGTCACAAGGTCTAATATAAAGAAATCTGCCTTCCAATTTACTTTCTACTTTTCTTGCACAAATACCTTGAAATTTGGTAAGATTGTTTGTACGTGATTTCTTGAACAAGATTTGAATATGGGTCACTTTTGGCTAAAGTAAGGTCACTTGTGCTAGCACGTCACACTCCTAATCTTCAAATATTGAATGTCATGGGCTCTATCCCCAGCGGTAGCACATATCCTTTCCAACATATGTCTCTCACCAATGGATGGATATTTGTAAACCTAAGTGGGATAGCAGCTAAAGGCTAGGAAAGGATATAGTGGAAGTACTGCTGTGAAAAATACCAGGAATCCATTGTTAAGTGCTCCAGCCGCTGCGATATGACTGAAATACTGTTAAAAGTGGCATTTAACCCCATTCAATCATTTGATTTAAGCAATTATCTCTGTAAATATAAAATTACGTTTACGAAAAACTTGATACCCAATAGAGCGTCCCAGGCCCTCATGGGCCTCTTGTTTTAGTTATTAGCATGGCTGTTTTCTGAGAAATCTCGAGGTATTGTGATCACCTTGGCGTCGTTGGCGTTGATGTTGGCGTGACAAACCATAACCTTGGTCATATCTCTGATGTTATTGAAAAATCCTCATGAAACTTGGCATGTGTATTGACCATCACAAGAGCTATCTAGAATATCAAGAAGGATAACTCTTAAAGCATTTTTGTAAGAGTTATGCCCTTTTTTGGACTTAGAATTTTTGCATTATCCAGCACCTGCAGCTGAGCCTTGGCGCTCGTGGGTGGTGCTCTTTTTGCCCTTTGTTGTTTTTCAGACTTTAATTTTTCCAGGGCATTACTTTGAAAGTATAATTGGTATCATCATGAAACTTTATGTGTGGACAGATCTCACCAATGGAAAGTGCAGTACAGAAGGACCATAACTCTACCATAATTAATTTTTGACTTAATGCCCTTTGGGTTTTTTACAGACTTTGTTTAAATCCCCTCCCAAAGACAACATCAAGCAGTGTGACAAGTACATGTATATCTTATGACAGTTTGGCTCCTTGTTCACATTGATTTCTACCCCAAAAGACAAAATTATTTTAAATCTAACAGACTTAGAATTTTTGTTTGCAAATTCTCTCAAGTTCAACCATATTTCCTTTCCTAGTGACTGCTGTTGAATTTAGAAAAATAGTCATTTTAATATTCATCTGCTTTACACCAAGACCTCTTACTGTGACAATTGGTTTTGTAAGAAATGTGCACCCATAAACTTTTACTATAAAAATCTTCTCAGAATTCAACCAAATTTCACAGAAATTATCCTTAGGTGACCCTTTATCAGTTTCCTACATAGATTGTTAATCTGATGAAAAACATGGCTTAAACGGGCAGGGCTAATTCCTTATATGGTGAAACCTTTTAAAATCTTCTTCTCAGAAACCGATGGATGGATTTCAACCAAATTTAAGAGGAATGATCATTTGGTGACCCTTTATCAGATTCCTTCAAAGAATTTTGATCGGCTGAAAAATATGGCTTTAATGGGTGGGGCTAATTTCCATATATGGTGAAACAGTTAAATATCTTCTTCTCAGAAACCAGATGATGGATTTCAACCAAATTTTACAGGAATGATCAATAAGTGACCCTTTATCAGATTTCTTCAAAGAATTTTGTTTGGATGAAAAACATAGCTTTAATGGGCGGGATTAATTTCCATATATGGTGAAACATTAAAATCTTTCCAGAAACCAGTGGATTGATTTCAACTTAATTTTACAGGAAATTGTCTGGTGACTATTTTTTAGATGTCATCAATTTCAATTTTGACACATTGAAAATATGGCATTTATTGTTGTGGTTTATGTCCATATATGGTATCCTGAGAATTTTTAAATTGCAATTCTTGAATAGCAGATTTTTATGCCCCCACCACTTAATGTTGGGGGGGGGGCATATAGATTTGCCCTTGTCTGTCCATTCGTACTTCCATACTTCCGTCCTTCCTTCCTTCCTTTCGTCCGTCCTGAAAATTATCTCTGAAAGTATAATAGCTATCAACTTGAAACATGATAGGTGGATATACCTCATTGAGGAGAAGTGCAGTGCACAAGAACCAAAACTCTTGCTAGCATAATTTTGGAGTTATTGCCCTTTGTTATTTTAAAGAATTACATTTTGTCTGGGGCATATCTCTGAAAGTATAATAGCTATCAACTTGAAACTTCACAGGTGGATAGACCTCATTGAGGAGAAGTGCAGTGCACAAGAACCACAACTCTTGCTTGCATAATTTTGGAGTAATTGCCCTTTGTTATTTTAAAGACCTTGTCTGGGGCAAACTCTGAAAGTACATGTATAATAGCTATCAACTTGAAAATTCGCAGGTGAATAGACCTCATTGAGGAGAAGTACAGTGCACAAGAACCACTACACTTGCTTGCATAATTCTGGAGTTATTGCCCTTTGTCATTTTAAAAGCTTACATTTTGTCCTGGGAATATCTCTGAAAGTATAATAGCTATCAACTTGAAACTTCGCAGGTGAATAGACCTCATTGAGGAGAAGTGCAGTGCACAAGAACCACTACACTTGCATGCATAATTCTGGAGTTATTGCCCTTTGTCATTTTAAAAGCTTACATTTTGTCCTGGGAATATCTCTGAAAGTATAATAGCTATCAACTTGAAACTTAGCAGGTGAATAGACCTCATTGAGGAGAAATGCAGTGCACAAGAACCACATCTCTTGCTTGCATAATTTTGGAGTTATTGCCCTTTGTTATTTTAAAGACTTACAATATGTCCGGAGAATATCTCTGAAAGTATTATAGCTATCAACTTGAAACATGATAGGTGGTTAGACCTCATTGAGGAGAAGTGCAGTGTACTAGAACTACAACTCTTGCTTGCATAATTTTGGAGTTATTGCCCTTTGTTAATTTAAAGACTTACATTTTGTCCTGGGAATATCTCTGAAAGTATTATAGCTATCAACTTGAAACATGATAGGTGGATAGACCTCATTGAGGAGAAGTTCAGTGTACTAGAACTACAACTCTTGCTTGCATAATTTTGGAGTAATTGCCCTTTGTTATTTTAAAGACTTATATTTTGTACGGGGAATATTTCTGAAAGTATAATAGCTATCTGTGTTAGTTGGGTGAACTGCTAAAGGGTTAAAAGCATACAGTGAGTTTCTGAGATTTTTAGGTTTTTGTGTATGCATACATGAATGGAATGATTAACACCCAATTTTCATTGAGACTGTGGTAACTCAGATTACACCAGTAAGTTATTTACAGTAACCTGGATTGCACACACTTTGAAAAGGTATGCCTCTTTGCAGTTCTAAAAATAGATCAAGGAGGTGCAAGGATGTTAGAAAGTGGTAGAAAGTAGGGTTCTGTCTTATTGGTTACTGCTCTTGGATTATAGAAGATAAAAGCTTATTATTATCAAAGGAAATGTGGATTATGTTTTTAACCCATTACCAGACAACATAATAGCCTGTCTTTCTAGATGTTCTCCCACACGATCAAATTTATTACCGGTCCAAATTCAAAGAAGTTGCAAATGACAATTTAAGTTGATGAAATCTTCAAAATCTTTGTCTTTTAGGGTAGAAAACATTGTGGAGCAATTTCTTTATTCTCCACAATGTTTGTCAAAGCTTTCATATTGAAGGGCGTTCAAAAGTGTCACTGTGTGGGAATGGGTTAAACTTATAGCTTATCCCATTCCCCCACAGTGACACTTTTTTACAGTTCAAACAACTAAATTAACATTAAACCCATTCCCACACTGTAAAATTTTAGTCCAGTGAATATAATTTTTTTATATTGAATTCCAAATATCATAATTTACCGAACCAGTACAATCAGGCCTGTGGAGCAATACAGGGGCTCAAGCGCCTCTAGTTCCCATTTATCAACCAGTCTAGGTCAATATTTTGTTTCATATTTAGGACTCCCATTTGCCATGATATTTGTTTGCCTAATCAGAGACTTACCCTGCATGTAGACCTTGTCCTTTGTACACAAATCTAATTTATCAGTCCAATTTAGAATTGAATAACAAGGTCTAAGGTTGGTAAAGACTTTGGTACCAACCAGATTTCTTGTTTTCACGATTAAAAAAGAAAATGTTAATTTTTACTGTTCTTAGAAGAAGAAAAAAGTTGTTGAGCTGATTTGTTATTGTCCCATATGGACCATCTACTTCAGGATTCCAGGGACTTTTCAAGTTATCAGATGTCCAATCTGTTGAAACACAGCAAGTTACATACTAGACTGGAAGAAGTTCGTAAAGAAATCAACAATCGCCAAACACAGGATTTGAGTAAATACTACGGTAAGGATCTCTACGGTGCTGACATTCTGTCTCATCGACTTGTCTCCGATGAAACTTCACATGTCCTTCTCATAAAAGGACTGAAAAACAAACAGAAAAATGCAGAAGATGAAGAAAGAAAAAGGAAGCAAGAGAGAGAAAAACGCAGAAAGAACATGAAGCTATTGGAGAGAGTGTTTCCTGGTATGATAGAGGAATCAAGTTATACAGACGAGCTGTTACAGGATAGTGATCAAGAAGATTTTCAAAAGCTAAACTTTCGTAATTTCAGTCAGAAACAATTTAGTGAGAAAATTATACCTAAATCCAATAATCCAGAAGTAACACTAGTTGATAAACCACGCTTTAAAGCTGAAATAGAGATAGAATCTGAAACTAGTGACGAAGAAGATATTTTGGTACAAAAAGAGACTAAATGTAAGGCATCAGTATCTAATGATACAGGAAAGTCTAATGGAGAGAAAAACAGTAGGGATTCAAAGATAACTACTGATTGTGGTGCAATCATAATTAATGATGATATCATACATGTTGAAGATGAAGATTTGCAGCGTGCCATAGAGTTATCTCTTCAACAAAACACTGAAAGCACACCTTTATCACAAGTATCTACTAGTAGAAGCAGTCAAATGTCAGTAGATACAGATGGACAACATCATACTGCAGTGTACATAAATGATAGAATAGCTGTGAGAAAGGCAACTCCAGGTAGGAGAACATCTAGAAAGACTATGAAAACTGATTCAAAAAACATTCCAAAAATAACTTCTAAACAAAAAAAGTCCTCTTTGTTAGAGACAGAAGGCAAACATGAACAACTAAACTGTAAGCACCATAAACAAAAGGAACATTCTCTTTTAACAACAAGAAGAAAATTGAAAGTAGCAAAACATACACAGCGAATTAAAGCTCTTCATTCCAATTCAAAGGCTGTCATATTTAACCGTAAAGTATCTAATATGTTCCATAAAGATCTAGAAAGTCCAATCCCCAGTAGAGTAATGGTAACAGACTTAGATCACTCTGAAAACACGAATTATGCTGAATTAATTCCCAGCACAGTAGTTGGAGTAGATGAGAGTGGATACAGGGATATAGATTGTACAGTAGATGATGCAGTAATGGTAAATGACTCAGATCATGGTACGGCATATAGTCAGTCTGGAGAGTCCTCAAATTCATCAGATGGTAAGTTAACTTGTATGAAATTACAAATTGTCACACTTCAATGGACTATCTGCAGATGTGCAAAAAGTATAATCCCTTATCAGACTGGGCAAGCTAATCAAGGTCAATGCTTTCTATTTTTTTCTGAATCAAGTCATCTAGAATGGCATTTTACTGTACCATACGTTCTTTTAGAAAAATTCTCTCTGATTTATCTCCATCTTTTTGTTTATGGAGTTCCAGAATGTCCTTTTTAGTGAACCTGAACATGGAGTAAGTTGTTGTGATCTCCTTTTGTCTGATGTTTGTCTCAGGCGTTGTGCGTCTTTTGTCAATAATTTCTTTAAAAAACATCTCCTTCAAAATCACTTGGCAAATTGAACAAAGTACAAAATTTGGCAGAAATGTTCTTTATGTGGCCCTGTATAGAAATAGCTAAAACAATTAAATCTGTTGAATCCTGGTTGCCATGGTAACAAAAGTGAAATTTTAAAATAATCTTCTCCTCCTGACTCAGAAGACAAAGAGCCTTGGTATTTTGCATGAGTATATTGACCTCTTTCAAAATTGCTAAAATCATTACTCTTTTTCCCTGGGGCGCTGCTTGAGGGGGTTGGTCCTATATTGAAATGAAGAATGATATTTGAATGACATATCCTCCATAACTAATGGACTAATTTCAACCAAATTTAGCAAAAAATGTTCCTTAGATGATTCTCTTTCACAATAGCTAAAATGAATCTAGTGGAAGAATAGTGGTTGCCATGGCAATGAAAGTTAAATCTCTAAAAATCTTCAGTCCTAACCCAATTAGCCTCTGCCTTGATATTTAGCATGAAGCATCAGTTCATTGACTTCTTTTATAGGGAGGAAAAAGTGTTCTTCTCCTTTCATATTACTCCTAAAGCCTTAGAATTTGACATTAAGACTTTGGGATCCCCAGGCCTATGTATGTATAAAGTATGGTCAGGCCCTCTTGTATCAAAATCCTAACCTTAACATAAAATTAAACTGTTGAAAGAAAAAGAGCCTTTATCTCAAGTAAGCTCCCCAGGACCCAGGACCCTCTTGCTTTCATGATGGTTTACATTTGAATTCAGGAATACTGAAAACAATTAGGATTTAAAGAAGTCTATACATCTTAATTTTCATTTTTATCTTGGCTTTTTTGGGGTAAATTTATCTAGGTATTTTCATACAGGTATTGTTGTCACATAGTTGTTCTTGCCTTTGGTCTAGGTCTAGATGTAAGCTTTATGATATACTTTAACCTTGCCTATATCTCTTGAACCTATTACCAAGTTTTACTAATATTAACACACTTTATCAGCAAAGTAAAAGACAAGAAATTTTAGCCTGCTCAATATAGAAAGAAGTTGCATACAACAATGCTTGTTGCAGGCAATCTTTTCTTTTCTCACTAAGTTTCTTGAAACTTTATAAGTTCAGGGCATTGAAAAACTAGATTGTGTGGTAATGGGATAAGCAAATAAGCTTTACTTGATTCAGGCTTCTACCCTAAAGATGAATTTTGACCTGCTGTATCTCTGAACCTTTAGTCTGATTTGGATAATATTTCACTCACTTGTACATCTTTGAAGTTGCTGAAGCACTGATCTTTATTCAGATTCTTATATCATTTGTCAAGGTCACAACATAGGGTCACCTTTTTACCTTTCCCTTGTCTGTTGAAACTAAGGTCTGGATTTCATAATTTTCCAGACAAAGTGTTCAAGGTGAGCTTTTGTGATGTAGCTGTGTCCGACATGCATCGTCTGTTATCCATCATCCATCATCCATTGTGTGACAACATCTTGTGTGAACTCTAGAGTCCACAATTTTACCTAAAATGTCTTGAAACTTTACAAGAATGTCTCACAGAAATTTCAGTCAAACAGAAACCTCGATCAAGTTAAATATTAGGTCACATGGGGTCAAGAACTAGGTCACAAGGTCAGATCTTAAAAAACTTCTGCATACTCTAGATGGCACATTTTTGCTTCAAATGTCTTGATATTTTGTGAAAATGTTTGTTTTCAGTTTACCTGAGCAGGTAGTGCTCAAGTGAGCTATTGTGATCCCCTTTTGTCCGGTGTCCATCCGTCGTGCGTCGTCCGTCAACAATTTCTTTAAACGACATCTCCTCCCAAACCACTGGGCCAATTTGAACCAAATTTGGCAGAAATGTTCCTTAGGTGGTCCCCTTCTAAAATACCTAAAAGCATTGAAATCTGTTAAAAACTCTGGTTGCCATGGCAACAAAAGTGAAGTCTAAAATAATCTTTAAAAATCTTCTCCTCCTGACCCAGATGGCATAGAGCCTTGAAATTTTGCATGAAGCATCAGTATATTGACCTCTTTCAAAATAGCTAAAATAATGATCCTCGGGTCCCCAGGGGTGGAGCCCCAGGGGGGTGGGATTTAAATAGAAATAAATAACGATTTTTAAAATGACTTCTTCTCCAAAACCACTGGGCCGATATGAACCAAATTTGGCAGAAATGATCCTTAGGTGGTCCCCTTCAAAAATAGTTAAAGAATTGAAATCCGTTAAAAATTCTGGTTGCCATGGCAACAAAAGTGAAATTTTAAAATAATCTTTAAAAATCTTCTCCTCCTGACCCAGAAGGTGTAGAGCCTTGATATTTTACATGAAGCATCAGTATATTGACCTCTTTCAGAAAAGCTAAAATCATGATCCTCGGGTCACCAGGGGCAGAGCCCCAGGGGGGTGGGGTTTATATAGAAATAAAGAACAATTTTTAGCCTACCTGAGCACAATTTCCTCAAGGTGAGCTTTTGGTATCACCTTTTGTCCATAGTGCGTCGTGCATCGGAAGGCCTCAACATCTTCTACTCAGTAACCACTTGGCGGATTTCAACCAAACTTGGTAGGAATGTTCATTGGGTGACCCTTCTCAAAAGTTGTTCGCAGAATTTTGATTGACCCCCAAATATGGGCGTGGCAGGGCGTGGCAGTTTTTGACTTTGAAATCTTTAAACATCTTCTCCTCAGTAACCATGGGCGGATTTCAACAAAACTTGGCATGAATGTTCCTTGGGTGACCCTTTTTAAAAGTTGTTCGCGGAATTTTGATTTATGGCCAAAAATGTGCGTGGCAGGGTGGGGCAGTTTTTGACTTTGAAATCTTTAAACGTCATCTTCTCAGTAACCATTGGGCAGATTTCAACCAAACTTGGCATGAATGTTCCTTGGGTGACCCTTTTTAAAAATTCTTCGCGGAATTTTGATTTGTGGCAAAAAATTGGCATGGCAGGGTGGGGCAGTTTTTGAATTTGAAATCTTTAAACATCTTCTTCTTATTAACCATTTGGCAGATTTCAACCAAACTTGGCATGAATGTTCCTTGGGTGACCCTTTTTAGATGTTGTTCGCGGAATTTTGATTTATGCCCTAAAATGGGCGTGGCAGGGTGGGGGCAGTTTTTGACTTTGAAATCTTTTAACGTCTTTTCTTATTTACCATTTGGCGGATTTCAACCAAACTTGGCATGAATGTACCTTAGGTGACCCTTTCTAAAAGTTCTTCATGGAATTTTGTTTTGTGCTCATATATGGGCGTGGCAGGGTAGGGCAGTTTTTGAGCTTGAAATCTTTAAACATCTTCTTCTCAGTAACCATTGGGCAGATTTCAACCAAACTTGGCATGAATGTTCCTTGGGTGACCCTTTTTACATGTTGTTCGCGGAATTTTGATTTATGGCCAAAAATGGCGTGGCAGGTTGGGGCAGTTTTTGACTTTGAAATCTTTTAACATCTTCTTCTCAGTAACCATTGGGCGGATTTCAACCAAACTTGGCATGAATGTTCCTTCGGTGACCCTTTTTAAAAGTTGTTCATGGAATTTGGATTTATGCCCAAATATGGGCGTGGCAGGGTGGGGCAGTTTTTGACTTACAAATTTTTAAACATCTCCTCAGTAACCTTTTGGCCAATTTCAACCAAACTGGAAATTAATATTTCTTTGGTGACCCTTTTCAAAAGATGTTGGCAAAATTTGAATGACACTCAAAAATTGGCGTTGCAGGGTGGGGTAGTTTTTAGCTCTACTGGCTGAATGCCACTCGAGCTATAGCGATGGCTTTTTCCCGTTTGGCGTCCGTCCGTCCGTCCGCCGTCCGTTAAACTTTTCCTCTTTTACGCGATAAAGTCCACAGTTTACATCAGATTCTTTTCAAACTTTCACAGAATAATTGTACCATCATTAGGATCGTTCCTTTCGAAATTGGGCCAGATCCGTCAAGAAACATGGGAAAAGGGGCCTAATTAAAACTTAATTAAAAAATCCTCGTTTATGCGATAAAGTCCGCAGTTTTCATCGGATTCTCTTCAAACTTTCTCAGAATGATTTAACCATCATAAGGATCATTCTTTTCGAAAATGGGTATGATCCGTCAAGCAACAAGGGAAAAGGAGCCTTATGAAAATTTAATTAAAAAATCCTCGTTTACGCGATAGAGTCCACAGTTCTCATAAGATTCTCTTCAAACTTTCACAGAATGATTGTACCAACATAAGGATTGTTCCTTTCGAAATTGGGTATGATCCTTCAAGAAACACAGGAAAAAGGGCCTTATGAAAATTCATTAAAAATTCAATTAAAAATCCTCGTTTACACGATAAAGTCCACAGTTTTCATCGGATTCTCTTCAAACTTTCTCAGAATGATTGTACCATCATTAGGATCGTTCCTTTCGAAAATGGGTATGATCCATCAAGAAACACGGGAAAAGGGGCCTTATGAAAATTTAATAGAAAAATCCTCGTTTACGAGATTGAGTCCACAGTTCTCATCAGATTCTCTTTAAACTTTCACAGAATGATTGTACCAACATAAGGATCGTTCCTTTCGAAATTTGGTGTGATCCGTCAAGAAACACAGGAAAAGGGGCCTTATGAAAATTTAATTTAAAATTCAATTAAAAATCCTCCTTTACGCGATAGAGTCCACAGTTTTCATCGGATTCTCTTCAAATTTCACAGAATGATTGTACCAACATAAGGATCTTTCCTTTCGAAATTGGGTATGATCTGTCAAGAAACATGGGAAAAGGGGCCTTATGAAAATTCAATTAAAAACTCCATTAAAAATCCTCGTTTACGCGATAGCGTCCACAGTTTTCTTTTGATTCTCTTCAAACTTTCTCAGTATGATTGTACAAACATAAGGGATCTTTCCTTTCGAAAATGGGTCTGATCTGTCATGAAACAGGGGAAAAGGGGCCTTATGAGAATTTAATTAAAAGATTCTTGTTAACACTCTGGAGTCAATAGTTTTCATCGGATTCCCTTCAAACTTTTACAGAATGATTGTACTATCATAAGGATTATTCCTTTTGAAATTTGGTATGATCATTCAAGAAACACAGGAAAAAGGGGCCTTATGAAATGTTTAATAAAAAATTCTCATTAATAATCTAGAGCCAACAATTTACAACGGATTCTCTTCAAACTTTCACAGAATGATTGTACCATCATAAGGATTGTACCTTTTGGAAACAGATATGATTCCTCAAGAAAAATGGGAAAAAGGGCCTTATTAAAATTTAATTCAAAGATCTTTGTTAACACTCTAGAGTTCACAGTTTTCATCTGATTGACTTCAAACTTTCACAGAATGATTGTACCATCATAAGAATTGTTCCTTTCAAAATTTGGTATGAACGGTCAAGGACCACGGGAAAAAGGGGCCCAATTAAAACTGGATTGAAAAATTCCTCGTAAACACAATAGAGGCCATAGTTTTCAACAAATTCAACATTCCCAGAATGATTATTACATTAAATGGATTGTTCCTTTCGGAAGTAGGTTTGATCCATCAAGTTTCATGGGAAAAGGGGCCCTATGAAAATTTAATAAAAAAAATCTTAGTTAACATGTTACAGCCCTAGATTTCACCTGATTGACTTCAAACTTTCACATAATGATTGTACCATCATAAGGATTGTTCCTTTCAAATTGGGTCTGATCCATTGAGAAACATAGGAAAAGGGGCCTTAGGAAAATTCAATTAAAAAAATCTTAATTAATGCTTGTAAGTCCACAGATGAGATGGGGTTGTCTTTATACTCAAACAGAATAATTATACTTTTGTAAGAAGAGTTCCCTTTGGAATTAGTTCAGATCCATCAAGTAACATGGGAAAAGGGGCTATATGAAATTTCAATTAATAAAACCCTGTTAACACAATAAAGCCCACAGCTTTGATCAGATTTTGTTGAAACTTTCACAGAATGATTGGAAGGTCATAACTATCATTCTTTTCATCTGTCTAGTATCATAGGAAAAGGGGCTGTATGAAAAAGTATTACCAAATCCTCATAAACACAACAATGCCCTCAGTCTTTATCAGAATCTCTTCAAACTTTAATAGAATGATTGTATCATCATTTGGATTGTTCCTTTGTAAATTAGGTCTGATTGGTTAAGTGACACAAGAAAAGGGACCTTATAAAATTTTTATTACAAAACATCATTATTACAATAAAGCCCTCAGTCTTTATCATTTTCTTCAAACTATCATTAGGATTGTTCCTTTGTACATTGGGTCTGATTTGTTAAGTTTCACAGAAAAAGGGGCCTTATGAAAATTTAGTTACAAAAATTCTTGACACAATTCAGTCCACTGTTTTCATTGATTCTCTTTAACTTTTAAAGAGTGATTCTACCTTCATTAGAATTGTTCCTTTTGAAATTTGGTTTGTTCTGTAAAGTATCATGAGAAAAGGGGCCCTATGAAGATTTCACTATAAACTCATTAACACAATAAATTCCACAGATTGAACAGATTGATTGTACCATCATTCCAATTGTTGATTTTGACAGTGGATCTGACTATAGCAAGGGACACATAAAAAGGGGCCTTAGGAAAAAATCTCTTAAATATTCTGCTTAACACAATGATGTCCCTTGATTTCACTGGATTCACTTCAAAATTTCACAGAACGATTGTACAAATACTTAGATGGTTCTTTTCAGAACTGGGTACAATCCATCAAGTATCATGTAAAAAGGGGCCATATGATTTTTTTAGGTCACCTGACCAAATGGTCATGGTGACCTATTGCAATCATCGTTTGTCCGTCGTGCGTCGTCCGTCGTCCGTCGTCCGATAACTTTTAAACATTTTCATCTTCTTCTCAAGAACTACTGGGCAGATTTCAACCAAACTTGGTAGAAAGCATCATTGGGGGATGCCAATTCAAGTTTGTGAAAATAGAGGTTCTGGGGGTCATAGGGGCCCAAATAGGGGCCAAAAAGGGGTAATTTTTGGTACTTCTTTAAAAATCTTCTTCAAATAAACCGTTAATGCCAGAGCTTAAATATTTTGTGTGCATGACAACTAGGACAGTTATATTATAAATTGTGAAATTCATGCCCCTGGGGTCATGTATGGGGCCACACCCAGAGGTCAAAGTTTATCATGTTAAAAAATTCACATTTTCATCTTCTTCTGATGAAGTACAAAGCCAATTTCAAACAAAGTTGGTGAAAAGCATCATTTGGTAATGGTTATTCAGATTTGTGAAAATAAAAAGGCTGGGGGGTCAGGGGGCCCTAAAATGGGGACCAAAAGGGGGTAATTTTTGGTAACTTTTAAATATTACATCTTATTCTCAAGAACTACTGGGCGGATTTCAACCAAACTTTGTAGAAAGCATCATTGGGGGATGCCAATTCAAGTTTGTGAAAATAGGGGTTCTGGGGGTCATAGGGGCCCAAATAGGGGCCAAAAAGGGGTAATTTTTGGTACTTCTTTAAAAATCTTCTTCTAATAAACCGTTAATGCCAGAGCTTAAATATTTTGTGTGCATGACAACTAGGACAGGTATATTATAAATTGTGAAATTCATGTCCCTGGGGTCATGTATGGGGCCACACCCAGAGGTCAAAGTTCATCATGTTAAAAAATTCACATTTTCATCTTCTTCTGATGAAGTACAAAGCCAATTTCAAACAAAGTTGGTGAAAAGCATCATTTGGTAATGGTTTTTCGGATTTGTGAAAATAAAAAGGCTGGGGGCTCAGGGGGCCCTAAAATTGGGACCAAAAGGGGGTCATTTTTGGTAACTTTTAAATATTTCATCTTCTTCTCAAGAACTACTGGGCAGATTTCAACCAAGCTTGGTAGAAAGCATCATTGGGGGATGCCAATTCAAGTTTGTGAAAATAGGGGTTTTGTGGGTCAAAAGGGCCCAAATAGGGGGCAAAAAGGGGTAATTTTTGGTACTTCTTTAAAAATCTTCTTCTAATATACCGTCAATGCCAGAGCTTAAATATTCTGTGTGCATGACAACTAGGACAGGTATATCATAAATTGTGAAATTCATGTCCCTGGGGTCATGTATGGGGCCACACCCAGAGGTCAAAGTTCATCATGTTAAAAAATTCACATTTTCACCTTCTTCTAATGAAGTACTAAGCCAATTTCAAACAAACTTGGTGAAAAGCATCATTGGGTACTGATTATACAGATTTGTGAAAATTAAAAGGCTGGAGGTCAGGGGTGCCTAAAATGGGGACCAAAAGGGGGTCATTTTTGGTAACTTTTAAACATTTTCATCTTCTTCTCAAGATCTACTGAGGGGATTTCAACCAAACCTTTTTCTAATTCTTTCAAACAAAATCACTTGTCTTGGTGCTCTTTTACTCAGGTGAACGTTAAGGCCCACTGGGCCTCTTGTTTTTTAAATATTCTAGTAAACATAATGAATTTCCAATATTTCATCGGATTCACTTTTAACTTGCATAGAATGATAAAACCAACAGTAAAATATCACGGGAAAAGGGGCCTTATGAGAACTTGAATTTAATATCTTTGTTAACACAATAAAGTCAACAGTTTTATTGGATTTTCTTCAAAGATGCATGGAATAATTGTGGCATTTGAAACACAGGAAAAGGGGCCTTACAGATTATCATTCAAAACATTCTTGTGTATGTGATGAAGATCACAATCATTATCAAGTTGTCTTTTAAATTTCACAGGGCAATTGTTGGGTTGTAAGGAAAATTCCTTTTGGAATGAAATTAATCCATCGGAAAACACAGGAAAAGGGGCCTTATTGATTTTCATTCAAAACAATCCTGTTTATGTGATTAAGTCCACAATTATTGTCAGATTCTGATGAAATATTCACAGAATGATTGTAGGGTCATAAGGTAACTTTTTTTTGGAAATGGAGTGGATCCGTCATGAAACATGGGAAAAGGGGCCTTGAGGATTGTTGCTTAAAATGATAAAGGGGATAAAGCCCCTTTTTTTAGCTCAACTGGCCGAAGGCCACTAGAGCTATAGCGATGGCTTTTTCCCGTCCCGCGTCCATGCATCCGTCCGTCCGTCGTCCCTCCGTTAAACTTTTCCTTGTTTACGCGATAAAGTCCACAGTTTTCATCAGATTCTCTTCAAACTTTCACTGAATGATTGTACCATCATAAGGATCGTTCCTTTTGAAATTGGGTCAGATCCGTCAAGAAACACAGGAAAAGGGGCCTAATTAAAACTTAATTAAAAAATCTTTCTTAACTGGATAAAGTTTACAGTTTTCATCGGATTCTCTTCAAACTTTTACAGAATGATTGTACCATCATAAGGATCGTTCCTTTCTAAAATGGGTATGATCCTTCAAGAAACAAGGGAAAAGGGGCCTTATGAAAATTTAATTAAGAATTAATTAAAAATCCTCGTTTACGCGATAGAGTCCACAGTTTTCATCGGATTCTCTTCAAACTTTTTCAGAATGATTGTACCATCATAAGGATCGTTCCTTTAGAAAATGGGTATGATCTGTCAAGAAACAAGGGAAAAGGGGCCTTATGAAAATTCAATAAAAATTCAATTGGATATCCTTGTTTATGAGATAGAGTCCACAGTTTTCATAGGATTCTCTTCAAACTTTCACAGAATGATCGTACCAACATAAGGATCGTTCCTTTCGAAAATGTTTATGATCCGTCAAGAAACAAGGGAAAAGGGGCCTTATGAATTTTAATTGAAAAATCCTCGTTTATGAGGTAGAGTCCACAGTTTTCATTGGATTCTCTTCAAACTTTCTCAGAATGATTGTACCAACATAAGGATCGTTCCTTTCGAAATTTGGTGTGATCTGTCAAGAAACACGGGAAAAGGGGCCTTATGAAAATTTAATTAAAAATTCAATTGAAAATCCTTGTTTACGCGATAGAGTCCACAGTTTTCATTGGATTCTCTTCAAAATTTCACAGAATGATTGTACCAACATAAGGATCTTTCCTTTCGAAATTGGGTATGATCTGTCAAGAAACATGGGAAAAGGGGCCTTATGAAAATTCAATTAAAAACATTAAAAATCCTCGTTTACACGATAGAGTCCACAGTTTTCATTGGATTCTCTTCAAACTTTCTCAGAATGATTGTACTTTCATAAGGATCTTTCCTTTCAAAAATGGGTCTGATCTGTCATGAAACAGGGGAAAAGGGGCCTTATGAAAATTTAATTAAAAAATTCTTGTTAACACTCTGGATTCAATAGTTTCCATCGGATTCCCTTCAAACTTTCACAGAATGATTGTACTATCATAAGGATTATTCCTTTTGAAATTTGGTATGATCCTTCAAGAAACACAAGAAAAAGGGGCCTTATGAAATGTTTAATAAAAAATTCTCATTTATAATCTAGAGCCAACAATTAACAACGGATTCTCTTCAAACTTTAACAGAATGATTGTACCATCATAAGGATTGTACCTTTTGGAATCGGATATGATTCCTCAAGGGACATGGGAAAAGGGGCCTTATTTAAAATTTAATTCAAAGATCTTTGTTAAAACTCTAGAGTCCACAGTTTTCATCTGATTGACTTCAAACTTTCACAGAATGATTTTACCATCATAAGGATTGTACCTTTTGGAATCGGATATGATTCCTCAAGAAACATAGGAAAAGGGGCCTTATTGAAATTTAATTCAAAGATCTTTGTTAACAGTCTAGAGTCCACAGTTTTCATCTGATTGACTTCAAACTTTCACAGAATGATTGTGCCATCATAAGAATTGTTCCATTCAAAATTTGGTATGATCAGTCAAGGACCATGTGAAAAAGGGGCCCGATTAAAACTGGATTGAAAAAGTCCTCGTAAACACAATAGAGTCCATAGTTTTCAACAAATTCTCTTCAAACATTCCCAGAATGATTATTACATTAAATGGATTGTTCCTTTCAGAAGTAGGTTTGATCCATCAAGTTTTATTGGAAAAGGGGCCCTATGAAAATTTAATAAAAAAAAATCTTAGTAAACATGTAATGGCCCTAGATTTCACCTGATTGACTTCAAACTTTCACATAATTATTGTACCATCATAAGGATTGTTCCTCAAATTGGGTCTGATCCATTGAAAATCATAGGAAAAGGGGCCTTAGGAAAATTCAATTAAAAAAATCTTAATTATAGCTTGTAAGTCCACAGATGAGATGGGGTTGTCTTTATTCTCAAACAGAATAATAATACTTTTGTAAGAAGAGTTCCCTTTGGAATTTGTTCAGATCCATCAAGTAACTTGGGAAAAGGGGCTAAATGAAAATTCAATTAATAAAACCCTGTTAACACAATAAAGCCCACAGCTTTGATCAGATTTTGATGAAACTTTCACAGAATGATTGGAAGGTCATAACTATCATTCTTTTCATAACATGGTTTGAACTGTCAAGAAGCACAGGAAAAGGGGCCTTATAAAAATTTATATTTATAAATCCTTGTTACCAAGTCCAGAGCTTTCATCGGATTTTCTTCAAACATTCACAGAATAATTGTACAATAATAATGATTGTTGATATTTGCATTAGACCTGATCCGTCAAGTATCACAGGAAAAGGAGCATTATGAAATTTAATTTTAAAATCATTGTACCACAATAAAGTCAACAGTTTTCATCAGATTCTGTTAAAACTTTCACAGATTGATTATTCCATCATAAGGATTCTTTCTTTTCAAATTAGGCGTGATCTGTCTAGTATCATGGGACAAGGGGCCTTTAGAGAATTTTATATATAATTCTTGTAACCAAGTCCAGAGCTTTCATTTGATTCTCTTCAAACCTTCACAGAATCATTGTACAATAATCACGATTGTTGATGCTGACATGAGAACTGATGCTTCAAGTATCACAGGAAAAGGAGCCTTATGAAAATTTTATTTTTAAAATTTGACACCAAGATAAAGTCTGCAGTTTTCATCAGATTCTGTTCAAACTTTCACAGAATGTTTGTACAATCATAAGGATTGTTTCTTTCCAAATTGGGCCTGATCTGTCTAGTATCTTAGGAAAAGGGGCTGTATGAAAAAGTATTACCAAATTCTCATAAACACAACAATGCCCTCAGTCTTTATCAGAATCTCTTCAAACTTTAATAGAATGATTGTACCATCATTTGGATTGTTCCTTTGTAAATTAGGTCTGATTGGTTAAGTGACACAAGAAAAGGGACCTTATAAAAATTTTATTACAAAACATCATTATTACAATAAAGTCCTCAGTCTTTATCATTTTCTTCAAACTATCATTAGGATTGTTCCTTTGTACATTGGGTCTGATTTGTTAAGTTTCACAGAAAAAGGGGCCTTATGAAAATTTAGTTACAAAAATTCTTGACACAATTCAGTCCACTGTTTTCATTGATTCTCTTTAACTTTTAAAGAATGATTCTACCTTCATTAGAATTGTTCCTTTTGAAATTTGGTTTGTTCTTTAAAGTATCATGAGAAAAGGGGCCCTATGAAGATTTCACTATAAACTCATTAACACAATAAATTCCACAGATTAAACAGATTGATTGTACCATCATTCCAATTGTTGATTTTGACAGTGGATCTGACTATAGCAAGGGTCACATAAAAAGGGGCCTTAGGAAAAACTTTTTTAAAAATTCTGGTTAACACAATGATGTCCCTTGATTTCACCGGATTCACTTCAAAATTTCACAGAATGATTGTACAAATACTTAGATGGTTCTTCTCAGAACTGGGTACAATCCATCAAGTATCATGTAAAAAGGGGCCATATGATTTTTTTTTTTATAAATATTCTAGTAAACATAATGAATTTCCAATATTTCATCGGATTCACTTTTAACTTGCATAGAATGATAAAACCAACAGTAAAATATCACGGGAAAAGGGGCCTTATGAGAACTTGAATTTAATATCTTTGTTAACACAATAAAGTCAACAGTTTTATTGGATTTTCTTCAAAGATGCATGGAATAATTGTGGCATTTGAAACACAGGAAAAGGGGCCTTACAGATTATCATTCAAAACATTCTTGTGTATGTGATGAAGATCACAATCATTATCAAGTTGTCTTCACAGGACAATTGTCGGGTTGTAAGGAAAGTTCATTTTGGAATGAAATTGATCCATCAGAAAACACAGGAAAAGGGGCCTTATTGATTTTCATTCAAAACAATCCTGTTTATGTGATTAAGTCCACAATTATTGTCAGATTCTGATGAAATATTCACAGAATGATTGTAGGGTCATAAGGTAACTTTATTTTGGAAATGGAGTGGATCCGTCATGAAACATGGGAAAAGGGGCCATGAGGATTGTTGCTTAAAATGATAAAGGGGATATGCATTCTTTATGCATTCTTCTTTGAGCAGTTAACTTCCTTAAATATCAGATTTCTTTAACAGAAAACTTGATAACCAGTAGAGCGTCTCAGGCCCTCATGGGCCTCTTGTTTAAATGACATCTCCTCCCAAACCACTGGGCCAATTTAAACCAAATTTGGCAGAAATACTGCTTAGGTGGTCCCCCTTAAAAAAAGCTGAAAGAATTGAAATCGGTTAAAAACTCTGGTTGCCATGGCAACAAAAGTGAAATTTTAAAATAATCTTTAAGAATCTTCTCCTCCTGACCCAGAAGGCGTAGAGCCTTAATATTTTACATGAAATATCAGTGTATTTATCTCTTCCAAAATAGTTAAAATTATGATAGGGTCTCCAGGGGCGGAGCCGGGGGAGGGGGGGGGGGGTATAGGCATGAAGCATCAGTTCACAAACTTCTTTCTTATTTCTGAAATTATAACCCATGGATCCTGAGGGAGGAAAAAGTGTTTTCTTTCTTTAAAATCAGCACTAACGCCTTGGAATTTGTAATTTAGACTTTGGATCCCCAGGTTCATAGTCTTTATATGTATGTGTGGCCCACTTGTTTCATAATCCTAACCTTAACATGAAATTAGACTGTTGAAAGAAAAAGAGCCTTTATCTCAGGTGAGCGCCCCAGGGCCAACGGCCCTCTTGTTTTAATCTTTGGGTCAAGTTTAATATTTGGTCATGTGGGCCGCCGTCATAGCGCAGTCGATAGCGCATCAGACTCCAAATCTTCAATCATTGCATGTTACAGGTTTGATCGCTGGTGGCGGCACATATCCTTTCCGACATTTGTCTCTCACCAATGTGTGGATAATCGTAAACCTAAGTGGGATAGCAGCTGGAGGCTAGGAAAGGATGCAGTGGTAGTACTGGTGTGAGAAATACCAGGAATCACAATTGTTCGTTGCTCCAGCAACTGAAATATTGTTAAAAGAGGCATTTAACCCTATTCAATCAATATATCATTGGTCATGTTGGGTAAGAAACTAGGTCACTACCTTTTATGCATTTTAGAGGGCACCTTTTAGCCTCCATTGTCTTGAGTTTTTGGTAAGAATGTTTGTCTCAATAATATCTGGGTCAAGTCTTATGTTCGGTCAGGTAGGGTCAGAAAGTGGGTTACTAGGTTAATTTTCGGAATACTTTGTTTGCAGTCTAGATGCTATTTTTGAAGTTCAAATACCTTGATATTTGATTGAAATGTTTGTCCCTTTGATATTTAGGACAAGCACAAATTATGGTCAATTTGGGACAAAAAGGAGGTTGAATAACTTTGTATACAGCAAAGAGGCTACATTTTTTAGCTTAAACTTCTTAAAACTTGATTTAAACGTTATTTCACCATGATTTGAATAACTTTGTATACAGCATAGAGGCTGCATTTATGGTTTAAATATCTTAAAACTTGATTATAGGATTATTTCACCTTGTTATGTGCATGACAAAGTTTAGATATTGTCTCCCCTTGGATGAAAAGTTGTCAGATGTGTGCTCAAGGTGAGCTGTTGTGATCGGTAATTGTCAGCTATCTGTCTGTCCGTCTGTCCATCAGTAAACAATTATTAAAAAATCTTCTCCTCCTAAACCATAAGGCCTAGAGCTTTGATATTTGGTACATATCATCACCTATTGACCCTCTATCAAAATACTTCAAAGAATATATGTACTTTTAAAATAAGCCCTTTTCTGTGTGATCCCTGATTTTACAAGGGAAATCTTTAAAAAATCTTCTTCTCCTAAACCATAAGGCCAAGAGCTTAGATATTTGGTGCATATCATCACCTATTGACCCTCTACCCAAAGAATTTAAAGAATTACAATACTTTTAACCCTTGTCATGCTAAACCCGCAATATTCCGGTTTTGGCAGGAGGTATAGGCAAAGATCAGGCTGCACATAAGTGCATCTTATTCTACACCTCCTGTTTGTCTTTTTTATGCCAGAGTTGTTTATGTTATTAAATGTTACAAGAAATATTGATGATTGAAGAACAAGTACTACCAGTGCTTTCATCCCTTTGATTTTATTGCCATTCCAAAATGGATTTATTCAGCATTACAGGGGTTAAAATAATCCCTTTTCTGTGCAATCCCTGATTACATAAAGGAAATCTATGAAAATCTCCTCCCAATCCATAAAGCCTAGAGCTATGATATTTGGTACATATCATCACCTATTGACCCTCTGTAAAATACTTCAAAGAATTACAGTATTCTGAAAAGGCCAATTCTGAGCTTTTATATTTGGTATATATCATCAACTATTGGCCCTCTACAAAATACTTCAAAGAATTACCATATTCTGAAACTAAGCCCTTTTCTGTGCAATCCCTGATTTTTCAAGGGAATAAAGAAGGAAAACTTTGAAAATCTTCTCCAAAAGGATAAAGCCTAGAGTTTGAATATTTGGTATGCATAATCATCTATTGACCCTCTACCAAATACTTCATAGAACTACAGTATTCTGAAAATTAGCCCTTTTCTAAATGATTCCTGATTTTACAAAGGTAAAAGAAGGAAATATTTGAAAATCTTCTCCTCCCAAACCACAAGGCCTAGAGCTTTTATATTTGGTACATATAATCATTTATTGACCCTCTTCCAAAATTCTTCAAAGAATAGCTGTATTCTAGAAATTAGTCCTTTTCTGTGCGATCCCTGATTTTACAAAGAAATAAAGTAGGATTTCTGATTTTTCAAGGGAATAAAGAAGGAAAACTTTGATAATCTTCTCCAAAAGGATAAAACCTAGAGTTTGGATATTTGGTACGCATAATCATCTATTGACCCTCTACCAAATACTTCAAAGAACTACAGTATTCTGAAAATTAGCCCTTTTCTAAATGATTCCTGATTTTACAAAGGTAAAAGAAGGAAATATTTGAAAATCTTCTCCTCCCAAACCACAAGGCCTAGAGCTTTTATATTTGGTACATATAATCATTTATTGACCCTCTTCCAAAATTCTTCTAAGAATAGCTGTATTCTGAAAATTAGTCCTTTTCTGTGCGATCCCTGATTTTACAAAGAAATAAAGTAGGATTTCTTTGAAAATCTTCTTCTCCGAATTAACACATTCCCACTCAATCCCTCCTTTTTACGCCCCCTCAAGAAAAGGGCTTTGGAAATCATTGTGGAAAATGAAGAAATTGCTTGTATCAAGCAATTTCTTCATTATCAACAATGTTTCTATCCAAAAAGGTAAAAAATTCCGAAATTCCATCAACTTGAAATTGTTGTGTGCAGCTTCTTTCAATTTGGATCAGTCTCAAATTTTGTTGAGTTGGAATGGGTTAAGCCAAGAGCTTTTATATTTGGTACATATCATCGGCTATTGACCCTCTACTAAATACTTCAACGAATCACTGTATTCTGAAAATTAGCCCCTTTCTGTGTGATCCCTAATTTTAGATTGGAATAAAGAAGGATTTCTTTGAAAATCTTCTTCTCCTAAACCATTAGGCCTAGAGCTTTGAAATTTGTATGTATTAATGTTTATTGACCCTCTTACAAAATACTTCAAAGAATTACCATATTGAGGAAATTAGCGCTATACAGTGGGAGCATCAATAAACCTAGGATAAAAAGAGAAAATCTTTTAGCATTTTCTCCAAAATTATTAGATAGAGGGCTTTGCTATTTTGTATATATCATAAAGCCATGAGCCATCATACTCAGGGGAGTGATTTAGTCTTCTTGTTTGCTATTTATTGCCACTGACTTAGATGTACTTTTCAGGGCCAATGGCCCTCTTGTTAGATCATGAAGATGCTTGATTAAGACTCCTACCTCAAAGGCCAAGGTCACAGCCAAATGCCAAAAGACTATTTTATCTTAACCCCTGGTTGGATTCCATGATGATTCTCACTTGCAAAATGTGTAATGTGTTTGATGAACCTTTTCCCACACAGTGATACTAGTTGACACCCCCAAGGAAAAAAACTTTGGAAAATGTGTGTAGATTGAAGAAATTGTTAGTAGTTAAAATGAAATCATTTTTGTGTCTAAACATATACAAAAGGTTAATCATTCATTATGCTGGATCTTATTGCAACTACTTAACTTTTTCGAAATATGTGATCAATGAATATCTATGATTTGTCTCAATACCAATTCACAGGCAATCTAAAGCATGGCAACTTGAAAGGGGTTGAATATGTTTTGTATTTATGTATTATTTTCTTTCTTTTTATATTTGATAGTCTAAATTTTCTATTCTTTTGTTGAGTTGCGGTAAACCCAAGGTTTGAAGCTACTCATTGTTGTCGCACGATTTTACTATCTCATGTATTCCTACGATGGCCCGGGACAAATAACCACCCTGACATTGTCATTTCTTTAATAACCTCATTCTGTGTTACCAGGCCAAATTTTAAATTTTTGGACACTATTTTAAAAGATGGCATCATTTTGAAAGGTTTCATTACAAAATTATCGTATTTTTTTTCGAAACTGTCGATTTTACAAGCAAACTATACTCTACACGTAAATGACCATGATACATACAAATAACTAGATCGTCAGTTTTGATTAAAAGACCATAAATTCGAAAGGACGGTGTGTATCTTCACATCATTTATATTTCTTAGAAATAAATCTGCAAATGCAATACAATTCTCATATTGGTTATCTCCGATGAAACAAATTATCAACGAAATTGAGCATAAATACATACGATACTTGAAACAGGCTGTATGAGTGATATGGGCCATACAGCTTCCTATATATCAAAATTGCATAGACGATATTAACTTATTTTGGTATTTTTAAGGATAAAATTATATAATCTGTCATTTATACTAACGTCAATGTATTAAACATTGATTTTGTGAAGTTATTTGTGATTTCAAATATACTGGGACAAACCTAACCTACTGAATGCACATTATTATCAACACTACTTGGTGTACGACGCATGTGTGCGCACTTGTTTATATCCTGCCCTGATACTACACAAGAATGTTGATTCCTGATTTAAATCCGAGTTGTTGTTTAATTTCGTGACAATCGATAAAGCTTATTTAGTGATGAGTAAAGGTATTAACCCTCGAGACGATGGTTATATCCCAGATTAATGTCATATCTTTGATAGGCTGATTTGACTTACATACCAGATGGATGGAAACGCCGAATTAGGTCATGGACTTCTCAAGACGTCTGCCGAAATTTCTGCGCTTCCTGTTAAAGGTTATAATTTGATTGCATGTCAAATATGATTTTTCTTGTACAAAAATTGTGTTTGTACCGCCCTGGCCCGGGCTTTCCCCAATTTAGTAAAATCATTTTCGAACCGATTTTCTGTCATTCTCATGCTGAACCTTATCGCGTTGAATGCAATATAAAGAAATACACGTTTGAAATATTTTCAACTTTGAAACTCAGGCGAATTAAGGCATATTTTTTCTAAAGATACCTGAAGATCTCTTAGTTACATACCCATATGAAGCAGAGAAAAGATTATTTTCACTACATCATGCGTACTCAAAAATGTTCGACCTAAACCCTATTTCTTTTTCCTAGATGATATGTACGAACCTTTTATAATATGGAATGAGGTTTATTTATTTTAGTATTCATTTAAGATTTCGGCTTAGATTTGAAGTTCAATAATTTGTATAATCAAAACACTGAAAGTAGCTCTGATGAGAAACAGAAACCAGATTTATATAACTAGAAGTTACTTTCTACCCAATTAACTTTGTCTTCTGAATTTCCTATGGTGATTTAAAAACTGCTTTCCAGAGCTTGTTGTGCAACACTGAGAAGAAATATTCTCTGATGTCCATAAATATTGGAAAAAATGTTCATATTCTAAAACACAATTCACCTCAGATAAATTAATCCATGATTCTTTTAAGTAACCTGTGTGATATGAAGTCAATTGTAAGAAAATATTACCTAAATGCAAGATCCAATCACTCTAGGCTTTAAAAATAGAACTCACTAACACTGAATTAAATAAACAAAATACACACACAGAATTTACTTTTAAGTGGATCAGTCTGATTTGATCAGTAAAGGGCCAACAGCCTTCAGTTTATGTCTAGTAATGAATTCCAGACAGTCTGTCTGTTGTCGCAACTCTCAGGCCCTTCAGGGCTTTGATTATATGTAAAAGCTTTGAATGGTCATATTGATGTAGAGGCCCACAGGGAAGATTGGGTAAACCCAAGTGTGTTACCTCATTAAATAAAGTCTTCATTATTATTACTATTAGTTCCAAAAAAATGAAAAAAGTGCAATCTAGGGTAGAAAATATTATCATAATAATGATAAACTGCTTTTTGTTGAGCCTGCTTGCAGTGAGCGAGACATAGTTGTTACTATGACAAGTAGGTGTATGTGTGTTAGTGCGTAAGTCCATTAGTCCATCCCTCCGTCCAATTTGTCCGGACAATTACTCCTACATTTATTGATGGATTTCAAAATAACTTGGCACAATTATTCGGCACAATTATCTCCATCATGAGTAGATGTGCCATTTGAAAAAAATTTTGGGATAGTTCTAATGACAAGGTCACAGCTCAAGGTAAACAATAAAATTGTTATTGTCAAGAGCATATCTCCTACAATTATGGATGGATTTCAAAGAAAGAATTTTTTGGATAGCTTCAATTTCAAGGTCAAAGCTCAAGGTCAAGTTGATGGTCATAACTTTGTGGGCTCAACTGCAATTGTCCTGATTGATTGAATGGGGTTTAACGCCACTTTTAACAGTATTTCAGTCATAATGCAGATGCTTAAGCACCTAACAATGGATTCCTGGTATTTCTCACACCAGTACTACCACTACATCCTTTCCTAGCCTCCAGCTGCTATCCCACATAGGTTTGCGCTTATCCACCCATTGGTGAGAGAAAAATTCGGAAAGGGTATGTGCCGCTGCCGTGGATCGAACCGATGACATCCCATGATTGTCCTGGGACAACCATCTAGTTATAAGTAATTTCTCCTTGTCTCTCAATGGTTGCTTCACTTTAACTTGCTAGATGCATTTAATAGATGTATTATGTGACAATTGGTAAAGTCAGTGTTGCATATTAGAAGTAATGACCAACTTGTTTTGTTGTTACAGATGAATTTATTGAAGTTAAAATTGATCCTGAAAATATTAAAGAAGACAGCCTGTTTCCCTCTACTATGTTTGCCAGTACAGTAATAGATAAACAACAGAAAATTAGTCAGGTAAGATAACTATCAACCACACATATTCTAATATGTGAATTATGAAAGATCAGGTGAAAATTGTTTTACTGTTCTCAGTCTTTATGCTCTAAAGTTAATCTTGAAATAATTTTCCCAATGAAATTTTTTTAGAGTAAAATGTTCCTATTTTGCATGAAGGTACCTCTAATTGGTGTAAATCTTCAGGGTAGACATTGGCAACTTACAATGTCAGCCAGCAAATTTCTCCATTTCCCGTTGAATTTTGTAATTAATGACGTCCATCCGTCCATCCAGTGGTCCCTCCGTCCGTAAACTTTTACTTTGAAAATCTTCTCAGAAAGTACAGAACATATTTCAACCGAATTTCTCAGAAATGATCCTTGTGTGACCCTTTATCAGATTCCTTCAAAGAATTTTGATCGGATGAAAAACATGGCTTAAATGGGCATGGAAAATTTCCATATATGGTGAAAGCTTTGAAAATCTTCTTCTCAGAAAACAAGTGGATGGATTTCAACAAAATTTCACGGAAATGATCCTTGGGTGACCCTTTATCAGATTCCTTCAAAGAATTTTGATCGGATGAAAAATATTGCTTTAATGGGTAGGGCTAATTTCTATATGGTGAAAGCTTTGAAAATCTTCTTCTCAGAAACCGGTAGATAGATTTCAACCAAATTTCTCAGACATGGTCCTATGGTGAACCTCTATCAGATTCCTTCAAAAAAATTTGATCGGATGAAAAACATGGCTTTAGGGGGAGGGGGGGGGGCTTTTTTCCATTTATGGTAAAAGTTTTGAAAATCTTCTTCTCAGAAACTGTTTGAGGGATTTCAACCAAATTTCACAGAAATACTCTTTTTGTGAACCTTTATAGGATTACTTCAAAGAAATTCGATCTGTTGAAAAACATGGCTTTAATGGGTGGGGCTATTTCCATGAATGTTAAATTTTTGAAATTCTTCTCTGAAACAAGTAATGGATTTTAACCAAATTTGACCAGAATGATCCTTGGGTGACCTTTTATCAGATTATGAAAAAGAATTTTGATTGGATGAAAAACATGGCTTTAATGGTCAGAGCTAATGTCAATATATGGTATATACTGAAAACTTTGTAAACTTTTCAGAAACCAGTGGATTGATTTCAACAAAATTTCACGGGAATGATAACCAGATGACTGTCAGATTCCTTATAATTTTGATTGGTTGAAAAACACGGCTATTATGGTGGTGGGTTATGTCCATATATGGTTTACCGTGAAAATTTTACATAATGAATTTTACATAACTTGACTTGACTTTTGTAAAAACAATGAAACGTTTGAAATGGTTCTCTAGAGTTTTTTCAAAGATTTCAATGATTTAGATTTATTTCATTATGTTCAGTTTATTTTGAATTAAGGGAAAAATTTGCTTAATCAGTACATTCATGCATGTGGATACAGGCCCTCAAGCACCTCTAGTTTTTGTTTAAACTTCACAAACAGGACTAGTGTTTCTAGAACCCAAATGAACAAATTCTTTTATTATGATACAACCTAGAGCAGGTAATAAAACAAACCTACTAATATTTTTACATGTGTGACAGTGCAATTGTATCAGTACAATTGTGTAAACCTCAAACAATAATGTGTTCATTATATACGGTTTCTTGCCAGGGTATATGACAATTTATTCCCTGCTGGAGAAAATGATGTCATCTGAGCCGCAGACTTAAAGTCAGGTGTTTATTTGTTCCCTACCTGTCAAGTGGATGGGGCTTTAGGTTTGCACCTAACCCTTCCGTCAGTCTGACCTTCAGTCTGTCAGTCCAGTATATAAGTTTTATAGACTTTTATTCAAAATGCTGGCAGTCATTGAGCTGATTTTTGCTAAGTGAGTCGGCATTAACATGTTACGGGACCACTTAAAATTTTGTTTTGGTCCATTGAATTTTGACTTCGGAAATCACTTGGAAATTAGTTTTCCTCAATTTTAGCTCACCTGAGCACCACTTGCTGCAAGTGAGCTATTGTAATTGGTTAATATTTGGCGTACGTCTGTCCATCTGTTTGTCCGTCTGTAAACAATTATTGAAAAATCTTCTCCTAAACCATAAGGCCTAGAGCTTAGATATTTGGTACATATCATCACCTATTGACCCTATACCAAAATACTGTACTCTGAAAATTAGCCCTTTTCTGTGTTTTCCCTGATTTTAGAAAGTAGATCTTTAAAAATCTTCTTCTCCCGTACTGTTACGCCCAGAGCTTTGATATTTGGTGTGTATCATCACCTATTGACCCTCTACTAAAATACTTCAAAGAAATTATCGTAATTCTGAAAATTAGCCCTTTTCTGTGCAAACCCTGATTTTACAAAGGAATATAGAAGGAAATCTTTGAAAATGCTCTTCTCCCAACGATAAGGCCTAGAGCTTTGATATTTGGTATGTATTATTACCTATTGACTCCACCTAATAATGGATTCCTGGTATCTCTGACACCAGTACCTCCACTACATCCTTCAAGCTGCTATCCCTCGTAGGTTTACGATTATCCACCCATTTGTGAGAGCCAATTATCGGAAAGGATATGTGCCGCAGCCAGAGTTTGAATAGGGGACAATTGACCAATAACAGCTGTTAATCAAGGAATCAATAGACCAATCAAATAAATCCCTCAGTCTGGAGTTGAGCTTTGAACTCCGATATTGACCACCATTTGTGTAAAACTTTTTTGTTGATTTGGCTACTTATTTGAGGCTATAGTTACAATGTTTAGTTTGCCAACCAACTATTTCTCTTTTTGTTACATGCTACTGGTTTTGAATTTTACAAAATAACATTGTTAAGAAATGAAGCGGAACTCTCTGTCGGAGTCAGTGGACGCGGGGCCAAAGGAGTCGGTGGGCAGGTCCATTGATTGAACAATAGTTCTTGGTCCTTACCTATTATACATGGTAAACTTGAAAGCAAAATTAATAAATGTGGTCAGCTTTTTACAAATTGGCTTAAAAGTGTAAAATAAACCCCAACCAAACAAATGAACATTAAGATACCTAGAATTTAGTACTGGATGTAGTACATCTGGATTTTTCTGACAGCACACTGCTGTAAAATTCAGAATTTTTAAATGACTTTCAACGTTATGTGATTATAGTTGGTAGCAATTATTAAAGCAATCAGTTGGCATCATTTTACTCGCCTAAATTCCCAAATTAAAGAGATTGTAATTAATGAATTCAGCTTCCATCTAAAAACATGATTCTTATATTGAGACAATACTTTTATGAAAGTATTTAATTTCTGTTTCATATACATGTATTGGTTTTCTTTATTATTAAAATGTTAAAGTACATGTATTTTGATAATATTGCCAATTAAAGTATCATTAGGTCCACTGGCCGAAAGCCAGCTAGCTATTGCCATGGCTTTGTGTTTGTAATGTGTCTGTGCTACCCGTCAGCTGCTAGTGCATAAAGTTTTTCTTAAAAATCTTCTCCAGAGAAATTGCTGGTCAGATCACAACAAAATTTTACAGGATTGTTCCCTGGATGATCCTCTTTCAGATTCCTTAAAACAATCATGTGCGATAAAGAACTCTTGTTGCAATGGCAACCAGAGTAGAAATCCCTTTAAAATCACCTTCTCTCAAACTGTTCTATGTGAAAATGTTCTTTGACCCAAGGTAGACCAAATTTCTTGAAATTATTTGGATTTTTAAAAAACAGGGCTTTATGTATTTTTATGCCCCTGCATCAATAAGAACGGGGCATATTGTTTTACCGGTGTCCGTCTGTGTGTCTGTCTGTCCGTCTGTCTGTCTGTCTGTCTGCAAAACTTAACCTGCCAACTAAACATTTTCCTATAACTTCAACCCTGATTAAGTTACAATGCTATACTTGGTATGTAGATAGGTCTCAACAAGGCGCAACTGGGGAATGCCATTTCATCAAGGTCAAGGTCAAATTTTGACCCTTTATCCGTTTCTTAAAAGTTCCTGTTTCGTGGGCATGGTGTTTCACAAACACATCTTGTTTTATATATAGGAGTCAGCTTGTCGGTCTGACAGTTGGTCCATCCATCCGTCTGTCTGTAGCTTTTTGTTGTCCGCTCAATTTCTCAGCATCTATTGGACAGATTTTATTCAAACTTCACTGATATAATCAGTATAAAGCAGAGATGTGCATATTTTATTTTGGTTACAGTCAATTGATTTTTGACGCAGTTATGGTCCTTTGATGAAAAATTGTGTCCGCTCAATTTCCCATCAACCATTGGAAGGATTTTGATTCAAATCCTACAGAAAACTTGGTACAAGTCAAACATGTGCTTATCCTATTTTGGTCATGGTCCATTTATTAATGACAGAGTTATGGTCCTTTAATTAAAAAGTCAATTTTCTATTACATTTTCAGCTTTTTTTGTGTCCACTCAATTTCTTGGCAACTATTGGACAGATTTTATTCAAACTTCACTGTTATAATCAATATCAAGCACAGATGTGCATATTCTATTTTGGTTACAGTCCATTGATTTTTGACGGAGTTATGGCCCTTTGGTGAAAAATCGTGTCTGCTCAATTTCCCATCAACCATTGGAAGGAATTGATTCAAATTTTACAGAAAACTTGGTACAAGTCAAACATGTGCATATCCTATTTTGGTCATGGTCCATTTATTAATGACAGAGTTATGGCCCTTTAATTAAAAAGTCATTGTTTTTTTCATTTCTAGCTTTTATACATGTTCGCTCAATTTCTCGGCAACTATTGGACAGATTTTATTCAAACTTCACTGATATAATCAGTATCAAGCCCAGATGTGCATATTTTATTTTGGTTAAGGTCCATTGATTTTTTACCCTTTAATTGAAAAGTCCATTTTTTGCCTGATAGCACTTGTATATGGACAAGTGCTGTTGGGGGGTATTTGTCAGCTTTGCGACAATTTTTAGTTTTTTACATGGAAGTATGAAAAGAATGCGGAATATATATAACATGTTTCATCTGAATTTTTTTTCAAGTCGGAATCAAAGGTAACTGGTTAAAAAGATGTGATTTACCTCCACTTTCAACAGTACTATAGTTATACCATGGAGGCTGGTGCATCTAATCATGGTTTCCCATCTTTTTGCACACTGATGCAACCATAGCATTCTTTTTGAGCTGCCGGCTGCTCATTCCAGCAAAGATGCACTATATGCCATTTGCCCCTCGGTGAGAGACTAATGATATATCTCACAATGACTTTGATAAGAATGTTGAAAAAACCAGGGCTCAATCTCATGACCTCAGAATTTAGAGCACAGTGTGTTACTGACTTGGCTAACTAGGCTCAGCTAATATCAAAACAGCAATGAAATTATATGCATTGATTTGTATAGAATAATTTTTTACAATATTTCCAAATGATTTGCACCAAATTTTGTTCTGAACGTAAAGTTAAAGCAAATTGAATCAGTACAAGAAATTACTTTTACCAATAACCAAACAATCCTTCCATTTGGTGTCCTGGAGAAATACAATTATGGAAAAATTGGTGGAAAAGGGAAAAATTGCTTACATGTAAAAGCAATGTTCATTTCCCCACAATGTTTTTTACCAAATTTTGTGCTTATTTTTCAATTTTGAAAAGCCTTAAAAATTCTATCTTATGGTAATGGGTTAATACACTTATGGTACAGTCATATACAAAATTTAAAATACGATCAGTTTGCATTTGACTCTTCAGTTGACCCAAAGAAAAGAGGAAACACAATTTGGAATACAGACAACAAGTTAACATAATACATGTTGCACCCAATTGCCTTATAAAATGACCAGTGCTGGCACTTCATTAAGATCTATTGGATAGGTTAGCTGTTACAGTAGAGGTCATGACTTGCTGAATTTCAGCAGTTTCTGATTTAACTTCCTAGGACTTAATTAGCACTTTTCTGTACAATCCCTGTTTTACAAAGGAATAAAAGAAGGAAGTCTTTCAAAATCTTCTTCTCCCAAACCATAAGGCCTAGAGCTTTGATATTTGGTATGTATCATCACCTATTGACCCTCTACTAAAATATTTCAAAGATTTATTTCTATTCTGAAAATTAGCCCTTTTCTGTGTAATCCCTGATTTTACAAAGGAATAAAGAAGGAAATCTTTGAAAATCCTCTTAGTTCAAACCATATGGCCTGGAGCTTTGATGTTTGGAATAAATGAGCATATTTTGACCCTTTACTTCAATACTTCATAGAATTATCATACTCTGAAAATTAGCCCTTTTCTGTGCAATGCCTGATTTTAGATAGGAATAAAGGATATCTTTAAAAATCTTCTCCTCCTAAACCATTAGGCCTATGGAGCTTTGATATTTGGTATGTATTGATGTCTAATGTCTATTGACCCTCTACCAAATTACTTCAAAGAATTACCGTATTCAGGAAATTAGCACTATATGGTTGGATCATCAATATATACCTAAGTTTAAACGAGAAAATCATTAAACATCTTCTCCAAAATTATTAGACAGAGGACTTTGCTATTTTGAATATATCATAAGGCCTTGAACCATCATACTCAGGGGAGCCATTCAGGACCATCATGGTCCTCTTGTTCTCTAAACGCTGACAAGTATAGAGCTTATTTTTGGTATGTGAGTCTGCATTAATGAGTGACAGAACAACTTGGAGTTTTGTTCCGTTCAATTGATGCTTGACTTAGAAAATTACTGGGAAATTACAGTTTCCTGACTTTTTTTCTAAATGCTGGAAGGTATTGAGTAGACTTTTGGTATACTTGGACATTACAACAAGGCTTTCCTCACAATGTAGGACTGTCAATCTAGAGGTCCCGGGTTCGATCCCCGACGGCGGCACTCATCTTTTCCGACTATTTGTCTCCCACCAATGGGTGGATAATCGTAGACCTATGTAGCAGCTGGAGGCAAGGAAAGGATATGATGGCGGTACTGGTGTGAGAAATACCAGGAATCCATTGTTAGGTGCTCCAGCCGCCGCGATATAACTGAAAGATTGTTTAAAGCGGCGTAAAACCCCATTCAAACAAATTTCTTCACAATAAATGCATAATTCTGAAATTTGCATGCACAACTTCTACTTTTATCTTCACACTCTTTACTTATGAAGTATGATTTCATTAACAATAAACAGAGATACTTGTTGGTTTTCTTTAGAGAGACTCTTTTCGCATGAAATAATCTAGAATATTTAACTGGCATCGACTGACCAAAATATTGTCAATACAGCTTCAAGGAGCTGTATTGACGCCATCTTGATATCTTGACAAAGACTTGTATGTTTATAGCTATGATCAATCCGCATTTAGAAATCATGGGATGACAGGCGTTTGTTTTACTTGTTAGAACTGTAACAAATATATTTGGCTTTCCATACTTTAATTTGATTTTACAGTTTGAAAATAATATCATTGTATTTGTCTGGCAGATGCCCAGCTTGACCCGGAAGTGGGGTTTAAACTATTTTTCATTGCTGATTCCTACTGGTTAGATGTTACAATTAAAGAATCTGACTAATGACATCCTGTCATCATTGAACATTTGAGAAAATCAAGATGGCGTCCAAAATGGCAGCTACATACAGCTCAAAAATTTTCTACGTTGCATTCAGGCTACTTTTATTGGCAAATATTTCATGAAATTAGCTATTGTAGTAAATATCACAGATCTTGGCCTACCAGTTATGGTAAAAATATCAAGAATGCTTATAAGATGGCTGCAAGAATGTAAAATTTAACAGTAAATACGGACTAAACTGCAAATATTGTCTATCAAATATAGTGTTTGTGTTTTGTTTTAATGAATTAATATACTTTTTATGATAGTTTGAATAATTGTATTTACTAGATGGTTGTCCCAGGGCAACTGCCGTCGAGCCGGCAAAGTTTTGACCATCAACTTGACCTTGACCATCAATTTTAGTGTTTGACCTTGAGCTTTGACCCTGAACTCGAAGCTATACAAAAAATTCTTTCTAATGGCACATCTATAGGCATGAAGCGTCAGGTCTCAGACTTCTTTCTGAAATTATATCTGAAATTATAACCCATGAATCCAGAGGGCGAAAAAAGTTAATTCCCTCTTTCAAATTTGCCCTAAAGCCTTGTATGTTGTAATTTAGACTTTTGGATCCCCAGGTACATAGTCTATGTAAGTCTGGCCCTCTTGTATCATAATCCTAACCTTAACATGAAATTAGACTGTTGAAAGAAAAAGTGCCTCTATCTCAGGTGAGGCCATCTTGTTATTTAACTCATTACCAGATGGTGAAAATTTGGATTGGTCCAAATAGAAAGGAGTTGCAGAAGACAATTTCAATTTAATGAAATTTTAGATTTTTTGCTCCGCTGTTTATGGAGAAAACCTGAGGTATGGAGAAAACCTGAGGTATTGCCATAGCCATGGTGTCGTCGTAGTTTTGTCCACTATCCAGCATCAAACAGCTGAGCGTAGGCACCCGTAGGCGGTGTCTTGTTTCAACTTTCTGGGTTGAAAAACAATGGAAAATAAAGAAACTGTTTGTAGCAAGCACTGTCTTCATGTTACACATTGTTTTCCCAGTTGTTTTTCTTAACCCATTACCACATAACCAGTCCAAACTCAAAGAAGTTGCAGGCAACAAATTCAAGTTTGTCAAATGTTTAAAATCTTTGTCTTTTGGAATGGAAAACATTGTGATAATGAAGAAATTGTGTGTAACAAGCAATTTCTTCATTTTTAGCTCTCTAGCTATTGTCATGGCGATGTGTCTGTTGTGCGTGCGTGCTTTAATGAGCGGGCTAATTTCCATATATGGTGAAAGCTTTGAAAATCTTCTTCTCAGAAACAGGTGAATGAATTTCAACCAAATTTCACAGAAATGATCCTTGGGTGAATCTGTATCAGATTCCACTAAAAAATTTTGATGGGATGGAAAACATGGCTTTAATGGGCTAGGCTAATTTCCATATATGGTGAAAGCTTTGAAAATCTTCTTCTCAGAAACTGGAGTATGAATTTCAACCAAATTTCACAGAAATGATCCTTGGGTGAACCTTTATCAGATTTCTTCAAATAATTTTGATCAGATGAAAAACATGGCTTTAATGGGCGCTATTTCCATATATGGTAAAATTTTTGAAATTCTTCTTCTGAGAAACCAGTAGATGGATTTCAACCAAATTTGACAGGATCGATCCTTGGGTGACCTTTTTTCAGATAATAAAAAAAAAAAAATTGATCGGATGGAAAATATGGCTTTATAGGTTGGGCTTATTTCCATACATTTCACAGAAATGATGACCAGTTGACTGTTTGTCAGATTCCTTCATATAATTTTGATTGGTTGAAAAACACAGCTATTATGGTGGTGGGTTATGTCCATATATGGTTTACCATGAAAATTTAAATAATGAATTTTACATAAATTGAATTGACTTTTTTAAAAACAATGAAAAGTTTGAAATGGTTCTCTAGAACTATTTCAAAGATTTCGATGAATTAGATTTATTATTATTATATTCAGTTTATTTTAAATTAATGAAAAAATTTGCTCAATCAGTTTATTCATGCAAGTGGAGTGATACAGGCGCTCAAGCACCTGTAGTTATCAGATTCTCTTCAAAGATGCAGGGAACAATTATGGCATTGGAAACACTGGAAAAGGGGCCCTACAGATTATCATTCAACCCATTCTTCCTATGTGATGAAGTTCACTATTATTATAAAATTGTCTTTAAAATTCACAGGACAATTGTAGGGTCGTAAGGAAAGTTCCTTTCGAAAAAGGGAGTGGATCCATCAGAAAACACAGGAGAAGGGGCCTTGTGGATTTTACTCAAAACCATCTTGTTTATGTGATAAAGGCCACAATTTTTGTAGGATTCTGATGAAAATTTCACATGATGAATGTAGGGCAATAAATAAACGTCCTTTTGGGAATTTAGCCAGGATCCGTCAATGGGTTTTGAGGATTGTTGCTCAAAGTAATAAGGGAATAAATTTCAATTACATGTTTTTTTGGTTTTTTTTAGCTCACCTGAGCACAAAGTGCGAGGTGAGCTATTGTGATCGGTCGTTGTCTGTTATCCATCCGTCCATCTGTCCGTCTGTCCGTCTGTCCACAATTTCTTAAAAAATCTACAACTCCTAAACCAGTAGGCCAATCAAGCTGAAACTTTGCAGGGATGTTCCTTGGGTGAAGCTCTTCAAAAGTTGTTAAAAGAATATAATTTTGTCAAAAACTCTGTTTGCCGCGGCATATGAAAATGGGAATCTTTAGTAATTCTTTGAATATCTTTAAAAATCTTCTCCTCCTAAACCAGTAGGCCAATCAAGCTGAAACTTTGCAGCGATGTTCATTGGGTGAAGCTCTTCAAAAGTTGTTAGAAGAATTTAATTCCATCAAAAACTCTGGTTGCCACGGCATTTGAAAATGGGAATCTTTAGTAATTCTTTAAATATCTTTAAAAATCTTCTCCTCCTAAACCAGTAGGCCAATCAAACTGAAACTTTGCAGGTATGTTCATTGGGTGAAGCTCTTCAAAAGTTGTTAAAAGAATTTAATTCCGTCAGAAACTCTTGTAACCGCGGCATATGAAAATTGGAAATTTTAGTAAATCTTTGATGTTGTTTTTTCATAGACTACAAGGCCAAAGGCCTTGATATTTTGTAAAGAGCTTAATCATATGGTTCTCTACCAAGTTTTTAAATTTTAATCTCTGGGTTCAAAAATGGCCCCGCCCCTGAGGTCCGAAGTTTGGAAAAATTCTTAATAAGAGCAATTTCAAAAGGCTTCTCCTCTTAAACTATAAGGTCTAGGATATTCATATTTGGAATGTAGCATAACTAGATGGTTTTGTACTATATCACAAAAAGTTTACAACCAAGGGTCAAAAACGGCCCTGACTAGGGGTCCAAAAATTGGGAAAAATACAAAATTTGAGTAGGTTGAAAAAAATTCTTCATTTTAAGACAGAGGGCATTTATATTTTGAGTGTAGCATAGCCTGACTGTTATCTATCAATTTTGATTAAATTATGCCTGTTGGTTAAAAAACACCCCTTCCCTGGGTGTCCAAAGTTCGTAAAAATGCTCAATTAGACCATGTTCAACAGTCTTTTCCTCCCAATCTACAAAGTCTAAGGCATTCATATTTGATTTATAGCATAACCAGATGGTTCTCTACTATGTTAGCTAAAATCCTAGCCCTGGGATAAAACATGGCACTGCCCCAGAGGTCCAAAATTTTGGAAAACACCCAATTAGAGCAAAAGTCTTCTCCTTCTGAAATATAAGATGAAGGGCATTCATATTTGGTATGTAGCATGACTAAATAATTTTGTACTATGTTACAGGAAAATATGCTCTTAGGATAAAAAATGTCTCTGCTCCTGGGATTGAAAATTGCATAAATCGCATTGAAAGGATTCTTCTTAAATAGAAATGGAGAAATTGCTTGTTTTCTCACAATGCTTTTTTAAACCTTTTTCCCTGAGGGTGTCAAATTCTGGGATAGTTTGGTAATCGATTAAGCTATGAAGCCAAAGGCATTCATTTTGATTTTAAAACATTACTGGATTGTTTTGTACAAAGCCCAAAGTCTTATATTGGTTTTATTGATTTTGCTCAAGTTGTGTCTTTTTTATACAAAAAAGTACTATAATTTGCAGATGCCTCAGGTGAGCGATTTTTAGCTCCCCTGGAGGAGCTATTGTGATCGGTCATTGTCCGTCGTCCGTCCGTCCGTCTGTCCGTTTACAATTACAAAAAAATCTTCTCCTCCTAAACTAAGAGCTTTGACATTTGGTATACATCATCATCTATTGACCCTCTACCTAAATACTTCAAAGAATTACTGTATTCTGAAAATTAGACCTTTTCTAAATGATCCCTGATTTTACATAGGAATAAAGAAGGAAATCTTTTAAAATCTTCTTCTCCCAAACCATAAGGCCCAGAGCTTTGATATTTGGTACAAATCATCATCTATTGACCCTCTACCAAAGTACTTCAAAGAATCACTGTATTCTGAAAATTAGCCCTTTTCTTAATGATCCCTGATTTTACATTGAAATAAAGGCCTAGAGCTTTGATATTTAGTACAAATCATCATATATTGACCCTCTACCAAAATATTTCAAAGAATTACTGTATTCTGAAATTTGGCCCTTTTCTGGGCAATCCCTGATTTTACATAGTATTAAAGAAGGAAAACTTTAAAAATCTTCTTCTCCCAAACCATAAGGCCTAAGGCTTTGTTATTTGCAAATATCAAAATATATTGACCCTCTACCAAAATTCTTCAAAGAATAACAGTATTCTGAAAATTAGTCCTTTTCCGTGTGATTCCTGATTTAACAAAGGAATAAAGAAGGATATCTATGAACTTCTTCTCCCAAACCATAAAGCCTAGAGCTTTGATATTTGGTACATATCATCAGCCATTGACCCTCTACCAAATTACTTAAAAAATTGGCCCTTTTCTGTGCAATCCCTAATCTTAGTTAGGAATAAATAATGTTATCTTTGAAAACTTTCTTCTCCTTAACCATTAGGCTTACAGCTTTTATACTTGGTATGTATTGATGTCTATACTTCAAAGCATTACCATATTCAGGGAATTAGTGCTATATGGTGGGATCATCAATATTCCTAGGATTTAAAGAGAAATCTGTAAACATCTTCTCCAAAATAATTAGACAGAGGGCTTTGCCATTTTGTTTTTATCATTAATCAATGAACCATCATATTCAGGGGAGCAATTTAGGACAACGGAATGAAAAAACTTAAAAAATCTTCTCCTCCCAAACAATGAGACCTAGAGCTTTGATATTTGGGATATATCATCATCTATTGACCCTCTACCAAAATACTTCAAAGAATTACCGTATTCTGAAATTAGCCCTTTTCTGGGCAATCCCTGATTTTACATAGAAATAAAGAAGGAAATCTTTAAAAATCTTCTTCTCCCAAACCATAAGGCCTAGAGCTTTGATATTTGGTATACATCATAATCTATTGACCCTCTACCTAAATACTTCAAAGAATTACCATATATTGAAAATTAGCCCTTTTCTTAATGATCCCTGATTTAACATAGAAATAAAGAAGGTAATCTTTTAAAATCTTCTCGTCCCAAACCATAAGGCCTAGAGCTTTGATATTTGGAATACATCATCATCTATTGACCCTCTACCAAAATACTGTAAATCTGTAAACATCTTCTCCAAAATAATTAGACAGAGGGATTTGCCATTTTGTTTATATCATAAAGCGATGAACCATCATACTCAGGGGAGCAATTTAGGACCATCATGGTCCTCTTGTTTTATGCATTATTCTTTAAGTAACTAACTTCCTTTAAATATCAGATTTCTTTAACAGTAGAGCGGCTCTGGCCTCAGGCATCTTGTTTTAGCTCACCTGAGCAAGATTTTTATGCCCCCGCATCGATAGATCAGGGGCATATTGTTTTACCGATGTCTGTCTGTCCGTCTGTCCGTCTGTCTGTCTGCAAAAGTTAACCTGCCAATTTTCCTATAACTTCATCCCTGATTAAGTTACAATGCTAATATTTGGTATGTAGATAGGTCTCAACAAGGCGCAACTGGGGAAGGTCATTTTTTTAAGGTAAAGGTCAAAATTTTTACCCTTTTCCCTAAAACTTTACTCAAAAACTTAACCTGCCAACTAAACATTTTCCCATAACTTCATCCCTAATTAAGTTACAATGCTAATATTTGGTATGTAGATAGGTCTCAACAAGGCGCAACTTGGGAAGGTCATTTCATCAAGGTCATGGTCAAAATTTTATTTCCCTAGAACTTTACTCAAAAACTTAACCTGCCAACTAAACATTTTCCTATAACTTCATCCCTAATTAAGTTACAATGCTAATATTTTGTATGTAGATAGGTCTCAACAAGGCGCACCTCCTGGGGAAGGTCATTTCATCAAGGTCAAGGTCAAAATTTTAACCCTTTCCCTCAAACGTTACTCAAAAACTTAATCTGCCAACTAAACATTTTCCTTAACTTCATCCATTATCAAGTTACAATGCTAATATATGGTATGTAGAATGGTCTCAACAAGGCGCAACTGGGGAAGGTCATTTCTTGAAGGTCAAGGTCAAAATTTTTACCCTTTTCCCTAAAACTTTACTCAAAAACTTAACCTGCCAACTAAACATTTTCCTATAACTTCATCCCTAATTAAGTTACAATGCTAATATTTGGTATGTAGATAGGTCTCAACAAGGCGCAACTGGGGAAGGTCATTTCATCAAGGTCAAAGTCAAAATTTAACCCTTTTCCCTTAAACAAAGAAAAAAAACAATAAAAATCACCCGTTTCTAAAAAATTCTTGTTTTGGGGGCATGGTGTTTCACAAACAAATCTTGTTTGAACAATAATTCCTCCCAAACCACAGGGCCAATTTGAACCAAATTTGGCAGAAATGTTCCTTAGGTTGTCCCCTTTAAAAAATAGCTTAAAGAATCAAAATTTGATAAAAATTATGGTTTAATTGAAAATAATCTTTAAAGCTCTTGTCCTGATGACCCAGAAGGTGTAGAGCCTGGATATTTTTCATTCAAGCATCAGTTCATTTACTTCTTTCATATTTCAGAAATCATTACCCATGGATCCAGAGATAGGAAAAAGTGTCCTCCTCCTATCAAATTAGTCCTAAAGCAGTTGAAATTGTCATTAAGACTTTGGGATCCCCAGGTCAGAGCCTATATATGTAAAAAGTATGGTCAGGCCAACTTTATCATATCCCTAAACTTAACATAGAATTAGACTGTTGAAAGAAAAAGAACTTTATCTCAGGTGAGCATCCAAGGGCCAATGGCCCTCTTGTAAATCAGTTAGCAGGGCCATGTGTAAAATGTAAGACTTAAACTCAATACAAACATTTTTCTCTTACTATTAGCTAAGCTGAGCACAAAGTGTGAGGTGAGCTATTGTGATCATCATTGAATGTCGTCTGTCTGTACATCCACAATTTCCTTAAAAATCTTTTCCTCCAATACCAGTCTGCCAATCAAGCTGAAACTTTGCAAGGATGTTCCTTGGATGAAGCTCTACAAAATTTGTTTAAAGAATTTCATTCCATGAAAAACTCCGGTTGCTGCAGCTTTCTGAAAGGGAAATTTCAGTAAATCTTTACAAGTCTTCTCCTCCTAAACCAGTAGGCTAATCAAACTGAAACTTTGCGGGGATGAATTCTAAATTTAAATAGTAAAAGAATTTCATTTAGTGAAAACTCTGGTTGTTGCAGCAATTGAAAATGGGAAATTGTATTAATTGTTTAAATTCTTTTTTTCAGAAACTGCAAGGCCAAAGGCATTATATTTCATATGTGGCTTAATCACTTGGGTTCTCTGCCAAGTTTTCAAAAATTTAATCTCTGGGGAAAAAAAGGCCATGCCCCTGAGGTTCGAAGTTTGGAAAACTGCTTAATTAGAGCAAGTTCAAAGACTTCTACTGATAAACAATAAGACCTAGGACATTCATATTTGGTATGTAGCGCTACTAGATGGTTTTGTACTATTTCACTTAAAATTGTGCTCCTGCGGTCAAAAACAGCCCTGCAATAGGTGATCAAAATAGGGAAAGGCACATATTTTGAGTAAATAAGAAATAAAATCTTCTCTTTAAGGCTGAGGACAATTATATTATATGTATGAAGCCTTGCTGTTATCTATCAATTTAGATTAAATTGGGCATGTAGGGTAAAAATAACCCCTTCCTTGGGTGTGCAAATGTCTAAAAAATGCTCAATTAGACCATGTTCAACAGTGTTCTCTTTCCAATCTACAAAGTCTAAGACATTCATGTTTGGTACATAGCATAACCAGATGGTATGCTGCCATGTTTGCTCAATTTGAAAAAAAATCTTCAGCTTAAATATAGGGCCTAGAGCTTTTTGTATTAAAAACATTGCATAATTATAACCCCCCACAACAAAGTTATTGGGGGGGGGGGGGAGTATACTAGAATCAGGTTGTCCATCTGTCTGTCTGTGGACATAATTTTGTGTCCTCATCTCCTCCCACATTTTCAGACCAAATTTGCTGAAACTTTACCGAATTCTTCCTTGCAATTGGAACTTGTGCACCTGCAATTTTCATAATGATTAATCAACTGTTTCAGGAGTTATGCCCCTTTGAATTATTATCCTAAATAGAATATATAAAATGGTGTTCTCTCTGCCGCTAAAACTAATAGACAGATATTGATCAAACTTAGCAGGAATGTTCCTTTGGTTAAGCTTGAGACTTCCAAAGTTGTTCAAAGAATTTAATTCCATGCAGAACTCTAGTTGCCATGACAACACAAAGGGCGGATTTCAGAAAATCTTTAAAAATCTTCTTCTTTCAAATCATAAGGCCTACAGCAATGATATTTGGTATGAAGCATCATCTAGAGGACCTCTATCAAGATTGTTCAAATTATGGCCCCAGGGTCAAAATTGGCCAGTCCTCAGGGGGCACAAGTTTAACATAGGTGAATATAGTGAAAACATTGATATTTTTTTTTTGATGAAACAGAATGGTCAAGAGCTTATTTATTTGGTATGTAGCATCATCTAGTGGACCTTTACCAAGATTGTTCAAATTATGGCCCCCAGGTCAAAATTGACCTATCCCTGGGGGTCACAAGTTTTACCTAGGCTTATATAGTGACAACTCAAAAAATCTTCTTCTCCAAAACCATAAGGCTTAATAATACAGCTTTCACATTTGGTATGTAGCATCATCTGATGGATCTCTATCAAGATTGTTCAAATTATGGCTCCAGGGTCAGAATTTGCCCGTCTATGGGGATCACAAGTAATTGAAGTTTTACATAGGTGCATATAAGTGAAAACTTTTTAAACTCTTCTCCAAAACAGAAAGGCCTACAGCTTTGAGATTTGGTATGTGGCATTTAAAAAGAGGTGGCAGTGGGGGATAATCCTCAGCCCTTACAGGCGACAGTTCTAGTTTTATATCTACCATGTTTTTAGCTTACCTGAGTAGAAAGTGGTAGGTAAGCTATTTTTAGCTCACCTGAGCACAACATGCTCAAGGTGAGCTATTGTGATCGGTAATTGTTTGGCGTCCGTCTGTCTGTCTGTCCGTCCATAAACAATTATTAAAAAATCTTCTTCTCCCAAACCAGCCCCCGTCATAGCACAGTTGGTAGCGCATCGGACTATCATTCAAAGGGTCCCGGGTTTGATCCCCGATGGCGGTAATACTCTTTCCAACATTTTTCTCTCACCAATGGGTAGATAATCGTAAACCTATGTGGGATAGCAGCTGGAGGCTAGGAAAGGGTGTAGTGGTACTGGTGCGAGAAATACTAGGAATCCATTGTTAGGTGCTCCAGCCGCCGCGATATAACTGAAAGATTGTTAAAAGCAGTGCTAAACCCCATTCAAACAAAAAATCTTCTCCCAAACCATAAGGCTTAGAGCTTTGTTATTTGGTACATCACCTATTGACCCTCTATCAAAATACTTCAAAGAATTACTGTTCTCTTAAAATTAACCCTTTTCTGTGGGATTCCTGATTTTACAAAGGAAATCTTTAAAAATCTTCTCCTCCTAAACCATAAGGTCAAGAGCTTTGATATTTGGTACATATCATCACCTAATGACCCTCTGCCAAAATACTTCAAAGAATTACTGTATTCTAAAAATTAGCCCTTTCCTGTGCTATCCTTGATTTCACAAAGAAATAAAGAAGGAAATCTTTAAAAATCTTCTTTTCAAAAACCATAAGGACTAGAGCTTTTATTGAGATGTGGCAAACCAAAGGTTTGAAGCTACTCATTGTCGTCGCACAATTTAACTATCTCATGTATTCCTCTGATGGCCTGGGACAAATAACCTCCCTGACATCGTTTCTTGAATAGGCTCATTCTGTGTTACCGGCCCAAATTATAAATTTTTGGACACTCTTTTAAAAGATGGCATCATTTTTAAAGGTTTCATTACAAAATTATCCTAATTTTTTCGGAACTTTTGAATTACATGCGAACTACATTCAACGCGTAAATAACCTCGATACATACAAATAATTAGATTGTCAGTTTTGATTAAAAGACCATAAATTCGAAAGGACAGCGTGTATCTTCACGTCATGTTACATTATTTAGAAATATATCTGCAAATGCAATACAAATCTCATATTGGTTACCTTCGATGAAACAAATTATCAACGATATTGAGCATAAATACATACGATACTTGAAACACGCCGTATAAGTGATATGGGCTGTACAGCTTCGTATATATTAAATGGGCCCTTAGGGAATTGCATAGACGATATTAACTTATTTTGGTATTTTTAAGGATAAAATGCTATAATCTGTCATTAATACTAACATCAATGTATTAAATATTGATTTTGTGAAGTTATTTGTGACTTCAAATATACTGGGGCAAACCTAACTTACTGAATGCACATTATTATCAACACTTTTTGGAGTATTACGCATGCGCGCCACTTGTTCATATCCTGCCCTGATACTAAATGAGAATGTTGATTCCTGATTTAAATCCAAGTTGTTGTTTGATTTCGTGACAATCGATAAAGATTATTTAGTGACGAGTAAAGGCATTCACCCTCGAGACGATGGTTATATCCGAGATTAATGTCATATCTTCGATAGGCTGATTTGACTTACCTACCAGATGGATGGAAACGCAGAATTAGGTCATTGTTTTCTCAAGACGTCTACCGCAATTTCTGCGCTTCCTGTTAAAGGTTTTAATTTGATTGCATTTCAAATATGATTTGTCTTGAACAAAAATTGTGTTTGTACCGCCCTGGCCTGGGCTTTCCCCAATTTAGTAAAATAATTTTTCGAACCGATTTTCTGTCATTCTCGCACCAAACCTTCTCGCGTTGAATGCGATATAAGGAAATATATGTTTGAAATATTTTCAACTTTGAAGCCCAGGCAAATTAAGTCATATATTTTCTTAAGATACCTGAAGATCTTTTAGTTACATACCCATATGAAGCAGAGAAAAGATTATTTTCATTACATCATGCGTACTCAAAAATGTTCGACCTAAACCCTATTTCTTTTTTCCTAAATGATATGTACAAACCTTTTTATTCCCCCGCATTGATAGATCGGGGGCATATTGTTTTACCGGTGTCCATCTGTCTGTCTGTCCGTCCGTCTGTCTGTCTGTCTGCAAAACTTCCAACTAAACATTTTCCTATAACTTCAACCCTAATTAAGTTACAAAGCTAATATTTGGTATGTAGTTAGGTCTCAACAAGGCGCAACTTTGGAAGGTCATTTCATCAAGGTCAAGATCAAAATTTTAACCCTTTTCCCTAAAATGTTACTCAAAAACTTAACCTGCCAACTAAACATTTTCCTATAACTTCATCCCTAATTAAGATACAATGCCAATATTTGATATGTAGATAGGTCTCAACAAGGCGCAACTGGTGAAGGTCACTTCATCAAGGTCAAGGTCAAAATATTAACCCTTTTCCCGAAAATGTTGCTAAAAACCTTAACCTGCCAACTAAACATTTTCCTATAGCTTCATCCCTAATTAAGGTACAACTTCAATTTATGTTTAGTAATGGATTCTAGACTGTCTGTTGTCGCAACTCTCAGGCCCTTCAGGGCTTTGATATTTGTTATGTATTATCACCTATTGACCCTCTACCAAAATACTTCAAAGAATTACTGTATTCTGAAAATTGGCCCTTTTCTGTTCAATCTTTGGTTTTATAAAGAAATAAAGAAGAAAATCTTTGAAAATCTTCTTCTCCCAAACTATAAGGCCTAGAGCTTTGATATTTGGTACATATCACAAGCCCTTGACCCTCTACCAAAATACTTTATAGTATAACTGTATTCTGAAAATTAGCCCTTTTCTGTGCGATCCCTGATTTTACAAAGGAATAAAGAAGGAAATCTTTTAAAGTCTTTTTCTCCCAAACGATTAGGCCTTGAGCTTTGATATTTGGTAAAAACATCATCTATTGACCCTCTACCAAAATACTTCAAAGAATTACCGTATTCTGAAAATTAGCCCTTTTCTGTGCAATCCCTAATTTTAGTTAGAAATAAATAATGATATCTTTGAAAACCTTCTTCTCCTAAACCATTAGGCCTAGAGCTTTTATATTTGGTATGTATTGATGTCTATACTTCAAAGCATTGCCATATTCAGGAAATTAGTGCTATATGGTGGGATCATCAATATACCTAGGATTAAAAGAGAAATCCTTAAACATCTCCTCCAAAATTATTTGACAAAGGGCTTTGCTATTTTTAGCTCACCTGAGCACGTAGTGCTCAAGTGAGCTATTGTGATCGCCTTTTGTCCGGCGTCCGGCCGGCGTGCGTCGTGCGTCGTCCGTCAACAATTTCTTTAAACGACATCTCCTCCCAAACCACTGGGCCAATTTGAACCAAATTTGGCAGAAATGTTCCTTAGGTGGTCCCCTTCAAAAATAGCTAAAAGAATTAAAATCCTTTAAAAACTCTGGTTGCCATGGCAACAAAAGTAAATTTTAAAATAATCTTTAAAAATCTTCTTCTCCTGACCCAGAAGGCGTAGAGCCTTGATATTTTGCATGAAGCATCAGTATATTGACCTCTTTCAAAATAGCTAAAATCATGATCCTCGGGTCCCCAGGGGCGGAGCCCCAGGGGGGTGGGGTTTATATAGAAATAAAGAACGATTTTATAAATGACATCTCCTCCCAAACTACTGGGCAAATTTGAACCAAATTTGGCAGAAATGTACCTTAGATGGTCCCCCTCAAAATTAGCTAAAAGAATTGAAATCCATTTTAAACTCTGGTTGCCATGGCAACAAAAGTGAAATTTCAAAATAATCTTTAAGAATCTTTTCCTTCTGACCCAGAAGGCGTAGAGCCTATATATTTTGCATGAAGCACCAGTATATTGATCTCTTACAAAATAGCTAAAATCATGATCCTTGGGCTTCCAGGGGCTGACCCGGGGGGGGGGGGGGGTATAGGCATGAAGCATCAGTTCACAGACTTCTTTCTTATTTCTGAAATTATAACCCATGGAAAAAGGTTTTTCCTTCTTTCAAATCAGCACTTAAGCCTTGGAATTTGTAATTTAGACTTGGATCCCCAAGTTCATAGTGTGTTATGTAATTGTGGCCCACTTGTTTCAAAATCCTAACTTTAACATGAAATAAGACTGTTGAAAGTAAAAGAGCCTTTATCTCAGGTGAGCGCCCCAGGGCCAACGGCCCTCTTGTAATTGTTAATATCATAAAGCCATGAACCATCATACTAAGGGGAGTGATTTAGGACCATCATGGTCCTCTTGTTGTGGTTATTGTCCTTCATCCATCCACTAATCTGTTTGGCTGTCTGGTTGTCCGTCTGTCGGTCTGTCCTTAAACTTTTACTTTTAAAATTTTCTTCTCATATAGTACTGAACAGAATTCAACCAAATTTCACAGAAATGATCCTTGGATAACCCTTTGTCAGATTCCTTAAAAAAAAATGATCAGATGAAAAACATGGCTTTAATGGGTACAGCTAGTTCCATAAATGGTGAAACCTTTAAAAATCTTTTTCTCGGAAACCATTGGATGAACTTCAACCATATTTAACAGAATTGATTATTGGATGACCTTCTTTCAGCTCCCTTCATAGAATTTTGATCAGAATATGAACATGGTTTTAAAGGGCAGGTCTAATTTTCATATATGGTATTATATATTCGTATTTTAGATTTATATACTTAACCATACTGTCATAAGCCCTATCTTGTAGGTACTCATTTGAATGGTTTCATCGAGACAATTCAAATGAGTACCCACAACATAGGGTTTCATTGAGAAATAAGGATTTTAGAATGCTATTAACCTCTCTTATCTAGAGCTTTTTGAAACTTTTTTAAAATTCTTCTCAGAAACCAGTCAATGGATAACCAAATTTTATAGTAATTTTTAAAAAAAATCCTTCAAAGAATTTTGATCTGATGATTAACATGGCTTAAATAGGTGGTCTACTTTCCATAAATGGTTTAAGAATTAAAAATATTCTTCTCAGAAACCAGGGGATGGATTTCAATGATAAGGTTGAAATATTAAAAGATTTCAATGACAAGATTTATTTGCCACACATGATGAATATGATCAAGGGCCTCTAGTTTAATTCACCCAAGAAACGTTGTTTCTGTAAACTGTCAACTTTGTTTTATTACACTATTTTGTAGTTTCTTAACTTATTTGGATTGTATCATCAAGATGATTACAGTGAGTGCCAACAACATAAGGTTTCAATGAGAAATAAAGATTATCACCACCCCCTCTTTTCTTGATTATATTTGATGGGTTTATGTCCCAGTCAGTAACTGAGGTGATATGGAAACAGGACCACTATTTACAATTTTATCTGAAAGATAAGGACAAAAATGTAGTCATCTTCAATTTGATAGGTTTCTAATACTTAACTTTGAAAAAAGTTTCTTTTCATTGTAGCCCTGGGATCTAAAAACAACAGCAACAAAATGATTTAATATTTATTTTTTTATTGGCCCTGAATTCTAGAAATGATCCTTCAGTTTGGCTTATTACTGGGATATTGGCCTAAACACTGGCGTATGTATTCAAGATAAACTAATCTGAACTACAAACTGTTGGGTTCATCATGTGTTTCCAATGGATCATGAGAGCATTAGAATAACAAATTCTGGTTATTGATTAAGAAAATGTTCACCACTTTTCTGAGTTATAGGGCTCTATGACTAATATGTTTGAGATAAAGCCTTATTCAGAGGCATGGTTAAACTTTTCATTGGCACCCACCAGAATTTGATAGTCTACAGATATTATGGCAAATCATTGATAATCCTTTATAGCATCATTTCTGTTTCCCACAGGTTAGAATTGTCAGTTCTTCTGATGAGTCAGAGTCAAGTGTTGTGCCAACTGTAGGTGATAGAGTTAAAGATGAAAGATGTACCAGTATGAAGGAATCTCATGTAGCTGATAAGGCAGATAGAGATAGTGAATCAAATAATTTATCTGAGGGCAGCAATAAAGAATTAACTTGTCTCAATATGACTGATCACTTAAATGACGATATTGTTGATAAAAATGGATTGCAGGAAAACAAGAAAACCACTGATGAGGAATTTACTGGAGGCAAATTAAGAAAAAATCATTCTACAGACATGTCTGATGGAGTGGACAATTCTAGTTCTGAAATTGTGGGAGATGAAGGAGAATCATCAATGCTGTCTGATGGGTCTGTAGGGGATTCATCAAATGGTTTTGGAGATGATCAAAGATTGGTACTATCTCAGGGGTCAGAAGGGAGTTCAGCAGAGACTACATTCAACATTGGAAATCCCCAAACTTCAGGAAAAGACTTGGTGAAGGAATTTCAAGCTATGGATGAGGTAGGATGTTACATACAAAATCACTGAAACAAGAGGGCTGTTGGCCCTGGGGCGCTCACCTGAAACAAAGACTCTGTTTCTTTAAACAGTCTAATTTCATGTTAAGTTTAGGATTATGATACAAGTTGGCCATATTTATATGTAAATAGACTAGGTACCTGGGGATCCAAAAGTCTAAATTACAAATACCAAGGCTTTAGGGCAAATTTGAAAGAAGAAACTTTTTCCTCCTTCTAGATCCATAGCTATAATTCCTGTCCCCTTCCCCCTAAAGCTCCGCCCCAAGAGACCCGAGGATCATGATTTTAGCTATTTTGAAAGAATTCAATATACTGATGCTTCATGCAAAATATCAAGGCTCTACGCCTTCTGGTCAGGAGAAGAAGATTTTTAAAGATTATCTCAAAATTTCACTTTGGTTGCCATGGCAATCAGAGTTTTCAACTGATTTCAATTCTTTTAGCAATTTTCAAAGGGCCAATAGCTGGATTATTCTGCAACTGTCTCAAGTCACATTAAAGGTACCCATGTACATACCACATGAATATCACGTAAATTAAAATACAACAGTATAGAAAGGTATTAAACTTTTATCAGAAATTTATTTTACAAGAATCATCTGGTTTCGTTATTACAAGTTGATGTTTACAGACAACATATATGACATCATTGACTTTTTCAGTGAACCAACTTCATTTGAGTACGCTTTATGTATATTGTCCATCTGACTTCACAAAGACTACTGGTGGATATAATTTTACCATGTGGTATTTTATCAATTTAAGCGAGTCTTTTGTTAATCAATCCCCTTGATCTTGTGACTATAGAAAACATGTCAGTTATGAATTTAGGCTGATTTCCTCTAATCTTGGAATAATTGTATGTCTAGGTCTGATTTTCTGAACATTTTTAGCTCACCTGAGAACAAAGTGCTCACCTTTTGTCTGGCGTCTGTCTGTTGTGCATCTTGTGTCTTTCGTTGTCCATCCTCTGTCATCAAATTCTTTGAATGACATCTCCTCCCAAACAACTGTGCCAATTTTAACCAAATATGGCAGAAATGTACTTTAGGTGGTCCCGATGGTCTCTTTCAAAATAGCTAAAATCATGATCCTCGAGTCCCAGGGGTGGAGCCCTGTGGTGATGAGGGTTATATGCATGAAGCATCAGTTCACTGACTTCTTTCTTATTTCTGTAATTATAACCTGTGGATCCAGAAGGAGGAAAAAGTTTTCTCCTTCTTTCAAATCCACTCTAAAGCCTTTGAATTTGTAATTTAGACTTTTGGATCCCCAGGTACATAGTCTATATATGTATAAAGTATGGCCCACTTGTTTCATAATCGTAACCTTATCATGAAATTAGACTGTTGAAAGAAAAAGAACCTTTATTTTAGGTGAGTGCCCCAGGGCCAATGGCCCTCTTGTTTTGTTTCTAGTTTTTTGGATGAAATTAAGTTAATGTCTGCTTATTGAGAGCTTTGTATGTTGGACAGGGTCAAAATATTTGATATACTTATGTTAACCAAAAACTATTAAGTCTTTGAATATGTTCGATAACCAATGCGTCCTTGTTTTAAAACCAAAGTAGGGGAAACATTGTTTGTAAGTGTCTGTATCTATGTACACAGAAAATATAGTTCTAGAAAGCTCTTTGAGGAGAGGAGATTTTATTTGTTACAAACAATTTCTTCTTTATCACAATGTTTTCTACCCTTTCTAGTATCTTTTTAGGTCACCTGACCAAAGGTCATGGTGACCTATTGCAATCGTGTTTGGTCCGTCGCCATGTGCTAATTTTAAGCTCACCTGAGCACAAAGTGCGAGGTAAGCTATTGTGATTGATCGTTGTCCGTCTGTACGTCCGTCCACAATTTCTTTAAAAATCTTCTCCTAAACCAGTAGGCCAATCAAGCTGAAACTTTGCAGGGATGTTCCTTAGGTGAAGCTCTACAAAAGTTGCTAAAAGAATTTTATTCTGTAAAAAACTCTGGTTGCTGCAGCATTTAAAAATGGGAAATTTTAGTAAATCTTTAAAAATCTTCTCCTCCTAAACCAGTTGGCCAATCAAGCTGAAACTTTACAGGGATGTTCCTCGGGCGCAGCTGTACAAAAGTTGTTAAAAGAATTTCATTCCGTAAAAAACTCAAGTTGCTGCGGCAGTTGAAAATGGGAAATTTTAGTGATTCTTTGAATTTTTTTTCTGTTTGAAACTTCAAGGCCAAAGGCATTTATGTTTCATATGTAGATTAATCACATGGTTCGCTATTCAGATAAAAATTTAATCTCTTGGGTCGAAAATGGCCTCACTCCTGAGGTCCGAAGTTTGGAAAAATGCTTAATTTCTGATTGATTGATTGGGGTTTAATGCTAATTTTAACAGTATTTCAGTCATATCGTGGCAGCTGGAACACCTAACAAAGGAATCCTGGTATTTCTCACACCAGTACTACCTCTACATCCTTTCCTAGACTCCAGCTGCTATCCCACTTAGGTTTACGATTATCCACCCATTAGTGAGAGACAAATGTCGGAAAGGATACGTGCTGCCGCCGGGGGGTCGATCCCATGACAAGTTCAGAAGAGCTCTCCTTGTAAACTATAAGGTCTAGGATATTCATATTTGGTATGTAGCTTTACTAGATGGTTTTGTACTTTATCACTTTGAATTGTTCTCCTAGGGTTAAAAACGGCCCTGCATTAGGGGTCAAAAATAGGGAAAAGCGCAAAATTTGAGTTATTAAAAAAAAAAAATCCTCACTTTAAGGCAGAGGGCATGTATATTTGGAATGTAGCAAAGCATAGTCTGGCTGTTACAATTTTGATTAAATTATGTCTGTAGGTTAAAAAACACCCTTTCCCTGGGTGTCCAAAGCTTGTAAAATTGCTCAATTAGACCATGTTCAACAGTCTTATCCTCCCAATCTACCAAGTCTAAGCCATTCATATTTTGTATATGGCACAAACAGATTGTTCTTTACCATGTATGATAAAATCTTAGCCCTATGACAAAACATGGCCCTGCCCCAGAGGTCCAAAATTTGAGAAAACGTCAAATTAGAGCATCTCCTTCTGAAATATAAGGGGAAGGCCACTCATATTTGGTATGTAGCATTACAAAATGATTTTGTACTTTGTGATAGGAAAATATGCCCTTAGGATTAAAAACATCTCTGCTCTAGGGGTAAAAAAATTGCTTTTTTTGAAAGAATTCTTCTTAAATATAGGGCCTAGAGCATTTATTAGCTCACCTGTCCGTCCGTCCTTCGTGCGTCGTCCGTCAACAATTTCTTTAAACGATATCTCCTCCCAAACCACTGGGCCAATTTGAACCAAATTTGGCAGAAATGTTCCTTAGGTGGTCCCCTTCAAAAATAGCTAAAAGAATTAAAATCTGTTAAAAACTCTGGTTGCCATGGCAACAAAAGTGAAATTTCAAAATAATCTTTAAAAATCTTCTTCTCCTGACCCAGAAGGCGTAGAGCCTTGATATTTTGCATGAAGCATCAGTATATTGACCTCTTTCAAAATAGCTAAAATCATGATCCTCGGGTCCCCAGGGGCTGAGCCCCAGGGGGGGGGGGGTTTATATAGAAATAAAGAACGATTTTTTAAATGACATCTCCTCCCAAACTGCTGGGCCAATTTGAATCAAATTTGGCAGAAATGTTCCTTAGGTGGTCCCCTTCAAAAATAGCTAAAAGAATTGAAATCCGTTAAAAACTCTGGTTGCCATGGCAACAAAAGTGAAATTTTAAAATAATCTTTAAAAGTCTTCTCCTCTTGACCCAGAGGGCGTAGAGCCTTGATATTTTGCATGAAGCATCAGTATATTGACCTCTTTCAAAATAGCTAAAATCATGATCCTCGGGTCTTTAAATGACATCTCCTCCCAAACCACTGGGACAATTTGAACCAAATTTGGCAGAAATGTTGCTTAGGTGGTCCCCTTCAAAATTTCAAAATCATGATCCTCGGGTCCCCAGGGGCAGAGCCCGGGGGGGGGGGGGGGTTCGTTATATTGAAATAAGGAACGATTTTTTAAATGACAACTCCACCCAAACTACTGGGCGAATTTGAACCAAATTTGGCAGAAATGTACCTTAGATGGTCCCCCTTAAATTTAGCTAAAGAATTGAAATCTGTTAAAAACTCTGGTTGCCATGGCAACAAAAGTGAAATTTCAAAATAATCTTTAAGAATCTTTTCCTCCTGACCCAGAAGGCGTAGAGCCTATATATTTTGCATGAAGCACCAGTATATTGATCTCTTACAAAATAGCTAAAATCATGATCCTAGGGTCTCCAGGGGCTGACCCAGGGGGGGGGGGGGGGGGTATAGGCATGAAGCATCAGTTCACAGACTTCTTTCTTATTTCTGAAATTATAACCCATGGAAAAAGTTTTTCCCTTCTTTCAAATCAGCACTTAAGCCTTGGAATTTGTAATTTAGACTTGGATCCCCAAGTTCATAGTGTTTATATGTAATTGTGGCCCACTTGTTTCAAAATCCTAACCTTAACATGAAATAAGACTGTTGAAAGTAAAAGAGCCTTTATCTCAGGTGAGCGCCCCAGGGCCAACGGCCCTCTTGTATTAAAAACATAGGATAACATTTTTGAGTCGTTGAAGCTGAAGCTTCAGAAGCCACTCATTGCTATCGCACGATCTTTCTATTACTAAAGTCCTGAACCAATTTCCACCCCTGACTGCCTATGTTATAACTCTGACATTGTATCTTAATTGGATAAATGAAAACATTTTGGAAACAGTTAGAAGATTGATTTTTAGCTCTACTGGCTGAAGGCCACTAGAGCTATAGCGATGGCTTTTTCCAGTCCGGCATCCATGCATCCGTCCGTCAAACTCTTCCTTGTTTATGAGATTAAGTCCACAGTTTTCATCGGATTCTCTTCAAACTTTCACAGAATGATTGTAACATCATAAGGATCACTCCTTTCGTAATTTGGTCAGATCCGTCAATAAACACGGGAAAAGGAGCCTAATTTATACTTAGTTAAAAAATCTTCGTTTACGCAATAAAGTCCACAGTTTTCATCGGATTCTCTTCAAACTTTCACAGAATGTTTGTACTATCATAAGGACCATTCCTTTCGAAATTGGGTATGATCCATCAAGAAACATGGGAAAAGGGGCCTTATGAAAATTCAATTAAAAACTCCATTAAAAATCCTCGTTTACGTGATAGAGTCCACAATTTTCATCGGATTCTCTTCAAACTTTCTCAGAATGATTTTACCATCATAAGGATCATTCCTTTCGAAAATGGGTATGATCAGTCAAGAAACACAGGAAAAGGGGCCTTATGAAAATTTAATTAAAAAGCCTCGTTTTATGCGATAGAGTCCACAGTTCTCATTAGATTCTCTTCAAACTTTCACAGAATGATTGTACCAACATAAGGACTGTTCCTTTCGAAATTGGGTATGATCCGTCAAGAAACATGGGAAAAGGGGCCTTTTAAAAATTTAATTAGAAATTCCATTAAAAACTCCTCGTTTACATCTGATTCTCTTCAAACTTTCTCAGAATGATTGTACCATCATAAGGATCATTCCTTTCGAAAATGGGTTTGATCTGTCAAGCAACACAGGAAAAGGGGCCTTATGGAAATTTATTTAAAAAATCCTCGTTAACACTCTAGAGTCCAGAGTTTACATCAGATTCAATTCAATCTTTCACAGAATGTTTTTCCAACATAAGGATTGTTCCTATCTAAAAACTTGGTCAGATCTGTCAAGATACATGGGAAAAGGGGCCTTATTAAAACTTAATTAAAAAATACTCGTTTACGCGATAGAGTCCACAGTTTTCATCGGATTGTACCATCATGAGGATCATTCCTTTCGAAAATGGGTATGATCCGTCAAGAAACATGGGAAAAGGGGCCTTATGAAAATTCAATTAAAAACTCCATTAAACTTTTCCTTGTTTACACGATAGAGTCCACAGTTTTCATCGGATTCTCTTCAAACTTTCTCAGAATGATTGTACCATCATAAGGATCGTTCCTTTCGAAAATGGGTCTGATCAGTCATGAAACACGGGAAAAGGGGCCTTTTGAAAATTTAATTAAAAAATTCTCGTTAACACTTTACAGTCCACAGTTTTCATCAAATTGTATTTAAACTTTCACAGAATGTTTGTACTATCATAGGGATTGTTTCATTTGAAATTCGGTATGATCCTTCAAGAAACACAGGAAAAAGGGGCCTTATGAAAATTTTAATAAAAAATTCTCATTAATAATCTAGAGCCAACAATTTTCAACGGATTCTCTTCAATCTTTCACAGAATGATTGTACCATCATAAGGATTGTTCCTTTTAGAATCGGACATGATTCCTCAAGAAACATGGGAAAAGGGGACTTATTAGAATTTAATTCAAAGATCTTTGTTAACACTCTAGAGTCCACAGTTTTCATCTGATTGACTTCAAAGTTTCACAGAATGATTGTAACATCATAAGAATTGTTCCTTTCAAAATTTTGGTATGATCAGTCAAGGACCACGGGAAAAAGGGGCCCGATAAAAACTGGATTGAAAAAGTCCTTGTAAACACAATAGAGTCCATAGTTTTCAACAAATTCTCTTCAAACATTCCCAGAATGATTATTACATTAAATGGATTGTTCCTTTCGGAAGTAGGTTTGATCCATCAAGTTTCATGGAAAAAGGGGCTCTATGAAAATTTAATAAAAAAATCTTAGTTAACACATAATGGCCCTAGATTTCACCTGATTGACTTCAAACTTTCACATAATGATTGTACCATCATAAGGATTGTTCCTTTCAAATTGGTGCTGATCCATTGAGAAACATAGGAAAAGGGGCCTTAGGAAAATTCAATTAAAAAAATCTTAATTAATGCTTGTAAGTCCACAGATGAGATGGGGTTGTCTTTATACTCAAACAGAATAATTATACTTTTGTAAGAAGAGTTCCCTTTGGAATTGGTTCAGATCCATCAAGTAACATGGGAAAAGGGGCTATATGAAAATTCAATTAATAAAACCCTGTTAACACAATGAAGCCCACAGCTTTGATCAGATTTTGTTGAAACTTTCACAGAATGATTGGAAGGTCATAACTATCATTCTTTTCATAACAGGGTTTTAACTGCCAAGAAACACAGGAATAGGGGCCTTATGAAAATTTCATTTATAGATCCTTGTTACCAAGTCATGAGCTTTCATCGGATTTTCTTCAAACATTCACAGGATAATTGTACAATAATAATGATTGTTGATGTTTGCATTAGACCTGATCCGTCAAGTATCACAGGAAAAGGAGCATTATGAAATTTATTTTTAAAATCATTGTACCACAATAAAGTCAACAGTTTTCATCAGATTTTGTTAAAACTTTCACAGAATGATTATTCAATCATGAGGATTCTTTCTTTTCAAATTAGGCGTGATCTGTCTAGTATCATGGGAAAAGGGGCCTTTTGAGAATTTTATCTATAATCCATGTAACCAAGTCCAGAGCTTTCATTGGATTTTATTCAAACCTTCACAGAATCATTGTACAAAAATCATGATTGTTGATGCTGACATGAGACCTCGTCCTTCAAGTATCACAGGAAAAGGAGCCTTATTGAAATTTTATTCTAAAAATTTGACACCAAGATAAAGTCTGCAGTTTTCATCAGATTCTGTTCAAACTTTCTCAGAATGTTTGTACCATCATAAGGATTGTTTCTTTCCAAATTGGGCCTGATCTGTCTAGTATCATAGGAAAAGGGGCTGTATGAAAAATTATTACCAAATCCTCATAAACACAACAATGCCCTCAGTCTTTATCAGAATCTCTTCAAACTTTAATAGAATGACTGTACCATCGTTTGGATTGTTCCTTTGTAAATTAGGTCTGATTGGTTAAGTGACACAAGAAAAGGGACCTTATAAAAATTTTATTACAAAACATCATTATTACAATAAAGTCCTCAGTCTTTATCATTTTCTTCAAACTATCATTAGGATTGTTCCTTTGTGCATTGGGTCTGATTTGTTAAGTTTCACGGAAAAAGAGGCCTTATGAAAATTTTGTTACAAAAATTCTTGACAAAATGCAGTCCACTGTTTTCATTGATTCTCTTTAACTTTTAAAGAATGATTCTACCTTCATTAGAATTGTTCCATTTGAAATTTGGTTAGTTCTGTAAAGTATCATGAGAAAAGGGGCCCTCTGAAGATTTCACTATAAACTCATTAACACAATAAATTCCACAGATTAAACAGATTGATTGTACCATCATTCCAATTGTTGAATTTGACAGTGGATCTGACTATGGCAAGTGTCAAATAAAAAGGGGCCTTATGAAAAACTCTCTTAAATATTCTGGTTAACACAATGATGTCCCTTGATTTCACCGGATTCACTTCAAAATTTCACAGAATGAATGTACAAATACTTAAATGGTTCTTTTCAGAACTGGGTACAATCCATCAAGTATCATGTAAAAAGGGGCCATATGATTTTTTTTAAATATCCTAGTAAACATTATGAATTCCCAATAGTTCATCAGATTCACTTTTAAATTTCACAGAATGATAAAACTAAAAGTAAAATATCACGGGAAAAGGGGCCTTATGAGAACTTGAATTTAATATCTTTGTGAACACAATAAAGTCAACATTTTCATTGGATTCTCTTCAAAGATGCATGGAATAATTATGGCATTCGAAACACAGGAAAAGGGGCCTTACAGATTATCATTCAAAACATTCTTGTGTATGTGATGAAGATCATAATCATTATCAAATTGTCTTTTAAATTTCACAGGACAATTGTCGGGTTGTAAGGAAAGTTCATTTTGGAATGAAATTGATCCATCAGAAAACACAGGAAAAGGGGCCTTATTGATTTTCATTCAAAACAATCCTGTTTATGTGATTAAGTCCACAATTATTGTCAGATTCTGATGAAATATTCACAGAATGATTGTAGGGTCATAAGGTAACTTTCTTTTGGAAATGGAGTGGATCCGTCATGAAACATGGGAAAAGGGGCCTTGAGGATTGTTGCTTAAAATGATAAAGGGGATAAAGCCCTTTTTTTTTTCTTTATGCATTCTTCTGTGAGCAATTAACTTCCTTAAATATCAGATTTCTTTAACGGAAAACTTGATAACCAGTAGAGTGTCTCAGGCCCTCATGGGCCTCTTATTTTAGTTTTTAAACACGAACTACTTATAGCTCGGAAAAAGCCAAAGTACGTACTAGAGGTTGAAAGTTCTTATGAAATGACCATACTTCCCTATGAATATTGCATAACGTCATATTTGATTTGCATTTCCAAATACAATAGGTGTTAAAATTCATTTTAAATCAAAATTCAATATATAAGCCATTACTTGTTCATCATTTCGCGAAGTTAAAATAAATCATCCGCGTAATTAGGGACTGTCTTACCCCAGGACACCCCGGCACACTGTGTTTAAGTCAAAACAGCCCGTAATTTTGTCGGAATGACCCAAAAGTGATTTTACTTGCCAAAACAGCTCAAAGGGTAATTTTCATAAAGTACATCTTGAAAATCATCCAAATATAAAGAATTTCAGATTTTTGACCAAATGTAAATACAAGTTTGGACCGTTTTGACTTTTGGTCGTTTTGACTGTAAACCAGGACACTCTGAGATGTCTGACATATGTAAATAATATTGTCATATATTTAGTTATATGTTAGTAAATCTTAATAACATTGGATTAATTCTACAACCCCATTTAAGATTAACGTGTTTCATGTTTGGAAAAATAATAGAAAACTTAAAATCCATGTCCATTCTGGCAATTTTATTTTTTATTTGAATTGAGAATATTTATTGGTTAATCTAATCGTATTTCCTGTTTACAAATGAGAAAGACATTCACTGGTCATAAATGAAAAAAGGTCCTGGGTTGATGTTATTAATCTAAACAATTGATTTACCCTAGGGCTCATAGAGTTACCATTGCCGTTGTAAGCAAACCCAGGGAGTCCCAGAGTAACGAATACATTCTTTATGTGAGAAATTTAGATAGCCAGTTTGACTTAATTTTTCCGTAAGTAAAATAAAAAGAATCTCAAGGTACTGAAGGCATCATCTCCGGTGAGAAAATAACAGAAAACTACCGACGAAAGTTGTAAGCATTAGTAAAGCTTCAACGGAATTACTTTTGTGCTGATTGATATTGATTCTACAGAATAGGGGCAATGAATCGAGTTGTAAATAGTTTAATGTCAAAGTAAACGAAGCGAGTGACGGAAAATTGAATAATTGATAAATCATCAATGTATTTACTCACTGATATTAGATTGTACGAAAAGATGAGACACCAATTGGGAAACAGTTAAGCATTTGTATATGGTTTGAATAGTTATTTCTGCTATTTTAATTTTTCCCTAAATGTTCTTTGGGGGTAATTGTTTTCTGCTTTTATTTTAGCTCCTTATGCATGGCATCGCATGTACCAATTCTTTACCAAACATATGAATTCCTTTTTTGTACATGTATGACTTATTTCACTGGGACTTATTCGAGTATTAGTCCCCCAAGTTGATATATGACGATGTGTAGAGGTAAAAATATTTCATAAACTTCCATTCATAATCGACTAGTTAAGAGCGCAACAATTTCTTATTACGTTTTTGATAGAAATCGGAAGATGTAATAGACTTTTTATGGATCTGAATGCATCTTCTTAATCTTAAGAATTGAATAAAATGATATTACAGTCTCGGAGCATTTCAATGATATTTATAAATGTTTATATATGAAAATACTATGAGATATATTTTCAAGAATATACCCTCTTGCTTATGGAGAGTCCAGGCGTATGTGAAATCATTAAAGAAAGTCTATATGCACTTTATACTGAAACTGCCCTCATTGTTTACCTTTGAATATATTAAAGTGAAATCAACCGGGATGCTCATAGATCTGAAATATGGATCTAATTATAACATATACATACCAAATTTGTCTCTGTTTACTCCATATGCAAATAAAATAATTTTGACATTCGGATATCTCTTTAAAATGTATCCCGGGTCAGCCAAACATTATTTAAAAGTACGCATTCATCCAGGGTATGATTATATACACTCTCAATATCTCTGATTTTTTAAATTTTTAATCACTTAAATTATCCCACTGGTGCAATCACAAATTGATTTTTTTGACTTCAAACCACTTAAATTATCCCACTGATGCAATCACAAATTGTTCCAATGAATTATGAGTCCTGGATGATAGATGAAACAAATTCCCGGGGTATACGATGTGGCTAGACAACGTATTGAATACAGATCCAGTATAATTACTTGTTAATATTGAAAAGGTTTTTCATAATTCAAGAAGTAGGGTTGTGGAATGTGTTCTTCTTTTAAAATGACTTTTCTTAAAACTCCTGAACAAAAACTAGTTCCGTAATATCTAGTGTGATTAACTGTCAAACTGGTCAGGCGGACAGACACGGTAAAATAATTTGCCCAAGTAGATTTAAAATTTACACTACTTAAAGGGTACTTTCGTTCATCTATCGTCGCTATGGTGGTTGTAAAGCAACGTCACACGGGGTCTCGATTTAACGTCTCACCCAAAAGACAACCAGTTTGCTGGTTTGGTCAATCTAGGGCTCGAGCCCATAATGATGAGATTAGAAGTCAAGTGCTCTACCAAATGAGCTTATCGGATGTCAAACACTTCTTAAGAAATCCATAAAGCATCTGTATATAACTGCCTGATGGTTCCACAGGTTTAAAAGTTCAAATGAAGAATTCATAACTGTCGAAAATCAATATGCTGAAAGGCCGTAATAGGCATGTTTCAGTATACGGTTTATTGAAAATGTTTGATCAACAGTTACCATATTTTTTTTATTTATTTGTATTTTGTAAATGAATAGCGTTACAAGCATTCTTTTAATGGCGAATAAAAGAAATTCAATTCTTCATACTTGGGTTTTAATTTCTACACCAACAAAATTTATTTACAAAATAAAATACCTTTTTGTAGAGTGGGGAGTTCTCTTTAAACCCTATATGGTTTATCATCCCCCTTGAAGTCTTCTTAGTTGTGGTCACTGTTTCCGGTTTGGTGGTGAATTCTTTAATTTGCGCTCGAATATAATATTCACTTAATGGAAAACTTTGAAAGCACTAGTAATTAGTATACACCCGATAAGTCAAATCTTCTATTAATCCAAAGTTTGTCGAGGCTTGTTTTAAACTGAATTACATCTTTTGAAGTTACCACTGATTCAGGTAGTTGGTTCCATATGTTGATTACTCTGTGGGTGAAAGAGTTGAGCCGGATATTCTTCAGTGCTCTTGGCTTGTCTAATTTTAGACAGTGGCCTCTAACACAGGTATTGGATGAAAATGTAAAAAGTTGACTAGAGTTGATGTCATCTACGTTGTGAATTATTTTAAATAGCTGTATCATATCAAATCGTCTTCTTCTATAGTCTAGTTGAGCTGTTCCAATCTTTCGCGATAAGAGAGACCTTTTAATTCTGGAGCTAGTTTTGTGGCCCTTTTCTGAACATTTTCAAGAATCCTTTTATTCTTCTTAAGAGTAGGAAACCATATAATGTTTCCATAGTCCAGGTGAGGTTGAACTAAGGTCTTATATAAGGTAAGGAGCAGCTTTTTGTCCATGTATGTAAAATGTATGTATAGAAGTTAGGAAACTTGATTTTTTTTTTTCAATATATGTTAAAGCATTAGAAGACTACCTTTGGTCCGGTTTGGCGATCTTGGGGCTGCTTTGACTATCTGTGGGTCGGTTTAACGTTCTTTTAATGGAGAGGCCGGTATGACTTTATTGGGCCTGTTTGACCAGGGGCCGATTTCACAATGGGCCGGTTTGACTGGTTTCCTGTAATGCTAATTACGGACAGCACCCGCATAAATCAAAAACTCAATATATATGGCAATATTACTCTACATCAGGTGTCCCGGGGTTTTCCGCGGTAAATAACAAGGCGTTTCGGCGAGAATTGGATGGCCGACGACAACAACAAGAATGGAGGCTTTTGAGTTGTTTTTGTACTTTCGATATTTATTACGGCGTTAATAATCTTGAAATGATGTTTCTTCAATCGAGGAACAATAAGAAAAATATTATAGAATAAACACCAGTGTGAATAGCTGTCTTAACGAAATTAGCGTGGCCAGTTCCTTTAAAAACGTAGCCGTCGTTTCTAGTGCATCAAATTTAGATTGTCATCCGCGTTGAAAAAGGTCAGTGAATACCGTAATCACACACATCATGTTTGATATATATTATCCGTTATTTTCATTCTTTCAAAGACAAACAATAATATTTAGCAAGCTGTCCTATTCCTTAACAAGAGCAATTTCTGTGATGGTTTATATCTCAGCGCCCACGACCCATCAGGAACCACCAGCAAAAATGTTCAGGACTTTTTAATTTTACCCATGTGATGTGCAGATCTTGTAGCCCATGTAAGAATATTTGTCAATTTGAAATTGTCAAGAGTCTGAAAACCAGCCATTCCATTAAGATTGGTGGACAGATATTTCAATTCAACAAATTTGGAAAGTCTATGGGTGTGAATTACGATACTTTTTACCTTAGGGGTAAAATATGTGTGCTAGTTGTTCTTATTGAATTACTTTGGAACATCAATATGGACACATAAAATATGCATCTGAGAAAGGGATATCTGAATCTGACAAATAACCACAGATTACAGTATAATCTGTTCATACCACACCAAGCTAAAAATAGAGATGACTATCTATCTATCTATATATACTGCTATCTATATATATACCGGTACTGCCTAACTCTCCTTTCGGGTATTACTGGCAGGTGATACACTCACAATCCAGATGTTTTCAAGTCCTTGAAAGAGAGGCAGTGGCTAAATCCCACTTTTACAGCTGGGTAGACTGGGGCTGGCTATTAAGTGTCTTGCCCATAAACACACCCCGGTGACGTTTTGGCTCGAACCTGTGACCTTCAGATCTCGAGTCAAGCACCTTTACCACTCAGCCATCGAGGCAGATAGTAATTAACCCATTCCAACTCAACCCCTCCTTTTTACGCCCCTCGAGAATAAAGCTTGGAAAACATTGTGGAAAATGAAGAAATTGCTTGTATCAAGCAGTTTCTTCATTATCCACAATGTTTTCTATCCAAAAGGACGGAAAAATTCAAAATTTCATCAACTTGAAATTGTCGTCTGCAGCTTCTTTCAATTTGGACCAGTCTAATATTTTGCTGTGTTGGAATGGGTTAAAAGACCCTACAGAACAAGAACTTATTTTTAGCCCTCCACATTTTTCAAGAAAAAGCAATGTCCCACAAGAGATATTAATTGCTTTTATGCAACATAAAAATTGAAATCTAGAAATGTTATTCATCTTTCTAAACACGAATCAGATGAATAAGTTATTTGCATAGAACCTACAGTGTGAAATGAAGTAAAGTGCAAGAAATGAGTCTTTTTCAGCATGCTTGCATGCACTCTAGAGGTCAAATTTTAAGCTTAAACCATTATTTACAGTTACCTTTGTGGGGAGTCATAGCCATGCCACTGATTATGTGGGTATATTTATGTCCTTTGGCAAGGCATTCAGTCACAACATAGTACTAGAGGCACTGAGCAAGTACATGATTGATTGATTAAATGAAGTTTAGCACAACTTAAATTAGCAGTATTATAGTCATATTACAGCGGCTGGCGCCATGGATTCCTGGTATTTCTCATGCTGGTCGACCACTACGTTCTCTGAGTCTCCAGCTGCTCATCCCACCAGGATTTATGGCCATCCACACATGGGCTAATTCATGTCGGACAGGAAGTTTGCTGTGGCCGGGGATTAAACCTGGGACCCCATGACTAGGGGTCCTATGTACTAACAATATGCTATGGCCATGGCTGAAGTACATGAATAGTTGAACTTTGCCGTGATATAACTGAAACATTGTTCTTTGAACAGTATTATACCCCCATTTAATCAAATGAAAAACGACTTAGCTTCATTAATCCATTCCAACACAATTCCCTCCTTTTTACTCTCCTCAAAAAAAAGTTGGGTAAATATTGTGGAAAATGAAGAAATTGCTTGTATCAAGCATTTTCTTCATTATCCACAATGTTTTCTATCCAAAAAGACAAAAAGAATTAAAATTCCATCGACTTGAAATTGTTGTCTGCATCTTTTTTCAATTAGACTAGTCTAAAATTTTGTTGTGTTGGATTGGGTTAACAGAACTTACATGATTTAATCTGCTTCATGCATGAAATTAATCTCAAGTGATCAAAGGCCAACAGCCTGATGTTAATGTTCAATAGCCAATACCAAACAATTTGTCTGTTATGGCGACTCTCAGGCCCTTCAGTGCTTTGATTGTTATCTACCATGTTTATATTCTCTGGTCAAAAATGGCCCTTTTGAGGGCATCCCAAGTTATGTTAAACACTCAATAAGAGCATGTTCAAATATCTTCCTCTCCCAATGTATAAGTTGTAATACATTCATATTTGGTTTATAGTACATCTAGATTGTTCTCTACCAAGGTTGCTAAAATTATACCCATTGGGCCCTTAGTTTGGTAAAATGCTCAATTCAAGCAATATCAAATTCTTTTCCTCCTAACACTGATCCACATTAAAAGGAGTTGCAGAGGTAATTCAAGAATGATTTGAAATCTAAATACAAAGAATTTCATGGTGGAAAACATTGTGGAAATGGAGAAATTGCTTGTAACTACTAAGTTCTCCTTTTTTAGCTCCACTGGCTGAAAGCCAGAGAGCTATTGTTATGGCATTGTGTCCATCCGTCCGTCCGCCCGTAAACTTTTCCTTTGAAAATCTTCTCCTCAGAAAGTACTGACAGATTTCAACCAAATTTCATAGACATGATCCTTGGGTGACACTCTATCAGTTTCCTTCAAAGAATTTTGATCGGATGAAAAACATGGCTTTAATGGGCAGGACTAATTTCCATATATGGTAAAAGCTTTGAAATATTTCTTCTCATAAACCAGTTGATGGATTTCAAATTTCTCAGAAATGATCTTTGGGTGACCCTCTATCAGATTCCTTCAAAGAATTACGATCGATGGAAAAACATGGCATTAATGGGCGGGGCTAATTTCCATATATGGTAAAAGCTTTGAAATTCTTTTTCTCAGAAAACCGTGGTGAATTCAACCAAATTTGACCAGATCAATCCTTGGGTGACCTTTTATTAGATTATCTAAAAGAATTCTAATTTGATGAAAAATATGGCTTTAATGGTCAGGGCTAATTTCTGGTATATTCTGAATACTTTGTAAATTTTTAGCTCGCCTGAGCGTGCAGCGTCAACAATTGAAGTGTTTACACTCTAGAGGCCACAGTTTTGACCCAATCTTCAAGAAACTTGGTCAGAATGATTGTCAGGTCATGAGGATGAACCCTTTTGATTATGGGAGGGTTCTATTGGTAAACACAGGAATGGGGGCATTAATGACAATTTCTTTGTTTACACTCTAGAGGCCACATTTAATGCTCTATCTTCGTGAAACTTTGCCAGAATAATTATTAGGTCATAGAGATGAACTCTATTGATTATTAGAAGGATCTTTCAAAAACACAGGAAAAGGGGCCTTATTAACAATTTCTTTGTTTACACTCTAGAGGCCACATTTTTTACCAAATCTTCATGAGACTTGGTCAGAATAAATGTTTGATCACGAGGATGAACCCTATTGATTATTGGAGGATCCTATTGGAAAACAGAGGAAAAGGGGGCATTAATGACAATTTCTTTGTTTACACTCTAGAGGCCACAATTTTGGCTCAATCTTCATGAAACTTGGTCAGAATAATTTTTAGGTCATAAGGATTTACCCTATTGATTATGGAAAGATTCTTTTTGAAAACACAGGAAAAGGGGCCTTAATGACAATTTCTTTGTTTAAAGTCTAGAGGCCACAATTTAGGCTCAATATTCATGAAACAAGGCTAGAATAATTATTAGGGCATGAAGATTAAGCTTATTGATTATGGGAAGGTTCTTTTGGAAAACACAGGTAAAGGGGCCTTAATGACAATTTCTTCATTTACACTCTAGAGACCACAATTTTTGCTCAATTTTTATGAAAATTGGCCAGAATAATTGTTTAGTCACAAGGATGAACCCTATTGATTATAGGAAGGTACTTTTGGAAAACACAGGAAAAGGGGACTTAATGACAATTTCTTTGTTAATGATCTAGAGGTCATCATTTTTGCTCAATTGTCATGTTACTTGGTCAGGATACTTGTAAGGTCATAAAGATGAACCTTGTAGATTATGGGAAGGTTCTATAGGATAATACAGGAAAAGGGGCCATAATGACAATTTCTTTGTTTACAATATAGAAGTCATCGTGAAACTGATTATAGTTATTTGTCTCTAATTGCATTTTTTTAACAGCAGACAGTTCAGGAAAGCAATCTAGGACCATCTTGGTCCTCTTGTGATTATGCTGTGTTTGTTGTCCATAGCTTATCGTGCCTTTTTGGTGTCAACATCTTTTTTGCACTCAAGAGGTCGCATTTTTTGCTCAAATGTCTTCAAACTTTGTGAAAATATTGTCCCCATTGTCTCTCATCAAAGTTCGAATTTGGGTCATGTGAGGTAAAAAACTAGGTCTATAGGTCATATTGAAGAAACACCTTGTTTAGAAACCTGTTGATTGATTTCAACCAAATTTCACTGAAATGATTCTCAGATGACTATTTGTCAGATTCCTTCACATAATTTTGATTTGTTGAAAAACATGGCTATTATGGTGGTGGGTTACCGTAATTTGTCCATATATTCGGACACAATTAAATAATTATTTTTTTTCATGTCCGAATATATAGATAATTACTCAAGCCAGTGTCCGAATTTATAGATAAATCGTCGTGCGGCCGGGAACAACCATTGCCGATTTCCATGAGTCACTAACTGTTTTGCTCAGACACTGAATTCATTTCAACAGTAAATAAACTTGAAATGTGTTACGCATTACGTTCGTAAATTTATTCATTATTATTTTATTTTTTCAGACTGTTTCAAGATACCGGCGAAGACGACGTGAATTTAATGATCATTCACTGATTAAAAACCTTAATAAACGATTTACTTTTCTAAACTGTTGTTTTTCTTCGTTTTAACGATTGATAGAATCCCACATATCACCGTAAGAATATGACAAGATCGTAACTGCAGCATGTTCAGGCAAAATTGTAACGACGTTTCGGTAGTCAAAGTCCGATTTTGAGAGTATGGTAAATTCTTTTTCTGTCATTTATATACAATCATCGTCGGTTGAATTGAAAAAAGGGATATTGATATTGATATGGAGAGCTAAACAAAATCTTCGCATTTTAATTGTTCATGTATTAAAGTCACCAAGAGATAAGAAGTAATTTGTCAGAATAAAATCACGGCATCGGTCAATTACGACAGTTTTTCTCTGATCTGCTTCACATAAATCATCGCGTAATATTCCCCGTAAATTTAAAGTAAATGTGGTGGCCTACCTGTGAGAAAAAATCCTTTTTTAAAAATTACATCCGTAATGTTTTAAGAGTATTCAGACAGTCGATTAAACCATGTAAACTTTCGGCATAATGACAAGGGTAAAAATTCGGTCACCAAGAATTCTCACGGGGTACGCGTCTGGCACGTGCCAACTCCGGAAACTCTCCCAAATATAGCTGAACATCTGGCGGCGGCGCCTTTGATCACCTTTCCTCCCTCGTAGTAAAATAAACTTTACCCGAAAACCTTTACTTTATATTTGTTGAACGAGACTTAATACGTGTGTTTTATTGAACAGTATGAGATTAAATTTTCGGATTATTAAAAGAAGCGGGAATAAAAAAAGGTAATTTATTTTAATCTACCAATATTATATATCGGATGAGAAGTTAATAATTTTGTGACAAATTAACAAGTAAAATTCTCGCATTTTCCGTATTTAGGGAAAACGTCGTTGCTACGACTGATTCTTCTCGAAGCATATCATTGCATTTTTTTTTCTTGATTTGATACGGCCGATGACAATACCCTCGATGAGCTCCAGATACGAGGAAAGTGTAGTAAAATCGAAAGTAGGTTCAGGTCAATTTGACTAATTTAATAGGGTCGCACATGTTAATCGTAGCCATCCTTTCAGAGCAGGTCCTGTCGGGGATAGAAAATTAGGAAATCAGAGAGAGAAACCAAGCGTGATATTTTAATTGCATCACCTTCACGGTTCGTAGCTTAAGCATATCGAGGTCACTGTTATAAACAATATACACCTGTTGACACTTAACCCAGACAGTTTGGAGATACCGATTGCCAAGATTCCAAATTACCGATAATGGATGCGGTATTTGTTAACCTGATATTTTATGTTCGTAAATTCGGTGTCCGAATTTATAGATAAATTCCAGACACCATTTGTCCGAAATTAGAGGCACAAAATTAATTATTTCATGAAATAATTAATGGTTTCCGAATTCTTGGAGTGTCCGAATATATGGACAAATTACGGTATGTCCATATATGGTATACAGTGAAAATTTTACATAATGAATTTTACATAACTTGACTTTTGCAAAAAACAATGAAAAATTTAAAATAGTTCTCTAGAGCTATTTCAAAGATTTCAATGACTTAGATTTATATTCCTTACATTCAGTTTATTTTGAATTCATGCAAAAATTTGCTTAATCAGTACATTCATGCCTGTGGAGCGATACAGGCCCTCAAGTGCCTCTAGTTTAAACCTGTTTTCCTTGAGGTAGTCAAAATGTGGGATAGTTTGGTAATGAATTAAACTATAAAGCCATAGGCATTCATTTTAGCTCTACTGGCTGAAGGCCACTAGAGCTATTGCGATTGCTTTTTCCCGGCCGGCATCTGTCTGTTCGTCATAAACTTTTACTTTAAAAATCTTCCTATCAGAAAGTACTGAACAGAATTCAACCAAATTTAAACAGAAATGATCCTTAGGTGACTCTTTATCGGATTCCTTCAAAGATTTTTATCGGATGTAAACATGGCTTTAACGAGCAAGGCTAACTCCATATATGGTGAAACCTTAAAAAAATCTTCTTCTAAGAAACCAGATGATAGATTTCAACCAAATTTTACTGGAATGACCATTGAGAATTCCTTTATCAGTTTCCTTCAAAGAATTTTGATCAGATTAAAAACATGGCTTTAATGGGCGGTGCTAATTTTCATATATGGTGAAACCTTTAAAAATGGTCTTCTCAGAAACCGATGGATGGATTTCAACCAAATTTAACAGGAATGATCATTTGATGATCCTTTATCAGATTCCTTCAAAAAATTTGATACGATGAAAAATATGGCTTTAATGGGCGGGGCTAATTTCCATATATGTTCAAACATTCAGAAACCTTCTTCTCAGAAACTAGATGACAGATTTCAACCGAACTTTACAGGAATGATCAATGGGTGACCCTTTATCAGATTTCCTCAAAGAATTTTTCTTGGATGAAAAACATGGCTTTAATAGGCGGGGTTATTTTCCATGTATGGTGAAACAACAGAAACCAGTGGATTGATTTCAACTAAATTTTACAGGAATGATAAGTCTGGTGACTATTTTCAGATTTCATGAATTTCAATTTTGACACATTGAAAATATGGCATTAATTGTTGTGGCTTATGTCCATATATGGTATCCAGAGAATTTTTAAATTGCAATTCTTGAATGGCAGATTTTTAACAACTGTGTTAGTTGGGTGTACTGTTAAAGGGTAAAAAGTTTACAGTGAGTTTCTGAGACTTCTAGGTTTTTGTGTATGTATACATGAACGTACTGATTAACATCCAATTTTCATGTAGACTGTGGTAACTCAGATTCACCAGTTAGTTGGATTGCACACACTCTTTGAAAAGGTATGCCTCTTTGCAGTTCTATAAATAGATCAAGGAGGTGCAAGGATGTTAAAAAGTGGTAGAAAGTAGGGTTCTGTGGTAACTGCTCTTGGATATAGAAGATAAAAGCTTATTATTATCATCAAGGGAAATGTGGATTATGTTTTTTAACCCTTTACCAGACAACACAATATTAGACAGGTTCAGATTGAAAGCTATTTCAGGTAACAATCTCAAATTGTTTGATTGAATAATGCCTTTTAGAATAAAAAATATTGTTGACAATGAAGAAATTGCTCGTAACAAGTTGAAATTGACCCTTTAACCCATTACATCACAAAAAAACCTATATGAAGTTGCTTGAATTCAGAAAATCTTGACCTTGTAGGGTAGAAAACATAATGGACATTGAGGAAATTGCTTGTTACAAGAAATTTCTTCATTGTCCACAATGTTTTCCAAAGCTTTTTTCTTGAGATGCTTAAAAAGCGTGATTAAGTGGGAATGCAAATGCAGAAACAATGTATTTGTACTTAATTTGACATGTTCACTTTCATGCTCCTTAACATTTTAATCAAACCTGACATAGTAATAAACGTGGATTTTAAGCTTATAGCTTATCCCATTCCCCACACAGTGACACTTTCAATCAACTGAATTAACTCAACTCTTAACATTAAACATATTCCCACACAATGAAATTTTAGACCAGTGAATATAATTTGGTTTATATTGAATTCCAAAGATCATCATTTACCTAACCAGTACAATCAGGCCTTTGGAACGATATAGGCGCTCAAGCGCCTCTAGTTAAATGATATCTTCTCCCAAACTAAATGAGCTATTTCAACCAAATTAAGCTGAAATGTTCCCTAGCTGGTCCTCTTTCACAATAGCTATAATGATAGAAATTTAGGTGAAGACTTCTGGTTTCCATGATTATAACAGTTAGATCTTTACAAATCTTCCCCAGTCCTTGCCCAGTTGGGCTTCAGCCTTTATATTAAGCATGAAGCATTAGTTCATTGAATTCTCACATATTTATAAATTATTACCCATGGTTCCAGAAGGAGGAAAAGTAGTGTCCTCTTTTCATATTAGACCTAAAGCCTTGGAATTTGTCGTTAAGGCTTTGGGATCCCCAGGCACAGAGCCTATTTAAGTAAAAACTATGAAAATCTCCTCCTCAGAAAGTACTGAACAGATTTCAACCAAATTTCACAGAAATGATCCTAGGGTGACTCGCTTTTAGATTCCTACAAAGAATTTTGATTGGATAAAAAACACGGCTTAAATGGGAGTGGCTAATTTCATATAATGTGAGAGCTTTGAAATCTTCTTCTCAGAAACAAGTGGATGGATTTCAACCAAATTTCACAGAAATGATCCTTTGGTAAACCTTTATTTGATTCATTCAAAGAATTTTGATCGAATGAAAAACATGGCTTAAATGGGCGGGGCTAATTTCCATATATTGTAAAGGCTTTGAAAATCTTCTTCTCAGAAACCAGTGGATGGATATCAACCAAATTTTTTCTCAGAAACCAGTGGATGGATTTCAACCAAATTTGACTGGATCAATCCTTGGGTGACCTTTTATCAGATTCCTTCAAAGAATTCTGATTGGATGAAAATATGGCTGAAATGGGCAGGGCTAATTTCCAAATATGGTATATACTAAAAACTTTGTAAATTTCTTAGAAACTTGTTGATGGATTTCAACCAAATTTCACTGGAATGATAACCAGATGAATGTTTGTCAGATTCCTTCATATAATTTTGATTTTTGAAACATGGATATTATGGTGGTGGGTTATATCCGTATATGGTATACAGTGAAAATTTTACATAATGAATTTTACATAACTTGACTTGACTTTTGTAAAAACAATGAAACGTTTGAAATGGTTCTCTAGAGTTTTTTCAAAGATTTCAATGATGTAGATTTATTTTCATTATATTCAGTTTATTTTAAATTCATTAAAAGATTTGCTTAATCATTACATTCATGCCTGTGGAGCAATACAGGCACTCAAGCGCCTCTAGATACCTTCTCTTCTACCATCAGCTTTCACATTAATCTCATTTTGATAAATGCTTCTAATATCAGCTCTCACATTGCTGTCATTTATAACAATACTTCTACCACCAGTTCTCTCATTACTAATACAATGTATTACAAAATCACTTCTACATTCAGCTTAGACACTATTCTTACCAACATGGGGCAACACTAGATTGTGTTGTAACAGATTGATTAAAAGAAAAAAGTATTTGCACAACCGAAATTTTATCCCATTCCTACAAATTTTTTTTAGACTAGTCCAATTTCAAAGAAGCTGCAGGCGACAATGTCAAGTTGATTGAATTTAATTTTTTTTTATCATTTTGGATAGAAAACATAATGGTAATGAAGAAATTGCTTGATACAAGGCGCTAACCAAGTTCATCACCACAAGTTAACTACATCCTGTTTTACAAAGAGATTTGTAATCAAACTTCTAAAGATAACTCTGTGTTCATTACCAAAGTCTCACTATATCATTTTCAAAGTGTATGACCAAAACTTTATTTTCAGAAAGCATGGTGTCATTTGGTCCCTTGACAGCTGTAAAGTGATTCAATTACTCCAGGACAACCAATCACTTTAGCAAATGTCTTCACAAAGGAACTTTTCAGCCTAAACTGTGACTTGCGATTTGGATATTAACACTAGCATATTTTTTTTTATGTGAAACTGCATAACAAAGTCTATGGCTTCTCTGCAATCATATGCACATGTAGAGTAGGGAGGGTAACTACTGCACAAGGACCAGCAAGATAAGATGTTGATTTTAAAGGAGGCATGAGGTAATGGAGCTGATTCACACTAACTTTGATTGAAAGATACACCAGTCGTCTGAGCCTGAAATCTAAATATAACACAAATATTGAAGCGACAGCATTTTTCATGCCTGAACATCTCTCTGTCCAATTGTCATTCTGAAAACTAGATGGTTGTCCCAAGACTTTTGCTGTCGAGCCCTCAAAAATTTGACCATCAACTTGACTTTCAACATCAATTTTAGTGTTTGACCTTGAGCTTTGACCTTGAACTTGAAGCTATCCAAAAAATTCATTCAAATGGCACATCTGCTCTTGATGGAGAATAATTGTGCCAATTTATTTTGAAATCCATCTATAATTGTAGGAGAAATGCTCTTGACAATAACAATTTTAGTGTTTGACCTTGAGCTATGACCTTGACATTAGAACTATCCCAAAAATTCTTTGGACAACACCGACTTGTCATAGTGACAACTATGTCTTTCTCACTGCAAGCGGTTCCCCGGCAGCGACACATATCCTTTCAGACATTTGTCTCTCACCAATGGGTAGATAATCGTAACCCCAAGTGGGATAGCAGCTGGAGGCTAGGGAAGGATGTAGTGGTAGTACTGGTGTGAGAAATACCAGGAATCCATTGTTAGGTGCTCCAGCCGCCGCGATATGACTGAAATACTGTTAAAAGTGGTGTTAAACCCAATTTAATCAATCAATCTCACCGCAAGTGGGGCTCGACAAAAATAAACCAAAACTTAATGCTGTCTGTATCTTAAATAGTATTTAAGTAATGATGATAAAACACAGTAGGTATGTTCCCTCAAATGATAGGTATTAGCTGATGTCAAGGTAAAGGACACCAATGAAGTTTATCTTTCAGCTTTAAATGGTGCTGTTTTGGTGGCACAAGTAAACTGTATTTCACAAATAGATTGTGGTTTTTGTAGTTGTTTTTTCAATCACTAGTATCGAATCGACTGTTTAGGTACATTTTTCAAAGTAGTTCATTTAACATTTTACCCCAAGTGTGGGACAAAATGTTACAGAAAATCACCATCAGAGCTGAATCTAGGGTGCGGGATTGCCAGATTCATGCCTTAAAATATTGTAGGCCGCAAAAATCGGAAGGCCATGTGCCACATGTCACGCATATTTTAACAGGATGGCGCATTTTCAAATCAGCAGTGTGTATATTCTAAATTTGAGAAAATCCCCAATTCCTATTTTGTGAAGCTATTTATATCTACCCTTCAAATAATCGATGCTATTTATAGAACCCCCAGCTCCCACATTAAAAGTTATGCTTCAGTGAGTACAGGTGATATCTATTTCGCATTCCTTTGCAACACAGGGCATGCGACCCCTGCCCCTGAAATTATTGTTTTAAATTAACACTTTCCATTGGACCTAAGAATTGGATAACAAATGAATAAGAACAAAAATATTCTGTTGTCTTTGTCTGGCGACTGGATCAGCATTGCGAAAATAGAATTCAAAAGTTCCTTGTTTTCTCACTCCTACAAGCCTTTCTTTATAGGGTAGTCGGAACTTTTTTTTTTATAGAAAGTTAATGTTTGCTTATGGATCAATCCTGAAACATGTTGGCCCACATTTTTAAATGTGATATGGGAGTTGGCCCACTTTTTTGAAAACCTAGATTCAGCTTTGACTGTGGAAAAATTTGATTTTATCTGAAAAGTTATTAGGATCTGTTGAATATGAATGTTCATGTTTTGCACTTTTTGTTGGGTATAAAGTAAAAATGGTTGGGTATACATGTATTTGAATTATTTATCCCCGAAAAATTGAAAAATGTTACAGATAGCCCCAATCTCCCTTATTTGACCATTTTACAAACTTGTTTATAAAATATTGATGTGCAAAAATGGTGGTGTGCTAAGTGGAGCTTATCAAACTAGCGAAATGGTGAAAAAAATCCTCTCCTCCTAAGGCAATTTGGACCTGAAATTTGACAGGAATGTTCCTTTGGTGACCTTTTGTCTTTCACCAATGGGTAGATAATCGTAAACCTAAGTGGGATAGCAGCTGGAGGCTAGGGAAGGATGTAGTGGTAGTACTGGTGTGAGATATACCAGGAATCCATTGTTAGGTGCTCCAGCGAGATATGACTGAAATACTGTTAAAGTGGCATTAAACCCAATTCAAACAATAAATCCTTTGGTTAACCTTTTCAAAACTTGTTCTCACATGAAATTTTCATTTGCGAAAAATTTAAGTGTGGCTTATCAGACTTCAATAAATCATAAAATAATTATTTAAAATCTTAATGATTCTCAGATTAACAATTTAGGGCCCACTTGATTAAGTATTTCTATTTAATTTAAGTGGAATATCCTTAAAATGGCCTTAAAGATGGCCTGGCCTTTTTAGTATTTCAATGCAAGCATTATTAAGTACCTGAATAATTTAAGTTGAACATCTGTGAAAGATGGTCAGGCTTCATTAAGTATCTGTATAGTTTAAGTGTAATACTCATTGTCAAAGAAATGGTGTGGCTTTATTTATTATTTGTTTGAATTTCAGTGGAATGTCTGTGACCTGAGAGACAGTCTTTCTTTATTTAGTATTTCTGTATAATTTCAGGAGAATATCCATGGTCTTAAGGATGACCTGGCTTTATTAGTATTCATTTATAATTTCAGTGGAATATCCGTGGCCTGAGAGATGGTCTGGCTAAAGAAGAGAAAAGGCTTCTACAGGAGAGAGGGAAACAAGAAAGGCTTGCCATGTCTATCACAGATCAGATGCATACTGAAGCTCAGGTTAGGAGAATTTCTTCTATTACAGTTGTAGGTTTTAGCTCGCTAGTAGGCTTTTGTCATTGTGTTGTGTCTGTCGTGCATCCTTCCATTCATTTGTCCATCTGTGTGTTTATCCATAAATTTTTGCTTTAAAATACTTCTCATTGAGTTCTGCTAATATTTCAACTAAATTTCAAAGGAATGATCCTTTGGTTAGCCTTCATCAGATTCCTTCATAGAATTTTGACTGAAGGGCAAGCCTCTCTTTTTCTGTTTGTCCTTCCTTCTGTTTTTCATCCGTCCGCCTTGAAATTTCATCAACCCTTGGGACTAAATGGATGAATTATGCTAATGCTTTTTTCTCAGTTTTTGGATAGCTCCAAGGTCAAGGTCAAAGTTCAAGGTTAAAATTGACCTTGTCAACAGCATAGCTCCTTCAGTTATGGATGGATTTTCAATATAACTTTGCACAACTGTTTTAAATTATGAGTAGATGTAACATTTGAAAGCTCCAAGGTGAAAGTCAAAGGGCAAGGTCAAATGTTGAAACTAAGCATTTCCAGATTAAATCTCCTTCTATTGTGGATGAATTTAAAAATTACTCATTATAAAATATCATGAAAAGATGACTAATTTGAAAAAAATTGTCGGATAGCTCAAAGGTCAAGGTTAAAGGTTGGTTTTAAGCATGGTGGGAGCATAGCTGCTGAAATTAAGGATCAATTTCGAAATAACTTTGCACAATTGTACTCTATCTTGAGTAGTTGTGCCATTTGAAAAAAAATATTCATGCAGTTCCAAGGTCAAGGTCACCATTCAGAGTGGAACATTAAAATTAAGCATATCCATAGCACAGCTCCTATGATAGATTGATTAAATAATCTTGTCAAAATTGTTCCCAGTCATGAGAAGATGTGCAGTTTGAAAAAAAAAAAACCAAATACAAAAAAAACACCAGATAGCTCAAAGTTCAAGGTCGCTGATAAAGGTCAAAGATTTAAATTAAGTATGTCTGGAATAAAATTATTGATTGATTTTGAAATAACCTTGCACTGTTGTTTTCTATCGTGAATAGATGTGCCATTTGAAACAAATTTTCAGATAGATCAAAGATAGATCTCTGACAGCTTTTGTCACATGTAATATGTAGTGAAAATTTCAAAAATATTCATTGCAAAAACCAGTTCGTGAATTTCATCTAATTTCACAGGAATTATCTTTGGACGACTTATTTACAGTTTCCTTTAAAAAGGATGATACTTCTTAAAACATTGCTTCTATGGTTGGGGCCATTTCCATATATGATAAGAAATTTTTGAAAATCTTCTTTACAGAAACATATTGATGAATTTCAACCAGTTTTCATAAGAAAACAGCCCTTGGCCAAATTGGATTTGTAACCATTTATCTGATTCTGATAGTTTAAATGCACTAAGGTTAAGTTATATTAAAGACTAATTTATCTTCTTTTCAGAACCCATTTGATGGATTTCAATCAATTTCACAGGAATGATCCTTGTGTGATTATGTATAAGTTTCCTTTAAAAAATAGATCCATTAATAGATCCATATATGATATGACAATTTTCTCCAAAAAAAGTTGATAGATTTCAATCAGTTTTCATAACAATAATCCTTTTGTGACCATTTATCAGATTCCTCCAAAGAACCTTGATTGGATGAAAAACATGGCTTTATTTGGCAAAACTAATTCATCTCCTTTTCAGAACCCAGTTGATGGATTTCAACCAATTTCACAAGAATGATCCTTTGGGAGATTATCAATTTCCTTTAAAAAGTAGATCCATTTAAAACACTACTAAAATGGATGGGGCTTTATCCATATCCATGTATGATATGAAAGCTTGGAAAAATCTTTTTCTCAGAAACAAGTTGATTTATCTCAACCAGTTTTCAAAGGAATGATCCTTTTGTGACCTTTAATCAGATTCCTTTGAAGAATTTGGATTAGATTAAACTCCTTGCTTCAATAGGCGAGACTATTTTGATAAAACATAGTGAAAACTTTGAAAATCATCTCAGAAACCAATTGATGGATTTCAACCAAATAACGAAGGCATGATTCCTGGTGACTTCTTTTCAGATTCATTCAAAGAATTTTGATCCATTTAAAAACAATTTTCTTGGGGGGGGGGGCTAATTTCTAAATTTTGAAACCTTTTGAAATTCAATCAAATTTTATAGGAATGATCTTTCGAATGATCTTTCAAAGGTTCTTTAACAGATATTATTATGATATTAGTTTTGAGGATGTGGCTACAAAACTAGGGCTGACTATCGGCTTAGAAAATCAATATCGTCATCGTTTTACTATCGCAGTTTTGATATCGTGATACTATCAATATCGTCAGAAATCAATTGCAATATATCACGATACTGTTGGTATATGTTACTTTGTTTATTTTCTATGTTAATCTCTATAGATAGCATAGTCTACAGGTGACTCTCTTTCTATCTATGTTTTCACCTTTCATTACGAAGCCAAAATAGTTCCAACAGGGGCCTTAGCGACTTTGTTTTTTTCGCAATCTCGAAATTTGCAGCCATGTCAGACGCCAAAAATGCGTAAAACAAAATAACTGGATTAGTGTGCTCGAAATAAGTAATTAATTATTGTAATTAATCGAATATCATTTATGAATGATTTATTTTCATTTTCAACAATTTTAGCGTTGTGAATTCATAAAACATTGATAACAAGCTTTAACTAAATGTGCTTTTGAATTTTTTAGGACCTTTTCACTTTCGTAAATTGAAAGTTGAAAATCAATTCCCAAACAAAAACGGAGTACGGAAGAAACTCAAACCATACGTGCCTATCACATGATAATAGAAAGGGAAAGTAGGAAAAGTTACACAGAATACTCGTTCTCTCTCTTTCTCTCTCTCTCTTTTTTTAACCAAAGAGTCCAAGAAAACATTGAATTTCGCTGTTAGTAAGCTTTGAATGTTAACTTTCAAAACTATCAATATTTGAACAAACTATCGCGATTGTTATCGATGTCAGGGAATTGCAATCGATACATCAATATCATGACTGTCACTATCACAATACATCGACCTATCGATCTATCGTTACACCCCTATACAAAACAAAGTTACATTTATCATTACAATAAGCTCAAACACCTCTAATTTTTATACGCCCGTCAAAGACGGGACGTATTATGGGATCACCCGTGGCGTCCGGGCGGTGTCCACTTCTTTGTCCGGAGCATAACTCTGTCATCCTAAGTCCGATTGACTTTAAACTTGGCAGTTATATTCTTCTTATCAATACGGAGTGCAGTGCGCAATAACCATAACTCTACCTGGCCTATTTTTTGAGTTATTGCCATTTGTTGTTTTTCATACTTGAATCTTGTCCGGAGTATATCTCTAAAAGTATTATAGCTAGGATCATGAAACTTCATGGGTGTATAGATCTCACCAAGGGGGAGTGCAGTGCACAAGAACCATAACTCTACCTGGCCTATTTTTTGAGTTATTGCCCTTTGTTGTTTTTCATACTTGAATCTTGTCCGGAGTATATCTCTAAAAGTATAATAGCTAGGATCATGAAATTTCATGGGTGTATAGATCTCACCAAGGGGGAGTGCAGTACACAAGAACCATAACTCTCCCTGGCCTATTTTTTGAGTTATTGCCCTTTGTTGTTTTTCATACTTGAATCTTGTCGGGAGTATATCTCTTAAAGTATTATAGCTAGAATCATGAAATTTCATTGGTGTATAGATCTCACCAAGGGGGAGTGCAGTGCACAAGAACCATAACTCTACCTGGCCTATTTTTTGAGTTATTGCCCTTTGTTCTTTTTCATTCTTGAATTTTGTCCGGAGTCTATCTCTAAAAGTATAATAGCTAGAATCATGAAATTTCATTGGTGTATAGATCTCACCAAGGGGGAGTGCAGTGGAGAAGAACCATAACTCTACCTAGCCTATTTTTTGAGTTATTGCCCTTTGTTGTTTTTCATACTTGAATCTTGTCCGGAGTATATCTCTAAAAGTATTATAGCTAGGATCTGAAATTTCATGGGTGTATAGATCTCACCAAGGGGGAGTGCAGTGCACAAGAACCATAACTCTACCTGGCCTATTTTTTGAGTTATTTCCCTTTGTTGTTTTTCATACTTGAATCTTGTCCGGAGTATATCTCTAAAAGTATAATAGCTAGAATCATGAAATTTCATAGATGGATAGAGCTCACCAACTGGGAGTGCAGTGTACAAGAACCATAACTCTACCTAGCCTATTTTTTGAGTTGTTGCCCTTTGTTGTTTTTCATACTTGAATCTTGTCCGGAGTATACCTCTAAAAGTATAATAGCTAGAATCATGAAATTTCATGGATGGATAGAGCTCACCAAGGGGGAGTGCAATTTACAAGAACCATAACCCTACCTAGCCTATTTTTTGAGTTATTGCCCTTTTTTTATACTTGAATCTTGTCCGGAGTATATCTCTAAAAGTATAATAGCTAGAATCATGAAATTTCATGGATGGATAGAGCTCGATAAGTGGGAGTGCAGTGTACAAGAACCATAACTCTACCTAGCGTATATTTTGAGTTATTGTCCTTTGTTGTTTTTCATACTTTGTTTGACAGAAAATATTCATTCAAAATAACCTCAGTTCTACTCAAACCCCCAGCTAATATTAAGCAGTGTGACGGGCGTATCTTGTGACATTTTGGCACCTTGTCTATGATCTTTTTATAGCTCCAACCTATGATGTTTGAATGGTGTTTTAGCACTACTTTTAACATTAGGTAAACCATATCATAATAGCTGGAGCACCTTACAATGGATTCCTAGTATTTCTCACACCAGTACTACCACAACATCCTTTCCAAGCCACATACTGCTCATCCACTTAGGTTTACGATTATCCACCCATTAGTGTGAGACATAGATGGGACCAGGGATTGAACCCTTGACCTCAGGATTGAGACTCTGATGTGATACCAACTGAACTATTGTGTGTTAAGTAGAGGAGTATGTGCTTTCATCAAATCTGTCTACCTGCAATGAAAACCATGAAATACCATACAATTGATCGGTTGATAGATTGTTTAAATCGGGTTTAACGCTTCATTTAACAGTATTTTTGTCATATTGCGGCAGCTGGAGCACCTATCAATGGATTCTGGGTATTTCTCACACCAGTACTACCACTAAGTCCTTTTCTAGCCTCCAGCTAGTATTCCACTTAGGTTTACAATTATCCACCCATTGGTGAGAAACAAAGCAAATGATTGCAGAGGGCACCCTATTGTTTTTGGGTCATGTAAAAAAAAGTTGGGATCACAATTTAACTTGGATTGAAATCATTTCTGTGCTCTAGCTCAATACATTTGATCTTTGATTTGGAAACTTCATACAAAAACTATCCATGTGGGACGGAGCAAGGTTTTCCCTCGACTTTCAAAACAGGGGGTCATTTTGCCACATTATGACCCCTATCAAGTAAGATAAGGAGGCTATCTAGCTATTTTGGGGGTTATTTAGGAAAAATGGTTGTCCAAATTCAAAGAAGGAGAGGGTCATGGAAAACCCTATTATTTTAGGTAACATAGGTCAAAGGTCACCTGTGCTAAATGAGTGATTAAATGCTAATGGAGGGTTTGAGTCCACTTTGTGACAATTCTAGTTATGTCCGGCATCCCTAGTGTGTCAACATCTTATGTGCACTCTAGAGGCCACAATTTTTGCTCAAATGTGTTGCAACTTGGTCAGAAAGTTTATCTACATGAAACCTTGGAAAATTCAATATTGGGTCATATGGGGTAAAAAACTAGGTCACTAGGTAAAATATTAAAATACCTTGTGTGCACTCTTGAGGTCACATCTTTGCCTCAAAAGTCTTGACGTATGGTCAGAATGTTTGTCTGCAAAATATCTCGGTCAAGTTTAATAATGAATTATATGGGGTCAAAAACTAGGTCAGTAGGTCAAATCCTAGAAATACTGTTGAGTGCACTCTAGAGGTCATATTTTTTCCTCAAATCAATTGATATTTGGTAAGAATGTTTGATTTTATGTTATCTCAGCTATGTTCAAATTTGGGTCACATAGGGTCAAAAACTAGCTCACTAGGTCAAATCTTGTGTGCACCCTTGATGCCATATTTTTGCCACAATTGAATTTTTATTTGACCAGAATGTTTGTCTTCATAAAATCTAGGTCAAGTTTGATATTGTGTTATGTGGGGTCAAAAACTAGGTCACTAGGTCTAATCATAGAAATACTTTGTGTGCACTCTAGAGGTCATATTTTTGCTTTAAATAAAATGATATTTGGTTAGAATGTTTGTTACCATGTTATCTCAGACAAGTTCAAATATGGGTCATATAGGGTCAAAATTAGGTCACTAGGTCAAATGCTAGAAATACCTTGTGAGTACTCCAGAGGCCATTGGATTTATATTTGACCAGAATGTTTGTCTGCATAATATCTAGGACGATTTTTATATTGGGTTATTTGATGTCAAAAACTAGGTCACTAGGTCAAATCCTAGAAATACGTTGTGTACACTCAAGAGGCCATATTTTTGCCTCAAGTCAAATGATATTTGGTTAGAATGTTTGTTTCAGTGTTATCTCAGCCAAATTCAAATATAGGTCACATAGGGTAAAAAACTAGGTCATAAGGTCAAATCTTTGAAATACCATGTGTGCAATCAAGAGACCATATTTTTGGCTCAAAATGTCTTGATATTTTGTCAGAATGTTTGTCTGCATAAAACGATATTGGGTTATCTGGGGTCATGATGTTTGGTTAGAATGTTTGTTTCCATGTTATATCAGACAAGTTCATAAATGGGTCACATGGGGTCAAAAACTAGGTCACTAGGTCAAATGCTAGAAATAACATGTGTGCATGTGTACATTCTAAAGGCAACGTTTTAGGCTCAAATGAAATATTTTTTCTGGATGTTTTTGTCCATTATATCTCAGCCAAGTTCAAATTTGGGTCTCATGGAATCAAAAACTAGGCTCAAATAAAATGATATTTGGTCAGAATGTTTGGTTAAATGTTACTTCAGCCAAGTTCGAATTTGGGTCATATAGGGTCAAAAACTAGGTCACTAGATATAATCATAGAAATACATTTGTGCATTCCAAAGGCTATAGTTCTGGCTCAATTAAATTGATATTAAGTCAGAATGTTTGTCTGCATAATATCTAGGTCAGGTTCAATATTGGGTTATGTGGGGTCAAAAACTAGGTCACTATGTCAAATCCTAGAAATAATCTTATGTGCACTTTAGAGTCCACATTTTAGGTTCAAATGAAATATTTTTTCAGAATGTTTTTGTCCGTGATATTTCAGCCAAGTTCAAATTTGGGTCTTATGTAGTCAAAAACTAGGTTACTAGTTCAAATATTAGAAATACTTTCCTGCACTCCAGAGGTCCCAATTTTGGTTCAATGGAATTGATATTTGGTCAGAATGCTAGCCAATATTTTCAAGATTTCCTTCTTTATTCCAATGTAAAATCAGAGATTGAAAAAAAAAGGGCTGTTCATCAGAGTAAGGTTATTCTTGAAGAAATTTGGTAAATGGTCAATCGATATTGATAAATAACAAATATGATAGCTCTAGGTTTTAAACGGATGCATGCCCGAACGCAAAGATTGATGGATTGAGGACACAACCCCATGACAATACCTTGCAGGCTTTCAGCCAGTGGAGCTTAAAAAGAGGACCATGATGGTCCTATATCGATCACCTGATATTGATGGCTCAAGGCTTATTATGTATTATGTGTACAAAATATCAAATCCTTATGCCTAATTGGCTGGCAGTTTATGAGGAATTTTTGGATAAGAGGAAAAAATCTTAGAAATAAATCTTTTTCTCGAAATAATTGAATATGGTAAAACCTTTTAAGATCTTCTCAGAAACCAGTTGATGGATTTTAACCAAATTTTACAGGATGATCATTTGGTGATCCTTATCAGATTCTTTCAAAGAAATTTGATTGGATGAAAAAGTTTTTTTTTCACTAACGTTAGACTTGTACCCTTGTCGTCTTAGCCCCGGTTTTGTTTAAGGCATTTAATCATAACGGAAACAAAAATCAAGGCTGAGTCCATTACGACGAATTAGTTATAGTAGGGTCGTGTAATAATCTTAACGCATGAGTAAGCGTGCCAGATGTTCAACTCAACAATGTAGAGACGCATTGGTCACCAAGGAGATAACTTTCCCGACTCTTTTCATTTCCTTCATTATTGAAAAAAGCAATCTCATTTCAATTAAAGAAAATTACGATAATAAGTGTTTTGTTATGGATATTTAAGTCATATACTTATTTTCTAGTGTTTCACTGAATATAACCGTATATTTAAACGTATAAGCGTTGAAAAATTCTATATACATCCTGTCCACGGCCCTAAACAGGGAGCGTCCAGGGTTAAGGTCTTTCTTTGCTATTTCAAACTTTGGTGTCTTTTTTTTTTACCCGTATCTCCTTATCATAACTGATCGGATTAAATGATTTCTTGGCTCATTACTGAGGTAAGAATTCTGAAGACAAGAAATAAGTTAATGCTTGCAACTGATTCCATTGTTATTATAGTTCTCGGTAGTTTTTACCTAAAAACGTAGAATCTTTGGATTCAGCCATTTTATTGGATAATAAACATGAAACTTTTTTCAATATTGATATGTTTATTTCAATTTGAAATAACATTCGTTCTAAGAATTTCACGCCTGCAGACACCAAGACAATTGGAGCCTTATAACTAAGTTTAAAATCACTCCTATGTCCAGATGATACGGAAAAAGATTGTTTTGGGTTTTTTTAGATCAAGTGACAAACTCCATTTTTTCTTTCCGTTCACAGTCAGTCTTTAGCTAACCTTGGCAAGTTTAAACAACTAAGTAAGATGACGTATCAAAAGTAAAGTCTTGGCAGTTCAAGTTGAATAATGGATAATTTTGCAGTCGCGGCGACGATCTCTATATGTTTTCATAGGAATACATTACTTACCTTATAGATTCAAACCAAATATTATTTCATTTCATTCAAATACGCCAATTAATCATCACTTGATTTTCGATCCTAGAATGGGGGTGGGCGTTTATTAGAATCACCTATTGTTACTGAAAATCGGCGAAAAAAGGCCGCATTTTATGCAGTATTCTAGGGGATGGGCGTTTATTAGAATAAATACGGTATCATTTAAGAAATGTGAACAATATTAGATGAGCAATATTAATTGAGAATTGTTACCTGTAAGATACAAATTAGAGATTTTGTGTATCTTTTAAACCTTCCGGGGTTCAGTAGAAGCTTAACCCATTTCCACACAATCACCCTTTTTTTACACCCCTGAAGAATTGCATTGAAAGACAACATTGTGAGAAAATGAGAAATTGGGCAAAATTGGATTTAAGACCATTTATCATAAAAGGAGAAATTGCTTGTTTCAAATGTTTTATTACAATCAGGATACTGACTGTAATCTATGAATCGCCCGAATTCGCTCTTTGCTTCTAGGAACCTGACAACGACCTGAAAATTTTTTCCTTGCTCGTGAATTGATTCATAATTTCTTGTAGTATACTATCTAAAAATGTAAGCCCATTCATAAAGAATGACCGCAAAAAATCGAATCATTGAATGCTTGCAGTGATTGAGGTCACGACCTCTACAGGTACTTCTATTTATACCATCTTAAACAGTGTTGCATCCAGGCCACTCGATAGAGGGAATCCTCCGGGTTAGTCATTATAAAAGCGTATTATTAAATCAGGGGAAATCTGGATTATATAGTTAAATCCATTACAAAACAACACTTTTTTAGACTTGTCCAAATTGAAAACAGCTGCAAACAACAATCTCAAATGGAAGAATTTAGATAATATTTGCCTTTTAGGATAAGAACATGGTGGACAAGCAATTCTTTATTTACCACAATGTGTTCCAAATCCTTTTTATATGCCCGAAGGGTCGAATTATGTTAGGGCCACCGTCGTCCGGCCGTAGCAATAGCACAGTGGTAGCGCGTAAGACTCCAAATCTTCAATCATAGGATGTCAAGGGTTCGATCCCCAGCCCTTGCACATATCCGTTCCAACATTTGTCTCTGGCCAATGGGTGGATAATTGTAAACTTAAGTGGAATAGCAATTGGAGGCTAGGAAAGGATGTAGTGGTAGTACTGGTGTGAGAAATACCAGGAATCATTTGTTAGGTGCTCCAGCCACTGCAATATGACAGAAATATTGTTAACAGTGGCATTAAACCTCATTCAATTAATCAACCAAATTGCAAGATGCTGTAGATTACATTAATATTTGGTAAAAGTTTTATTTGTATTTTTTTAGGTAGAAAGCATTGTGGCTAATGAAGAAATTGCTAGTATTGATCAATTTCTTCGTTTTCCGCAATGTTTTCTTAAGTTTTATTTTGGGGGGGGGGGAAAGATCAAAAAGCTTGTATTGGTTAATGTGAAAAACAGTCAGTCAAGTTGTCTCTGAAAATATCATCTAAACAAATTATATTTTTTCATAAAACTCTATTTATAAACATTATTGTAGGACAGTCTCTCTTATGTCATATTTCTCCTCTTACATTTTTAGCTTACCTGAGCACAACATTCTCAAGGTGAGCTATTCTGATCGGTAATTGTCCGGTGTCCGTCTGTCCGTCTGTCTGTCCGTAAACAATATTTAAAAAATCTTCTCCTCCTAAACCATAAGGCCTAGGATATCTACCAAATTACTTCAAAGACTTTTAGTACTCTGAAAATTAGCCCTTTTCTGTGCAATCTCTGATTTTACAAAGGAATAAAGAAGGAAATATTTGAAAATCTTCTCCCCCTAAACCATAAGGCCTAGAGCTTTTATATTTGGTACATATCATCACTGTTTGACCCTCTACCAAAAAACTTGAAAGAATAACTGTATTCTGAAAATCAGCCCTTTTCTGTGCGATCCCTGATTTTACAAAGGAATTAACCCTTTCCTGTTTTTCAAAATTTTAGACCTGTCCAATTTGAAAGAAGTTGCAGATGAGAACTAAAAGTGGGTGCAATATGAAGAGTAACCAACAAACATGGTAGAAAATATTGTGGGAAAAGAAGAAATTGCTTGTTACAAGCAATTTCTTCTTTTCCCACAATGTTTTCTCATGTACAAAATCACAGGGACATAAAAACCAGTGATTGTACAGGAAAGGGTTAAGAAGGAAATCTTTGAAAATTTTCTTCTCCAAAACTATAAGGCCTAGAGCCTTTATATTTGGTATTTAGCATCACCGTTTAATTCTCTACCATAATACTTAATTTGATTTGAATGGGGTTTTACGCCTCTTTCAACAATCTTTCAGATATATTGCGGCGGCTGGAGCACCTAACAATGGTTCCCTGGTATTTCTCACACCAGTACCACCATCACATCCTTTCCTAGCCTCCAGCTGCTATCCCACATAGGTCTACGATTATCGATCCATTGGTGATGAAACTGCAATCTGAGCCTGTGGTTGCGACGTTTAGGTCTCTTTTTATGTATGGCTGATCACATTATCGGTCTATTGGCGGAGCTTCATGACTATAGTAAAATGGGCTGTGGTTACGAGGCTTTGTTGCTCACAAATAATGTATTAGGTAGTTTATTTATGCAACTGCAATTAATTTGTTTTCGTACCTTTTATAAATAAATTTGATGCAATCACTGTGGCTTCCTGGGGACTCGCTTGTTACAAGCGATTCCTTAGCCTCCCACTATGTTCATTAATTCTGAACCGTTGTACTCTTGGCTGGTGGTAGCGTATTTCTATAGGTTTAATCCCAGTATGGTGGGATAATCATGAAGCTATCCCAGGTAGTTGTATCATTAGCTCTACTGGCCAAAGGCCTCTAGAGCTATTGCAATGGCTTTTTCCGGTCTGTGTGTCCATCCGTCTGTTAAACTTTTCCTCGTTAACACTCTAGAGTCCACAGTTTTCATCGGATTCCCTTCAAACTTTCACAGAATGATTGTTCCATCATAAGGATCGTTCCTTTCAATATTGGGTATGATCAGTCAAGAAACGGGGGAAATGGGGCCTTATGAAAATATAATTAAAAATTCCATTAAAAATCCTTGTTAACACTCTAGAGTCCACAGTTTTCACCGGATGCACTTCAAACTTTCTCAGAATGATTGTACCATCAAAAGGATCGTTCCTTTCAAAATTGGGTATGATCAGTCAAGAAACAGGGGAAAAGGAGCCTTTTTAAAATTTAATCAAAAAATCGTTAACACTCTAGAGTCCACAGTTTTCATCGGATTCCCTTCAAACTTTCACAGAATGATTGTACCATCATAAGGATCGTTCCTTTCAAAATTGGATATGATCAGTCAAGGAACAGGGGAAAAAGGGCCTAATGAAAATATAATGAAAAATTCCATTAAAACTCCTCGTTAACACTCTTAGAGTCAACAGTTTTCATAAGATTCTCATCAAATTTCACAGAATGATTGTACCATCTTAAGGATTTTTCCTTTCGGAATTGGATATGATCCGTCAAGAAACAGGGGAAAAGGGGCCTTTTTAAAATTAATTGAAAAATCAATTAAGAAATCCTTGTTAACACTCTAGACTCCACAATTTTCATCAGATTCTCTTCAAACTTTCACAGAATGATTGCACGATCAAAAGGATTGTTCCTTTCGAAATTGGGTATGATCTGTAAAAAAACATTGGAAAAGGGGCCTAATTAACATTAATTTAAAAAATCTTGGTTAACACTCTAGAGTCTACAGTTTTCATCAGATTCTCTTCAAACTTTCACAGAATGATTGGACCATCATAAGGATTGTTCCTTTCAAAATTGGGCATGATCAGTCAAGGACCACGGGAAAAGGGGGCCCTTTTGAAAATTTGATTAAAACAATCTTCATAAACACAATACTGTCAACAGTTTTCAACAAATTCTCTTCAAACTTTCACAGAATGATTATTACATTAAATGGATTGTTCCTTGCGGAAGTGGGTTTGATCCATCAAGTTTCATGAGAAAAAGGGCCCTATGAAAATTCAAGAAAAAATTTGAGTTAACTCATCATTGCCTTAGATTTCACCTGATCGACTTCAAACTTTCACTGAATGATTGTACCATCATAAGGATTGTTCCTTTCAAATTGGGTCTGATCCATCGAGAAACATGGGAAAAGGGGCCTTAGGAAAATTCAATTAAAGATTACTTAATTAATACTTTTAAGTCCACAGATTTCATGCGGTTGTCTTTATACTCAAACAGAATAAATATACTTTTGTAAGTATAGTTCCCTTTGGAATTGGTTCAGATCCATCAACTAACATGGGAAAAGGGGATATATGAGAGTTCAATTAAAAAATCCCTTTTAACAAAATGAACTATACAGCTTTGATCAGATTTTGTTGAAACTTTCACAGAATGATTTTAAGGTCATAACAATCATTCTTTTCATAACAGGGTTTGAACTGTCAAGAAACACAGGAAAAGGGGCCTTATTAAAATTTCATTTATAAATCCTGGTTACCTAGTCCAGAGCTTTCATTGGATTTTCTTCAAACATTCACAGAATAATTGTACAATAATAATGATTGTTGATGTTGACATTAGACCTAATCTGTGAAGAATCACAGAAAAAGAAGCAATATGAAATTAAATTTTAAAATCTTGTTCCACAATAAAGTCAACAGTTTTCATCAGATTCTGTTTAAACTTTCACAGAATGATTGTGCCATCATGAGGATTCTTTCTTTTCAAATTAGGCCTGATCTGTCTATGATCACGGGAAAAGGGGGCCTTTTGAGAATTTTATCTATAATCCTTGTAACCAAGTCTAGAGCTTTCATTGGATTTTCTTCAAACCTTCACAGAATCATTGTACAATAATTACGATTGTTGATGCTGACATGAGATCTGATTCTTCCTGTCTTAAAAAACACTGGAGTTTAGGAAAAGAAATTTACAACAAAAACTAACATCATTTGATCTCCTTTTTCACTTTATAAAACTGATCGATTCAACAATTGATAGGGTTCAAAACAACAACAGAGTAACTTGTTTGTGATTCTTTGTGGGAGGGTGGGGTACAGTGAGTAGGATACAAATTTTTGTGAAATATCCTGAAATTGCTTGAAAAATTATGGCTTGTCTGATTGATTTCAAATGTAAATGATAGACTACACATTTAGTTTTCAGGTTTATGCGTGTGTATGTTGTATGTTTTTGGCCGTCAATTGTCTCCTAGCTCAGTGGATTTCAGTGGCATGAAACTCGGCAAAAGATTTGGTTTCTCATTTGGCTTCTTGGTGATGGATTTGGCTGCAGTTTTTAGCTCTACTGGCCAAAGAACCAGAGCTATTGCGATGGCTTTTTCCTGTCAATCGTCCATGCGTGTGTCCATCCGTCCGTCCGTGAACTTTTCCCTGTTAACACTCTAGAGTCCATAGTTTTCATCAGATTCCCTTCAAACTTTCTCAGAATGATTGTACCATCATAAGGATCATTCCTTTAGAAATTGAGTCAGATCCATCAAGAAACACAGGAAAAGGGGCCTAATCAAAAATTTTATTAAAAGATCCTCGTAAACACTCTAGAGTCAACAGTTTTCATCGTATTCTCTTCAAACTTTCATAGAATGATTGCACCATCATAGGGATTGTTCCTTTTGAAATTGGGTATGATCCAACAAGAAACATTGGACAAGGGGCCTTATGAAATTTAATTAAAAAATCCATTATATATCCTTGTTAACACTCTAATGTCCACATTTTCATTGCATTCTATTCAAACTTTAAATCTCAGAATGATTGTACCATCATAAGGATTGTTTCTTTCAGAATCAGGTTACATGATCTGTAAAGAAACACCGGAAAAGGGGCCATATTAAAATTTAATCAAAAAATCTATGAAGTAATCCTCATTAACACTGTCCACAGTTTTCATCGGATCCTCTTCAAACTTTCTCAGAATGATTGTGCTATCATAAGGATCGTTCCTTATGAAATTGGTCTTGATCTGACAAGAAACATAGGAAAAGGGGCCTTTTGAAAATTTAATAAAAAAATCCTCATTAATACTCTAGAGTCAACAGTTTTCATTTGATTCTCTTCAAACTTTCACAGAATGATTGCACCATCATAAGGATCTTTCCTTTTGAAATTGGGCTTCATCCGTCAAGAAACATGTGAAAAGGGGCCTTATGAAAATTTAATTTCAAGATCTTTTTTAACACTCCAGAGTCCACAGTTTTCATCGGATTCTCTTCAAACTTTCACAGAATGATTGTACCATCATAAGGACGGTTTCTTTCAAAATTGGGTGAGATCCGTCAAGGACCATGGGAAAAAGGGGAATTGTTCCTTTGTAAATTGGGTCTGATTGACATCTTAGTGACGCAAGAAAAGGGGCCTTATGAAAATTTTATTACAAAAACATCATTTTCACAATAAAGTCCTCAGTATTTATCAATTTCTTCAAACTATCCAAAATAAGGATTGTTCCTTTGTACATTGGGTCTGATTTGTTAAGTTTCATGAGAAAAGGGGCCTTATAAAAATTTAATTACCAAAAATTCTTGACACATTTCAGTCCACTGTTTTCATTGATTCTCTTTAACTTTTAAAGAATGATTGTACCTTCATTAGAATTGTTCCTTTTGAAATCTGGTTTGTTCTGTAAAATTTCATGGGAAAAGGGGCCCTATGAAGATTTCACTATAAACTCATTAACACAATAAATTCCAAAGATTACACAGATTGATTGTACCATCATCACAATTGTTAATTTTACAGTGGATCTGATTATGGCAAGTGTCACATAAAAGGCTTTATGAAAAACTTTTTTAGATACTCTAGTTAACACAATGATGTCCTTTGATTTCACTGGATTCACTTCAAAATTTCACAGAATGATTGTAATTGTAAATTGTAAATTGTCTTTTCAGAACTGGGTACAATCCATCAAGTATCATATAAAAAGGGGCAATATGATTTTGTTTTTTAAATGTTCTAGTAAACATAATAAAGTCTTCATATTTCATCGGATTCACTTTTAACTTTCACAGAATGATTAAACCAACAGTAAAATATCACAGGAAAAGGGGCCTTATGAAGACTCGATTTTAATACCTTTGTTAACCCAATAAAGTCAACAGTTTATTGGATTTTCAGATTTTTTTACAGAAAACTTGATAGAGCGTCTCAGGCCCTCATGGGCCATTTGTTTCAATTTGGCAAAAGTGAAGGCAAAAAGAAAAATCAGCCCATAAATTGGAAGGAATCTTTATTTGGCAACCTTTTTCAAACATTGTTTATAAAATTTTGAGTAGTGAAAAATGGAGATGTTGCACAGGGCTGAACTTATCAGACTTGAAGAAATTATGAAATATTAAATAATTCTTTGAAAATTTCCTTTGTGGCAAAGTTTGACTAACTTTCCAGAAATGTTCCTTGGAATATTCTTAAGGGGTTGTTAGAAAAGGGATATTGTATTTTTTCGATTTTGAAAACATTTTCAGGAGTTGTTGCAACTATTTGGTATTCCATACATTGTAAGTCCCACAGAAGCTGAGGCCCAGTGTGCGCAGTTAGACTACAGTAAACAAACACAGGGAACCATTACTGATGATAGTGATATTTGGCTGTTTGGGGGAACATGTGTCTATAAAAACTTCTTCAATCAACAAAAATATGTGGAATGTTTTAAGTAAGTAGAAAGTTATCCTTATTTCTCTCTCAATATACATGTTCTTTAACTTAAAATTCGAGTTCGTTGTCAATGTTGAATGTACTGTGAATGAATACAATGCACTAGAACTCATTAAAAGGGAGCTTTTTTGTCCCTGAAGCTAGGTATATGCAAATGTTATTGTCTGTCAGTAAATGTCATTGTCAGAGGCTATAACTCTTATTTGGAATATAACTATTTAGGCATGGATTTTAAGCAGTCAGGTTTACCTGACTAGCTTAAAGGAGTCACCAGAATTCCTTCTTTTTTATAGGAACCCCTTAAAGCCAAGTAAATACATATTGCTACACTAGAACTGATTAATGAATTAAAAAAGAAGATCCACCCACCAATTTCAGATTACCACAGGAAACCGAATCACTTATGTTAAGATATTAATGACTATATATATTTACATGACTTAAGGGCTGGATAAGTTTCATAATGAACATTCTTTTTCGGAACTGGACATAGATGAAATACTGAAAGGTGGATGCTAGTTTGTGGCTTTTAGGCCACATTATTAGTGATCATATTATTGAAACATCCTTGTAAAGACTTGCTTGAGAGATAAATATCAGTTTTAAGCCACGAAAGATTGCACAATTGACAAAACATTAATGTAAACAGAATCACATGGTTGCCCTAGATTTTCAGCTTGGGTGCAGTGACAAAATGGTGTAAATCCTTAGGTCTTTGGTTGCCAATGCAACCATGTGAAAAATTTAAGAAAGCTTCTCCCAAACCATAAGGCCTAGAGCTTTGATATTTAGTATATATCATCATCTATTGACATTCTACAAAAATAGTCTAAAGATTTTTTAAAGATTTCCTTTTTTATTTCTATGTAAAATCAGGGATCGCACAGAAAAGGGCTAATTTTCAGAATACGGTAATTTTTTGATGAATTTTGGTAGAGGGTCAATAGATAATGATTTATACCAAATATCAAAGCTCTAGGCCTTATGGTTTAGGAGACAAAGATTTTTAAAGTTTTCCTTCTTTATTTCTATGTAAAGTCAGAGATGGCACAGAAAAGGGCTAATTTTCAGAATACGGTAATTATTTGAAGTATTAAGGTTGAGGGTCAATAGATAAAGATGTGTACCAAATATCAAAGCTCTAGGTCTAAGGGCTCGGGAGGAAAAGATTTTTGAGTTGCGGGCAGACCAAAGGTGTGGAGCTACTCATTGTCATCGCACCATTTTACTATCACATGTATTTGAAATAATTTTCAAATTTAATTTTCACCCTTTACTACTGCTCCCACTGCTTTCAGGCTGCAAGTTCAGATAAAGATTTTATTCAGCGCCACAAGAGTTATTATCTAAATTAAATTAACCCTTAACCAGACGGCTAAATTTTAGACTCTTCTAAATTGAAAGGAGTTACAGATGACAATTTAAAGTTTATGAAGTTTTAGAATTGTTCAACTTTCTGGCAAGAAAATATTGGTTAAAATTTTCCCAAATATTGTCCTTGAGGGGTGTTCAAAAGCATCACTGTGTGGAGATGGGTTGAGACTCAGAGTTGCATATAAATGTAGGGTTACCCTGTCCATGTTACAAACAATATGGGCTTGCATGTGACATTTCAAACTATTTAACTTTAGCACCAAGTAAAGACACAGAGCAGCATGTACATTCAGTCTGATCAGAGTTTTCACTTGGTACTCTTTATGTAGGTACTGACTCAAAGTATGACTGGGAATAGGGATACTTTTACTACTTTACAGTTCTAGTTTGTAGTACATTACATTTTAACCACAAAATACCTGGATGTGATATTTACAATAACAGGATAATGTTATCTAATACTGTTTGTATGTTGTAGGAAAAGGTCTATCATGAGAGAGTATAATTATCATTGTATAATTGTCATTTTTAGGATAGATGGTATCCAGAGTAAGCTAGGTCTGACACGACACAGTTTAATCAACATTGCTCTCCTCTGTGGGAGTGACTACACAGATGGTATCCAGGGGGTTGGCCCTGTTACTGCCATGGAGATATTGGCTGAATTTCCTGGAGATCGCCTTGATGGGCTTATTAATTTCAGGTATTGGTTTATCAGTATACCCAAATTAGTATCTGTCTTAGAATATATATTTATGAATTATTCTTCTTGTAAAAGAACAGATGGCCTAGAGATAGCATATTTTGAGAAAATAGTTAGCTCACTTGAACACATGGAGCTCAAAGAGCTCATGATAAACCACTTAGCTCTGGCTATGACTGCATGGGTCTAGCATGGCTAAGGGCAGTTTACTCACAATCTAGGAAAAGTGACATAGCTGGTTATATAGGTATGTTCTTAGTTAAGACATGTCAGAGTTCACACCTAGTTCTTGATATACCTAGGAAGCACATGAGTAAGTGAACATTGCCTCAAATAGCTGAAAGATTATACAAAGCTGTGTCAAACCCCATGCAATCAGGCTATGTCTGGCATCCATTGTCTGTTGTTTATAACCTCACCTGAGCACAACGTGCTCATGGTGAGCTTTTGTCATCGTTGAATGTCTGTCGTGCGTAGTGTGGCGTCAACAATTGAAGTGTTTACTCTCTAGAGGCCACAGTTTTGACCCAATCTTCATGAAACTTGGTCAGAATGATTGTTAGGTCATGAGGATGAACCCTATTGATTATGGGAGGGTTCTATTCAAAAACACAGGAAAAGGGGCCTTAATGACAATTTCTTTGTTTACACTTTAGAGGGCACAAATATGGCTTTATCTTCATGAAACTTTTCCAGAATAATTATTAGGTCATAGATAAACCCTAATGATTATTAGAAGGATCTTTCCGAAAACACAGGAAAAGGGGCCTTAATGACAATTTCTTTGTTTACACTCTAGAGGCCACAATTTTGGCCAAATCTTCATGAAACTTGGTCAGAATAATTGTTTGATCATGAGGATGAACCTTATTGATTATTGGAGGATTCTATTGGAAAACACAGGAAAAGGGGCCTTAATGATAATTTCTTTGTTTACACTCTAGAGGCAACAATTTCGGCTCAATCTACATGAAACTTGGTCAGAATAATTGTTAGGTCATAAGGATTAACCCTATTGATAATGGAAAGGTTTTATTGGAAAACACAGGAGAAGGGGCCTAAATGACAATTTCTTTGTTTAAAGTCTAGAGGCCACAATTTAGGCTCAATCTTCATGAAACTTGGCCAGTATAATACTTAGGGCATAAGGATGAAGCCTATTGATTATGGGAAGGTTCTTTTGGAAAACACAGGAAAAGGGGCCTTTATGACAATTTCTTTGTTTACACTCTAGAGACCACAATTTTGGCTCAATTTTCATGAAAACAGGCCAGTACAATTGTTTAGTCACAATGATGAAGCCTATTGATTATAGGAAGGAACTTTTGGAAAACAAAGGAAAAGGGGCCTTAATGACAATTTCTTTATTAACGCTCTAGAGGTCATAATTTTGGCTCATGGTCATGTAACTTGGTCAGAATACTTGTAAGGTCATAGAGATGAACCTTATAGATTATGGGAAGGTTCTTTAGGATAGCACAGGAAAAGGGGCCATAATGACATTTTCTTTGTTTACAATATAGAAGTCACAGTTTTGCCTCTATCTTCATGAAACTGATTATAGTTATTTGTCTTTAATTGCATTTTTTTAAAAGCAGACAGTTCAGGTGAGCGATCTAGGACCATCATGGTCCTCTTGTTTCTATCTTGTGTGCACTGTAGCAGCCTAATCATGCACTCAAATCTCTTCAAACCTGTTCAGATTGTTTGTCTTCACAATTTTTGAGCTGAGTTCAAACTTTGGTTACATTGGGTCTTTGTCCTAGGGTCACTATGTGAAATCATAAAATAATGTTTGTGTATTACAGGGGTAGCATTATTGGCTCCAATGCCTTTTAACTCGGTCAAAATGATTATCTTAGTGAGTTTGAAATTTGGTCTGTGAATTCAAATACCAGGTCACTAGGTCACATTGTAGGAAAATAGATTGAGCACTACATTTAAACTCTTGTCTTGTAACATGCTGGGATTCTTTGTCCACATGATAAATCAGATGAATCAAAAGTTGAGTCAAATGAGGTCAGAAATTGGGGTACTAGGTTAAACTTTAAATCCTTCAGTGGGATCCCACAGTAATCCCTACTTATTACTTAAGGGTTTCCTCCAGATAATCAGGGATCCCTCTTTGATATACATTAACTCATTCACATGCAATCCTGCCTTCTAGGCCAAACTTGAAAAAAAGCTTTGGAAAATATTTTTCATAATGAAGAAATTGCTTGTTACAAGCAATTTCTTCATTATCTTCAATTTTTTCTACAAAAATAAGCAAACAAAAAATCAGGAGTATTAGAACGTTAAGATCTATTGTACTGGAGAAATATTGAAGATCCTGGTGGAATCCCTAGCCTGAGATGCCTGGGGTCCCTTACAATGTCCAGGGATCCTTGGGATCCTTGAGCATTGTTAGTGTCGACCCCTGTTAGGCATTTGTGACTTCATTTTCTTGAAACTCAGCTAAAATGTTTTATCTGCATGAAATCTTGGCCATGTTATACCGATTTATTTGGTAACAGCACAGCTGAAGGGAAGAAATAAGTCTCTACATTTTTACTGACATTTGTAAATACTGACTCAGGTGAATTTTAAAGATTCATGGCAGGAAGGCTTAGTTCAAACCATTCCCAGGTGAACAATTTAGGGTCTTTTTGGCCCTCTTGTTTTATCGTATGTTCATAATTGTCTAATTATCTTTAAACACAATTTTTTACAGTGTTGGTGTTTTGGTGATTTTTAGCTCACCTGAGCGCAAAGGGCCCAAGGTGAGCTTTTGTGATCACCTTTTGTCCATCGTTTGTCATCAGTCGGAAGGTGTCAACAATTCTTTAAACATCTTCTCCTCAGTAACCATTGGGCGGATTTCAACCAGACTTGGCAGGAATGTTTCTTGGGTGACCTCCTCAAAATTTGTTCCCAGAATTTCGATTGACCCCCAAATATGGGCGTGGCAGGGCGTGGCAGGGCGTGGCAGTTTTTGACCTTGAAATCTTTAAACATCTTCTCCTCAGTAACCATTGCACCAATTTCAACTAAACTTGGCATGAATGTTTCTTGAGTGACCATTTTCAAAATTAGTTTGTGAAATTTTGAATGAAGCCCAAGTGTTTTTGACTTTAAAATCTTCTCCTCCCAAACCAGTGAGCCAATTTCAATCAAACTGGGCATGAATCTTACTGACAATGGCCAATGGGGCTATTACCATGCTTTTATATCTAGGAGTACATTAGGGCTGCCACCATAGGCAGTTAGGAATGCGACAGAGACCCAATCTATAATCATGGTGTGTCCAGGGTTCCCTGGCTACCGGGAAAACGGGAAAAAGTGTTGGTTTTGTGATATCTTTAAAAAAGAAAACAGGAAAAACTAGGAAAAAGATAAATCAATTTGATGGAAGATGCAAGATCCAGTTAAAGTACATTTTCCACAAACAGTTGACAAATTCCCCCCTCATCAGTAGGTTTATTCAAAGTGTAAATTACATGGGGATGCATTATCACGTCACAATGTCTGCAGAGAAAGAAAAACTGGTATTTGTTTCACCTATACTAGGAATGGAGGTATGTGTCCAATTTTACTAAATATGTATATTATTGAGTACATAGAACAAATCTTTAGGAGAAAATCCAAAGCAACATCTTAAGTGTACCAGTAACTGGACATGAATTGAATTTGGATACGAAAGTAATAAATGGCCTCCAATTCACTTCAATGAAAAAGGGAACCCTGGGTAAATAGACATTGAAATTAATTATCATTAACATGATATTGTCAATCTACAACTCTAGAAGCAATCAAATTTATCCATTATTTTATATTATTGTAGTTTTCTTGACAGATTTAGGGTTTTAGTTTGACATCAATAAAATGGGGTCTCGGGGACTCAACAATTTGTGTCATAATAATTCTTTGATTTTTGTCAATGAAAAAGAAGTCTTGAATTTTAGAAAATATCCTGGAAAAAGTCTGGAAAAAGTCTTGAATTTTGCAAGCAGAGAATTGTGGGAATCCTGGGTGAGATGAGTTTGAATCTTAGAGGCAGCACATATCCTTTACCACATTTTGTCTCCCCAATGGGTAGATGATCCTAAACCTAAACTGGATGGCAGCTGGAGGCTAGGAAAGGATGTAATGGTAATATTGGTGCGAGAAATACCAGGAATCTATTGATAAATGCTCCGCAATATAAATGAAAAATTGTTAAAAACGACTTGGTCAACTTTCATCGGACATTTGGCACAATCATTGTGACAAGTACCTTTTTCCTGCCACCAATGGGCAAAATACAAGTGGTATGCACAAGTGAGATGGGTAACTAGTGAGAAACAACAACTGATCTCCAATGTTTAGCAAACAGGACTGCTTTTAAGATTATTATTACTTTCTTTTTGTCAAGCCTACTTGTAGTGAGCAAGACAATGTTGTCTCTATGACAAGTTGGTGTATGTGCCTTAGTCCATATTTGTGAGGGCCATTAAATTTTTGGTTGGTAATAATAAAATGTCACAATTAATCTCAATTATGAGTAGATGTGCCATTTGAAAGAAATTCTCAGATAACCTCAATGTCAAAGCTCAAGGTCAGGCATGCCTGTTTTCTTTCAATTTTTTTTTTTCAATCATCTTAAATTAGTCAGGTGAGCGATTTTAGGCCATTCTGGCCCTCTTGTTAGTTACTTGACCACTAAGTGGTCATCTTGAGCTTTTGTGATCTAGCTGTGTCCAGCGTCAATTGTGTGTCAACAAAATTATTGTGTGCAGTCTAGGTGCAACAATTTTTACTCAAAGGTTTTGAAACTTTGTCAGAATGTCTCCATGACAATCCCAGACAAGTTCAATATTTGGTCAAATGGGGTAGAGAAAAAACTAGGTCACTAGGTCAACTCTTAGAAATACCTTATATGCAGTCTAGAGGTCACACTTTGGCCTCAAATGTCTTGATATTTGGACAGAATCTTTGTCTGCATAATATCTCTGGCAAATTGGATATTGAGTTATTAGAGGTCAAAAACTAGGTCAATATGAAAATCCTAGAAATAATCTTGTGTGCACTCTAGAGGCCACATTTTAAGCTCAAATCTAATGATTTTCGGCAGAATATTTTTGTCCATATGTCTAAGCCAAGTTTTAATTTGGTCACATGGGGTCAGAATGATTGTCTGCATAATATCTATGTCAAGTTGCGTTATGTTTGGTCAAAAACTAGGTCACTAGGTCAAGTCCTAGAAATAAACTTGTGCGCTTTCTAATGGCCACATTGTAGGCCCATATCAAAAGTCAGAATGTTTGTTTCCATGATATCCAGCCAAGATCTAATTTGGGTCTCATGGGGTCTAAAACTAGGTTACAAGGTCAAATATTAGAAGGGCCGCCGCCG